>CM016621.1:89144604-89744604 GCA_005393395.2 Gossypium australe | reverse complement strand
ACCTTTGTGTTTTTATTTTTTTTAAACATATCGACATTTCATTGATCTTATAATTTGAGCGTCTAAACTTAAAACCCAAAATTAAAATCCAATTAACAGTGGCCTTATTACAACATGGAAACAAAACCAGTTGTTAAAGATAAGTAGAGTTCTTTATTGAAACGAAATAAAACCATGCATGGCCACCTCGTGCTCCTCTCCAGCCTGGTCCATTGTACTACGTGCTACCTAAAAAGATGTTAAACAACAGAGTGAGTCACAGGACTCAGTGTGCAACACACATGCTCCATCAGACTGGGCCTTAGCCCTACAGAACAGAATAACAAATTCGTATGCATGGAAATATGATGCAGAACCCATCCCAACCTAGATTTCCATCTGCTACACACCACCCGTGTAACACCCCAAACCCGGACAAGACACCACGTCCGAATCTGGCATGTTACGAGGAAAAACGTTTTTGAGTGATCAGATTTTCCGTTTAAAAGCGGGGGAAAACATAGTGATTTTGAAGAAAATTGGAGTAGGCTAGTTTGATTAGATTTTGAAAACTTACCCAAAGTATATAGTTAAAAAAAAACGAGTTGATTTCATTTAGTAATTCCAATAGTTTCCTAGTGCTATTTTAAAACATTTTTGACTTAGTAGAAAATCGAGTTTGATTTGAGAATCATTTGAGTTTACTTTATAACAAAACATAGTGAGATACCCGATGGTATAGTTTAAAACACATTGCGATATAGTTTTGAAAACATTATATTTCCAAATTTTTAGTAAAATCTCATACCAAGTTATTTGTTAAGCAGGTTAAGAGTCTAATTAAAACATAACCATCATAAGACATAAATTAAAGGCCTTTTACAAATTCAAATTAAAACCCAAATAAAAATAAATAAGCTAAAGTACCCAAAGTGAATAGTCTGAGCAAAACTTTTATTAAAGCATGGCATGTGCACCCCGAGTTCACCCCGGCTCCATGTCCGCGTCTACGAGTCACCTGAAATGTCAAAGGAGAGGGTGAGTCGAATGACTCAGTGCATAAATCCCGCTCCCGATGAAACAACACGCTAACACACATCATACATAGCAACATAATTAATGCAACCCGATCCTAACCATCCGTATCTCCTTTTTCTACCCCGTGTGGTACCAAACCACTGGTGGTGCCAAACCAATGGTGACATATAGTCACAATGTGTTACCAAAACACTGGTGTCCCAAAGACACAATATCCGTCAATGTGGTGCCAAACCACTGGTGTCCCAAAGACACGTTTGTGCTACCAAAGCACTGGTGACCGAAGTCACAAATCCAATGATGGGGCCAACCCATCGTGTGATACCAAATCACTAGCAGACGATCCCATATCTCAAGTGGGGCCAACCCACGGTGGTGTCAAACCACAGGGACGAGTCGCAATGAGGTGCCAAACCTCTGGAGGTGCCAAACCTCTGGTGACCCAAAGTCACAAAGTGTGTTACCAAAACACTGGTGCTCGTCAGCACAAAATATCACTGCCCCCTCCACTCAAATCACCCATCATCATACCAACTCGTGTGATCATGCATATCATACAAGTCATACATATCATGCAAATATGTTTTACATCATTATCCCATATCACATACATCTATAGTCATGGTACCATATAGATCATCAGTAAGCTCAAAACAACACTGACTTACCCGAGTCCAAGATCATACCCAAAAGGGTATCATATCAATCCATCAAACTGCCATAATTTTAATAGGCAAACAGGTTTAATAATAATATCACTAAGTATGGGTGTGTTAGCTACACACCTGGTAAATACGAGTCTAAAATCCCAACGAAACAATCTACACTCTTTTAAACTCCTTGCTCCTAGAATTGGCCAAACATAGGGGTTAGGCATCTACAACATTCGGCCAAGGACATATAAACCCAAAGGGGTTAATTCCAATCCCTTACCTTGAAGATGATCTGGTTTCCTACCAAATCCGAATCAAACAGTGATTCCCTTTGACAATCGGCCACCCCTAAAAAGAGAACAGTTAAAACACTTGAAGCCCTATCTTATTGAGATCCAAAAGAACATACTAACAGATAATCTTCTTACCACCACTTATCAAATGGTTAAACAAAGGTAGAAAGTTCCACTTGACTGCTTCGAAGTCCCCGTTGTCCTATGATGCAATCGGTTCCCACATAAGAGATAACACTCATCAATAGTTGTCATATACGACTCTTAACAAAACCCAAATCGATAGAGTACGAGTGAGAAAAGAAAGAAAATATTCGGCTAGCACCTACCTCAATCACCAACCCTTAATCGGCCAATGTAGACACCACTAGAAGAGGGGATAGATTCGGTCAAGGCTTCCAAAGAAAGAAGAAAGAAAACGGCTTTAAGTGTTTATCACCTCTAGTGTTCGGCTTGAGTGGAAGAGAAAGAAAAGAAGTGTGAGCAAAATGTAGTTTCGGCAATGGCAATTGAGAAAGAGAGAAATGGATGGAATGAAAGTAGTTTCGGTTTGCCAAAAGAAGAAATGAGAAGAGAGTTTTAAAGGATGGGTCTCGGCTAAATGGTATGAAAAAGGGAAAAATGAAATTTAGAAGAACAAGGTAAGATGATTTCGGCTTAACTCAAAATGATAGAAAGAAGAAGAGTGGGGAGGAGCATTCGACTAACCAACACAAAATGTAGAAAACCACTTACAAAATTCGGCAATGGAGTTGCTTTTAGACCTACGGCTTCAAGGAGAAAAAATGAAGAGATTAGCTTGAGAATTCGGCTTGGTATGACAAAAAGAAAGAAAAGTGTTTTGACTCCTAATGGCCGAATATGCACAAAAATGCCCAAAAGGAATTTCGGCTACCCCAATTACCACTTACCAACCGGCCAACCTCTCCCCCAAGCATCCAAGCCGTCACTTCCCACACTCCAAGCTCCCTAAAATTCGGCCATAATCCCTCCATTCACTCACCACCACTCCTTCAAACTTGCATGACCAAGTCTCCCTCCTACAAATGCTCTCCACCCTTCATTTGAAAGGTATGACTTGGTCCAAGGTAGAATTTCACTAGCCTTCTACCTCTCCTCCATGCCGTCCCAAAAAGAAGCCAAAATGGGGACTCTGCAGCTCGAACACTAGACCTCCACCACATGTAGATGACGCCACACCAAGCTCCCCCATGTAGCGCATGCTTTGCCACTAAGCTAGCTCCTTACTTGTGCAACAAAACAACAAATTATTTTCTTAAACCCCAGCTTCCTCAGCTCCCTTCACTTAGCACCCAAAAACCAAAATTTTCCTACCTACTCAGGCACACTCCTAGCCCACAATTAAGCCCCGATACTACACAAACAACAACACAGCACACAAAACTCATGCAATAACATGCAACAACAACCTAGCCCCTAATCCGGGATATTACAGTTCTACCCCCCTTAAAAATAATTTCGACCTCGAAATTACCTGATCAGAAGAGTTGCGGGTATTGCTGTCTCATCATATCCTCAGGTTCCCACGTAGCTTCTTCTACGCCATGATTCCGCCAAAGTACCTTAACCAAAGGCACAGACTTCCTATGCAGAACCTTCACATCCCGATCTAGAATCTGCACAGGTTCTTTTTCCATAGTCAAGTCTGGATTTACCTCGATCTCTTCCACTGCTACCACATGTGACGGATCTGAACGATACCTCCGAAGCATCGAAACGTGAAAAACATCGTGAATCTGACTAAGCTCTGCTGGCAATTCAAGCTGATACGCCACTGATCCAACTCGTCTCAGTACCTTATACGGTCCAATAAACCTCGGACTTAGCTTGCCTTTCCTTCCGAACCTCAACACTTTCTTCCAAGGCGAGACCTTCAGGAAAACTCGATCCCCTACAGCAAACTCTATGTCTCTCCGCTTAAGATCGGCATAAGACTTCTGCTGGTCTGAAGCTTCCTTTAATCGAGCCTGAATCACTTTAACCTTGTCTTCTGTCTCAGCAACCAACTCGGGTCCCAACAACTGACGTTCACCCAACTCCGTCCAACATGTAGGTGAGCGACACTTCCTACCATACAACGCCTCATACGGTGCCATCTTGATGCTCGATTGGTAACTGTTGTTGTAGGCAAACTCAGCTAATGGTAGAAACTCCTCCCAACTACCTCTGAAATCCAGGACACAACCTCTCAGCATATCTTCCAAGATCTGAATAACCCTTTCTGATTGACCGTCAGACTGCGGGTGAAAAGCCGTGCTGAAATCCAAACGAGTACCCAGAGCTTGATGCATCGCTTTCCAAAACCTTGACGTAAACCTGGGATCCCTATCCGAGATTATCGAAACTGGCACACCGTGCAACCTCACTATCTCTGACACATACAGCTTCGCTAGCTTCTGAAGTGAGTAGTCAACCCTCACCGGAATAAAGTGAGCTGATTTAGTCAGACGATCCACCACTACCCAAACTGAATTCTTCTTGCTTGGCGTAAGCGGTAATCCACTAACGAAATCCATGGTTATCCTTTCCCACTTCCACTGAGGAATCTTCACAGGCTGAAGCAATCCCGATGGCAACTGATGTTCAGCCTTGACCTGCTGACATGTCAGACACTTCCCAACAAACTCTGTCACCTCTTTCTTCAAGCCAGGCCACCAAAACTGCTCTCTAAGATCCCTATACATCTTGCTACCTCCAGGATGCATAGCATAAGGACTGCTATGTGCGTCCTGAAGAATCTTCCACCTCAACCCAACATCTTTAGGCATACAAGCCTTACCTTGAAAACACAACACCTCATCCCTAGACAAGCTGTAACCCTCCAAACCACCATTCTACACTTGTAACCTTCGAGCACTCAGAACCTCATCCAATAACTGTTTCTCTCTGATCTGCTCAACCCAAGTAGGCTTAACCTGCAACTCTGCCAGAATACTCCCATCGTCATACAAACTCAAGTGGGCAAACAAAGCTCTTAAGTCCGAAACAACCTTACGGCTCAACGCGTCTGCCACCACGTTAGCCTTGCCCGGATGATATTCAATCGAGCAGTCATAATCTTTTAGCAACTCAACCCATCTGCGCTGCCTCAAATTCAAATCCTTCTGAGTCAATAGATACTTCAGACTCTTGTGATCTGTGTAGACTATCGATCTTTCTCCATACAAGTAGTGCCTCCAAATCTTTAAGGCGAAGACTACAGCCGCTAGCTCCAAATCGTGCGTCAGATAGTTGACCTCATGTGGCCTCAGCTGTCGAGAAGCGTAAGCCACAACCTTACCTTCCTGCATCAGCACACAACCCAAGCCCGTATGTGATGCATCGCAATACACTGTGAATTCCTTACCAGCCTCAGGTTGAATTAAAACCGGAGCCTCAGTCAAAATCTTCTTAAGCTTGTCGAAGCTTTCTTGCTGTTTCTCAGTCCATACAAACGGAACTTCTTTCCTCAGCAACTTGGTCATCGGCGCTGCTATCAACAAGAAACCCTCAACAAACCTTCGGTAGTATCCGGCCAAACCCAGAAAACTCCGAATCTCAGCCACTGACCTAGGCGGCTTCCAATCTAAAACTGCCTCAATCTTACGAGGATCTACCCTAATCCCCTCAGCCGACACTACATGACCCAAGAAAGTCACTTCTCTAAGCCAGAACTCGCACTTACTGAACTTAGCATAAAGCTGCTTTTCCCTCAAAATCTGCAACACCACTCGCAAATGCTTATCATGCTCTTCCTCTGTCCTTGAGTACACTAAAATGTCGTCTATGAAAACCACGACGAACCGATCCAGATACTGCTGAAACACCCTATTCATCATATCCATAAACGCTGCCGGTGCGTTAGTTAACCCGAACGGCATTACCAGAAATTCGTAGTGCCCATACCGAGTCCGAAACGCTGTTTTATGGATATCAGCCTCTTTAACCTTCAACTGATGATACCCAGACCTCAAGTCGATCTTCGAGAATACCGCTGCACCCTTCAGCTGATCAAACAAGTCATCTATCCGTGGCAACAGATACTTGTTTTTAATTTTCAGCTTGTTCAACTGGCGATAATCTATACACATCCGCATCGTACCATCCTTCTTCTTAACAAAAAGTACCGGTGCACCCCACGGCGAAACACTTGGCCTGATAAAACCCCGATCCAATAACTCCTGGATCTGAGCCTTAAGCTCCACCAATTCCTTTGGCGCCATCCTATACGGAGCAATAGACACTGGCGCAGTTCCGGGTAACAGATCTATTCCGAACTCTACCTCACGATCTGGCGGCAAACCCGGAAGCTCCTCAGGAAAAACATCAGCAAATTCCTTAATAGTACGAACCTTCTCCACAGCAGACTCTTTAGCCTCCAACGCATACACATGAACTACATACGCTTCACAGCCCTTCCTGACCATCTTCTCCGCTTTCAAAGCAGATACCACATTTGATAAGTAATTTCTCCTATTACCTGTCATAGCCACCTCATCACCCTCAATCGTCTTAAGAACCATGCGCTTGGCCGCGCAATCCAACCTCGCCTGGTACTTGACCAACCAATCCATCCCAAGAATCAGATCGAACTCCCCAAACGGCAGTTCCATCAGATCAGCAGCAAACACTACCCCTTGGAGTTCTAGGGGTACCTCTCTAAACAGTTTATCTACTACTACAGAGTGACCTAGAGGGCTAATCACAGGCATTTGCCTAGAAGATATCTCAGAGTCTAAATCCATGGTCTCTACTATACTACTGGCAACATAAGAGTGCGTTGAACCCACATCAATCAAAGCAGTATAAGGAGAACCAAAAATCAAGAACGTACCGGTTATGACGTCCGGTGCGTCACCCTCCTCTCGGCGCCTCGCAGCATACACCAAACCAGGCTGTCGTGCCTCAGAACTCCCCGCACCTCTGCCCGGTGCTCCACGGCCCCGACCAGAACATTACCACCTCTGCCATTACCACGGCCCCTCTGCGGTGGCAGTCCATTACCTCTGAACTGATTACGGCCCTGACTCTCAGACTGAATCCTGGCCAACCTACGCGGACAGTCCCTCACGCGGTGCTCCAGAGAACCACACTCAAAACACCCTTTTCCTCCAGTCCAGCACCCACCCCAATGAGATTTCCCACACTGATTACACTGTGGCGGTCCCTGCCTAGCAGCAACAAACCTAGCAGACTGATTCGGCCCACTCGGTCTAGCCCTCTTCTACGGATTACCCGACGATCCAGAAGACCCAAAGCTCCTCTTATTCCTATTTCTGTCCATGCCCTGCCTCACCGACTCTTTAACACCCTCGGCTACCTTAGCCTTCTCAATTAAGACAGCAAACTCGCGCTCCTGCTGAGGAGCAATCAGCAGTCTCAATTCGTCTCGCAGACCATCCTCGAAATGAACACACCTCTCGTGCTCCGTAGCCACAATACCCCTGGCATACCTACTCAGCTTCAAGAACTCAGCCTCGTACTCAGAAACAGATTTACTCCCCTGAACAAGCCTCAGAAATGCCTTTCTCTGGGAGTCAATATAACTAGCTCCGATGTACTTCTTTTGATATGCAGCCCTGAAATAATCCCATGTCAGATCCTCTGCTGCCACACTATCCCGAACCGTGAGCCACCACTGATATGACTCATCCAGGAGAAGCGATACGATGCCCTTCAGCTTCTCTTCAGCAGTCAAGTCCAGATCATCCATGATCCGCTCAGTTGCCTCCAGCCAATATTCAGCAGTGCTGGGAGCAACACCAGATACACCTCGAAAGAATTCGGCCCCACTTGCCCGAAGTCGCTCAGGCACAGATTTCCTAACTCCCGCACCACCACCTACACCAGCTACCCTTTCCAACACTCGCAGCATCGCCTGTGACACTGCATCGTCCCCAGTCTGATCTTGGAACTCACCACCTCCAGCTGGTGGCGAAACCGGTATCTCATTTTTTGAACCCTGACCAGACCCTACGGGCTCAGAAACTGTCATTCTACCCCTACCTCTACCACGAGTATTACGACCACGTCCGCCTCGAGTGCTCATGACTAATCTTTCTACGTATCTGGTTAAGAATTTTATACATCAGTACTTATTCCACTGTTTAAGAGCAAGTCTTATGAATATTCAAGGAGATTTGTTCTCGCTAGTTCACAGAATCCTATCAGTTTCAATCTCTAAAGTAGAGTACTATTGCTATTCATCAAATCATATCACATCCAACCAAATCACAAGTAATGGTACGGGGTACTTACCTGGGCGAACTGGTGCCGGAGACTCGGTGCCATGCCTTTCAAACCGTACATTCAAACCCAAAACACTTAAAACAAACTTTTGAAACCATTTCGGGCCTCAGGCCCACAGCCGAGCTTTTGAACTTGGCTCTGATACCACAATTGTAACACCCCAAACCCGGACAAGACACCACGTCCGAATCTGGTATGTTACGGGGAAAAACGTTTTTGAGTGATCAGATTTTCCGTTTAAAAGCGGGGGAAAACATAGTGATTTTGAAGAAAATTGGAGTAGGCTAGTTTGATTAGATTTTGAAAACTTACCCAAAGTATATAGTTAAAAAAAAACGAGTTGATTTCATTTAGTAATTCCAATAGTTTCTTAGTGCTATTTTAAAACATTTTTGACTTAGTAGAAAATCGAGTTTGATTTGAGAATCATTTGAGTTTACTTTATAACAAAACATAGTGAGATACCCGATGGTATAGTTTAAAACACATTGCGATATAGTTTTGAAAACATTATATTTCCAAATTTTTAGTAAAATCTCATACCAAGTTATTTGTTAAGCAGGTTAAGAGTCTAATTAAAACATAACCATCATAAGACATAAATTAAAGGCCTTTTACAAATCCAAATTAAAACCCAAATAAAAATAAATAAGCTAAAGTACCCAAAGTGAATAGTCTGAGCAAAACTTTTATTAAAGCATGGCATGTGCACCCCGAGTTCACCCCGGCTCCATGTCCGCGTCTACGAGTCACCTGAAATGTCAAAGGAGAGGGTGAGTCGAATGACTCAGTGCATAAATCCCGCTCCCGATGAAACAACACGCTAACACACATCATACATAGCAACATAATTAATGCAACCCGATCCTAACCATCCGTATCTCCTTTTTCTACCCCGTGTGGTACCAAACCACTGGTGGCGCCAAACCATTGGTGACATATAGTCACAATGTGTTACCAAAACACTGGTGTCCCAAAGACACAATATCCGTCAATGTGGTGCCAAACCACTGGTGTCCCAAAGACACGTTTGTGCTACCAAAGCACTGGTGACTGAAGTCACAAATCCAATGATGGGGCCAACCCATCGTGTGATACCAAATCACTAGCAGACGATCCCATATCTCAAGTGGGGCCAACCCACGGTGGTGTCAAACCACAGGGACGAGTCGCAATGAGGTGCAAAACCTCTGGAGGTGCCAAACCTCTGGTGACCCAAAGTCACAAAGTGTGTTACCAAAACACTGGTGCTCGTCAGCACAAAATATCACTGCCCCCTCCACTCAAATCACCCATCATCATACCAACTCGTGTGATCATGCATATCATACAAGTCATACATATCATGCAAATATGTTTTACATCATTATCCCATATCACATACATCTATAGTCATGGTACCATATAGATCATCAGTAAGCTCAAAACAACACTGACTTACCCGAGTCCAAGATCATACCCAAAAGGGTATCATATCAATCCATCAAACTGCCATAATTTTAATAGGCAAACAGGTTTAATAATAATATCACTAAGTATGGGTGTGTTAGCTACACACCTGGTAAATACGAGTCTAAAATCCCAACGAAACAATCTACACTCTTTTAAACTCCTTGCTCCTAGAATTGGCCAAACATAGGGGTTAGGCATCTACAACATTCGGCCAAGGACATATAAACCCAAAGGGGTTAATTCCAATCCCTTACCTTGAAGATGATCTGGTTTCCTACCAAATCCGAATCAAACAGTGATTCCCTTTGACAATCGGCCACCCCTAAAAAGAGAACAGTTAAAACACTTGAAGCCCTATCTTATTGAGATCCAAAAGAACATACTAACAGATAATCTTCTTACCACCACTTATCAAATGGTTAAACAAAGGTAGAAAGTTCCACTTGACTACTTCGAAGTCCCCGTTGTCCTATGATGCAATCGGTTCCCACATAAGAGATAACACTCATCAATAGTTGTCATATACGACTCTTAACAAAACCCAAATCGATAGAGTACGAGTGAGAAAAGAAAGAAAATATTCGGCTAGCACCTACCTCAATCACCAACCCTTAATCGGCCAACGTAGACACCACTAGAAGAGGGGATAGATTCGGTCAAGGCTTCCAAAGAAAGAAGAAAGAAAACAGCTTTAAGTGTTTATCACCTCTAGTGTTCGGCTTGAGTGGAAGAGAAAGAAAAGAAGTGTGAGCAAAATGTAGTTTCGGCAATGGCAATTGAGAAAGAGAGAAATGGATGGAATGAAAGTAGTTTCGGTTTGCCAAAAGAAGAAATGAGAAGAGAGTTTTGAAGGATGGGTCTCGGCTAAATGGTATGAAAAAGGGAAAAATGAAATTTAGAAGAACAAGGTAAGATGATTTCGGCTTAACTCAAAATGATAGAAAGAAGAAGAGTGGGGAGGAGCATTCGACTAACCAACACAAAATGTAGAAAACCACTTACAAAATTCGGCAATGGAGTTGCTTTTAGACCTACGGCTTCAAGGAGAAAAAATGAAGAGATTAGCTTGAGAATTCGGCTTGGTATGACAAAAAGAAAGAAAAGTGTTTTGACTCCTAATGGCCGAATATGCACAAAAATGCCCAAAAGGAATTTCGGCTACCCCAATTACCACTTACCAACAGGCCAACCTCTCCCCCAAGCATCCAAGCCGTCACTTCCCACACTCCAAGCTCCCTAAAATTCGGCCATAATCCCTCCATTCACTCACCACCACTCCTTCAAACTTGCATGACCAAGTCTCCCTCCTACAAATGCTCTCCACCCTTCATTTGAAAGGTATGACTTGGTCTAAGGTAGAATTTCACTAGCCTTCTACCTCTCCTCCATGCCGTCCCAAAAAGAAGCCAAAATGGGGACTCTGCAGCTCGAACACTAGACCTCCACCACATGTAGATGACGCCACACCAAGCTCCCTCATGTAGCGCATGCTTTGCCACTAAGCTAGCTCCTTACTTGTGCAACAAAACAACAAATTATTTTCTTAAACCCCAGCTTCCTCAGCTCCCTTCACTTAGCACCCAAAAACCAAAATTTTCCTACCTACTCAGGCACACTCCTAGCCCACAATTAAGCCCTGATACTACACAAACAACAACACAGCACACAAAACTCATGCAATAACATGCAACAACAACCTAGCCCCTAATCCGGGATATTACAACCCGTACCTGCCAATCACACCATTGGGGATTTCTACAATCAACCCTCACCGCTACACACCATCGATGGCAGTCATGTTGCAGTTAGCTGCTCATCGTCAGAGTCGTGACATGGTCACCAGATTATGTGGCATGGCCACCAGAACAGATCGTGGCAGAGCCACCAGAACGCTTCCCCTATCATTCAATAACATATGCCCAACCCCATGCAGACATAAAATCTTGATGTATAGATGCAACATGTTTCGGCATGCATGTATAAGATGTTCATAATGTATGTTAAATCATCTCATCATAATCATTTACTTAACATAAACAGAAATCACTAACCTAATGTCTAGCATTTACCCTCCAGGGGTAACCCACCAGCCAATACCGAGATTTCGGCATTTAAAAGCATATATATAAATAAATTAACAAAACAATGTCAATGGTGTGAGAAGTTACACACCTTAATACGAATAGAACTAGGCTTTCAATACTATCGACACTCTCAGAAGAGGAAATAATTGCTATCTGATGATTTGAATTCGAAGCAGGTCCACAACCCGGAGGGTAGTCTTGCACCGCTGATACTGCTCGTCTTTTGAACTTAGGGGTAGGGGCTATGAGTCCAACCCCTTCCTTCCCTTGTCTATCATTTGAGTCCATGACAGTTCTTAATCAGAGAACCAAATTAAGGTAATGGAAAGAAAGAAGGAAAGAACCAATATACATACCAAAGAAGTCTCTTACCTATTTAACCGAAATCGAACCCTCCTTCAGATTGGTCTATGAACCCGATTGAGTTGAGAGAAAAAAAGTTAGGCCTTGCGTTGAAACAGATGAAGAAGGCCAAGGCAGATTCAGCAAAATGTAACCTTTCACCCTCCTCAGGCTACTTGACGCCATGGATTCAGAAAGAAAAGGATGGAACAAAATCCGATTAGCAGCAAAGGTTGAGGAGAAAAAAAAGATAGAAGCCGCAAAGAGAGAAAGAGAAAAAGATTCGGCCTGTACAGCACAAGAGAGGAGAATGTTACCTTCGAAGTCCTACAACATAGTGGAACTGAGTCACCTGACAAGGGATTAATCGATTGAGCAGGAAAGCGATGAGCTAAAAGAGATGAACTACAGTTTCGGCTTGACAGAGAGGGAAATGAAGTCTAACAAGTGCTATGGTGCTTCATGTTTGTGATGCCAAAAGAAATGAGTAAAGGGAACAGAAGTGATTCGGTAATGTTCAAGTGATTCACGGCTTAAAGAAAAAAGAAGAGAAAATAGAAGAAAGTGGGTAGAATTCAACTTAGGTTCGGCTTAAGGTCCGAAAAGAAAATAATGAATGTTCCTAATAAGATTTCGGCTGCAAGAGAATAGGGTCACCAAAAGAATTGAGAGAGCTTCTAAAAGTCAACCAAAATTCGGCACTCCCAACATTAAACACACAAAACCGAAATCCCCCCATCAAGCACTCCACTTTCGGCCAACAAATCCACTAGCCATCAAATTCCATTTTCCACTCCTAGTTTTACTCCCATTCACCAATTTGAATTAGTAGACCAATTCAAATTCCCTTAACACCTCTTAGCCACTCATTTCAAATTAGTTGACTCTTTCCACCAAGCACCCTGAAGAGTCCCCCTGGAAGCCATCACCTTAGCTCCCTAATGCAAAAAAGAACCTCCAAAAGCTGCTAACATGACTTGAACCCCTTCCCTCAGCTACCTCCTTGCTGACGCCACTCCCCCCATGCTCCCAAGATGGCGTCACTTGCCACTCCACCACACTCCCTTTTTGTGTCAACATACTCAAGCAACAATCCTTAACACCTGCCCCAACCAGCTTCACCTAAAATGCTAAGAATTGAAATTTTCACCAAAGTTTCAGCTTAACCCCGGGCCTTCCTGGGTCCCCAAACATTCACACACATCAAGTAAAACATAGCTAACCATGGAAATATAACAAATGCAAAGCCCCTAAAGCCCGGATGTTACAGTTCTACCCCCTTAAAGAAATTTCGGCCGCGAAATTTACCTGATCAAAAGAGATGTGGGTACTGCTGCCGCATAATATCCTCTGGCTCCTATGTCACTTCCTCTGCACTGTGGTTCCGCCACAAAACCTTGACCAAAGGGACTGACTTCCTTCTCAACACCTTAACGTCTCGATTCAAGATTTGTACTGGCTCCTCTTCAAAGGACAAGCCCGGTCTCACCTCAATCTCTTCCACTGGCACAATGTGCGACGGATCAGAACGATAACGCCTTAACATCGAAACATGGAACACATCATGAATCCGTTTCAATTCTGAAGGCAACTCTAGCCGATACGCCACTGGTCCCACACGTTCTAATACCTGATAAGGCCCAATGAACATGGGACTTAGCTTGCCCTTCTGACCAAACCTCATTACCTTCTTCCACGGTGAAACTTTCAGAAAGACTTGATCACCCACTGCAAACTCCATCTCCTTACGCTTCAAATTCGCATAAGACTTTTACCGGTCGGACACTTCCTTTAACCGAGTCTGAATTAACTTAACTTTCTCTTCCATTTCTGAAACCAATTCTGGACCCAACATCTGACGCTCACCCAACTCTGTCCAGCAAGTAGGAGTACGACACCTCCGTCCATACAATGCTTCATAGGGTGCCATCTGAATACTAGATTGGTAGCTGTTGTTGTACGCGAATTCTGCCAAAGGTAAATACTCCTCCCAACTACCCCTGAAGTCAATGACACAACCTCTTAACATATCTTCCAAGATCTGAATTACCCTCTCAAACTGACCATCAGTCTGTGGATGAAAAACGGTGCTGAAGTCTAGCCTCGTACCCAATGCTTGATGCAACGTCCTCCAAAAACGTGACGTAAACCTAGGGTTTCTAACTGATATGATCGACACTGGTACTCCATGCAGTCTCACAACCTCTGCCATATACAGCCTAGCCAACCTCTGCAGAGAATAGTCGATACGAACAGGTATGAAATGGGCAGACTTCGTCAACCAATCAACAATCACCCAAATCGAATCTTTCTTAGTGGGCGTAAGAGGTAGCCCACTAACAAAATCCATCATGATTCTTTCCCATTTCCACTGCGGAATCTTCACCGGTTGCAACAACCCCGAAGGTAGTTGATGTTCTGCTTTCACTTGCTGGCACGTCAAACATTTTCCCACAAACTCCGTAATCTCTCGCTTTAGACTTGGCCCCCAAAACTGCTCACGTAGATTCCGATACATCTTATTCCCTCCAGGATGCATAGCGTATGGGCTACAATGCGCCTCCTGAAGAATCATCTGCCTCAACTCCACATCCTTTGGTACGCAGACCCTTTTTTGATAACACAAAACCCCATCACTGTTCAAACTATAATCCTCTACTCCATCATTCTGTACTTGCAGGAGTCGAGCACTCAAGACATTGTCTAACAACTGCTTCTCTTTAATCTGGCTTGTTAATCTGGCTTGTCCACATCAGTTTCACTTGAAGTTCAGCTAACAAACTGCCATCCTCATACAGGCTGAGATGAGCGAACATTGCCCTCAAATCTGCTATTACCTTCCGACTTAGCGCATCCGCCACCACGTTAGCTTTACCCGGATGATATTCGATCGAGCAGTCATAGTCCTTCAATAGTTCAATCCACCTACGTTGTCTTAGATTCAACTCTTTCTGGGTAAGGAGGTATTTCAGACTCTTATGATCGGTGCAAATAGCGGACTTCTCCCCATACAGGTAGTGTCTCCAGATCTTCAGAGCGAACACTACCGCAGCCAATTCTAGATCATGCGTGGGATAGTTTTTCTCATGTGGTCTTAACTGTCGAGATGCATAAGCAACTACATTCCCTTCTTGCATCAACACACACCCTAATCCCGTGTGTGAAGCATCGCAGTATACTACAAACCCTTTTCTAGCCTCAGGTTGAATCAAAACCGGAGCTTCTGTCAAAACCCTTTTCAGCTTCTCGAAGCTCCTTTACTGCTTGTCAGCCCAAACAAATGCTACCCCTTTCCGCAACAACTTAGTTAAGGGTGCTGCAATCAAGGAGAATCCCTCAACAAACCTTCTATAATACTTGACCAACCCCAAGAAACTTCGAATCTCTGCCACAGACTTCGGCAGTTTCCAGTCCAACACAGCTTCTATCTTCCGGAGGTTAACCCTAATTCCTTCCGTAGAGACCACATGCCCTAAGAAAGTTACTTCCCTTAACCAAAACTCACACTTGTTGAATTTGGCATACAACTGCCTTTCCCTCAAAATCTGCAAGACCACTCGGAGGTGCGCATCATGCTCCTCTTCCGATTTAGAATAGACTAGGATGTCGTCTATGAACACCACAACAAACCGATTTAGGTAAGGTTGAAACACTCGGTTCATCATGTCCATAAATGCCGCTGGTGCATTCGTCAACCCGAAGGGCATCACCAAAAACTCATAGTGACCGTAGTGAGTTCGAAACGTCGTTTTGTGAATATCTGTTTCCTTGACCTTTAGCTGATGATACCCTGACCTTAAATCTATCTTTGAAAAGACTGTAGCCTCTTTGAGCTGATCGAACAGATCGTCAATCCTCGGCAGCGAGTATTTGTTCTTAATTGTCAACATATTCAACTGGCGGTAGTCAATGCACATACGCATGGACCCATCCTTCTTCTTCACAAATAGGACTGGCGCTCCCCACAGAGACACACTCGGTCGGATAAAACCACGATCCAACAGTTTCTGGATCTGAGCTTTGAGTTCTACCATCTCCTTCGGCGCCATTCTATAAGGGGCAATGGACACCGGAGCCGTACCTGGAAGCAGCTCAATTCCAAACTCCACTTCACGATCAGGAGGTAACCCTGGCAGCTCCTCAGGAAAGACGTCCACGAATTCCTTTACTGTTCTAACCTCATTAACAGTCACTTCCTTTGCATCCAATGCACTGATAAAAGCTAGGAATGCATTGCATCCTTTCCGAATTATCTTAACAGCCTTCAGTGCAGAAACCACGTTGGACAAATAATTCCTTCTTTCCCCTATCACAACCACCTCTTCGCCTCCCGGGCTACTCAACACCGTTCGCTTAGTCTCGTAATCCAGCTTAGCACGATGTTTAACCAACCAATCCACGCCCAAGATGAGATCAAGCTCCACAAATGGTAATTCCATTAAGTCTGCCGGAAACACTACTCCTTGAGTCTCTAAAGGCACATTCCTAAATAGTTTGTCCACTACCATAGATTGTCCTAGCGGGCTAACTACAGCCATCTTCCTAGCAGTTGTTTCAGATTCTATACTTAAAGTGTAACACCCCAAACCCGGCCCATTCGTTATGACCGAATTTGAAATGCCACTGCGAAAAACGTTTGAAAAACTTTTGACTTAGAGTTAAAAACATAAAATTTTGTTGTCTTTACTAAAACATTGTATAATTAAAATTTCAAGTAAAATTAAGTTGTTTAAAATAAAACATTTTCAAATAATAATATAATCGACAATCCAACTTAAAACATAATAAAAGTCCTTAAATACTTTAAATGGCCCTTATTACAATAAATAACCTTTCATAAGAAAAATATGTAAAACAAATAAATTTATCTTCTGCATGGGCCACCTCGTATCCACTCCCAACCCGGTCCAAGCTTTATGCATCACCTGAAAGGTTTGAGAAAAATAGGGTGAGTCAAACTGACTCAGTGCATAGTTATTTCATATGCCTCCACACATGGGCTTGGCCCACATCCACACATCAATCACATATCAGATGATAAGGTAATATATACACATAATTTCACATGTTGGGCTTGGCCCATATCCACATTGATCCACATAATTAGTCATGCAAAATGCATAAATGTGCAACATGAAGCCCAACCCAACCTAGAGTCCATCCGTTACTCCTACCTTAGCAGACTCCCTGCCCAAGGCCGTGGCTAATCCACCGATCACATAGTGATCCACATATCTTACCTTGGCAGACTTACTGCCCAAAGCCGTGGCTAAGCCACCGATCACATAGTGATCCACATATCTATATCCACGAGGTGACTCAAGATCATCCTCAATCTACGGTGATGGACACAGCTATCATCCGCCGAGATGGGCACCTAGCCAACACCTTCCTTGATGGAGCACATAGCCACCATCAAGCGCCAATATAGCACAAGGCTAACATCAGACCACGTACATAATGTACACCCTTTCCTTCAATAGTCACATCCCAAGTCCCATGCATATATATATGTATCATGGCAACATATCACTTGAAACAAATATACATCACATGCCATTACATTTCATATATTCATCAATGATCATTTAATATCGTAAATCACTAACCTGAGTATTCGATCACCCACCACGGGTATTCACAATCTTAGCCCTTAATTCGGCTACCATTAACATCATATCACATATACATAAATATAACACATACACGCAATCAAGAGACAGTGCGATAACTACGCACCTTTTTGGCAAAGTCGGCTAAATCCCGAAGACCCGATCTACCACACTAGATTTCCTTGCCCTACATTCGGCCAATACTTAGATCAATACCATAGACCATTCGGCCAAACCAAAATCCTTATTCACCATAATCTTCGGCTTAACATTCATTTAAAGAATAAAGAACCAGCACAAACCTTACCACTTGACTTACCGAAATTTGATTGCTTCAAAAATCCGAAGAGCCTATCTTCCAAAACCGATTGAAGAAAACCAAATGAAGACCTACCCTTAATGATATTTGGCGAAGACAAAACAAAAAGAGTATGGGAAGTTTCGGCAATATGGTTGATTTGTACCTACAAAAAGGATTCGGCTAGAGTGGAGAAAGAGAAAGGAAAAAGGAAGAAAAAGAAAGAGATTTCAATGGGAGAGGGATGTTTATGGCTTTGAACAAAAATGAAAGAAAGTAAAGAGAAATGGGGAGAAGGAAGTTTTGGCCAAGAGAAAGTAGAAGAAATGTGGGTTGAACAAGTATGAAAGAATGGAAAAGAAGTTGTGAACAAAAGAGATTCGGCCAAGCACAATGATGGTTTCGGTTTTTGTTTCACTTTGATGCACTAGGGAGAAACTTGCAAAAACTAGAAAGGATTTTCGGTTATGACACCAAAACAAATATTGAAGGCCAAAACTAACACCAAAAACTCACCTTATGTCCAAGACACATTCGGCTATAGGGAGTGTTGGTGGAGAGAAAAGAAATTGATGTTCAAATGCTTAGGAAAAATGGCCAACTAGCTACTAACCTACCAAAGCTTCCATCAAAAATCGGTCAAGCCCTCCCCTAGTCCAAAATGCCGTCCACATACATGAACTAAAGACCATAAAAGAGTTTCCAAAACATTCTCCATAATCCATGCCTTTTGTCCCCTCATCATACCATAATCTTAAGATTCTTATCCCAAAATACAAGCTTACCTTAAACTAATATTCAACTTACCATAAAACTTAAAGTCCAACCTATCATAATTAGAGTTTGACCGACATTTAATGCAATGTGCATAAAAATAAAGTCTTCAAAATGCTCATCATGCTACTCGAACCACTTCCCTCAAGCAACTCTTCAAACACCGTAACCATCTTGCCACTAACTCCACATGTGCTAAATTTAACACTTAAATTAACTTAAGTGTCAAGTTCACCTAATCCACTTCACTAATTTTTTTAATACTAAAAATTATTCTAGCCTCACTAATAAAATCAAGCATTCACAAGACTAAGCTAAACACACAAAATTCATACCCGAGCTAACACAAATAATAAAATAATACTCAAAATTTTTTTTCCTAAAGCCCAAGGCCCAATCCTACTAGGCCCAATTTCGGGATATTACAATTCTACCCTCCTTAAAAAATTTCGTCCTCGAAATTTCCAACTAACTAACAGTCATACATCGTATCTCACCACACTACGCTCTTGCTGCGCACTCTGATCTTAATAAAACCAATATACTTTCTAAGTACAGTCTCCAAGTTCACACTCAAGGTTCTAGATGCTTCACTTGCGATGGTTCCGACACAGCCATTTTGCCTCTACCGCGTCCACGACGACCACGTCCCTTAGAACTCATATCTAACGTCGCGATTTAATCTGACTTAAGAAATTTTATGCATTAGTACTTTTGTTCCACTTGTTTATGCGCGAACAATTTTATGAAACAAAGTTTTCAGAAGTTGTTCTTTCGATCAATCAAAATTTCTAGTTCAAGATCACTATTCTAATTCAGAGAATCACACATTCACATTCATTCACATCAATAGAAACACATTCACTCATCCACAACATTTACCATGCTACTATGGGCATCCTTGTCCATTCCCAACCCAGAGGTAATTTCGTCATTTTTCCCTACAGGGGTATTTTGGTAATAAACTGGGGTAAATTCAAAAATCACCAAAAGTCATTTCGAAATTTTCCAAACTCATGGATATTTTTTTGAAAGAAAGATTTTCCAAATCAAGATATTACAAAAAAATTTTAAAATGCAGGGGTTATTTCGGTAATTTGAAAGTTAAGGGCATTTTCGTAAATTTTCCCAAATCAGGGTATCTTGAGTTTTCACAAAATAGGGTTTTTGGATACTTTTGCACAGTAAGAAAATCTTAATAAAATTGAGGATAGTATGGAAATTTTAGAAACCAAGGGCATTTTAGTAATTTTACCACTAGGGGTATTTGGGTAATTTTGTAAATCAAAATATTTCGAAAAATTTTCCAAGTATAAAATGGTTTCGCAAATCAAAGGAGTAATTTTGAAAACTTAAGGTTTTTATAAAATAGTATGGCTAGCCCCTTTCGGGTTTTAGTTATCGGGTTTAGCCCGTGAATAAGTCCTCTTGGTTAGGGTGAACCGTAGCTACGCACCAGGTAGGATTCGAGTAAATAGGAGGTGAGTCGCTAGGACTGCTTAAATACCAAGCTCTTACCGAATCCACTCCTAGACATGCGCACAATGGTTGCCACACCTTAACTCGGCGACTTACTTCACAGGTTTGTTCGGTTGTTTTTAAGTCTTATGCATGTGTTTGAGTGCACTAGCCCTAGGGTTCAATAGATCCTAGTTCACTAATCTACGAGCCCAAGTATGCCCATATATCAATCATATAATAATTCACTCAACATTTAGAGGTACTTACCTGGTGGACTTCGGGTCGGAGATACAGGTGCCATGCCAGAATAAACCTGAAAAATTTGTGAAAGCCTATATTTTTGAAAAGCCCATCTTAAGAAAATGTTTTTGGGGCCAAAACCCTCAAAGCCGAGTTTTGAACCGGGCTCTGATACCAATTTGTAACACCCCAAACCCGGCCCATTCGCTATGACTGAATTTGAAATGCCACTGCGGAAAACGTTTGAAAAACTTTTGACTTAGAGTTAAAAACATAAAATTTTGTTGTCTTTACTAAAACATTGTGTAATTAAAATTTCAAGTAAAATTAAGTTGTTTAAAATAAAACATTTTCTAATAATAATATAATCGACAATCCAACTTAAAACATAATAAAAGTCCTTAAATACTTTAAATGGCCCTTATTACAATAAATAACCTTTCATAAGAAAAATGTGTAAAACAAATAAATTTATCTTCTGCATGGGCCACCTCGTATCCACTCCCAACCCGGTCCAAGCTTTATGCATCACCTGAAAGGTTTGAGAAAAATAGGGTGAGTCAAACTGACTCAGTGCATAGTTATTTCACATGCCTCCACACATAGGCTTGGCCCACATCCACACATCAATCACATATCAGATGATAAGGCAATATATACACATAATTTCACATGTTGGGCTTGGCCCATATCCACATTGATCCACATAATTAGTCATGCAAAATGCATAAATGTGCAACATGAAGCCCAACCCAACCTAGAGTCCATCCGTTACTCCTACCTTAGCAGACTCCCTGCCCAAGGCCGTGGCTAATCCACCGATCACATAGTGATCCACATATCTTACCTTGGCAGACTTGCTGCCCAAAGCCGTGGCTAAGCCACCGATCACATAGTGATCCACATATCTATATCCACGAGGTGACTCGAGATCATCCTCACTCTACGGTGATGCACATAGCTATCATCCGCCGAGATGGGCACCTAGCCAACACCTCCCTTGATGGAGCACATAGCCACCATCAAGCGCCAATGTAGCACAAGGCTAACATCAGACCACGTACATAATGTACACCCTTTCCTTCGATAGTCACATCCCAAGTCCCATGCATATATATATATATATATATATGTATCATGGCAACATATCACTTGAAACAAATATACATCACATGTCATTACATTTCATATATTCATCAATGATCATTTAATATCGTAAATCACTGACCTGAGTATTCGATCACCCACCACGGGTATTCATAATCTTAGCCCTTAATTCGGTTACCATTAACATCATATCACATATACATAAATATAACACATACACACAATCAAGAGACAGTGCGATAACTACGCACCTTTTTGGCACAGTCGGCTAAATCCCGAAGACCCGATCTACCACACTAGATTTCCTTGCCCTACATTCGGCCAATACTTAGATTAATACCATAGACCATTCGGCCAAACCACAATCCTTATTCACCATAATCTTCGGCTTAACATCCATTTAAAGAATAAAGAACCAGCACAAACCTTACCACTTGACTTACCGAAATTTGATTGCTTCCAAAATCCGAAGAGCCTATCTTCCAAAACCGATTGAAGAAAACCAAATGAAGACCTACCCTTAATGATATTTGGCCAAGACAAAACAAAAAGAGTATGGGAAGTTTCGGCAATATGGTTGATTTGTAACTACAAAAAAGGATTCGGCTAGAGTGGAGAAAGAGAAAGGAAAAAGGAAGAAAAAGAAAGAGATTTCAATGGGAGAGGGATGTTTATGGCTTTGAACAAAAATGAAAGAAAGTAAAGAGGAATGGGGAGAAGGAACTTTCGGCCAAGAGAAAGTAGAAGAAATGTGGGTTGAACAAGTATGAAAGAATGGAAAAGAAGTTGTGAACAAAAGAGATTCGACCAAGCACAATGATGGTTTCGGTTTTTGTTTCACTTTGATGCACTAGGGAGAAACTTGCAAAAACTAGAAAGGATTTTCGGTTATGACACCAAAACAAATATTGAAGGCCAAAACTAACACCAAAAACTCACCTTATGTCCAAGACACATTCGGCTATAGGGAGTGTTTGTGGAGAGAAAAGAAATTGATGTTCAAATGCTTAGGAAAAATGACCAACTTGCTACTAACCTACCAAAGCTTCCATCAAAAATCGGTCAAGCCCTCCCCTAGTCCAAAATGCCGTCCACATACATGAACTAAAGACCATAAAAGAGTTTCCAAAACATTCTCCATAATCCATGCCTTTTGTCCCCTCATCATACCATAATCTTAAGATTCTTATCCCAAAATACAAGCTTACCTTAAACTAATATTCAACTTACCATAAAACTTAAAGTCCAACCTATCATAATTAGAGTTTGACCGACACTTAATGTAAGGTGCATAAAAATAAAGTCTTCAAAATGCTCATCATGCTACTCAAACCACTTCCCTCAAGCAACTCTTCAAACACCATAACCATCTTGCCACTAACTCCACATGTGCTAAATTTAACACTTAAATTAACTTAAGTGTCAAGTTCACCTAATCCACTTCACTAATTTTTTTAATACTAAAAATTATTCTAGCCTCACTAATAAAATCAAGCATTCACAAGACTAAGCTAAACACACAAAATTCATACCCGAGCTAACACAAATAATAAAATAATACTCAAAATTTTTTTTCCTAAAGCCCAAGGCCCAATCCTACTAGGCCCAATTTCGGGATATTACATAAAGTCTCAGATACCGAACATGCAACATAAGAGTGGGTTGATCCAATATCAATCAAAGCAAGAAATGGATTATCAGCTTTGAGAAACATACTGGTTATAACGTCGGTGCGTCACTATCCTCCCGCCGACGAGCTGCACAGACTAGGCCCGGCTATCTTGCGTCTACATTACCAGCACCTGTACTGGGTGCTCCATGACCCCGACCGAACCCATTTCCTCCTCTGACTGGGCCACGACCCCTCGGTAATGGCTGACCACCCCTCCTAAACTGATCAAACCCTCGTCCAGCTGGCTGTACCTGATTCACTTGTGGACAATCTTTCACCATATGATCCATAGATCCACACCTGAAACATCCACCGGTTCTCTTCCTGCACTCCCCGAAATGCACCTTCCCACACAAAGAACATGATCGATACTGACCCGCTGCAGCAGATGTCGAAACACGAGCTGACCCATCAAACCTAGGCCTTTTCTGAAAACCCCCAGATGATCCTGACAACCCAAAACTTCTCTTATTCCTACCCCGATCCTTATCCTTATTCTGCCTCTCAGTCTGCTTTACCTCTTCGGCTATTTTAACTTTCTCAACCAGAACGACAAAGTCCCTTTCTCGCTGCGGTGCTATCAATACTCTTAACTCATCCCGTAGCCCATCCTCGAACCGTACACAGCGCTCATAGTCAATCGCCAAAATACCTCGAGCGTAATGGCTCAAGCGCAGAAATTCTGCCTCATATTCAGCCACAGATTTGCTCCCTTGAACCAAATTCAAAAATGCCTTCCTCTGGGCATCCACATAACCGGCCCCAACGTATTTTCCTTGAAATGTCATCTTAAAGAAATCCCAGTCAATCCGGTCTGCTGGAGTACCCTCTCTTACGGTAAGCCACCATTGGTAGGCCTCATCCTGGAGTAAAGACACTGTGCCCTTCAACTTCTCCTCTGTTGTGCAGTCCAAATCATCCATAATTCTCTCGACTGCCTCTAGCCAATATTCTGCCACGCTTAGGGCTACCCCAGAAATACCCCTAAATACTTCAGCTCCATTAGCTTGAAGTCGCTCAGGAATAGATTTTCGAGTTGCGACTCCAGTACTTGCTCCAGCCACACGCTCTAATACCCGCAACATTGCTTGAGACAGGGCATCGTCTCCACCAGTTCTGTCTTGCGAACCTACCCCCGCCATCGGCGATGCTGGTGCCTCACCCTCAGGCTCATTCCTTGCTTCAGAAAGTTCAACCTCGGTACCCTGACCTCTACCACGATCGCGAGTACTACGTCCACGTCTTCTACCACTCATCTCTATAGTATCGTCTTAATTTGATTTAAAAATTTAATGCATTAGCATTTCTTTTCACTATTTATTAATGAGTAGTTTTATGAAAATATAACCACAAGTAGTTGTCAACGAATCACATGCATACCTAAAGGTTTTTACTTCTAGGGTATAGTTTCTTAGCTCTAACATCTACTGCAGTATATTCACATAGCACATGCACTTTATGCAAATATCAAATATCGTATAGAGCAGGATAACAAATATCGTATGCACGGAAATATGATGCAGAACCCATCCCAACCCAGATTTCCATCCGCTACACACCACCCGTACCTGCCAATCACACCACTAGGGATTTCTACAATCAACCCTCACCGCTACACACCATCAATGGCAGTCATGCTGCAGTTAGCTGCTCATTGTCAAAGTCGTGACATGGTCACCAGATTATGTGGCATGGCCACCAGAACAGATTGTGGCAGAGCCACCAGAACGCTTCCCCTATCATTCAATAACATATGCTCAACACCATGCAGACATAAAATCTTGATGTATAGATGCAACATGTTTCAGCATGCATGTATAAGATGTTCATAGTGTATGTTAAATCATTTCATCATAATCATTTACTTAACATAAACAGAAATCACTAACCTGATGTCTCACATTTACCCTTCAAGGGTAACCCACCAGCCAATACCGAGATTTCGGCATTTAAAAGCATATATATAAATAAATTAACAAAACAATGTCAATGGTGTGAGAAGTTACACACCTTAATACGAAGAGAACTAGGCTTTCAATACTATCGACACTCTCAGAAGAGGAAATAATTGCTATCTAATGATTTGAATTCGAAGCAGGTCCACAACCCGGAGGGTAGTCTCGCACCGCTGATACTGCACATATTTTGAACTTAGGGGTAGGGGCTATGAGTCCAACCCCTTCCTTCCCTTGTCTATCATTCGAGTCCACATTAAGGTAATGGAAAGAAAGAAGGAAAGAACCGATATACATACCAAAGAAGTTTCTTACCTATTTAACCGAAA
Source organism: Gossypium australe (assembly GCA_005393395.2). Classification (NCBI taxonomy): domain Eukaryota; kingdom Viridiplantae; phylum Streptophyta; class Magnoliopsida; order Malvales; family Malvaceae; genus Gossypium; species Gossypium australe. The sequence goes on along the minus strand of CM016621.1, from coordinate 89,719,066 downwards.
TCGAACCCCCGTTCAGATTGGTCTATGAACCTGATTGAGTTGAGAGAAAAAAAAGTTAGGCCTTGCGTTGAAACAGATGAAGAAGGCCAAGGCAGATTTGTCAAAATGTAACCTTTCACCCCCTCAGGCTACTTGACGCCATGGATTTAGAAAGAAAAGGATGGAACAAAATCCGATTAGCAGCATAAAAGGTTGAGGAGAAAAAAAGATAGAAGCCGCAAAGAGAGAAAGAGAAAAAGATTCGGCCTGTACAGCACAAGAGAGGAGAATATTACCTTCATAGTCCTGTAACAGAGTGGAACTGAGTCACCTGACAATGGATTAATCGACTGAGTAGGACAGCAATGATCTAATAGAGATGAACTACAGTTTCGGCTTGACAGAGAGGGAAATGAAGTCTAACAAGTGCTATGGTGCTTCAGGTTTGTGATGTCAAAAGAAATGAGTGAAGGGAACAGAAGTGATTCGGTAATGTTCAAGTGATTCACGACTTAAAGAAAAAAGAAGAGAAAATAGAAGAAAGTGGGTAGAATTCAACTTAGGTTTGGCTTAAGGTCCGAAAAGAAAAGAATGAATGTTCCTAATAAGATTTCGGCTTAAAGAGAATAGGGTCACCAAAAGAATTGAGAGAGCTTCTAAAAGACTACCAAAATTCGGCACTCCCAACACTAAACACACAAAACCGAAATCCCCCCATCAAGCACTCCACTTTCGGCCAACAAATCCACTAGCCATCAAATTCCCTTTTCCACTCCTACTTTTACTCCCATTCACCAATTTGAATTAGTAGACCAATTCAAATTCCCTTAATACATCTTAGCCACTCATTTCAAATCAGTTGACTCCTTCCACCAACCACCCTGAAGAGTCCTCCTAGAAGCCATCACCTTAGCTCCTTAACGCAAAAAAGAACCTTCAAAAGCTGCTAACGTGACTTGAACCCCTTCCCTCAGCTACCTCCTTGCTGACGCCACTCCCCCCATGCTCCCAAGATGGTGTCACTTGCCACTTCACCACACTCCCTTTTTGTGTCAACATACTCAAGCAACAATCCTTAACACCTGCCCCAACCAGCTTCCTCTAAAATGCTAAGAATTGAAATTTTCACCATACTTTCAGCTTATCCCCGGGCCTTCCCGGGGTCCCCAAACATTCACACACATCAAGTAAAACATAGCTAACCATGGAAACACAACAAATGCAAAGCCCCTAAAGCCCGGATGTTAATTTAACTATCATTTCAATATCATTATTATAAAAAAAAAGATACATCAATTTCCAAAATTTTCTACCATAATAATTCTAAAATTCTCAATTGAATCACAAAAAAGAACTTGAAATAATTAAATTAAAGTAAAAAACCCATGGGAGAACAGAAATCTTACACTCGGTGTAATGAACGTAATATTCATAATCACTGGGCTCAGCGGACTGCAGCTTACGATGTTCGATGACTTTGACAGAATGATACTTGCCGTCTCTCCAGCGGCACATGACGCGAGTACCCACCTCTAGGGGGAGTATACCTGACCTCCTCTTTTTCGTTGCCTCAGACCTCGGCGCTCCGTTTGAGGAGGCCAAAAGCCTCTGGTTTTCTTCAGTAGGAGCAGCAGCTGAAACACCCCACACTCGGCCCACGAGCCTGGACCGGATCTAGTATGTTCCTTAAGTAGAACGGTTTTCAAATTCTTTGTTACTTAGAGAAAATTTGCATAATTTTTAGAAAAATGTTGTTGTGGATTGGGCTCAAATTGGGAACCTATTTAATCTTTTTGAAAATCCAATTTTATTTTATTAAGGTGACAAAATAATTGTTAAGGTTTATAAAAAATATATTTCACTCAAAATTTAATCCAAAAATCGTTTGTAACAAAATAATTAAAAGTAAGGCAGAAATAAAGAAAATCCACTGGGCCTTATGGCCTTATTACATCAAGTAAAACCCAATAATAAAATTAAAGGTACTAAAAAGAAATAAAGTCCAAAAATAAATTCTTCAAATGATGCATGGCCACCTCAAGGTCTGCCGTCCCGGTCCGTCACTGTTCATCACTTGAAAATAGTTCCCACAACGGGGTGAGTCAACAGACTCAATGTGTACACAACATTAACATTCAACAAATCAGGCATACAAGTTCATATCAAGTTCATATTCATATAAAATAAATGATGCAACCCAAACCCAAGCCTAAAGGTCCATCCGCTACACACCACCCGTACCTGCCAGTCACACCGTGGGGACTACTAAGTCAACCCTCCATCCGCTACACACCATCGAAGGCAGTCGCTGCAGTCGACGTGCTCATCGCCCATATAATTTGTGTCGTTAGGCACCATATTCAAATAATGTAACCGAAGTTACCAAATTCAGATAATGTAACCGGAGTTACCATATTCAAATTTTGTGACCGTAGTCACCATATTCCGTTGGTGAGACCGAAGTCAACACCATCTTCCCCTTTCACATAAATCCCGTATGCCCCATAAATTTTATATCATGCATAACATACTTAATTCTCATTCATGCCACTATTCTTATGTTCAGAATATATCATATTCGTAATCCTATCAGAAGTAGGAAACGTACCTGGGTACTCTTACACATCCGTGGTACTTAGCCACATTCACATTCTTATGCATATTCATATATTAAAAATAATTGCCATATGATATATCGAAAATTAATGTGAGTACACACCTGATTGGCTTAATAGATTCCTTGAAATCCCGAAGAACGATCTACCGATCTAGATCTTTATCTCCTATATTCGGCCAATTATTAAAACATATTAACAAACCTATTTGGCTTAAAAACCAAATCCTAATAGGATTTGTATTACTTACCTTGCTTGCCGATTTGATTGATCAAGTTCCAAAAATTGCTAGTATCCCTTTTCCTTGAAATCGGCTAACACTAAATCATGTGACCATGTGAGTTTCCGGCTTTTGAAATAATGAAAAATAATTCCAAATACCAAAATTAAGCCTTGGCCGAAATCATTTACCATACAAATTCCAAATCTGAAGAGGATTCCTTGCCCTATATGTCTGTCGAAATCTTCATGTTAGATTTAATCTAACATATACGTCATAACCTTTAATCAAATAAGTTATCTTACCTTAGATCCTTAGATTTCCCGAAAGATTCCCCCTTGTATTCGACAATTGTAAAAAGATCCTGAGAGATCCTTAATGCCTTGATCGATTGCTTCCTTGCCTAGAGTCACAAGGTTTCGGCTATGGAGATTTAATTAGGGATCAAAAAGAAAAGGTTTTGGCTTAACAGATGAAGAAAAGAGAAGAAGAAAAGATGAAGAGAAAATTCGGCAGAGAGAGTTTTGCTTAGGGAAGGTTTCGGCAGAGAGAAAGAGGAAGCAAAAGTTGATGAGTAGCCCTCCTACCCTCCTTTTATAGCCGAAATTATCATCCTAGGAGTCCCTTACTTGGCCACCACTCCTCTTTTTGATAATATTATCTCTTTTATTTAAAAGATAAAAGCCTTTAATTCATCAATTATCTCCTCAAATAATCCAATAAAGAAAATCCTTTATTTATCACTTATTATTCACATATTTATGCAAATAAAACTCTTCCTTTCTAGAAACCCATGCCGTCCACCTCAGCCTTCTGGAAGCAAAAATAAAACTTATTTACTTCTCAAGTGACTCGAACTCAGGCCCATTTCCCCTGCATGTGACGCCATCTCCTTAGGCCCTAAGTGGCATCTTCAAGCCACTTTTCCAAGCCTGGTTGTGTGTCAAAATTCTCCAACTTTTTCTTTTAAGGCCCTCTAGCCCTTATTTCCTATTTTGAACTTTAAAATTTGACATTTCGGCATCATTTCTAAGTTTCCTAAAATTTTCGATCGGCTCTGTAACTTGCCATTTTTCTTACATTTCCAAGTTTCCAGAAATGTTTACTTTCCATTTTTGAATCATTTCCAAAAATGTTCAGGTTTCCAAAAATGTTCAGGTTTCCAAAAATGTTCAAGTTTCCAAAAATGTTCATTTCCATTTCCATTTCCATTTCCATTTCCATTTCCATTTCCATTCCCATTTCTAGGTTTCCAAAAGTATCAAAAAAAAATTTATTCTTAGTACTTGAGACTTGACATTTCGTACAATTAAACTGAAAATGCATAGGCCCTTTTCAGGATGTTACAGTTCTACCCCCTTAAACAAAATTTCGTCCCCGAAATTTCCTAACTAAAATAATTGAGGGTATTGCTGTCGCATTGTCTCCTCCGGCTCCCACGAAGCTTCTTCTGCTCCATGATTGCGCCATAACACCTTGACTAGAGGAACAGACTTCCTTCGTAGTACTTTCACATCACGTTCCAAGATCCCAATCGGTTCTTCCTCGTAGGATAAGTCTGGCCTTAGCTCCACCTCTTCAACCGGCACCACATGAGACGGATCCGATCGGTAGCGACGTAGCATGGATACATGAAATACGTCGTGCATTTGCCTCAATTCTGGTGGCAACTCTAATTGATATGCCACTGACCCAACTTGCTTCAATACTTGATAAGGCCCCATAAACCTTGGGCTTAACTTCCCTTTTCGACCGAACCTCATTACCTTCTTCCAAGGCGAGACTTTCAAGAATACTTGGTCTCCCACTTCAAACTCTATTTCCTTCCGCTTAAGGTCTGCGTACGACTTCTGCCTATCAGAGGCTTCCTTTAACCGTGCCCGTATTAACTCAACCTTCTCTTCAGTTTCTGCCACCAACTCTGGACCCAAAACTCGGCGTTCTCCTAACTCGGTCCAACAAGTAGGTGTTCTACACTTCCTTCCATACAATGCTTCGTATGGTGCCATCCGAATGCTAGCTTGATAGCTGTTGTTGTAGGCGAACTCAGCTAAAGGCAAGTAATCTTCCCAACTTCCTCGGAAATCCATTACACAGCCTCTCAACATATCTTCCAGCACTTGTATAACCCGCTCAGACTGCCCGTCTGATTGTGGATGAAAAGCCGTAGTGAAGTCTAACTTAGTGCCTAAAGCTTGATTAAGTGCCTTCCAAAATCGAGACGTAAACCTTGGGTCTCTATCAGAGATGATTGACACCGGTACTCCATGCAACCTCACAATCTCCGCCACATATAACTTGGCCAACTTCTGAAGAGAATAATCCATTCTTACTGGAATAAAGTGCGCGGACTTAGTCAAACGGTCCACTATCACCCATACCGAGTCCTTCTTAGTAGGCGTAAGGGGAAGCCCACTAACGAAGTCCATGGTAATTCTTTCCCACTTCCATTGGGGAACTTCGATTGGTTGAAGCAATCCTGATAGAACTTGGTGTTCAGCCTTAACTTGCTGACACGTCAAACATTTCCCCACAAATTCAGTCACTTCTCGTTTCAGATTAGACCACCAAAATTATTCCCTTAGATCTCTATACAGCTTGATGCCTCCGGGATGCATAGCATAAGGGCTACCATGCGCTTCCCGAAGAATCCTTTGTCTCAACTCCTTATCTTTCGGCATACAGACCTTTCCCTTGTAGCACAATACTCCTTCATCATTGACGCCATAGTCCTTTAATCCTCCCTGTTGCACTTGCTGTAACTTAGCACTTAAGTCCTTATCAGCCAACTGTCCCTCTTTCACCTCCTTCAGCCATGTGGGCTTGACTTGCAATTCTGCCAACAGGCTTCCATCGTCATACAGACTTAAATGAGCGAACAAAGCCCGTAGATCCGACACAACCTTCCTACTCAGGGTATCGGCTACCACATTCGCCTTGCCCGGATGATATTCTATCGAACAATCGTAGTCCTTCAGCAATTCCACCCACCTTCGCTGCCTCAAGTTTAACTCCTTCTGAGTCAACAAGTACTTAAGGCTCTTGTGGTCTGTGTAGATAACCGACCTTTCTCCATAAAGGTAGTGCCTCCAAACCTTAAGGGCGAAAACCACTGCTGCTAGTTCCAAGTCATGAGTTGGGTAGTTAACCTCATGCGGCCTTAACTGTCGTGACGCATAGGCGACCACTTTTCCATCTTGCATTAGCACACAGCCTAACCCCGTATGCGAAGCGTCACAGTACACCACAAAATCTTTTCCTGCCTCTGGCTGAATTAACACTGGAGCTTCTGTCAACACCCTTTTAAGCTTTTCAAAGCTCTCCTACTGCTTATTAGTCCATTCGAAGGGTACTTCCTTCCTTAGCAACTTTGTCAAAGGCGCGGCTATTGACGAGAACCCTTCCACAAACCTTCTGTAATAGCCTGCCAAGCCTAAGAAACTTCGGATTTCAGCCACGGACCTAGGTGGTTTCCAATCCAACACTGCTTCGATCTTCGTAGGATCCACTCTTATTCCTTCTGCGGATACCACATGTCCTAAGAATGCCACTTCCTTAAGCCAAAATTTGCACTTGCTGAATTTGGCATAAAGCTTTTTCTCCCTTAACACTTCCAACACAACTCGAAGATGCTTATCATGCTCCTCTTCCGACTTCGAGTACACCAAAATATCGTCGATGAACACAACGACGAACCTGTCCAAATAGGGTTGGAAAACCCGATTCATCATGTCCATGAACGCGGCTGGAGCGTTCGTCAACCCAAACGGCATCACTACAAACTCAAAGTGGCCATATCTTGTCCTAAAAGCGGTCTTATGGATGTCAACCTCCTTCACCTTCAACTGATGATATCCCGATCTTAAGTCGATCTTTGAAAATACTGCGGCCCCCCTTCAGCTGATCGAACAAATCATCGATCCTTGGCAAATGATACTTGTTCTTAATGGTCATCTTATTCAACTGACGATAATCTATGCACATACGCATAGTTCCGTCCTTTTTCTTTACAAACAGGACCGGTGCTCCCCATGGAGACACACTGGGTCTGATGAACCCACGATCCAACAACTCTTGGATTTGAGCCTTAAGCTCCACTAACTCCTTTGGCGCCATTCGGTATGGGGCGATTGACACAGGAGCTGTTCCTGGTAGCAAATCTATCCCAAATTCCACCTCCCTATCTGGGGGTATTCTTGGTAATTCCTCTGGAAATACATCCACGAAGTCCCTTACCGCCCTAACTCCATCAATACCTTCCTCCTTCCCACCTATCGTACTAATGAAGGCTAAGAATGCCTTACACCCCTTCTTAACCATCTTCTCGGCCTTCAGCGCCGAAACTACGTTAGACAAGTAGTTCCTCCTTTCTCCGATCATTGCTACCCTCTTCATCCTCCGGGGTTCTTAGTTCCATACGTTTAGCCACACAATCCAACACGGCTCGGTGTTCTACTAACCAATCCATTCCAAGTATAAGTTCAAACTCTCCGAAAGGTAACTCCATTAAATCTGCTCGAAAGTTCACTCCCTGAATCTCTAAGGGCACATTTCGAAAGATCTTGTCTACCACAATAGTTTGACCTAATGGGCTTACTACAGTCATCTGTCTATCAAAAAGTTTAGAGTCTAGGCCTAGTGTTTCCACTACACTACATGCAACATAGGAATGGGTCGAGCCCACATCAATCAGAGCAAAATAGGGTTTGTCAAAAATAAAGAACGTACCGGTTATTACATCCGGTGCGTCACCATCCTCCCTCCAGCGAACCGCATAAACCAAACCCGGTTGTCTTGCTTCTGCATTAGCATTAGTAGCACCTCGGCCCTGTGTTCCACGGCCTCTGCCAGCACCACTACCTCGATTGCCCGAACCACGACCCCGTTGAGGCTGCTGTTCGCCTCTACCAGTTTGGCTAGCATTCTAAACTGCCGGTCGGCTCTCATCTGTTTGCTTGGGACAATCCTTAAGCATATGGTCCTTGGACCCACACTTGAAACATCCTCCCGTCTTTCTCCAGCACTCTCCCAAGTGCTTCTTTCCAGAATGCTCACAAGGGCGATACTGCCAGCCCGTACCAGCTTGTTGATTTCATGGCCCGTCAACCCTAGGCCTCTTGTGACCCTTTCCAGATGGCCCAAAACCTCTTTTGGGCTTATTCTTATCCACAGTCTGCTTGGTAGCATCCTTAATCCCCTCGGCCACCTTGGCCTTTTCCACCAAAGCAGAGAATTCCCGCTCCTGATGCGGTGCTATCAACGGTCTCAGATCGTCCCTCAGTCCGTCCTCAAAACGGACACAGCGTTCATGCTCAGTTGCCACTACACCTCGAGCATAACGACTCAACCTCAGAAATTCTGCCTCATATTCTGCTACGGGCTTGCTCCCTTGCACCAACCCCAGAAAAGCCTTTCTTTGCTCATCTGTATACCTGGTTCCCACATATTTCTTCTGGAATGCCTCCTTAACATATTCCCAGGTCAGATCCTCCGCCGTGACACCATCTCGAACAGTTAGCCACCATTGATACGCTTCATCGCGTAACAAAGCCACCATCCCTTTCAACTTTTCCTCGGGAGTCAGATCGAGCTCATCCATGATACGCTCCACTCCGTTGCTTCCAACCAGTACTCAGCTGTACTGGGTGCCACTCCAGATACTCCACGAAACATTTCCGCTCCATTAGCTCAGAGCCGTTCAGGCATAGACTTACGATTTCCTGAATTTCCTCCCGCACCAACCACCAATTCCAAAACTCGCAGCACCGCCTGCGACACAGCATCTTCCCCCGTCTGAGCTTGCTGCTCAACATTAACAGCTGGGGTGGTGGTGGCGGTATTTCATTATCAGACCCTTGACTCGATCTAACGGGTTCCGACACGGTCATCCTTCCTCTACCTCGTCCACGATGACCACGTCCTCTAGAGCTCATTTTCTAGCGTCGGGATCTAATTAAAGAATTTTATGGATTAGTCATTGTTCCACTTATTTACCGCGAAGGAGTTTTATGAAAAGAAATTTAAGAGTGGTTCTTTCGTATTCATACAAACACACAGTCTTTTCCATTCATTCATTCATCCATCAAACAAGTATGAACTTTCGTTCATTCAGAGAAACGTTGTAGTTCTTGTTGTTGTTATTTTCCACTACCCAGGGGTATTTTCGTAATTTTGTCCTACAGGGCATTTTCGTAATTTTTTAGAAGAAAACGTTCCTTGGTGTTTTCGTCAAAAAGTATTTTGGAAATTTCAAAGTCTCGGGGTAATTTGGAAAAATTTTGAAATCCGGGGGTATTTTGGTAATTTTTCACAAATCAGGGTAAATTTGTAAATTTAATAAATCAGGGACATTTCAAAAGTTGTAGAACTTTGAGGGTTCTTTTTGAAAAGTGTCCCTTCAAAAATGGGGATGTTGCAAAAATTTTGGAAATCAGGGTCATTTTGGTAATTTTGTAAGTTAGGGGCAATTTTGTAATTTTCCAAAATCAAGGTATTTTGATGTTTTACAAATTAGGGTTTTTGAATTTTTCCAAAATAATGAAATTTTTTTTTTGGTAAAGCTGTTGAGTAGTTGAATATTTTATAAACCAATGGCATTTTGGTAATTTCACTCCTAAGGGCATTTTTGTAATTTTTGCAAATCAGGAGTTTTTCAGAAAATGTTGTAAAAATAATTTTCTCAGATTTAAAATAAAGTTTTAAAAGTTTGAAAAACTAGGGTTTGTTGTTTTATTCTCTCTTTTTTTTTTTTTTAAACATGGCTAGTTCCCTTTCGGGTTTTAGTCACTATGTTTAGCCTATGACCGAGCCCTCTTGGTCAGGGTGAACCAATGCTACGCACCAGGCAGGATTCGAATGGAGAGGAGGTGAGTCACGCGGACTGCTTAAATACCAAGCTCCCATCGAAACCATTCCTAGACATGCGCACAGAGGTTGCCACACCACTGAGCCCTCTGAGTTAGGGTGAACCGAAGCTACGCACCAGGTAGGATTCCTGCGAAGAGGAGGTGAGTCACTAGGACTGCTTAAATACCAGGCTCTTCCGGATCCAATCCTAGACATGCGTACAGGGGTTACCACACCCTTAGCTCAGTGACTTAGCCATAGGGTTGTTTAGTGCATTAAGTCTTATGTGTTTGTGTTTGAGTAGACTAGTCCTAGGGTTCAAGTTCCTATTATTCTATTCTACGTTCCATGCCTGTTCTACCCTTACACAGTTCATAAATCACAGAATCACACATAAAGTTAGGGGTACTTACCTGGTGGACTGCGGGTCGGAGACTTAGGTGCCATGCCAGAAAACCTGCTTATGTTCAAAGAAAATCATTTGGGCTCGAATTCAAAATGTTTTGGGCCTTAGCCCTCGGGCCGAGAGTTTTAAAACTGGGATCTGATACCAAATTGAAACACCCCACACCCGGCCCACGAGCCCGGACCGGATCTGGTATGTTCCTTAAGTAAACCGGTTTTCAAATTCTTTGTTACTTAGAGAAAATTTGCATAATTTTTAGAAAAATGTTGTTGTGGTTTGGGCTCAGATTGGGAACCCATTTAATCTTTTTGAAAATCCAATTTTATTTTATTAAGGTGACAAAATAATTTTTAAGGTTTATAAAAAATATATTTCACTCAAAATTTAATCCAAAAAATCGTTTGTAACAAAATAATTAAAAGTAAGGCAGAAATAAAGAAAATCCACTGGGCCTTATGGCCTTATTACATCAAGTAAAACCCAATAATAAAATTAAAGGTACTAAAAAGAAATAAAGTACAAAAATAAATTCTTCAAATGATGCATGGCCACCTCAAGGTCTGCCGTCCCGGTCCGTCACTGTTCATCACTTGAAAATAGTTCCCACAACAGGGTGAGTCAACAGACTCAATGTGTACACAACATTAACATTAAACAAATCAGGCATACAAGTTCATATCAAGTTCATATTCATATAAAATAAATGATGCAACCCAAACCCAAGCCTAAAGGTCCATCCGCTACACACCACCCGTACCTGCCAGTCACACCGTGGGGACTACTAAGTCAACCCTCCATCCGCTACACACCATCGAAGGCAGTTGCTGCAGTCGACGTGCTCATCGCCCATATAATTTGTGTCGTTAGACACCATATTCAAATAATGTAACCGAAGTTACCAAATTCAGATAATGTAACCGGAGTTACCATATTCAAATTTTGTGACCGTAGTCACCATATTCCGTTGGTGAGTCCGAAGTCAACACCTTCTTCCCCTTTCACATAAATCCCGTATGCCCCATAAATTTTATATCATGCATAACATACTTAATTCTCATCCATGCCACTATTCATATGTTCAGAATATATCATATTCGTAATCCTATCAGAAGTAGGAAACGTACCTGGGTACTCTTACACATCCGTGGTACTTAGCCACATTCACATTCTTATGCATATTCATATATTAAAAATAATTGCCATATGATATATCGAAAATTAATGTGAGTACACACCTGATTGGCTTAATAGATTCCTTGAAATCCCGAAGAACGACCTACCGATCTAGATCTTTATCTCCTATATTCGGCCAATTATTAAAACATATTAACAAACCTATTTGGCTTAAAAACCAAATCCTAGTAGGATTTGTATTACTTACCTTGCTTGCCGATTTGATTGATCAAGTTCCAAAAATTGCTAGTATCCCTTTCCTTGAAATCGGCTAACACTAATCATGTGACCATGTGAGTTTCCGGCTTTTGAAATAATGAAAAATAATTCCAAATACCAAAATTAAGCCTTGGCCGAATATCACTTACCATACAAATTCCAAATCTGAAGAGGATTCCTTGCCCTATATGTCTGTCGAAATCTTCATGTTAGATTTAATCTAACATATACATCATAACCTTTAATCAAATAAATCTTACCTTAGATCCTTAGATTTCCCGAAAGATTCCCCCTTGTATTCGACAGTTGTAAAAGATCCTGAGAGATCCTTAATGCCTTGATCGATTGCTTCCTTGACTAGAGTCACAAGGTTTCGGCTATGGAGATTTAATCAGGGATCAAAAAGAAAAGGTTTTGGCTTGACAGATGAAGAAAAGAGAAGAAGAAAGATGAAGAGAAAATTCGGCAGAGAGTTTTGCTTAGGGAAGATTTCGGCAGAGAGAAAGAGGAAGCAAAAGTTGATGAGTAGCCCTCCTACCCTCCTTTTATAGCCGAAATTATCATCCTAGGAGTCCCTTACTTGGCCACCACTCATCTTTTTGATAATATTATCTCTTTTATTTAAAAGATAAAAGCCTTTAATCCATCAATTATCTCCTCAAATAATCCAGTTAAAGAAAATCCTTTATTTATCACTTATAATTCACATATTTATGCAAATAAAACTCTTCCTTTTCTAGAAACCCATGCCGTCCACCTCAGCCTTCTGGAAGCAAAAATAAAACTTATTTATTTGCTTCTCAAGTGACTCGAACTCAGGCCCATTTCCCCTGCATGTGACGCCATCTCCTTAGGCCCTAAGTGGCATCTTCAAGCCACTTTTCCAAGCCTGGTTGTGTGTCAAAATTCTCCAACTTTTTCTTTTAAGGCCCTCTAGCCCTTATTTCCTATTTTGAACTTTAAAATTTGACATTTCGGCATCATTTCTAAGTTTCCTAAAATTTTCGATCGGCTCTGTAACTTGCCATTTTTCTTACATTTCCAAGTTTCCAGAAATGTTTACTTTCCATTTTTGAATCATTTCCAAAAATGTTCAGGTTTCCAAAAATGTTCAGGTTTCCAAAAATGTTCAAGTTTCCAAAAATGTTCATTTCCATTTCCATTTCCATTTCCATTCCCATTTCTAGGTTTCCAAAAGTATCAAAAAAAAATTTATTCTTAGTACTTGAGACTTGACATTTCGTACAATTAAACTGAAAATACATAGGCCCTTTTCAGGATGTTATAGCAGCGGCGTGGGATTGTGTTGAACCATTCTCCGTAATCTTCGGCGTGTCTATGGAACCCATGGGGTGGTGTCGGTCTGAGAGGGTTTTAGACTTCGAGTGGGCTCAACAATACAAAAGAGGAAAACTGCTAATGACTGATGACTGCATAGTGACTTACGAGGAAAACTGGATTGAAATGAAAGGCAAAATCGGTGCTAACATATGGACGAAGATCGGTGGGGGAAACCGATTTGGGGGATTTTGGGAAACCGATATAGGAAAATTTTGGGACTTATAAATTTAGGGTCTGGGGAAATAAAAATCGGGGTTATAGGGATAGTGAACTTAGTTTTTTAGCATAGAAAAAACGACACTGTTTTGTTAATGAAATTTTGCAGCGTTTTTAATAAAATGCCAGTATAGCTTATTTTTTACGGCGTTTTTACTAGTGGCGTTTTTTTGTAAAAAAAGCCACTATTACACAATTTTAATTTTTTTTTCATTTTTAACCTATGTTTTTTTATGTTTTTCTTTCATAATTTTTGTGCTAAGATTACCATTTTTTTTGAATTTTTATTTTTATTATAATTGAGTATTGAACTTTTTAACTAAAATATTAAATATTAAATATTTATGTTTTTTATTTTTTAATTTTTTATTATTAAATTTTAAAAATTTAAACCATTATCAACTATTTTAGGAATTTCTTTTTTCTTTCTTTTTACATCAACATTATTCTTTTAAGTATGCTCTGCATTAGTTGTTTAGATTTTTATATAAATGACATTTAATTATATGTATACACCTAAATTTTGATATAGATACATCTCAAAATTATATATGAATTTTGGTTTAATGTATAATTCTAGATGTGAAATTCTTGTGGTTTCAATGTATAGTTGAAACTTTAATTTTGATTTAATCATACACATTATTTTAAAAATAAATACATCAATATATTTTTATATTAAATAAATATAAATTTTTATGTATGCAATATCTAAAATAAAAAATGATGTTAATTATATCAATAATTGTGTTAATATTTTACAAGATCTGGATCAAATTAAAGTTCATGTATACAATTGCACACTAAACCATTGTTCATGTATGCTTTTGGGATTTAACCCATTTTGATATATATTTTTTAAAATATAATTTACATTTATCTTATTTGATTTATATTCTAAAAAATCCAAGATTAATCCCTAAATCATAAACCTTAGACCCTAAATATTATACCCTAAACCACAACACCAAACCCTAAACCCCAAACCATAAATCCTAGACCATAAAACTCGAACCCTAAACTCTAAACAGCAAACCTTAAACCATAATCCGAGACCAAATTTTTGGGAATTCATGTGGCCAATTTTAGTGTAGTACAAAACATATATTTTATATTCTTATATTAAATAATATAGGTGTAGTACAAAATAGCATGAACCTCAGTAAATTCCAAATATTTTTCGGTTTTCAAACAGTATCCTTAAACCTTAAACCCAAAACCTTAAACCCCAAACCCAAACTATAAAACCTAAACCCCAAATCACAAACTATAAAACATAAACCCTTAACCCAAAATAATAAACATTATATCATAAACCTTAAAACTTTAAACTATAGTCATTAAACCATAAATTCTAAACCCTAAACACTAAAATAAAATATTTTTTTACGGCGCTTTTATAAAAAAATGCCACTAAAGCTCAAAAAATAAACGGCGTTGGTTTGTTCAGATCTAAAGCTTACCTTTTTGTGGCCCGCTAATGCTCAGATCTATAGTGGCATTTTTAAGGAAGCGCCGTTAATGCTCAGATCTATAGCAGCATTTTTAAAGAAGCGCCGCTAATGCTCAGATCTTTAGCGGCGTTTTTACTAAAGCGCTACTAATGCTCAGATCTTTAGCTGCGTTTTTATGAAAGCGTCGCTAATGCTCAGATCTTTAGCAGCGTTTTTACGAAAGTGCCGCTAATGCTCAGATCTTTAGCGGCGTTTTTACAAAAGCGCCGCTAATGCTCAGATATTTAGCGGTGTTTTTGGCTATTGCTCAAATTTTTGCGGCGTTTTCTTTCAAACGCCGCTAACGTATAATATTTGAGGCATTTTTATTTAAAACGCCACTAAAAACGCCGCTAAAAGTCTGTTTTGGTGTAGTGAATATATAAGTTGACGAAGTATGCTGACCATTAAACGCGAGGTGGTTTTTTTTTATGAATATCACATGGAGCGATTATACATATTATACATACAGAAACATTGCTCGCAATGTAGCTAGGGCTATCATTCGAGCTATATACATATCTAACTCACACAGTGAAGCTAATTTTAGCGGAGCTAATATTTAGATCACAAGGCGGGGATAATCATCTGGGATGAGTTGCTGCCCATTGAAGTCATGATGAATGGGTCTTTTAAAAATGTAGATATACAGTACCTTGTCGAGAGATTTTTTTATGTGAGTATCAAGTAAAGGAGGAAAAGAAATTGACCAGCTTAAATCTAGAATTACTACTAGTTTTAGGGATGATATTGGTTGGAAAAAAGGTAGGTTGTTGACTAAAATTTTTGCTCACTGGGCGAGCATCTAAGTAAGTCATAGTAAAGGGCGGTCGGCCTAGAGATTGAACTTACACCCGTGACCTCATTCCTATCGATGGGGAGCCCGAGCTGCAATGCAACATCCTATAAAGTGATGGTGCACTCCCCACACGACAAATGAAATGTGTGGGTTTCGAGACGCCATTGCTCGACTAAAGCGGAAATTAAGTCGTATTGCAGATCAAAGGTTCGGATCAATGTTGTTGATCCGAATCCGGCTAACTCCAAGTAAAAAAAATGTGATTATTGATTGTCATTATTAATCAAAGAACCCATTTGTTGCAAATCTGGAATTAAAAAAAATGAATTCATTTAATTTGTTGCAAAAAAAAGAGTAAATAATTTGGAATTTGAGAAACAGAAAAAAACACAGTAAGTATATCATAATTTCCCATATTTTACTTACAATAAAAAATTTATGTTAGTTTACAATAATAATATAATTAAATAAATATAAACTATCTAAACATAGAAAACGTACGAATCAAAAAAAAAAAAAAATAGAAACATACCTGTTTAGTTTCTTTCAAAGAACCTATAAAATTATATAACAACGAATTTAATCAACATTTTAATAAATCAATAAAAATTGTCAAATAAATAAAAATCAAATAAAATTACATTATAAAAAATTTGCATTAATAAAAAATAACAAAATACTAAACTAATCATAAATTACTAACAAAATAACTATAAAATTATTAAAAATTAGATTACTAAAAAATCACAAAACACTAAACTAAACACTAACAATTTATAACCTACCCATAAATTACTAACAAAATAATTAACACAATAATTTTACTTTAATAAAAAAAAAACATAAAACACTAAACTAAACACAACAATTTATAACATAATCCTAAATTACTAACAAAATAATTTTAAAATAATTATAAAAAATTGCGTTCATAAAAAACATTAAACCATAAACACTAAACACAAACAATTTATAAATAATAATTAATAACAAAAAAATCACAACATATTAATTAAACTCTTTAAATTTAAAAAAAATTATTTACTAAAATAATGTTTTTTTTTTCTCTCTTTCTTTTTTCTTCTCCTTTCTCTCCTTTCTTTCCCTCTATTTTTCCCCACTCCCGCACCTTCATCTTAAGGGGGACCACGCTTATAAGGTCCCCCATTTCAAATTTTTTTCCTTTTTGAAGGGACTAAACACTACTTATAAGCAATGTGCACAAACGGGGGCAAAGGGATGCAGGGGGCAGGGGGCAGGGGGCAGTGTAACACCCTGAATTAGGGGTTATTTGTAATTTAAATAAATTCCAATGGGGCTTCAAGAAATAAAATTTATAATTTTATTTGAAATGTTTAAGGGTCTAAAAATAACCCGAGCTAGGCCTGACCCAGTGTTAAAAATTTATTTTTAAAGTGTGTACAAGGAAGGAGCTAGGTAACGATAGGGCTTAAATAAAATTTAAGGAAACTTGACACAAGATTGTAATTGGCGTGTTGGCTTGATGACTTAAGGGCTTGCAAGGGAGGTCTTGGGTTCGAATCTTGGAAAGGGGAGAATTTATTTTGTTTTTATTTTTGGGCGTTGAATGAAGGGGGCCAAAAATATGAAGGCCTTAAAGATAATTGGGGAAGGTTCGTAGCATGAAAGTCCAGTGAGTAAGAGTGGCTGGGGCGCCACTTGAGGGAGAGAAGTCTCGGGTTCGAGGAACGAAGGGAACGTTTCTATTTTGGGTTTTGAGTTAAAGGCAGAAGGGCCGAGAGGTAGGCTTAAAATTAAAAGATAAGGTTCTATAGCAAGAAAGTCGGATGGGAGAGTTGGCCTGGGACGTTGGAGGGGCTGCTGCTGTTAAACGTCCCTGGTTCAAATCTAAGAGGTAGCAAAATGAGTTTTTTTTTTCCTTTTTATTTTGCTGCTAACGTGGGTGAAGAGTTTGGCCTGCACATGGCTCTTTGTTTAGCATTCGGCTGGAAGAGTTTGATATGCACATGGGTTCTTTTATTATTATTTTTTTCTATTTGATTTAAAGGAGTGATAAGGAATGGGATAATGGATAGATATGATTTTTAATTTAATTGGAAGAGTGATAATTAATAGATAAAGTTTTATCAGCATAGAGAGGAGAATTTGGCAGCATTAGGACTCTTTGGGGAGCTGTTTCTGTACAGCAAATAGAGCTAAGAAATTTCCAGCAACAGATTACTTTTCCTTTCCCTCTGCTACTGCCGAAAATTTCCTAGGGAATTCTTCAAATTTTCCAGCTTTCTTCTATTTTATTTGGCCAAAAATCACCTTTGATTTCTCCTACTAATTCTCCTTTTTCTTTCTTCCACCATTGGCCGAATAATTCACCACCTTGCTGCCGAATTTCCTCTGCTGTTATTAATAAAATTTCAGCATCTTCTCCTACTTTTTGTTCTTCTTTTTCACTTAAGCCGAACCTTGCTTATTATTTTAACCGACAATAGCCGAATTCCCTTCTCCCTACTTTGAGAAATCTTGGTCGAATATTAAAGCAAGGGTGTTCTCCTCTTTCTTATTCTTCAATCGGCTTGGTAAGGTGGTAAGGATCTACATATGTATTTGGTGTTCATATAAAAGCCGAAGGCTTTGGTTATTAATATTGACCAATTGTAGTTTGTGAACCAGATTTGCGATTTGGGTGCTGAAGCTAGTATTCAAAGTGGTTAGGTAAGGATTCGGGTTCAAAAAGAGAACCCTTTTTAGTATTTGGTTTGGCCGAATAGGCCATAGTACTAACCCGGGTATTTTGGCCGAATATAGGGGCTAGTGGATCTAAGGTGGCCGACTCCTCCTTTTGGGATTAGACTATTCAGTGGTGACAGGTGTGTACATACACACGTATAACTATTTAAATGTGCTGAGTGCTATGTATGCTAACTTTGATTTGTGTAGCATCGGATTAATACCATAACGGTATGAGTGGTGATTCAGGTAAGTACCTGTTAATATGAATGTGTTATTGATGCTTTTGGTAAGCATGATGTATTGATACATGATATGTATACATGACTGATGTGGGATTAATGAGTGGAGGGGGCAGTATTATTGTGCCGACGGGCACCAGTGTTTTGGTAACACACTGTGACTATGGTCACCAGAGGTTTGGTACCTCCAGAGGTTTGGTACCTCATTGCGTCTCGTCCCAGTGGCTTAGCACCACAGTGGGTTGGCCCCACATATTATATAAGGGATTGACGCCAGTGATTTGGCATCACGCGATGGGTTGGCCCCATCAAACGATTTGTGTCTTTGGACACCAGAGGTTTGGCACCTCCAGTGATTTGGCATCACATCTGTGACTATATGTCACCAGTGGTTTGGCACCACCAGTGGTTTGGTACCACAACGGGGTAGACTGTGGCGATTGGCTGGCTAGGTTGGGGCACATAATATTATGCACGTTAATTGTTATATGTGTGTACGAAAATGTTTAAAATCGGGGGAAGGGTTACATACTGAGTCTTGGTGACTCACCTTCTCCTTAATTTTTTTCAGGTGATGCATAGATCGCGGATATGGAGCCGGATGGACTCGAGGTGGCCATGCAGTGGATTTAATTTAAATGAACTTCAATTTCAGTTGTGATATTTTTATTTTGGGTTTTTATTCTATTTGGATGTAATAAGGCCTCCTGATATTTTGTTTTTGCTACTTTTCATACGTTGGATACTTTGTTTTAAACTTTGTTATTAATATTTAAATCACATGTTTTCCAAGTTAAAACGAAAATTGTTTTTAACGTGCTATCGGGCACCTTCAAAGTTTTAATATAACTCGGCTTAAATAAATTTCTCAAATAAGCACTAAGTAAAGCTTTTACAAAACAATCAAATAAAAAGGTTTTCAACAACTTAAACCGATTTAGAAAAACGACTTTCTCAAAAATGTTTTCTACTGTAACAAGCTAGATTTGGCCATAAAGTTTGGGCCGGGTTTGGGTTGTTTCAAAGTTGGTATCAGAGCCCAGTTCAAAGCTCGACTATGGGGGCCCAAGGCCCAAAAAGGTTTGGTTTTATGGTTAGTAGGCCTTATTAAGGGATTTGAAATATTTTGGGTTTTTGAACGGCATGGCCCGAGTCTCCGGCAACTATCCGCCCAGGTAAGTACATCTAAACCTCTTGGTGAATTATATTCTGTAGAAGGGTAGGAAGCATGGAACGTAGATAGACTTATAGGACTTGGACCCTAAGGTTAGATTACTCAAACACAAACGGAACATAAGACTTAAAGAACTAAACCAACCTATGGCTAAGCCATTGAGCTAGGGTGTGGTAACCTTTGTACGCATGTCTAGGATTGGAACCGGAAGAGCTTGGTACTTAAGCAGTCCGAGTGACTCACCTCCTCTTCGCAGGTATCCTACCTGGTGCGTAGCTTCGGTTCACCCTAACTCAGAGGGCTCAGTGGTGTGGCAACCTCTGTGCGCATGTCTAGAAAGGTTCAGTGGGAGCTTGGTATTTAAGCAGTCCGCGTGACTCACCTCCTCTCCACTCGAAACCTGCCTGGTGCGTAGCTTTGGTTCACCTTGACCAAGAAGGCTCGGTCATAAGCTAAACATAATGACTAAAACCCGAAAGGGACCTAGCCATGTTTTCGAAAGGAAGGAAACAACAAAACTGAGTTTCAAAATTTTTTTTAAAAAAAAATTTACTCTTCCAACTAAAAGAACAACTCTTTTTACAATGTTTTCCCCGAAAAGTTTGATTTGTGGAAAATTACGAAAATGCCCTTAGGGGTAAAATTACTAAAATGCCCTTGGTTCATAAAATATCAACTCAATGTTTTTGTCCAAAAATTTCAATTACTTCTTAAATATTCAACCCTGCTTTGAAAATCATCAATAAAATACTGTGGTTTTGGAAAATTACGAAAACGCCCCAAATTGTAAAATTACCAAAATGACCTTGACTTTTGAACTTTTTGCAAACAGCAACGTTTTAAGGAAGAAAACTCTCAAAAAGGACCCTCAGAGTTTTACAATTGTTAAAAACATCTTCGACGTGCAAAATTTACAAAATTACCCCTGATTGACAAAATTCCCAAAATACCCCTGGTTTCCGAAATGATGCCATAACTTCAAATTTTACAAATTTTCAGAAATACTCTTCAATTTTAAGAATTTCAAAGTGACCAGTTTTATTAAAGTTTTGGAAATTTCTCGGAATTGATTACAAAAATACCCCTGTAGGAAAATGACGAAAATACCCCTGGGATAGAAACAGGGCAGAAATGTCCGAAGAGCGAATAGGTATGGAAAGTATTAGGGAATAAATGTATATACTCCCTTGTGTGAACTAAGATAGAAGACTGAAATCTTGTTTGCACGAAAGAATCTCTAATTAAAATTCCTTCATAAAATTTCTTCGTGAGTAATGAAGTGGAACAAACGCTAATGCATAAAATTTCTCTTAATCAGATTAAAAGCGCAGTAGATAGAATGAGTTCTAGAGGACGTGGACGCCGTGGACGCGGTAGGGGTAGGATGACCGTGTCGGAACCTGTCGGGTCGGGACAGGGTTCTGAAAATGATGTACCTCCGCCACCACCACCTCCTACTTTTAGAGCTGAGGAGCAGGATCAGACCGGTGGTGAGGCAGTATCGCAAGTGGTATTGCGAGTTTTGGAGATTGTGGCTGGGGCTGGCGGAAATTTAGGAGCTCGGAAATCTGTTCCTGAGCAAATTCGGTCCAACGGAGCTGAGGTATTCCGGGGTGTGTCGGGAGTAGCACCCAGTGCAGCAGAATATTGGCTGGAATCGACTGAACGGATCATGGACGACCTTGACCTATCCAATGAGGAGAAGCTGAAAGGGGCAGTGTCGCTTCTGAAGGATGAAGCGTACCAGTGGTGGCTCACGGTTCGGGATGGAGCCACGGCAGATGATCTCACGTGGGAATATTTCAAAACCACTTTTCAGAAAAAGTATATAGGCACTAGCTATACTGATGCTCAAAGGAAAGCTTTTCTGGGACTAGTGCAAGGAACTAAGTCAATAGCGGAATATGAGGCGGAGTTTCTAAGGATTAGTAGGTATGCTAGAGGCATTGTGAATACTGAACATGAGCGCTGTGTCCGCTTTGAGGACGGACTTAGAGACGATTTGAGGCTACTGATTGCCCCACAGCAAGTTCGTGAGTTCTCATCCCTGGTGGAAAAGGCTAAGGTAGTCGAAGGGATCAAGGAGTCTGTGAGGCAGGGTTATGATAGGAGTAGGCAGAAGAGAAACTTTGGGTCGTCTGGGTCTAGTAGTAATGTTCAGAAAAAGGCTAGACAGAGTGGGCTAAGTCAGACAGCGAGGCCCATGGACGCTAATCAAAGACCGGCTCAGTGTAGCCGTTGTGGAAAAGCCCATTGGGGAGGTTGTTGGACTGGTGAGAGGGGTTGCTTTGAATGTGGGTCTTTGGATCACCGTGTGAGGGATTGTCCCCGGAAACGAGCTGAGAATCAGCCAGAGGGGCAGAACCGTACTCAGAACAGAAATGTGGGACCTCAGAGGGGTCGTGTTAATGGCAGAGGAAGCAACAGTCCTAATCGAGGTCGTGGAACTCAGGGCAGAGGTTCAGTCAACACAGAGGCTAGGCAGCCTGGCTTAGTCTATGCGGCGAGGCGTCGCGAGGAGGGTGACGCACCGGATGTCATAACCGGTACGTTCTTAATTTTTGGATTTCCTTATATTGCATTAATTGATGTGGGTTCGACGCACTCGTACATTGCTAGTAGTGTGGTAGAGACTATGGACATAGACTCTGAAACTGCTTCTAGGAAGATGACTGTAGTTAGCCCTTTAGGTCACTCTATAGTTGTAGACAAACTATATAGAAACGTACCCCTGGAACTCCAAGGGGTAGTATTCGTGGCTGATCTGATGGAGCTGCCATTTGGGGAGTTCGATTTGATCCTCGGTATGGATTGGTTGGTTAAGTACCAAGCGAGGTTGGATTGCGCTGCAAAGCGCATGGTTCTTAAGAGGGCTGAAGGGGACGAAGTGGTTATGTTTGGTAATAGAAGGAATTACCTTTCTAATGTGGTGTCTGCCTTGAAGGCTGAGAAGATGGTCAGGAAAGGTTGTGAAGCGTATTTAGTTCGAATTTGCGCTTTGGAGGCGAATGAATCAGCAGTAGAAAAGGTCCGAACGGTAGGGGAATTCGCTGATGTGTTCCCAGAAGAACTTCTGGGTCTGCCTCCGGATCGAGAAGTTGAATTCGGTATAGACTTGCTACCCGGAACGGCACCGGTGTCTATAGCACCGTATCGAATGGCACCAAAGGAATTGGTGGAGCTGAAGGCTCAAATCCAGGAGCTCTTGGATAGAGGGTTTATCCGACCGAGCATATCTCCGTGGGGAGCACCTGTGTTGTTTGTCAAGAAGAAGACGGTTCAATGCGGATGTGTATTGACTACCGCCAACTGAACAAGCTAACGATCAAGAACAAGTACCCGTTGCCTCGGATTGACGACTTATTTGACCAGTTGAAGGGTGCGTCGGTATTTTCGAAGATAGACCTTAGATCGGGTTACCATCAGCTTAAGGTGAAAGAGGCTGATGTTCACGACGGCTTTCCGAACTCGGTATGGACATTACGAGTTCCTAGTGATGCCATTTGGGTTAACCAATGCACCGGCGGCATTCATGGATTTGATGAATAGGGTGTTTAGCAGTACTTAGACCAATTTGTCGTGGTGTTCATAGACGACATATTAGTTTATTCTAAGACGGAGAAGGAGCATGATGAGCATCTACGGATAGTTCTACAAGTATTGAGGGAGAAGCAGTTATATGCCAAATTCAGCAAGTGCGAATTTTGGCTTAGGGAGGTGGCTTTCTTAGGTCATGTAGTATCGGTAGAAGGAATTAGAGTGGATCCCCGCAAGATTGAAGCGGTGTTGGATTGGAAACCGCCTGGGTCAGTGGCTGAAATTCGAAGCTTTTTGGGTTTAGCGGGGTATTATCGTAGGTTTGTGGAAGGGTTCTCTCTGATTGCAGCACCATTGACTAAGTTACTAAGGAAAGGTGTTCCATTTGTATGGTCAGAAAAGCAGCAAGAAAGTTTTGATAGGTTGAGGAAAATTTTGACAGAAGCTCCGGTTTTGGTACAACCCGAGGCAGGGAAGTTATTCACAGTCTATTGTGATGCATCTCACACTGGTTTGGGATGTGTGTTAATGCAGGATGGGAAGGTAGTCGCCTATGCATCCCGTCAGTTAAGATCGCATGAGGTTAACTACCCGACGCACGATTTGGAGTTAGCAGCAGTTGTCTTCGCTTTGAAGATTTGGAGACATTATCTGTATGGGGAGAAGTCGATAGTTTACACAGATCACAAGAGTTTGAGGTATCTCTTGACTCAGAAGGATCTAAACCTGAGACAGCGTCGGTGGATTGAACTATTAAAGGACTACGATTGTTCAATCGAGTACCATCCGGGTAAGGCTAACGTGGTAGCTGACGCGTTGAGCCGGAAGGTTGTGACAGACTTAAAAGCAATGTTTGCTCGGTTGAGTCTATATGACGATGGGAGTCTCTTGGCGGAGCTTCAGGTTAAGCCAACGTGGATTGAGGATATTAAGAAAAAGCAGTTAGTGGATGAAGGCTTGATCGCTAAGAGGGTACAAGTTCAGGATGGTAGGTTGGAAGGGTACAGTCTGACTAGTGATAGAGTGTTATGCTTTCAAGGGCGAGCTTGTATGCCGAAGGATGTGGAATTGAGGCGGAAAATTCTCCACGATGCACATAGCAGCCCATACGCTATGCATCCGGGAGGAAGCAAGATGTATGGAGATCTACGAAAACAGTTATGGTGGCCGGGGTTGAAGCGTGAGATAACTGAGTTCGTAGGAAAATGTCTGACGTGTCAGCAGGTTAAGGCTGAACACCAGTTGCCATCAGGGCTACTTCAACCGATAAAGATCCCTCAATGGAAATGGGAGAGGATCACTATGGATTTCGTTAGTGGGCTACCCCTTACACCCAGCAAGAAGGACGCAGTTTGGGTAATAGTAGACCGTCTGACTAAGTCGGCTCACTTCATACCGGTGATGGTGGATTACCCTTTTCAGAAGCTGGCTAAGCTATATGTATCGAAGATAGTAAGATTGCATGGTGTGCCGGTATCGATCATCTCGGATAGGGATCCCAGATTCACGTCAAGGTTCTGGAAAGCTTTGCATCAAGCTTTGGGTACACGGTTGGATTTTAGTACCGCCTTCCATCCACAATCTGACGGACAATCGGAAAGGGTGATACAGATCTTAGAGGATATGTTAAGGGGATGCGTCTTGGATTTCCGGGGTAGTTGGGAGGAATTTCTACCATTAGCAGAGTTCGCCTACAACAACAGCTATCAGGCGAGTATCCAGATGGCACCATACGAAGCATTGTATGGGCGGAAATGTCGTACTCCGACATGTTGGACAGAATTAGGTGAACGACAGATTTTGGGTCCAGAGTTGGTGACAGAGACTGAGGATAAAGTCAAGGTGATTCGGTTTCGTCTTAAGGAAGCATCGGATAGGCAGAAATCCTATGCTGATCTGAAACGCAAGGAAATGGAGTATGCTGTGGGAGACAAGGTTTTGCTGAAGGTGTCGCATTGGAAAAAGGTGTTGAGATTTGGCCGGAAAGGGAAGCTAAGCCCAAGGTTCATCGGGCCCTATACAGTTGTAAAGCGAGTGGGACCGGTAGCTTATCAGCTTGAGTTACCGGCAGAACTGAATCAGATCCATGATGTCTTTCATGTATCGATGTTAAGACGGTATCGGTCAGATCCTTCGCACGTGGTGCCAGTGGCTGAGATCGAGGTGAATTCGGATTTATCTTTCGAAGAAGAACCGGTTCAGATCTTAGATCGTGATGTGAAGGTTCAACGTAGGAAGTCAGTGCCCTTAGTGAAAGTGCTATGGCGCAACCATGGTACAGAGGAAGCTACGTGGGAACCCGAGGATGTGATGCGGCAGCAATACCCCCATCTGTTTTAACCAGGTAATTTCGAGGACGAAATTTATTTAAGGGGGTAGAACTGTAACACCCTGAATTAGGGGTTATTTGTAATTTAAATAAATTCCAATGGGGCTTCAAGAAATAAAATTTATAATTTTATTTGACATGTTTAAGGGTCTAAAAATAACCTGAGCTAGGCCTGACCCAGTGTTAAAAATTTATTTTTAAAGTGTGTACAAGGAAGGAGCTAGGTAACGATAGGGCTTAAATAAAATTTAAGGAAACTTGACACAAGATTGTAATTGGCGTGTTGGCTTGATGACTTAAGGGCTTGCAAGGGAGGTCTTGGGTTCGAATCTTGGAAAGGGGAGAATTTATTTTGTTTTTATTTTTGGGTGTTGAATGAAGGGGGCCAAAAATATGAAGGCCTTAAAGATAATTGGGGAAGGTTCGTAGCATGAAAGTCCAGTGAGTAAGAGTGGCCTGGGGCGCCACTTGAGGGAGAGAAGTCTCGGGTTCGAGGAACGAAGGGAACGTTTCTATTTTGGGTTTTGAGTTAAAGGCAGAAGGGCCGAGAGGTAGGCTTAAAATTAAAAGATAAGGTTCTATAGCAAGAAAGTCGGATGGGAGAGTTGGCCTGGGACGTTGGAGGGGCTGCTGCTGTTAAACGTCCCTGGTTCGAATCTAAGAGGTAGCAAAATGAGTTTTTTTTTTTCCTTTTTATTTTGCTGCTAACGTGGGTGAAGAGTTTGGCCTGCACATGGCTCTTTGTTTAGCATTCGGCTGGAAGAGTTTGATATGCACATGGGTTCTTTTATTATTATTTTTTTCTATTTGATTTAAAGGAGTGATAAGGAATGGGATAATGGATAGATATGATTTTTAATTTAATTGGAAGAGTGATAATTAATAGATAAAGTTTTATCAGCATAGAGAGGAGAATTTGGCAGCATTAGGACTCTTTGGGGAGCTGTTTCTGTACAGCAAATAGAGCTAAGAAATTTCCAGCAACAGATTACTTTTCCTTTCCCTCTGCTACTGCCGAAAATTTCCTAGGGAATTCTTCAAATTTTCCAGCTTTCTTCTATTTTATTTGGCCAAAAATCACCTTTGATTTCTCCTACTAATTCTCCTTTTTCTTTCTTCCACCATTGGCCGAATAATTCACCACCTTGCTGCCGAATTTCCTTTGCTGTTATTAATAAAATTTCAGCATCTTCTCCTACTTTTTGTTCTTCTTTTTCACTTAAGCCGAACCTTGCTTATTATTTTAACCGACAATAGCCGAATTCCCTTCTCCCTACTTTGAGAAATCTTGGTCGAATATTAAAGCAAGGGTGTTCTCCTCTTTCTTATTTTTCAATCGGCTTGGTAAGGTGGTAAGGATCTACATATGTATTTGGTGTTCATATAAAAGCCGAAGGCTTTGGTTATTAATATTGACCAATTGTAGTTTGTGAACCAGATTTGCGATTTGGGTGCTGAAGCTAGTATTCAAAGTGGTTAGGTAAGGATTCGGGTTCAAAAAGAGAACCCTTTTTAGTATTTGGTTTGGCCGAATAGGCCATAGTACTAACCCGGGTATTTTGGCCGAATATAGGGGCTAGTGGATCTAAGGTGGCCGACTCCTCCTTTTGGGATTAGACTATTCAGTGGTGACAGGTGTGTACATACACACGTATAACTATTTAAATGTGTTGAGTGCTATGTATGCTAACTTTGATTTGTGTAGCATCGGATTAATACCATAACGGTATGAGTGGTGATTCAGGTAAGTACCTGTTAATATGAATGTGTTATTGATGCTTTTGGTAAGCATGATGTATTGATACATGATATGTATACATGATTGATGTGGGATTAATGAGTGGAGGGGGCAGTATTATTGTGCCGACGGGCACCAGTGTTTTGGTAACACACTGTGACTATGGTCACCAGAGGTTTGGTACCTCCAGAGGTTTGGTACCTCATTGCGTCTCGTCCCAGTGGCTTAGCACCACAGTGGGTTGGCCCCACATATTATATAAGGGATTGACGCCAGTGATTTGGCATCACGCGATGGGTTGGCCCCATCAAACGATTTGTGTCTTTGGACACCAGAGGTTTGGCACCTCCAGTGATTTGGCATCACATCTGTGACTATATGTCACCAGTGGTTTGGCACCACCAGTGGTTTGGTACCACAACGGGGTAGACTGTGGCGATTGGCTGGCTAGGTTGGGGCACATAATATTATGCACGTTAATTGTTATATGTTGTGTATGAAAATGTTTAAAATCGGGGGAAGGGTTACATACTGAGTCTTGGTGACTCACCTTCTCCTTAATTTTTTTCAGGTGATGCATAGATCGCGGATATGGAGCCGGATGGACTCGAGGTGGCCATGCAGTGGATTTAATTGAAATGAACTTTAATTTCAGTTGTGATATTTTTATTTTGGGTTTTTATTCTATTTGGATGTAATAAGGCCTCCTGATATTTTGTTTTTGCTACTTTTCATACGTTGGATACTTTGTTTTAAACTTTGTTATTAATATTTAAATCACATGCTTTCCAAGTTAAAACGAAAATTGTTTTTAACGTGCTATCGGGAACCTTCAAAGTTTTAATATAACTCGGCTTAAATAAATTTCTCAAATAAGCACTAAGTAAAGCTTTTACAAAACAATCAAACAAAAAGGTTTTCAACAACTTAAACCGATTTAGAAAAACGACTTTCTCAAAAATGTTTTCTACTGTAACAAGCTAGATTCGGCCATAAAGTTTGGGCCGGGTTTGGGTTGTTTCAGGGAGGGGGTTAGGGGTTGGGGTGTTCGGCGCAGGGTGATGGGACTGGTTAGCACCAGTGCCGCCTATTTGACAACCACGACTGGTGTTGCCAGTTCAGGTGGCATCACATGATGTCACGGGGTATTTTGACTCGTTGACCGTATTTTGACCTGCTATATATATATATATTATTTTAAAAATAAAAAAATTAATATTTAAAAAATAAAATTTATTAAATAAATAGGTGGTGCATGCCGCCTATGAGAAAGGCAGCACTAAAAAAACATACAATTTTGGTTATTAATCCCACTGACAGCCCATTTCAGAAATTAATTTTTTATATTATTTGTGTAAATTAGCCCACTTTTCACTTTCTTTCTTTTTTTCTAGCAACCATTTTTGTGCCAGTCAATTTCTTTTCTAAAAAACTTAGAGTGACCTTGTTAAGCTATCAAAAAGCATTTATAAAAAATGTTTTTTTATAAAAATATTTTTTATATACTTTTTTTCTTGTAGTATATAGGCTAATTTACCCAAATAATATAAAAAAATTAATTTTATGAAATGGGTTGTCAGCAGGATTAATAATGAAAATGGTATGTTTTTGGGGTAGTGCCTTTCTCATAGGCGGCGCCACCTATTTTTAATAAATTTTAAATTTTAAAAAAATTATTATTTTATTATTTGAATATATATATATATATATATATATATATATATACTTGATGAAAATACAGTCAACGGGTTAAAATACCCATGACCGTCATGTGATACCACCTGGGCTGACGACACCAACCTCGCATATCAAATAGGCAGCATTAGTGCTGCCTAGTCCCATCTCCCTGCGCCGACTCCCCCTGCATGCCCTTGCCCCTTCCCTTGCATGCCCCTGCACACTGCTTCTAAGCAGTGGTTAGTCCCTTCAAAATGGAAAAAAATTGAAATGAGGGACCTTATAAGCATGGTCCCCCTTAAGGTGAAGGGTGCGAGAGTGAAGAAAATAAGAGGGAAAGAAAGGAGAGAAAGGAGAAGAAAAAAAGAAGAGGAGAAAAGAAAGAAAGAAAGAAAGAAAAAGGGGTATGTATTATTTTAGTAAATAATTTTTTTTAATTTAAAGAGTTTAGTTAATATGTTGTGATTTTTTTTGTTATTAATTAATATTTATAAATTGTTTGTGTCTAGTGTTTATAGTTTAATTTTGTTTTATAATTATTTTAAAATTATTTTGTTAGTAAGTTAGGATTATGTTATAAATTGTTGTGTTCAGTTTAGTGTTTTGTGATTTTTTTATTAATGTAAAATTATTTTGTTAGTATTTTATGATTAGGTTATAAATTGTTAGTGTTTAGTTTAGAATTTTGTGATTTTTTAGTAATGTAATTTTTTTAAAAAATAATTTTATAGTCATTTTATTAGTAATTTATGATTAGGTTTAAAATTGTTAGTGTTTAGTTTAATCTTCTGTGGTTTTTTTAGTAATGTAAAAAAAATAATTTTAGTTATTTTGTTAGTAATTTGTGATTAAGTTTTTTGTTAGTGTTTAGTTTAGTGTTTTGTAATTTTTTTTCGTAATTTTTTTTTTTTTTTTTATAGTTTTATGTTAGTCCTTTCTGATTTGTTTAAATTGTTATTGTTTCGTTTAGTATTTTTGTGGTTTTTTAGTAATGTTTTTTAATGTAATTTTATTTTTTTTTTTTATTTGAAAATTTTTATTTATTTTTGAAATGTTGATTAAATTTGTTTTTATCTCTTTATAGCTTGTTTGAAAGAAACTAAAAAAGTATGTTTCTATTTTATTTTTTTATTTGTATGCTTTTTATGTTTAGATAGTTTATATTCATTTTAATTATATTATTTTAAATATGTGAAATTATGAGATATTTACTGTGTTTTTTTGTTTCTCAAATTCCAAATTATTTACTGTGTTTTTTGCAAGAAATTAAATGAATTCATTTTTTTAATTGCAAATTTGTAAAAAATAGGTTCTTTGATTAATATTGATAATCACATATCAAGTACTATTAATGAGATGGTAATGAAATTGTTATTTGATACTCGTGTCATTTGCATAATTATATTAGATTGTATTAACTATTTTGCTAATTTAATAATGTCAGAGTCCTTACCATGCATTGAGGGGCCGTGTTAAAAGTGTGGTTTTTGACAGATGAACGCCTAATGCCATACTTGGAGTTAGTTAGATTCGGATCAGCAGCATTGATTCGAAGCTTTGATCTGTGATACGACTTAATATCCGCTTTAATCGAACGATGGCGTTCGGGGACCCATACATTTCATTTGCCGTGCGAGGAGTGCACCATCATTCTATAGGATGTTGCACTGCAGCTCGGGCTCCCCATTGACGAGAATGCGGTCATGGGCATAAGTTCGATCTCTAGGCCGACCGCCCTTTGCTATGATTTACTTGGACACTCGCCTAGTGAGGGAGAATTTACCGGTTTGAAGTTTTCATGGCTAGAGGCCAATTTCGAGCATTTCCCAAGTACTGCCAGCGAATGGGAGGTGATGCACGCCATTCGAGCTTACATTATGCACCTTATAGGGGTGTACTCATGTCGGATGCCTCATATTGCTGCATTCGTGGGTAGATTACCAGATGCCATTCTTGGCATCGAATAGTCACCAATCATATGTATTTCCACTCATTAATAGGTGATAAATTTTTACTCATTATAACAATTAGTTGACCTTTTTTTCGATTATATTATTCTAGCAATTTGTTTTCGTAGATGGAGCAATAATCCGGGTATCGGGAGGTTATACACTGTTCTGATATACTGTCTGATAATCGAGAATCGTGCTAATTTAATAATGTCAGAGCCCTTACCATGCATTGAGGGGCCATGTTAAAAGTGTGGTTTTTGCCAGATGAACGCCTAATGCCATATTTGGAGTTAGTCGGATTCGGATCAGCGGCATTGATTCGGAGCTTTGATCTGTGATACGACTTAATATCCGCTTTAATCGAACGATGGCGTTCGGAAACCCACACATTCCATTTGTCGTGCAAGGAGTGCACCATCATTCTATAGGATGTTGCACTGCAGCTCGGGCTCCCCATTGATGGGAATGCGGTCACGGGCATAAGTTCGATCTCTAGGCCGACCGCCCTTTGCTATGACTTACTTGGACGCTCGCCTAGTGAGGGAAAATTTACGGGTTTGAAGTTTTCATGGCTAGAGGCCAATTTGGAGCATTTGCCAAGTACTGCCAGTGAATGGGAGGTGATGCACGCCGTTCGAGCTTACATTATGCACCTTATAGGGGGTGTAATCATGTCGGATGCCTCATATTGCTGCATTTGTGGGTAGATTACCAGATGCCACTCTTGGCATCGAATAGTCACCAATCATATGTATTTCCACTCATTAATAGGTGATAAATTTTTACTCATTATAACAATTAGTTAACCTTTTTTCAGATTATATTATTCTAGCAATTTGTTTTCGTAGATGGAGCAATAATCCGGGTATCAGGAGGTTAGACACTGTTCTGATATACTGTCTGATGATCGAGAATCATGCTAGAGATGGGGTAAGTTTTTCCAATATTAATTTAATTTTATTATTTTATCTCACTCGACCCGCGTTAATATAACTATGTTATTAACCGTTCAGTTCATTTGGATGTCGTATTCTGCTCCAGAAATTATAGCGGTTATTCCCTTGTCTGCCCACATCCACTCAAACCTATGGTGCATTAGCGCACCCGTTATCAATTTCCAGATAGTGGAGTGGTATCATGGTAATCGAGTACTCCGGAAGTTTGGTTGCATACAGTATATCCCGACACTGCCAATATGGTTGGGAGACATCCATCGGATTAACAAAAGAGGGAAACATGGAAATGATTAGGTGGAAGTGCATAAAGAATATATTGCAATGTGGAACAACCGGTTGGGGCGAGTTTCTCAGATGGATCGTGCTTTGGATCTGCAGCCTTCGTTAGAGTACATACAGTGGTACTCTGATATGGGGAAACCATTTTTGTTTGGTGGGGCTGTAACACCCCAAACTCGGCCCATACGTTTCGACCAGATCTGGCATGTTACGGGTTTGATGTTGAAAACTTAGTTCCTTATCGGTTTTGGAAATCGTAAATTAATTAGGCCATAATTAAATAAATAAGTGTCATTTAAAAAAAAAAACCTTGTATTATTTTGAATAATTAAACCTTTGACATAACTTCATAAGTTGCAAATATTAAGAACTACTTTGTTGAAAATAAACTATGGGGCCTTATTACATAAATATTCCAAAATAAACTAGTAAATAAAATAAAATAAAAGAGAACATTGTATTTTAAACGGAGATGTATTTCTTTAAGTAAAAGTCCTTATGGCCCCTCGAGTCTGTCTCGGCTCCCATGTCCACGATCTACTGCTCATCTGAAAGAGTAGGAAAAATAAAAGGGTGAGTCACCAAGACTCAGTGTATAGATCCTGAACACAACGACCTGAGGCCCACAAACACATTATGGGCCCTGGCCCATACATGATGGCAACAATCATAATTACATGATAAATAATAAATGATGAATAGCCCAACCCATCTTAGAATTCCATCCTCTACACACCAACCCGTACCAATCATCGCACCTTGGGGATTTCTACAATCAACCCTTCATCCGCTACACACCATAACGACAGCCGTACTACCTATTCCTATGAATCAGGAGTCATTAAACGTGGCATAGCCACCAATCACTATGTGACCTAACATTTGAATTTGTGGTTTAACCACCGATCACAAAGTGGCCTATCATGATCTTCCCCTTCATTATCATAATCCCACCCCATGCATACACACATGAAAAATCGAAAACATCATACCATTTTTAAAAAGAAATAGGTTTTCATATATTTCGATACACATAGAGATTTCTATGATTACGTATCTGGCATCCTTTGCCTAACCCTTTTGGGGTTTTATTCGACTGTCTACACAGCCACTTTCCGACTTTTTAGCCCATAACACATATAAATTACAGTTAACTAGTGTGTTAGAGATCGACACACCTGATTACCGACAAGATGATACTTCCTATGTCAATGCTATCTGTAGCCGACACAACTGCTATCTGCCTAAGATGTTGTTCAGAAGCCGGTCCATAACCCGATGGCCAATCTCGAACGGCAGACACAGCACGCTTCTTAAACTTAGGGATTGGTTTGACGGACCCAATCCTCTCCTTTGCCTGATCCATATTTAATTCCATCACAAGTCCTTGTTAGAACTACTATCACAACATATGGTCGTTAATCCACATTATAGAGTTAAGATCTCACATACGACAAACGAGTCTAACGAAAATCTAGGGAAAACCACCTTACCTTCAAATCCTGAAAAGAGGTATGATACTTAGAGACTAACGATTTTTGGCTTTTAGATCTAGACGATCAGGTCTCCTTCAAATCCCAGAATAACGCTGTAACATCCTAGATTAGGGGTCATGCGTTTGGAGCATAACTCAAGGGTTTGCAGGTTTTAAGTATGGTTGGATATATTTTAGGAGTTTTTGAGAACTTTAGGTGAAGGGGAAAAACTTTGGAAAATATTGGATTTTTAAGTAAAAAGGGGAAACTAGGCAAGGAGGCCTTAAAAGAAATTTTGTGGAGTTTAGGACACAAGGAATTAATTGGCAAAGTGGCTTGGGGTGCTAGGGTGCAAGGGGGCTTCAGGAGGGAAGAGGGTCGAGTCGTGAGGGCAGCATGGGAGTGTTTTATTTTGCGTCAGGAAGGGAATTGGGCCAGGGAGGTCTTAAGAGAGGTTATAGGCGCTTTTGGACACAAAGAGTGCCTTGATAGAGTGGCTTAAGGGCGCTACTTAGGGGCCTGGAAGTGACGCCTTGAGCAGGTCTTGGGTTCGAGCAACGTGGGTAGCAGGGAAGGGTGTTTTTATTTTTGGTTTTTGGCGTTAAAAAGGAAGGGGCTAAGTGAAGGAGGTTTTAAAAGATTTTGTGGGAGTTGGTGGACATGAAAGTCGGGCTGGTAAAGTGGCTTGGGGTTGCCACTTAGGGCCTTGGTAAATGCCGCCCCAAGCAGGAGAGGGGGGACTCAAGTTCGAGTCACGATGGAAGCACAAGGTACGCTTTATTTTTGTTCTGGCGTTAAAACAAGGGGAAGCTAACGAAGGAGCTCTTAAAAGAAATTGTGACGAGTTTGTGTCACAAAGAAACGCCTTGGCAGAGTGGCCTGGGGCGTTACCTGTAAGCTTGTCCAGCAGGTCCCATGTTCGAGTAG
Organism: Gossypium australe; assembly: GCA_005393395.2. Taxonomy (NCBI): domain Eukaryota; kingdom Viridiplantae; phylum Streptophyta; class Magnoliopsida; order Malvales; family Malvaceae; genus Gossypium; species Gossypium australe. The sequence goes on along the minus strand of CM016621.1, from coordinate 89,684,767 downwards.
CGTGGGCAGCAATTGGGGGGTTTATTTTTGCGTGCTGGCGTGAAGGGAGAGAGCTGGTGGTCTGCACATGGACTCTCAAATAGATAAGGATAGGCTTGATGTTTTAGTTTTAAATTCGGCTGGAAGAGTAGAGTATTATTATTTTATTTTATTTATTTATTTGAAGAGGTGGCTAGGAGATAAAATAGAAGATAAATATTGTTTTTAAATTAGTTTAAGTGGGTGATAATTAAAAGATAATTATCACAAAAGGGAGATTTAGCCGAATGTAGAACTCCTAGGGACTTTCATAATCGGTTTGAGTTTAGCAAGAGAGTGCCGAAATTCTTTTGTGAAGTGTCCATCTTGCTGCCAAATTTTGAGTGAAGAATTCTCTTTTTTTTTCTTCCTTTCCATTTGAAGCCGAAAACCTCCTTGTCTCCATTGCCGATTCTCCTCCTATTCTTCTTCATTCCTTCAACCTTGTGGTAGCTTACTTCTCCTCTTTTCTTTCCTTAAAACTATCAAAGCCGAATACCATTCAAATCTTTCTTTTTCTCTCGTTTTTGTTCTAGCCGAACCTACTCCATTCTTTTTGCTGAAATCTCCTTCCTCCTATTAGATTTGCTATTGGCCGAATATCAAATGGGCATAGGTTCTTCTTGGGATTTCTTCTCCAATCGGTTGGTAAAGGGTGCTTCGGGATTTTGGAACCGTCGAACTAAGCCTCCTTTCTCTGCTAATCGATTTGGTAAGTCCATGGTAAGGAATTCCCTGTAGTCTTTCCATTAGATACTTGGAAAAACCGAAAGCTAACTGTTGTATGGATCTAAGGTTTGGCCGATTGCAAGGAATCCAGTGTGAGGCTTCGGGATTTGGTTGGAAACCAAATCGGTTTAAGGTAAGTGACGCAAATGAGCCTTCGAGATTTAGTTGTTATAGCCGAATAGGCCTATGTCACTAACTTGGATGTTGGCCGAATATAGGGTCAAGGGATATAGCACAGTAGATTAGATCTTCGGGATCTAGGATTCGCGACAGTAACAGGTGTGTACTTACACACTTCATAACTAATAAATTGTTAATAAATGGTATGTGTTAAACCAGAATTGTAGATCTGGATTGATACCGTAAGGGTATGAGCAAGGGCTCGGGTAAGTTCGTTTCGATATGAGCTTGTTATATGATGCATGATAATGCATGACATATTTGGTATATGTGGTATATGAAAATATGGCCTTTAATGAATTCAGTGTGTTATTATTTAAGCATGATTGGCATGATTTTTTTATGCATATCATTGAGGGTTATATGAGTGGAGGGGGAAATGATATTCGTGTCCTTGGGACACCAGAGGTTTGGCACCTCCAGTGGTTTGGTACCACATATTTCGTGACTTTGGTCACCAGAGGTTTGGCACCTCATAGCGACTTGTCCCAGTGGCTTAGCACCACAGTGGGTTGGCCCCACGGTTGATATTGCGGGATCGTCGCCAGTGATTTGGTATCACAAAGTGGGTTGGCCCCACATATAGATAATTGTGACCTTGGGTCACCAGTGGTTTGGCACCACAATATTGATGGATATCGTGACCTTGGGTCACCAGTGGTTTGGCACCACCAGTGGTTTGGTACCACACGGGGTAGAAAAAGGAGTTATGGATGGCTAGGTTGGGTGCATGTTATACTTAGCCGTGATTTGTGTAAGCTGTTGCATTAATCGGGAGAGGGGTTATGCACTGAGTCTTGGTGACTCACCTTCTCCCTTAACTTTTTCAGGTGACCCGTAGATCGCAGATGCGGAGTCGAATGGACTCGAGGTGGCCATGCAATGGAAAATTTGATTTAAACAAACTGTGGTTTATTTTCACTTTATTTTTATTTTATTGTTGCATTGTAATAAGGCCATTAAAGTATTTAAGCATCTTTATTAAGGATCCTTATCATTATGTTTTATTATGGAATGACAATTGAGATATTATTTGCAAATGGTTTTATTTTTCTTAAAACTATACATATAATAAAGTTGTAATCTGGATATTTTTTCTAAACACCACACTTTACTTATGAATTTTAAATGGACACTGTTTTGCAAACTCAACAAATTTTCAAGTTTTCACCTTTAAGCCAAGATCTTTTCAAATGTTTTTCGCGGTGACATACCAGATCCGGTCAGGGCTTGTGGGCCGGGTTTGGGGTGTTACAAACGCCCTCAAGAGGAATACAAGATTAGTGAGAAATATCAATCTAATGATGGCCTTAGCAATCAACTAACCATTCGGCTTTGGTGTCCAAAAACCAAAAGAAAACATGAGAAACTAACAGAAGTCGACACTTACCTCAACACAGGGGATTCAGCTAGCACTTGAGAGGAGATTCGGCTTTATGGAGAAATTGGCACAAGAGGAAGAGAATGGGAACAAAAAGTGAAGTGAAAGGTTTCGGCTTTTAAGAAAGGTCCGAAAAAGAGATGAACAAGAAGAGGCTTAGGCGTTTTCGGCTTTTAGAAGAAATTAACAGAAATTGAAGAGAAAGACTGAGAGTTTCGGCACAAAGAATGAGAGAAAAGAATGGGTTCCAAATGCCAGAATTGAAGAGTACCACTCCCTACTTATAGAGAACTTCGGCACTTACCTAACAAATCCCGAAAGTGCCCTTCCTGATAGCTAAAATTAAACAAATAATAGGGGAAAATTCGGCACCCCCTATGGCAAATAGAAACCGATTTCTCCCCCCTTTAGAGTCAAAATTTTGGCCACCACCTAGCCTTGTAGATAACTCATTGATTCTCTCCTTATCCTCATCTGACTACTCATCCACAGTGTCATGGATAACACTACCTTTTCCTTCCTTTATCAGCACATTATCCACCTTATTATCACATTAACTAAATTCCTAAATTTAAGCATCATTGCCGAACTCCACTACTGCTCTTATAAATGCCGAAAATATTTAAAATAAAAGGTACCAGACGTCTCGAACCTTGGACCTTCAATTGACTCCAACTCCCTTCCCTCTTAGTGGCGCCATTTGCCACTGGGCCACAAGCCCATTTGTGTTTTTAAAACACAGCTAATATCTGTTATGCCCTAACTTAACAAGCTTTCCACTAAAGTGTTCAAACAAGAATTTTAACTACAGCCTCGGCCTAAACCTGAGCCCAATTTGGACCCCTAACACTTAAATTAACACATTAAACATATCCCCACACTAAACGCATAGGCCCAATAATTCAGGATGTTACAGGGGCGATCGATGATAGTCCCCTTGCACATGACATGACTTGGGCAACCCTCCCATCCCCTTCCACATCTGCCTCATGCATCTGAGGCAGAGGCAGAGCTAGAGGCAGATCTAGAGCTACACTCTAGAGATAGTTCTTATCTTCTAGATTTGGGGGGCAATGACTATTTCCTGTACTCTTTAGGCCACAGATATCATTTAGAGTTTGATATCTTCAGCCGACTACCACCTCAGTACTCCACTCCTCTCGACTCGTATCCACCTCAGTACTCCACTCCTCTCGGCCCGTATCCACCGCAGAACTCCACTTCTCCCAGCTCGTATCCACCACAGTACTCCACTCCTCCTGACTCAAGTTCATTGATGGCGTTTGAGGCATATGGTTTTTCTTCTATGTTTCGCACACCCCACAGGCGGGTGAAGAGAACATTGATCGCCGTAATCACCCACAACGTGAGCGTCGACCTCCATAAAAGTATACCCCTAAGACCATACCATCAAACCATCAATTTTAGGGGTTTTTACAATTTAAATAGTCAACTTTGTATTTATTAATGACTTTTTTCCCATTTCAGTTAGTAATATTAGGGTTTTTCTTATATTATTTACGTAAAAAAACATTATTTAATTCAACAAAAATATAAACGCAACAAACTTTAGACTAACTTTGTAATTCATATTAGATTAATTGCAACAAATTTTAGATCCAATCCTCTCTACATGTAGTGAATGTAATTAATAGGGCTTGAATAACATCTCAATTCCTACCCGATTGCGACGATTGTCCAATATGGTAGTTTTGATGCTAGCATTTACTTTGATTATGACTGGCTAATCTGCATACGCCACACAGCTTCTCGTCAGATTTCTCCCTAATTTCCATTTCATTATGGATTCTGAATGATTGCGGATGACCTTTCGGATTCCTATACAACCCTTTGTTTGGGACAAGCTCGAAAGTCGTCGGAGACACCTCCCATGTAGACAGGTCAGGAAGGACGTGGAACTCATTCTCTCATACTCGCAACGTGGCTTGAGGGTGTACAATTCATTGATAAATGGTTTAACATTGAGCGAGACTTCAGCACAAGCTGCCACAGCATGTGCATAAGGATAATGAAATGTCTAGAACCTCCTACAATCGCACTATCTATTTCAAATATCAACTTTGTAGGACCAAGGTGGTATATCGGGTCGACGACCAATGGTCTCCGTAACTCGAAATGTTTCATTTCATCGTGAATATACTTTTACATTCATTGACCTTGTCATTTGATGGTTTGCAACCATTGCATTCCTTACATCTTCGACAAACACATGTCTCGCCTCCATCTAGTTGACTTGGTGCTGCCCCATTCTTGGCATCACGGTAGCCAACCTGTAGAATGTAGCTGAGAAGCCAGATGAAATCGAAAGATGTCGTGTTTTCATCAACACAGAGTTAACCCCCTTCGCCAATTTAGTAGTCATATGACCATAGCAAAAGGCCTCGTTAAAAGTTTGTGTAACACCCCTTACCTGTATTCAACGCCGGAACAGGGTATGAGGCATTACCGAACTTACAACACAAACATTCACACAAATTTGAGTCATAACTTTGCATCCAATTTAAAACCATTCATATTCAATCATAAAGTCCCTAATACGAGGCCACGAGGCCCAAAACATGCATTGGAAGTGGTTCAGGACTAAATCGAGAACTCAGGGAATTTATAAAATTAGAAAATTTTTACTAACTATAGGGCTCATGCCTGTGTGGTCCAAGGGACACGCCCGTGTGACCCTGGGACACGTCCGTGCTTCAAACAGTGTTCAAATTAGGGTGCTCTCTGACTTGTGCCACACGGCCATGCCACACACCCGTGTGCTAGGCCGTGTAGCACACACGACTGAGACACACGCCCGTGTGCTCAATTCTGGACATTCTATTTTTTAAAGTTAAGGTTCAGGGGACACACGGCCGAAACACATGCCCATGGGGTAGACCGTGTGTCACACACGGCCTACACACATGCCCGTGTGGACAAAATAAAGGCTATTTACCAAGCCATTTGCCACCATTATTCACACATACACTTACATCAATTCAAAGGCACAAAACAAAACATACTTAGGCAACCAAAACATCCACAATTATGACCAACACATGCCAATACAATATCAACATCTATCATACTCACAACATTTACTAAGCCATAATTGACTACTTTCAAGATACCTAATTGTACACCACATTATCATCTCATCAATAGACCATATTTCCAAACATTTCACATTCATGTCATAAATCACCTTTCCATAATTCGCCAATCATACCATGACCATATCACCAAAGACATTGGCACATATATACTTAGACTAACAACCATGTTAGCCCAAAAATAAGCTAATTTACATGGCCAATTATCAAAACAAGCCTTTGACATTTACAAGCCAATACATTGGCTAAAATCATGATGACACATATAACAAAATGACCAAGTCCCTATACATGCAACATACTCAAAATGTTAAGCTCATCAATACCCAAAATAATTGTTTGATTGTGTGATGCGAACTCCAACAATCTCTGATCCCGAGCTAGCTTGGTGACACTTTAAGATAAGGGAAAGAAAGGGGGTAAGCTATATAGCTTAGTAAGTTCATATGCAAATAATACAAAACATTATTCATACATTTGACATATAAATAACTTAACATATATTAACATAAATGTCATTAAAACTTCATAAACACAACTTAATCACATTCTCACCAATAGTTCATCATATGAATAACATAACATATATCAACATAAATGTTACTAAACTTCATGAGTATAACTTACTCAATCACAGTCTTACTAATTGTTCATCATATACTGAATCCATTTCCCTTGAGTTTTTCGTACATACATGTACCAACTCGTAACATAATCACATACTTCCTCATCTTTGACATACCCGTTGAACCACTAGAATATTATCAAATACACGGACAACTTTGCACATAAGTGCCACATATGTAGCCAATGCTACCACAAATCTCATAACACATATAATGTAACACCCCAAACCTGGCCCATGCGGTATGACCGGATCTGGCATGTCACATGAAGAAAACATATAAAGAACTTGTGATATTTACTAAAGTTGACGTTATTTAGTATAGTTAAGAAAACAACTTTGGTTGTAAATATTTGATAAAATACTACTAATTTCAAGAGGTTATTTGATGGATTGAAAATCGAACTAGTGAACTTAAAACCATGACTTTTGAACCATGACTTTTGAAAATGACGTTGATAATTTCGAAAGAGAATCCGAGTTAAATCATTTGTACATATTTGTTATGAAATCCATTTGTTTAATGATTTTGGAAAACCGTTATTTATGGTTTTAGAAAATCCCCATTTAAAACAATTCAATATAGATATTAAGTACGTCTAAACATAAAGCAAAATAAAACATACTCCAGAGGCCTTATTACAACTTTAAAACCTAAAGTAGTAAAAGTAATGAAATAAAGAAAAAAAAAAGAATTTACTAAAGTTCGAAAACATTATTTCCAAAGTATGGCCTCCACCGAGTCATCCATGGCCCAAGTCTTCAACACTGAGCATTACCCGCAAGGATTAAGAAGGAGGGGTGAGTTACCAGAACTCAATGTATAATCCCCTTATCGTCATCCACTGGGCCTGAACCCGTATAGCAACATCTTGGGCCTAAGCCCATTTACATAACAGTATTTATATGAAATGTATGCAACCCAACCCATCTATCCATCACACCCCCGACCAGCCAATCACACCTGTGGGGATCAAGTCAACCCACCCCGCCGCTCACACCAAATTTGCAGTCAAGCTACTATAGTATATTATTTTTGTGGTCAAACCACTGAAATAATAATTTAAGCACAATAATAAACAGGTTGTGGCTATGCCACCAGGCTACACTACTCTCCATACAATTTTCCCATCCCATGCAAAATGTAAAAATGCAACATACATAATTAAATACCCACATATATATAACCATCACTAATCTAGTGAATTATTTCGGTGAATCGACCCATTAAAGCAAATTAATAAATCGGCCCACTAAGGCATTCTAGCAATCGGCCCATAGGGGCATTTTAGTAATTCGGCCCATAGGGGCATTTTCGTAAATTGGCCCATAGGGGCATTTTCGTAAATCGGCCTATAGGGGCATTTTGGTAAATCGACCCATAGCGGCATTTCCGTAAATCGACCTATAGGGGCATTTTCGTAATTTAGAAATTTAGTACCGATTTTGACAGATCTTTAGAAATAGCGTTGATTAAGCAAGTTACTCGATTCATGTCATATTACGGTTATTAGAATTTTAAGCAACAATGATCTATTTTCCAACATGATAGCGAATCACAAATCTACGGGATTTCGGTGTGAGATTACACATCTGATTACGGTAAGGACCAAACCTTCTTGATCGTCGGCACCTATGTCACCATAATACTCGATTAACTAACAAAAAGAGGGTGTCTTAATCAAATTATCTAAATCTAACGATCTAATGAAATGCTTACCCTTAGTATTGTGAACGACCACGATTTGTCTATTCTCATCGGATGATGGTCCACAACCCGGTGGGAAATCCCGAACTGCTGATACCGCCCTACGTTTGAACTTAGGAGTAGGAATTGCAAATCCAGTCCCTTTTTGTCATCCTATCACTTTTCCTTTAAAATCGCTACCGCTTGCCTCCATTGAAAGAGTCTCGGTTAGAAAATACTATGATGAGAGAATGTAATTGTTTAGGGATAGGATTCGGCTTACCACTACTTCCGAAGAACCAACAAATAGGGAAAACGAGCGATCTAGTCGATATAATAATCGATTAGTCAAATCCATCGATCCGTTCAGTAAACTAACCGAGAAACGAAATAGATTAAAATGAACCATTACGAAACTCCTTACCTTAACGATGATAAATCCGATTTCCACCGATTGGGCTTAAGACTAGAGATGAATCGGCAAGGATGTGATATTCAGCCACCCACTAGAACACTACAAAAAAGAGTTGATCATGATATGAGGGAATAGGAGAGAGTGATGTTTTCGATTTAGAGAACCATCTAATGCTAAGGGCACATATTTGGCCATGAAGAAAAGAAAATGAAAAGAAAGGCTGAAATCACTTACCCAAATCGGTCAAGGAAGAAATGCCCAACATGCAAGCAAGAAGAAGAAATAGTGTGATTAAATTAAAGTTTCGGCTATTTAGAGAGAAAGGATCAAGCAAGATTCAGCCATCAAAATATTGATTAAAGAAGAAAAGGAAAGGGTTGAAGAAATAGTGAAAAAGAAAAGAAGAAAAGAAAACTATGAAAATGATGGGAAAAAGAGAGAAAATATCCCTTAAGGTTTCAGTTTTAGGCAAGAAAGAAATACCAAATGGTCAAAAGAAGAGAGCTTTCAAATGGAACAAAAACTTCTCAAGAACCTAAGGAAAAATTCGGCAATCAAAAGGGAAAAGATTGGAAAATGCACCAAGATGCTAAAAGAAAACAAGCCTTTCATGCACAAAACTTGTAAAATGGCCAAAGGAAATTTGGCTCTCACACTCCCTCTACCAAAACCGTGTATTCCTAGCACCAAAAAGGTCATGGTTGACCAAAAATTCTTTCCCCAAGCAACACCTAAAATTCGGCCAACATGTTCCCCCACCTTATCCCTTTCCTTTATTTCTTCCTTATTCTTCCCTTGTTTTCCTCCTTACCATATTCCTTAGTCTTCTTTCCATTATTAGAAATCTTCCTTTCCATCTTTATAGCCATGGCCGACACTTTGGAAAGAAGCACAAAAGAATTAGTCAAAAAATTTTGCAATAGGTGGGATTCGAACTCCACCCCTTAAGCCCCTTCATGTGACGCCACACCTCTCTGCTACTAGCTCCACTTGTGCTAGCAAAATACACACTTATTTCCTTAAGTCTTGATGCCACTTGCCTTCTCCCCCTTAAGTGCTTAAACACAAAAATTCTACTAAGGCCCAATTCAACCCTAAGCCTTCTTATGACCCCAAAACATACACAATTAACACTCTTAACTAGCTTATAGCATGGTATAATGCAAAACATAAAATCTCGAATTTCAGGATGTTACAATTCTACCCCCTTAAAGAAATTTCGACCCCGAAATTTACCTAATTAAAAGAGATGAGGATATTGTTGCCGGATCGTGTCCTCTGGCTCCCATGTAGCTTTCTCTGACCCGTGATTACGCCATAATACTTTGACTAACGGAACCGACTTCCTTCTCAGCACCTCAATATCCCGATCCAAAATCTGCACTGGCTCTTCTTCAAAAGACATGTCAGGTCTTATCTCAACTTCCTCCACTGGTACAACATGAGACAGATCCGAATGATAACACCTTAACATCGAGACATGGAATACGCTATGTATCTGACTTAACTCTGGAGGTAACTCAAGCTGATAAGCCACTGGCCTAACACGCTTTAATACACGGTAAGGTCCGATAAATCTAGGGCTCAACTTGCCCTTCTGTCCAAATCTAAAGATCTTTTTCCAAGGTGAGACCTTCAAAAAGACCTGATCTCCCACCGCAAACTTTATATCCTTACGCTTCAGATCTGCGTACGATTTCTGTCTATCCGAAGCTTCCTTTAACCGAGCCCATTTCCTCTGTCTCCGAGATCAACTTCGGACCCAATAATTGTCGCTCTCCCAGCTTAGTCCAGCAAGTAGGAGTTCGACACCTACGACCATACAACGCCTCATAGGGTGCCATCTGGATGTTGGATTGATAGCTGTTGTTGTATGCAAACTCTGCCAATGGTAGAAAATCTTCCCAACTACCCCTAAAGTATATCACACAACCCCTTAACATGTCTTCTAGAATCTCGATTACTCTCTCCGACTGACCATCAGTCTGTGACTGAAATGCCGTGCTGAAATTTAGTCTTGTACCGAAAGCTTTATGTAAAGCCTTCCGGAACCGTGATGTAAACCTAGATCCCTGTCCGATATAATAGACACTGGTACCCCATGCAACCTCACGACTTCTGCTACATACAACTTGGCCAACTTCTGCAACGAATAATCCGTATGAACAGGTAGGAAATAAGCAGTCTTCATTAACCGATCCACTATAAGCCATACTAAATCTTTCTTAGTAGGCGTTAAGGGTAACCCACTAACAAAGTCCATCGTTATCCTTTCCCATTTCCATAGTGGGATTTTCACCGATTGTAGCAACCCTGACGGCAGTTGATGCTCCGCCTTCACCTGCTGACATGTCAAGCACTTGCTCACGAAATCAGTAACCGCCCGTTTGAACCCTGGCCACCAATATTCCTCACGGAGGTCTCAGTACATCTTATTTCCTCCGGGGCGCATAGCCTATGGGCTACTATACGCCTCACGCAGAATCATTTGTCTGAAATTAGAATCCTTGGGCATACAAACTCTTCCGCGGAAACATAATACTCCATCACTATTTAATCCAAAATCCCCTATCTCACCACTTTTCACTTGCTGAAGTCGAGAACCCAACGCTTCATCTAACAACTGCTTTTCCTTAATCTGACTTACCCATGCAGGCTTCACTTGAAGTTCAGCTAACAAGCTACAATCTTCATAAAGGCTGAGATGAGCGAACATTGCTCTCAAATCCGATATCACCTTACGACTCAACGCATCTGCCACAACGTTAGCTTTTCCTGGATGATACTCGATTGAGCAGTCATAATCCTTCAACAATTCTATCCACCTCCGCTATCTTACCTTCTGGGTAAGGAGGTGCTTCAGACTCTAATTGATGCGATCCTGGTCACATCATGGTTTGACTCCATCCGACGCCACCGAGAGTGGCCTAAACTTGAGGGGCCCAAGTGCAAGATGAAACATCTCATAGGCCTGATTGATTGTTGGGCCAATTTTTTTAAGGACCTTTAATTTAATTAAGTTTTATTTAAATTAATAAGTTTGCATATTTTAATTTTAACTTGCAATTTGTGTGTTCTGCATTTAATAAAGTAATGCATTATGTAACTTCCGTGTTAGTTTAGTATGCATCATAAATAATGACTTGCATTATGAAACTTCCATGTTAGTTTAAGTCTTGCATTAAATAATTAATCTGTTTATTTAGTTTGCATGCATTTAAGCATTTTAGTTTAATAAATGAGTTACTGGTTTTAATTCAACTCATTTTAGTTTATTTATTTGAGTTTTATTGGACTTCATTTAATAAGATGCTTATTTAATTAATCTAGTTACTAGGATAACTTAATGAAGCATGAATTTAAGTTTATTTAATTTTGCTTCTTTAATTAAACTAGTTGCTGCATTAATTAATGCCTTTGCTTTTAATTCATTTATTAAGTCAAGTGTTTAATGTGTTTAGGTTAAATTAGTGTTTAATAAGTGTTTAAATGTGATTAATATGTTTGTGTAATGTGTTTGAATGTAGGAAACCTTTCAGCTGGCAACCGTTACTTTACAAGGCTGTTACAACATTGATGGAAGTGACTTTTAAGTTGATTTTGGTTACAAAAGAAGTGGCTGTTAGAAGGGATACTTAATACATCAAATTAAGGAGCTTTAAGGAGTAATTTTAACTCCTCATAAATTTGGCAGCAGCCTCTTCACTTACCAGCAGTTTTTTGGCTCATTTAAAAGTTGATAACATGCATACAAAACGCCATTAGTTGCTGGTGACTTTTTGGCTAGCCAAGGACAACTCAAGGGACATTTTTAAAGCATTCAAATTCATTTAATCAGCTCATTAGGAGTCATAAAGTTGCTTTTATTTGGCTGGAGGAATTCAAGAGTTTTTAGATTTTTATTTTAGCCATTTAAATGCATATTAACGCTGAATTCATTTGACTCTTCAGCTAACCACATTTAAACACTATATATACTTGTTATTAGTTTGTAAATTTGGGACTTTTGAACCTTAATCAAATTTTATGAACTTTGATTCTTGAGTGAGTTTATTTCCTCTCCTTTTTTTGTACAAGTTTCGTTAGACTTATCAAGTTTGCTTGTGGCGTCTTCGACTTGTTTGAACTTATCACCAAACCCCCTTTTGGTGTGGCGTTCTTCAACCTATCTTCATATTTCCACCTTAACGATATAGAAACCGGGGTGACACTTTTAGTGTTGAATCGTTTCTAAGTTTAAGTTCATTTCTCCATTTCCACCAAATTATCTTAACACATATCCTTATTATTTTTATTAAATTGATTCCTTCTATTATATCCTTCTTCCATGTTTACTTCCTAGCCGAACCTATCTCCATCACTTAACCAATTTTTAAACCTTTTTTGATAAGCTTCCGCAACTTTAGCCTAATTTCACCCTTTTCCGATAATTTTTCAATTACTCCTCATAGACGATCAGGCATCTTACATACGACTCGACTCAGCCCCGAGGCGGATCGTATCACTTATGATAGTGTCTTACTTCTCACTGTACAGATAGTGTCTCCAAATCTTCAGAGCAAACACCACTGCAGCTAACTCCGAATCATGTGTGGGATAGTTCACCTCATGCGGCCTTAATTGACGAGATGCATAAGCCACCACTTTTCCCCCTTGCATCAACACACATCCCAAGCCCGTGTGTGACGCATCACAATAAACAATAAACTCTTTACCAGCCTCAGGCTGAATCAATACTGGTGCCTCTGTCAGAATCTTCTTCAATTTATCAAAGTTCTCTTGCTGCTTATCTGACCACACAAATGGTACTCTCTTAGCAACAGCTTAGTTAGGGGTGCAGCAATCAATGAAAACCCTTCAACGAATCACCTGTAATACCCAGCCAAACCTAGAAAACTCTGAATTTCTACCACTAACTTCTGTGGCTTCCAGTCCAATACAGCCTCGACCTTCCGAGGATCAACTCTAATTCCTTCGGCAGACACAACATGCCCCAAAAAGGTAACCTCCTTCAGCCAAAATTCACACTTACTAAATTTGGCATACAACTGCTTCTCCCTTAATATCTGTAATACAACCCGTAGATGCAAATCATGCTCCTCTTCAGTCTTTGAGTACACCAAGATGTCATCTATGAACACCACTACAAACTGATCTAGATAGGGTTGGAAGACTCAGTTCATCATGTCTATAAATGCAGCTAGTGTATTTGTCAACCAAAACGGCATCACCAAGAACTCGTAATGCCCATAACGAGTTCGGAATGTAGTCTTGTGAATATCCACCTCCTTGACTTTTAACTGGTGATACCCTGATCTCAAGTCTATCTTCGAGAAAATCGAAGCTCCTCGCAGCTGATCGAACAGATCATCGATCCTCGGTAACAGATACTTGTTCTTGATCGTCAACTTATTTAATTGTCTATAATCGATGCACATATGCATCGATCCATCCTTTTTCTTAACGAGCAAAACTGGCGCTCCCCATGGTGACACACTTGGTCGAATGAATCCACGATCCAACAACTCCTGAATTTAAGCTTTAAGTTCCACTAGCTTCCTCGGCGCCATTCTGTAAGGAGCAATGGACATCGGAGCCGTTCCTGGCAACAGCTCAATACCAAATTCCACTTCCCGATCCGGAGGCAATCCTGGAAGCTCATCGGGAAAGGCATCCAAAAACTCTTTCACCGTTCTAACACTTACTACCGACAACTCTCTGGCATCCAAAGCACTGATAAAGGCTAAGAACGCTCCACACCCCTTTCGTACCAACTTTTCTGCCTTTAAAGCAGATACCACATTAGACAGATAGTCTCTTCTTTCACCTATCATCATCACTTCCTTATCCTCTGAAGTTCTTAGTACCATCTGCTTTGTAGCACAGTCCAAGTTTGCACGGTGTTTAACCAGCCAGTCCATGCCCAAAATAAGGTCGAACTCCCCCGAACTGCAGTTCCATCAAATCTGCCAGAAATACTTCCCCCTGAACTTCTAAGGGCACATCCCTAAACAACTTATTTACTACCCCCACTATCCTAAAGGACTAATCACAGTTGTTTCTCTAGCAGTAATCTCAGATCTAATATTCAGAGTTCCAGACATAGCACAAGCAACATACGAACGGGTGGATCCAATGTCTATTAAAGCGGTAAAAGGTACATCAGATATGAAGAACGTACTGGTTATGACGTCCGGTGCATCACCATCCTCTCGACGTCTGACTGCATAGACCAATCCTGGCTGTCTCACCTCCGTGTTACCCCTATTACCAGTACTTCTACCCGATGCACCCTGACCTCGTCCTACGCCATTACCACTTCGACCTGGCCCACGGCCTCTCAGCGGCTGCTGAGCGCCCCCTGATGGCTGAGTAAATCTGTTACGAACTACCTGAGTCTGAGCAGGCTCTCGAGGGAAATCCTTAAACCGATGGTCTATAGATCCACATCTGAAACAACCACCAGTTCTCTTCCAGCATTCACCCGAGTGAAGTTTCCCACAATCCACGCAAGGCTGCAACTGATTGGTAGTAGCTGGAGCACCCACTCGAACTGGCGCCTCATTCCTGGGCCTTTTCTGAAATCCTTTAGCAGGACCTGAGTACCCAGAGTCTCTCTTGTTCTCGATTTTGCCATTCCGAGTGTTTAACTTCCTCAGCTATCTTAGCTTTTTCCACAAGTGTAGCAAAATTCCTCTCCTTCTGTGGGGCTATTAGTACCCGTAACTCATCACGCAATCCGTCCTCAAAATGCACACAGCATTCATAACCAGTCGGCACTATACCTCGGGCATACCGACTCAGACGTACGAGCTCCGCCTCGTATGCTGCTACAGATCTACCTCCTTGGACCAGATTCAGGAATTCCTTTCTTTGAGCATCCACATAGCTAGCCCCGACATATTTTCCCTGGAATGTTGTCTTAAAGAAATCCCAGATAATACGATCAGCCTGAGTGCCTTCTCAAACAGTGAGCCACCACTGATACGCCTCGTCTCTTAGCAATGATACAACCCCTTTCAGTTTCTGCTCAGCGGTGCAATCCAGGTCGTCTATAATCTTCTCCACCGCCTCAAGCCAGTACTCCGCTACACTAGGGGCTACACCCGAAATACTTCAGCCCCATTCGATCTGAGTCGCTCCGATATTGACCCACGAGCTGCCGACCCAGTTCTTGCCCCAGCAACCCTTTCTAGAACTCGCAACATCGCTTGGGACAGAGCGTCATCCTCTCTCATTCGATCGTGTGACCTAGCTTCAGTCATAGGTGACACAGGTGCATCCATTTCTGGCATATGTCCCGATGCCTCAGATACAACTCTAGTACCTCGGCCTCTACCACGTCCACGTCTACCGCGTCATCCTCTAGAACTCATGTTTGCTAAGTCAATTTAATCTGATTAAGAGTCTTATGAATCAGTATGCTATTCAATGTTTATTAAACAATGTTTTATGGAGTATAGGAAGTAAAGTTGTTTTCGCAAAACGTATCCTAAAGTCTCAATCTCTATAGTTTCAGCTCCTAAAGCTAAAAGTTCTAGAGTATTTCTATTTTGTGGAGTTTTCTTATCATAGTCATATCACAATAATCATAAAATGAAAACAAAACTTACTGACTTGGTGCCGGATACCCATGGTGCCATACTTCCACTAAAATATAATTTATAATTCAACCAGCTTTGGAAAACACTTTTGAACCCAAACCACAGTCGAGTTTTGCAACCGAGCTCTAATACCATAAAATGTAACACCCTAAACCCGGCCCATGCGGTATGACCGGATCTGGCATGTCACATGAAGAAAACATATAAAGAACTTGTGATATTTACTAAAGTTGACGTTATTTGGTATAGTTAAGAAAACAAGTTTGGTTGTAAATATTTGATAAGTACTAATTTCGAGAGGTTATTTGATGGATTGAAAATCGAGCTAGTGAACTTTAAGACCATGACTTTTGAAAATGACGTTGATAATTTCGAAAGAGAATCCAAGTTAAATCATTTGTACATATTTGTTATGAAATCCATTTGTTTAATCAATTTTGGAAAACCGTTATTTATGATTTTAGAAAATTCCCATTTAAAACAATTCAATAAAGATATTAAATACGTCTAAACATAAAGCAAAATAAAACATACTCTAGAGGCCTTATTACAACTTTAAAACCCAAAGTAGTAAAGGTAATGAAATAAAGCAGAAAAAAAAGAATTTACTAAAGTTAGAAAACACTATTTCCAAAGTATGGCCTCCACCGAGTCATCCATGGCCCAAGTCTTCATCATTGAGCATTACCCGCAAGGATTAAGAAGGAGGGGTGAGTTACTAGAACTCAGTGTATAATCCCCTTACCGTCATCCTGTAACATCCTGGAATTAGGGGCCTTGCATTATTTAATGTTGCTGAGTGTTGGCATGTTTTGTTTGTTATTTTGATGTGTTTGGGGGTCCCGGGAAGGCTCGGGGTTAAGCTTGAGCCTTGGTTAAAATTTTATTTTTAGGCATTATAGGGGAGAGCGAATAGAGGCAGGCCTTAAGGGTAATTAATTGTGTTTTGTTAACACAAGAAAGGAGGTGGTAAGGTGGTAAGGAGACGCCGCTTAGAGTGCATGGAAGTGGTGTCACATGGGAGCTACAGGGAGAAGGGGTTCAAGTCGCGTCAGCAGCATTTAAGAGTTTTATTTTTGCGTTAGGGAACTAAGGTGGTGGCTTTCAACTGGACTCTTCAGGGTGGTTGGTGGAAGGAGTCAAAGGGTTTGAATGAGTGGCTATGAGGTGATGGTGGAATTTGAATTGGTCAACTGATTCAAATGGATGAAGGGGAGTAAAAGTAGGAGCTGAACAAGGTTTTTGGTGGCTAGCTGGGTTGTTGGCCGAAAGTGGAGTGTTGGAAGGGGGGAGGATTTTGGTTTTGTGCTAGGTGAGGGGGTGCCTAAAATCTTTTGGGGTCTTAGGCTTTTCTTTTGTGTTCTTTGGAGTGTATTCGGTCATTAAGGGGAGTGTGGAGTGCTGATTCTTGGCAAGTCTTTTTGAGCTCTTTTTTTTTTTGTTCTCTCTTTTATTTCCTACTTTCTATACGCTGAAATTGCTAGTGAACTTTCATTTCTTTTTCTTCTTTGACCTTTAGCCAAAATCTGAGAGACCATTCGAGCATCCTTCTTCTTCATCTTTTCACCTGTGACCCTCTTGCCTACATTAGCCGAACCCTCTTTTACTTGGTAGCCGAACCTTAGTTTCATTTTACTCATCATTTCCACCACTCTTCCTCTTCTTTTTCTTCTTCTCTAAGCCGAAACCTTGGGAGCCCCCTTTGCCAAATCTCTTCTTTCCTTTTACTCATTCTCTTTAACCTCACAATCGAAATCATCATTTCACTTCTTTGTAATCCATCTTCCTTCTCTACTTTTCTTCTTAAGCCGAAATATTATTTCATCTCCTTTGACGCCTTGCTTTCCTCTCCTTAGCCGAATAGCCCCTAGGTCAAGTGAACCGATTCCACCCTGCTACTGGATTATTGAAGCCTAGGGTGTGAAGGGTCACATTTTTGCCGAACCTGCTTTGGTTTCCTTCACCTGTTTCAACGCAAGGTAATTTTGACCAATACCCTTTGTCTTCTTTAAGTCTCTTTTTGATTAGCCATATATTCAAGGGCTATCTGTGACTATTAGGCTGAATTTCTACTCTCTCACAACTTATCTTGGTTTCGAGGGCAAAGCAGTTGTGGTACGATTCATCAGTAACCAAGGTAAGAGATTATTTTCTTAGATCCCATGATTAGTATTCCCTCTGGGTCTTGGTTGCCTTAATCAACGTTTCCTTATTAGAAAAACGACGTCCCTCTCTGACCTCTGATCAAGTCTGTTTCATGGATGCAAGAAACGGTCAAGTTGAGGAGGGGAGTGTACCCATTGTATCCATTCCTATGTTTAAGAAGCGTGCTGTGTCGGCGGTTCGGGACTTTTCGCCGGGCTGTGGTAGAGAGCCGACGTCTGCTTGGGATAGGCAAATAGTCGTCGTCTCTGCTAACGAGAGTGTCGACATAGATAGTCTGGTATTACGTGTTATCAGGTGTGTACTACTCATATGCCTTCTTTAATATTGTGTTATTAACTGTTAAGGTCGAAAGCCGAAATGGTTGATATGATAAGCAAAATGCCCTTATGGGTAAGGTTGGAGACACCGGGTAAGTTCTTCGATATTGGTATTGTTGTTAATATTCATGTATGTATATTTTGATGTAATGCATGTATGAGATAAGATCTGTTATACACTGTGATATTGGTTGCATACATATTGTGCACGAAGTAAAGAGCATGGGCTCGGGATTGAATGTAAGAGGGAGAATTAGTGACTATTATCACGAGTGACTACTGTCACGAGTGGTCTGAGTACCACGGTGGTTGAAATCACGAATAATCTAATCAGTGACTTATCTCGGTGGTCAAGTATCACAGTGGGTTGGCCCCACGAGTACATTATAGTGACTTTGTCACGAGTGACTACGGTCATGAGTGGTCTAGGACCACGGTGGTCATGAACCATAGTGGCATAATGCCACGAGTGTTTTGGATGGAGAGCTAAACCAGAATGGGTTGCATTGCATACAAATGACATGTGATATACTGAATGGGCTAAGGCTCAGTTTGCGTTACTCGGGGATATACACACTGAGTCTCGATGACTCACCCCTTTGCTAATGTTGCAGGTAATCAATAGATAGCGGGTTTTGGGCCGAGATGGACTCGAGATGGCCATGCGCTGCAAGTTATTCAGTAAACTTGAACTTTATTTTAAATTTATTTTTATTTCAGGATTTTAATTTGTAATAAGGCCGCTTTAACGTTAACTTTTATTTTGTGAGGTTTTGTTTATAAGCTGATTTTATTCATGCTATAAACTGTAGAAAAATAGGGTTTTCTTAAAAGCATAAAAAGAAGTTTTCCAAAATTATAACAAATGGATAATAAGCCGTAAATAATTAAAACTTGGGATTTTTCTTAATATTGCTAATACCATTTTTCAAAAGATCACGTACCTCAACATTGTTTTCAAATGTCACCTACAAGATACAAGATCTTCCAAACTTGGGTTTTTAAAATAAACTGGTTTTTATCACCTAGTTACCCTTAATAAGAGTTTGACAAGTTTTAACTTAACCAAATTCTGAATAGCCCTTAACGTGGATTTACTACAACTACGAAAATTTTTTTTCTCAAATCGCGATGTTTTCCAAAGTTTTCAAACCTACTTCATCTGTAACAATCCAGATTCGGTCGTAACGTTTTGACCGGGTTTGGGGTGTTACACATCCATTGTGCCTGAACCCGTATAGCAACATCTTGGGCCTAGGCCCATTTACATAATAGTATTTATATGAAATGTATGCAACCCAACCCATCCATCCATCACACCCCCGACCAGCCAATCATATCTGTGGGGATCAAGTCAACCCACTCCGCCGCTCACACCAAATTTGCAGTCAAGCTGCTATAGTATATTATTTTTGCGGTCAAACCACTGAAATCATAATTTAAGCACAACAATAAACAAGTTGTGGCTATGCCACCAGGCTACACTGCTCTTCATACAATTTTCCTATCCCATGCAAAATGTAAAAATGCAACATACATAATTAAATACCCACATATATATAACCATCACTAATCTAATGAATTATTTCGGTGAATCGGCCCATTAAAGCAAATTAATAAACCGACCCACTAAGGCATTCTAGCAAATCGGCCCATAGGGGCATTTTAGTAATTCGACCCATAGGGGCATTTTCGTAAATGGGCCTATAGGGGTATTTTCGTAAATCATCCCATAGGGGCATTTTCGTAATTTAGAAATTTAGTACCCATTTTGACAGATCTTTAGAAATAGCGTTGATTAAGCAAGCTACTCGATTCATGTCATATTACGGTTATTAGAATTTTAAGCAACAACGATCTATTTTCCAACATGATAGCGAATCACGAATCTACGGGATTTCAGTGTGAGATTACACATCTGATTACGGTAAGGACTAAACCTTCTTGATCGTTGGCACCTATGTCACCATAATACTCGATTAACTAACAAAAAGAGGGTGTCTTAATTAAATTATCTAAAGCTAACGATCTAATGAAATGCTTACCCTTAGTATCGTGAACGACCACGATTTGTCTATTCTCACCGGATGATAGTCCACAACTCGGTGGGAAATCCCGAACTGCCGATACCGCCCTACGTTTGAACTTAGGAGTAGGAATTGCAAATCCACTCCCTTTTTGTCATCCTATCGCTTTTCCTTTAAAATCGCTACCACTTGCCTCCATTGAAAGAGTCTCGGTTAGAAAATACTATAATGAGAGAATGTAATTGTTTAGGGATAGGATTCAGCTTACCACTACTTCCAAAGAACCAACGAGTAGAGAAAATGAGTGATCTAGTCCATATAATAAACGATTAGTCAAATCCATCGATCCGTTCAGCAAACTAACCGAGCAACAAAATAGATCAAAATGAACCATGACGAAACTTCTTACCTTAACGATGATAAATCCGATTTCCACCGATTGGGCTTAAGACTAGAGATGAATCGGCAAGGATGTGATATTTGGCCACCCACTAGAACACTACGAAAAAGAGTTGATCACGATATGAGGGAATAGGAGAGAGTGATGTTTTCGATTTAGAGAACCATCCAATGCTAAGGGCACATATTCGGCCATGAAGAAAAGAAAATGAAAAGAAAGGCTGAAATCACTTACCCAAATCGGTCAAGGAAGAAATGCCCAATATGCAAGCAAGAAGAAGAAATAGTGTGATTAAATTAAAGTTTCGGCTATTTAGAGAGAAAGGATCAAGCAAGATTCAGCCATCAAAATATTGATTAAAGAAGAAAAGGGAAGGGTTGAAGAAATAGTGAAAAAGAAAAGAAGAAAAGAAAACTATGAAAATGATGGGAAAAAGAGAGAAAGTATCCCTTAAGGTTTTGGTTTTAGGCAAGAAAGAAATACCAAATGGTCAAAAGAAGAGAGCTTTCAAATGGAACAAAAACTTCTCAAGAACCAAAGGAAAAATTCGGCAAGCAAAAGGGAAAAGATTGGAAAATGCACCAATATGCTAAAAGAAAACAAGCCTTTCATGCACAAAACTTGTAAAATGGCCAAAGGAAATTCGGCTCTCACACTCCCTCTACCAAAACCGTGTATTCCTAGCACCAAAAAGGTCATGGTTGACCAAAAATTCTTTCCCCAAGCAACACCTAAAATTCAGCCAACATGTTCCCCCACCTTATCCCTTTCCTTTATTTCCTTCCTTATTTTTCCCTTGTTTTCCTGCTTACCATATTCATTAGTCTTCTTTCCATCATTAGAAAGTCTTCCTTTCCATCTTTATAGCCATGGCCGACACTTTGGAAAGAAGCACAAAAAAAGTAATCAAAAAAATTTGCAATAGGTGGGATTCGAACTCCACCCCTTAAGCCCCTTCATGTGACTCTACTACTAGCTCCACTTGTGCTAGCAAAATACACACTTATTTCCTTAAGTCTTGATGCCACTTGCCTTCTCCCCCTTAAGTGCTTAAACACAAATTCAACCCCAAGCCTTCTTAGGACCCCAAAACATACACAATTAACACTCTTAACTAGCCTATAGCATGGTATAATGCAAAACATAAAATCTCGAATTTCAGGATGTTACATATAAGCTCACTCTCGAGCTATTCTCGGGCTTGCTCACACAAGCTGTCAATCGAGATGTATCTACGCAGTGCTGCTCACACAAGTTGTCAGGTATCTGCAACATATGCCAGTATACCCAGCCACCGATAGGACGTACAGGACCAGCACCTGGGAGACATAAATCACATAATCACATGGGTTCCTAGTGACATGTCACTTGTATCCTAATTTATTCCTAAAGTTCAACTGGGATGTTCTCGCTTGCCGAAACTTCGTCGAATAAGCTCATAGAATCAATCATACAATCCATGCAATATCAAAACATTAAAATAAAAATTTAACATTGCATTATTAACATATGAACTTACCTCGATAAATGGAACTAATCGTCAAACACTTTGGTTTTCCCCTGATCAAGACTCAAACTTCATTTTTCTTGATCTATAATACCATATTCATCTCATTTAATCATCACATTATTCAATTTAGCCCAAAAATCACATTATGGAAAAATTACATTTTTGCCCCTAAACTTTTAACATTTTACAGTTTAGTCCCTAGGCTCGTAAAATGAATTTCATTTAATTTCTTAAAAAACCAAGCCTAGCCGAACTATTTTCATACTCATAACAGCCCACATTTCTCATTTATTCATATTTTTTTGCTCATTTTATAGACTTTTACAAATAAGTCCTTTTTGACATTTTTACCAAAAATTACTTAGTAAAAGTCGTTTAACAAACAACAAACATGCATTTTCTACCATCAAATATCAAAATACATACATGTTCAACATGGTTAAAGTTTTAAACTTCACCTTTCTTTCAAATTAGTCCTTAAAATAGCTAAATCAAACTACAACGATCTCAAAAATACAAAAATCGATAAAAACGGGACAAGAACGGACTTACAATCAAGTTTGGAAGCTTGGAAAACCCTAGCTATGTCTTCTCATTGTGAAATTCGGCCATGGGGACTAATATGAAGAATATGAAATCTTTTATTTGTTTTATTTTGTCTTTATTAACCAAATGACTAAAATGCCTTTAATGAAAAACTTCAAAATTTCACCTAACCATGTCCATTTTTGTCATCTCTAAAGTATAATGGTCTAATTACCATTTAAGGACCTCTAATTTAAGATCTCATAGCAATTGGACACCTTTAACATATAGAACTCAAATTTTGTACTTTTTACAATTTAGTCCCTTTAACTAAATTGAGTGCCCAACCGTCAAAATTTTCGAACGAAATTTTCACAAAATCATTTCATAAAACTGTAGACCATAAATATATAATAAAATAAATAAAGTTTTCTTCATTGGATTTGTGGTCTCGAAATCACTGTTTCGACTAAACCCAAAATCGAGATGTTACACTTTGAGCTTATTGCCATGGCTCCATCGTACCCAACCATTTTTAGAAAGGTGTGTTCGTGTGACCCTCCATGTCACTCTCAAGTCAAGTCATCCTTTGCCAGAAAATGTGTGGCTCTAGGTCGTACGTTGTGTATGTATTAAGAAATTATAAGTTACAGTCTCGCCCTAAAGCATTAGGTTATATATTGAAAAGATAATGTTATTCTTTACCTATTCTCACAACTTGTGTTCGCTAGTTTGCATTCTTATAATCTCGGTGGAAGTTAGCCGCGATGTGCCAGATGCAGTAAACGGATCTCCATGGCACACTGGAACGCCTAATGGCTGCAATTAATCCTTTTACCCCTATCGGAGATGATGCAAATATTGTTGTTACTAATAACATACCGCCGTAGGTTCGTAAGGAAGAATTCCCAAGACTCCATGTCCTTGGTATCTACGATGGAAAACGCTATCGGGATCATGTTCCTGTTCCCGTCTTAAGCAATCGCAAGAAGTAGAATCTGTGTATATTTACCGTATAGCTAGGTCCCATCTACTTGCACACATGGCTTCTAGTGGGGAAATGCACACACGCATGGATCAAATATCCATAACATCCTTTAAAAAATTATTTTTCCCAGTTGTAGTTGGTCATCTAGGTCGTAATAAGGTCATGTCTATAACTTAATGACAGTCCCCGGTACGTACTCTTGTATAACGGCTATCCATCCCTGTAAATCATTGTACGATGCATCGAAATCTCTGTACAATTGCTCCATTGCTATATGTTTAGCTTTCAATGCCTTTCGGTATGATACTCAATACTGGAATCGTGCCTACATTTTGACAACCAGTACCGAAACTTTAATGGTCGGCATGTCTTTCACCATTGGCATGATTCACGTACAGACAGTTTTGGAATCAAGTTTTTGATGATCTTCTATCATACGTGTTGAAGTGCGTGTGTGAGGTCTAAAAAATTTTCGTATCTCCCACATCTGTGACTTCTAGATAAATGCGGCTCGCACTCGCCAATTGAAGATTTCTGTCGACCTCCAACACTCCCTAATATATAATGTCGAATTAGACACGGCGAATTTGTAGTCCACTGATATATTCATGCTATACCGCTTAATGGCAAATACACACTCTTCCATACTTTCAAATCTCTGTCCCATGAACAACTCTTCAAGATCAGAATCTACGGCTAGCCGGTGAACAGGTAGTAGTTTAGGGTATTTCAAAAAATCAGTCGCATACGCCGCATCAAGGTCTACCCACGATATGTGTGCCTTAGGAATATTGTGTATCACAATACGAAAAATTTGATTCCCGACTGAAGACGCATTAAAATTTTCCATTGTCATTCACACCTTCATCGTTAATATCATCTCGGACCTCATCCATATCGGGATCACTATCACTATCGACATCGTGATCAGATGGATCACTACTATTGTATACATCATCACCAATCACATTAGTCTCGTATGTAGCATTAAAATCGATGTCGATCCTGCGTATAGTCGATTGACTATCAACGTACGATATCAAAACCACTATACATGGCTCTTGAGCTCCATGTTCTTCACCTAATGGAGTGGGATGTTTAGTTGGCTCCATACCAGCTAACTCAGTAAATAACTAAATCGGTGCATTTTAGTTGTTTCGATTCCTATGATAAAGAGCGACCATTGTCTCCACATCTTTATCGTCTACAAGTTTCATTTCGGTGAATTTTATGGGATGAAACACCCCAAACCCGGCCCACAAGCCCCGACCGGATCTGGTATGCTTCTTGAGAAAAACTCGTTTTGTCGTTTTGAAAAACATATGATTTTGTGGTAAGAGAAAAGATTTGAAATACAATCTTGTTGAAAACTGGGTTGTGAATAAAGTTGTATCTTATAAAATCGTTAACTCTATGTTTTTAGAAAATTTATATATCAAAAGAAGAACTGAATTTAAAACTTATTATTAAGTTGAAAACTATAGGTATTTAGGTGTCAAAACAATTTAAGGTGTTCGTCAAAAATATATAATTATTTAGTTGAAGTTGAGCGTAGCAGAATAAAAATTTAAAACATATAAATAAAACAGTTTATGGCTGCCTTATTACAAAAACACAACCCAAAATAAATCCTGAAATAATAAAAGAAAACATAGTAAGTTTAATTAAAAGAAAACCCATATACTGAGTTGAGCAATGGCCACCACGTAGTTCTCGCTGACCCGGTCCATCACGCTAAGTATCACCTGAAAAAGATATCCCACGAGGGGAGAGTCAACAGACTCAATGTGAAACAATACAATAAAAACCCAATCGATCATAGTAATTAAGCCCATTTAAAATCACATTTAGCCATAAGCCCATAATATAGCAAATCAAATAATCACATGTACATATAAAATGAAATGCAATCCCGAGCCCAACCTAGATATCCATCCGCTACACACCACCCGTACCTGCCAATCACACCGTGGGGATTACTAAATCGACCCTCCATCCGCTACACACCATCGAAGGCAGTTGCTGTAGTCAACTTGCACATCGCCCTTATAAATTGTGGCATGGCCACCAGATAATTATGACAGAGTCACCGGATTCATAATATGTGACCGAAGTCACCGGATTCATCATATGTGACCGAAGTCACCGGATTCATCATATGTGACCGAAGTCACCGGATTCATCATATGTGACCGAAGTCACCAGATTCATAATATGTGACCGAAGTTACCGGATAATGTGGTAAAAACCACCGGAACACTTCCCCTTTATCAATATCACCCATATGCCCATGCAATAAACATATTATTTTGATATCATGCCATATACCCCCAAAATCATAACGGAATCATACACATTTCATATTCATGCTTATAGTGTTATTAACGAAGTATTAGGGGATTAAGGTACCTGAATGTCATATACCACTGAATGGTACCCGCAATCATTATTAAACATATTTCTTAATAACACATGCAAATATTAATACTATCGATTTATTGGAAGTTTAGTGTAGGGCTACACACCTTGTAAACACGAAGAACGACAAAAAACTCAAGATTTCCGACTTTAGCTTATAACGCCGACAGCACCTACATAACACTATATGAGAAATCGATTATCACTAAAAAGATATGGACTTTGGCCGAATATCATTATTCCTTACCTTACTCGATTAAATCCCGAAAACCGTCACTTGCCTATGGAGTTTGTCGAAATCCTATATGTATATGTTAGATTCAATTCTAACATAATGAACAAAAGTAAGTGGCCTTCGGCCTAAAAATCACACTTGCATTACCTTGAGTATTCAAATCCCGAAAGGTTTCCTTCCAACCGTCGGCTACAACTAAATCCCGAAATCCTCCTTCAAGGTTTCGGCCAAAGAGAATTAAAGGGGTTAGATTCCTAAATTCGGCTAGATGATGATTGATATGTTTCGGCTTATGATGGATTGTAAAAAGACGAAGATGTGGGAAAGAGAGTTACGGCTACGGTGTTTTGGTTTGAAGAGGTTGCGGCAATGGTGAACTTTGGAAGAAGGAGATTTCGGCCTAAACAAGGTAAATGAGAAGAGAAAAGAAAAAAAGAAAGGGATGAAAAATGGCCTTAGTGCTATGGTGATTTCGGCACTAAAGAGGAAGAAAAGAAAAGAGAAAATGGTCTTCAAGGTTTTTGGTGTTTTCGGCAATAGGGGAAAAGAAACTTGAGAGAATAGGCAAATTAAACCAAAATGGTCAAAATGGAATGACCAATAGAAAAGAGAAAAGAAAATAAAAGATGCTTACCTAATGCTAAAAATGCATTCGGCTAGGAGGGGAAAGGTGGAGAGAAAAGAAAATTTGCTTTAGAGAAAACACAAAATAACCCAATTGTCAAAATGACCAACTAGCTACCAACCTACCAAAACCTTCAACAAAATTCGATCACCCCCCTAGGCCCCTAAACCGTCCAAATACATGGACTCCAAAGTCAAAGTTTTCCACACAAAACTTTCCATAGCAATCACCTTACATTATGCCTTGTGTTCCCTCATCAATCCTTAATCAAAATGATTCCTTTCCCTAAGTTCAAGCTTACCTAAACTATTAATCATCTTGTCATAAAAATTTAAAGTCCAACTTACCAAATATAAAGCTTGGCCGACACTTGATGTAAAGATGCAGAAAAAATAAAGTCTCCAAAATGCACTCCATGTTATTCGAACCACTCCCCTCAAGCAACCATTCATGCGCCATTTCCACCATGCTACTAACTCCTCTTGTGCTAATTTTAGACATTTAAATTAACTTAAGTATCAGGGTCACTTGATCCACTTCACTAAATTCTCCATACTAAAAAAAAATTATTCTAGATCCGAATAATTCCAAGCCTTCACAAGACTATATTAGGCACACAATAAAATCATACCCGAGCTAACACAAGCAACAAGATGATACTCAAATTTTAGGATGTTACAACTCTACCCTCCTAAAAGAAAATTTCGTCCTCGAAATTACCTGGCTAGAACAAGTGCGGGTATTGCTGTCGCATTGCCTCTTCCAGCTCCCACGAAGCCTCTTCCGATCCATGGTTACGCCATAACACTTTGACGAGAGGAACTGACTTCCTCCGTAACACCTTCACATCCCGTTCCAGAATCTGAATTGGCTCCTCCTCGTAGGACAAATCTGGTCTTAGTTCCACCTCCTCAACTGGCACAACATGAGATGGATCCGACCGGTAACGACGTAGCCTCGAAACATGGAACACATCGTGCATCTGCTTCAATTCTGAAGGCAACTCTAACTGATATGCCACTAGTCCAACCCGCTTCAAAACCCGATAAGGTCCTATAAACCTGGGACTTAACTTTCCTTTGCGACCAAATCTCATTACCTTCTTCCAAGGCGATACTTTAAGAAATACTTGATCTCCCACAACAAACTCTATTTCCTTCCGCTTAAGATCTGCGTACTACTTTTGCCTGTCAGATGCCTCCTTTAACCGAGCCCGAATTACCTTAACCTTTTCTTCGGATTCAGCCACCATCTCTAGACCCAAAACTTAACGTTCCCCTAATTCTGTCCAACACGTAGGAGTGCGACATTTCCTTCCATATAGCGCTTCGTACGGTGCCATCCGAATACTTGCTTGGTAGCTGTTATTGTATGCAAACTCTGCTAAAGGCAAAAATTCTTCCCAGCTTCCTCTGAATTCTATCACACAACCCCTTAACATATCCTCTAACACTTGGATTACTCGCTCAGACTGGCCGTCAGACTGTGGATGAAATGCCGTACTGAAGTCTAATCTGGTGCCCAAAGCCTGATGTAATGCTTTCCATGTAACAGACCAATTTTGACCCAAATCGGAACGGTGGTTTCGGGACCACGAATCCGAGCCTGAGAAATATTTTAATATTATATTTTGTGTTTATTATATGTGATTTAGTGAGTGTGAAAGTTTCGTAGAAAAATTTAGTCGTTTAAGTGCTCAATTCGATAAAAAGGATTTAATCGAGAAAACGCGAAAGTTTCATGCTAAAGTGAAAGGTACTAATTTGATTGTGGCTTTTTAAGTGGGTGTACTAAAAGGGCAATTAGCCCATGTGCTACAAAGAGGGACGGCAATAGGCCTTTTAATTACAAAATTTATGTTGTTTTAGTATAATTATAAGTTAAAAATTAGTGTTAATAAATATGATAATATATATGTTTGTTTTAACATAAAATAATAAAGTTAAGTGGGAAGAAAGAGAACTTCACCTTGCTCATCTCCTTGGCCGAAAGTTGGAGGAAGAAACTCCATTTTTGGAGCTTGAAATTTTGGCACTTTGGGGCTTAATTAGGGGTATGTTTTGTTTAGTTTTTGATAATTTTTGCATTTTTGGAATGGTTGCATTGAATCCTATACAACCCATGTAGAAATTTTTGAGATTATGGCACATTAAATTCGGGTATGGTTGTATATGCTTGACTTAAGATGTTTGATAGTAGATTTCAATTAGTATATGTTAAAACATCCTCTTTTGAATTTGAAGTTGTGGTGGAATTGGATGTTAAGGATTTATTTGAAAAAAAAAAGTTGAGGGACTAAAACATGAAATAAATGACATGCATGGACACATAAGAATATGGGGGATATTCGGCCAAGCTATAGTGTTGGAAAATCTTGCATATTTTGTGTTTTGTGTAAATTGGACTAAATCGTAAAAATGGGAAACCCTAGGGGCAAAATTATAAATTGCCCATTTGTGTGTTTTGGACTAAATTGAGATGAAATGCAATTAAAAGAGCTAAATTTTAATGTGTTTTAGATCAAGAACAAAGAAAAACGGAATTAGACCGGGGAAAGACGAAGGTTCTCGAATAGCCGATTCGCACGGACTATCAACAACCGAGGTAAGTCCTTTAGCTAAAATATGTCAATAAATTAATTATGAACTTAGTGAATGATGAGTTGTGGAAATTTAGAGTATAAATTCATGATATAGCCGAATGTGAATGTATAGTATTGAAGTGAATTTATTTTGGCTAATGCAAGGTGTATAATTAAGTTCTTGAGCTACCTTATGCTTAAAG
Source organism: Gossypium australe (assembly GCA_005393395.2). Classification (NCBI taxonomy): domain Eukaryota; kingdom Viridiplantae; phylum Streptophyta; class Magnoliopsida; order Malvales; family Malvaceae; genus Gossypium; species Gossypium australe. The sequence continues at coordinate 89,655,020 of CM016621.1, read as the reverse complement.
GTTAATTACAAATCTAATGAATGATAGAATTTGTATAAGTTTGGTGTAAAACCATGAGTTGGCCGAATCTGATGATGATGGATTGGATTGATTTCAAATATATTTTATGCACTGTGAATAAATGCATATGGTTTGATATGTGATAGTGAAATGTGAAAAGCATGTAAAATTATTCTGACATTCGGGCTTCGAGCCTAGCAGGCCTCGTGCCGGTGACAAAATCGGGCTTTATGCCTAGCAGGCCTTATGCCGGTGACAAAATCGGGCTTTATGCCTAGCAGGCCTTGTGCCGGTGTTACTTTTCAGGCTTTTATGCCTAGCAGGCCTTGTGCCGGTGTTATTTATCGGGCTTTATGCCTAGCAGGCCTTGTGCCGGTGTTACTTTTCAGGCTTTTATGCCTAGCAGGCTTGATGCCGGTGATGTAATTTATAAAAGAGAAATCGAATCTTTGTTCAAGACAACTTAAAGCTAATTTATTGAGTATACCGTTCAGGTAAGCATGTAAGGTATGCTATGCTTAATATTACTTGGGTCGAATTAATATTATGAGAATTGTGTTATATGTGTTCGAAGTTAATATTGATGGATGTAATATGATGGAATTCGAGCTTAGAATGTGCTATTATGGAACAATTGGTTTTCAAGCTTAAATGTTAAGAAAGGAGATTTTCATGCAATATGCTTATATGAACTACAAAGAAATGTAGGTTGAAGGAAATGATTCCTAATTTACTTGGGTTAATGAATTACTAGTATCTGGCTTTGTATAAATAATTTACTTAATTGCCTATGTGAAATGCCATAAGTTGATTGCTTTCATTTCGTAAATAATTAAATGTTTTATTATCATGAGTTAGGACTTACTAAGCTAGTAAGCTTAATTATGTGAAATGTTCTCCTTTGTTTTATAGATTTTGGTCACGTTGCGGGCTCATAAAGGATCTTCAAGAAGTCAACCACACTATCGCCTTCCTTTGGTATTTTGAATTTTGGTTACGAATTAGAAGGCATGTATAGGCTAGATGAAGTTTTAGAAACATATGATGTTTGACCTTGTATATAATAGCCATGCGAATATGGCTAAATTTTTAGTTAAGTACGCTGTTGTGTCTTGATATGTATGTTGGTTCATGATGGCAATGTTTATGCATTCTTAATCAAAGTTTAATCGTTTTGTTAAGGAAATGTTTGTATACGAAACGAATCCTTGAATTAGGGATGTAGGTAGGTTCGGTTAGAAGCTAGTCTTTCATAAAATGCAACAAAACAGCTTGTAGTAGCAGCAGTGATGTGAGTTAGAAAAATCACCAAAAATAGGGTATATTGAATTAGAAGGTGAATGAGATATGAAATTAAACCTCATTGTGTCTATTTTTACATGAAAGAAACAGGGTAGGCAAAAGATTTATATATTATGAGATAATTAAGTTTCAGTGAGACCTGCCCTGAATGAATTCGGGAGTCACTGTTCTGTTTTAGAAAAATTGTCAAAACTTGTACAAAAATAATTAAGAATCATGGTTTATATGTGTAGAACCCTTAATGAGTCTATTTTTCATTGGTATAAACAAGAACATTATAGGAAATTTGTGCAATGAGATAACCGTATTTTTGTAAAGACAGGTCAGAATTGTCAAGCAGTGTAATAAGGGTAATTTTGATGAATAAACTGTACTAATTGGCCACATGAAAAATTCTGGAAAAATTATGGTAAAAATTTATATGAGTCTAGTTTCAAGGAAAATTTACGGATCTAAATTTCGAGTTTTGAAACTCGAGTTATGGTCGATTTAATCAGCATGATGCAGTTGGACAGCTTTAAAATCTTACACCCCGAGTTAATAGTCAAGTCTAGTAATGCCACGTACTAGATTCCGGCAAGGGTTTCGGGTAAGGGGTGTTACATTTGATTGGTATCAGAGCTTACGGTTTAGCCGATTCTAGGACTACCGTATGCGCGTGTGAGTCTAGCTATACATGCCTTTAATATATATATTGATAGTGTGGTGACTTCTGACAGCCTGAACTTTGTTTTATATAGTAAATGGACACTGATCCTGAAAGAGCCGTAGCTGATGACGTAGAGAGTGTAGCGCCTGACCGTGCACACGGATCAGCGCCGGTTGACTCTCGACCTGTTTCGGGTAGCCACGAAGGAGAAACTAAACAAGCCTTTTATCGAATGATGAATGAGTGGTTTGCCCAATTTATTCAGAATAACCCGAATGTACATCAACCTCCACTCCCGAATAATTCAACTCCGATTCCTTCAGCACCCCCGATGATAGATCCGATGAGATCTAGTAGGCCCCCAGTTGATAAAATTCGAAAATTTGGGGCTGAAGAATTTAAAGCCAATGATGATGACGACGCAGAGAGAGCCGAAATGTGGCTTGATAACACTATTCGGGTACTTGATGAGCTATCTTGTACTCCGTATGAATGTCTGAAGTGCGCTATATCTTTACTACGGGACACTGCATATCACTGGTGGAACACACTAGTATCAGTGGTTCCGAAAGAAAAAGTGACATGGGATTTCTTCCAAACTGAATTTCGCAAGAAGTATATTAGCCAAAGATTCATTGATCAAAAACGAAAGGAGTTCCTCGAGATGAAACAGGGGCGAATGACCGTAACAGAATATGAAAGAAAATTTGTCAGGCTCAGCCGATATGCTAGAGAGTGTGTTTCTACTGAAGCTATTATGTGTAAAAGATTTGAAGACGGCCTAAATGAAGATATAAAGATGTTTTTTGGCATTCTTGAAATTCAAGAGTTTGTAACTTTAGTTGAGAGAGCTTGCAAAGCTGAAGAGCTCGGGAAAGAGAAAAGAAAGGCTGAGACAGAAGCTAGAGACATCCGAAAAAGGTCTTCGGGTAAAGTCTTTCATTCCACGACCAAGAAGCCTAGAGATGACTACAGCCGATAGAAAGCTACTACAGATCCACCTAGACGGGATCGACCTCCTATGAGCTCCCAAGCTACCTCGATATCCAGTGTTGGTAACGTTCCACAAAATAGAGTTGAATGCAAGCACTGTGGGAAATGGCACTCAGGGAGTTGTAGATTTCATGATCGGTCTTGCTATAAATGTGGATCGTCAGATCATTTTATTAGAGAGTGTCCGAATTTAGCTGAGCAGAATACAGTTCAGAACACTAAGCCGAGCAACGTGTCAATGCGAGGTAGACCACCCAGACATTCAGGCAATGTAGGTGGTAGTCAGAAAGGAACGAAGAACACCACAGATCGATCTGAGGCTAGAGCTCCGGCTAGAGCATATGCTGCACGAGCTAGAGAGGATGCTTCCTCCCCCGACGTCATTACCGGTATTTTCACTCTTTATGATACTACTGTAATTGCACTAATCGATCCTGGTTCGACTCATTCTTATATGTGTGAAACTTTAAAATTTGGCAAGACTCTGCTAGTTGAGTCTACCGAGTTTGTGATTCGTGTGTCCAACCCTTTGGGTAGATGTGTGCTTGTTAATAAAGTGTGTAGAGGTTGCCCGTTGATGATTCGAGATTATTGCTTCCCAGCTGATTTAATGTTGTTGCCCTTTGACGAATTTGATATAATCTTGGGTATGGATTGGTTAACTTCGCACGAGGCAGTAGTGGATTGTAAAAGAAAGCTTATCGATTTAAAATGTCGAAATGGTGAGACCATCAGAATTAAATCCTGTGACATAAATGGGTTGCCTACAGTAATATCCTCAATGTTAGCCCGGAAGTATGTGAGAAAAGGATGTGAAGCTTACTTGGCCTATGTACTGGATAATAAAATGTCCGAGAAAAAAATTGAATCCGTATCAGTTGTATGTGAATACCCTGATGTGTTTCCTGAAGAACTACCGGGTTTACCCCCAGTACGAGAGATTGAGTTCGGCATTGAGTTAGTACCGGGTGCGGCTCCGATTTCGATAGCTCCGTACCGAATGGCACCTATTGAATTAAAAGAATTGAAAGCGCAGTTGCAAGAGTTGACAGATAAGGGCTTCGCGCGACCGAGTTTCTCTCCGTGGGGTGCACCGGTTTTATTTGTGAAAAAGAAGGATGGGACTATGAGAATGTGTATCGATTATCGGCAACTAAATAAGGTGACTATAAAGAATAAGTACCCGTTACCTCGGATTGATGATTTATTTGATCAGTTGAAGGGGGCTTCAGTGTTTTCGAAGATAGATTTGAGATCGGGCTATTATCAGTTGCGAGTCAGAGATTCAGATGTGCCAAAGACTGCATTCCGAACAAGGTATGGACATTATGAGTTTTTAGTTATGCCGTTTGGACTCACTAATGCACCTGCTGTTTTTATGGATCTAATGAACCGAGTCTTCCGACAGTTTTTGGATCGGTTTGTAGTAGTGTTTATTGATGATATATTGATCTACTCCAAAAATGAAGCGGAACACACTGAGCATTTGAGAGTAGTACTACAAACTTTGAGAGATCAACGGTTATATGCAAAGTTCAGTAAGTGTGAGTTCTGGATGAATGAAGTCGGCTTCTTGGGTCATGTTGTTTCGGTGTCAGGTGTTCGGGTGGACCCAAACAAGATAGCAGCTATACTCGATTGGAAACCGCCAAAGAATGTATCCGAGATCCGAAGTTTCCTAGGCCTTGCGGGATATTATAGACGATTTGTAAAAGGTTTTTCCGTAATAGCTACACCTTTGACGAGACTACTACGGAAAGATGTCAAATTTGAGTGGTCAGAAAAGTGTCAAAAAAGTTTCGAACAGTTGAAAGCCCTTTTGACCGAGGCTCCAGTATTAACCCAGCCTGAATCGGGTAAAGAATTTATTATTTTTAGCGATGCTTCCTTGAATGGGTTGGGTTGCGTTTTAATGCAAGAAGGCAAGGTGATAGCCTACGCTTCGAGACAATTGAAGCCACATGAAAAAAATTATCCAACTCACGATCTGGAGTTAGCAGCCATTGTGTTCGCATTAAAAATTTGGCGTCACTACTTATTTGGCGAAAAATGTCATATTTATTCAGATCACAAAAGTTTGAAGTATTTGATGACGCAGAAAGACTTAAACTTGATACAACGCAGATGGTTAGAATTGCTGAAAGACTATGAATTAGTGATTGACTACCATCCAGGGAAAGCTAATGTTGTTGCGGATGCGTTAAGTCGAAAATCATTATTTACTCTTCGTGCATTGAACGCACGGGTGACTATGTCTAATGATGGTTCGATCTTAGCCGAGTTACAAGCGAGACCGATGTTCATTCAGCAGATTTGTGATGTACAGAAAGTTGACAAAAAGTTGATTGCTATTCGGAGTCAGTGTGGAAGTGGTACAGAATCAGATTTTCAGATTGATGCGAATGATTGTTTGAATTATAAAGGCCGATTGTGTGTTCCACAGAACTCAGATTTGATACAGATGATCTTGTGTGAGGCCCATAATAGTCGACTATCGATACACCCGGGTAGCACTAAAATGTATAACGATTTGAAGCAATTCTATTGGTGGCCTGGCATGAAACGGGATATATCCGAGTTTGCTTCTAAGTGCTTAATCTGTCAACAAGTAAAAGCTGAGCATCAAGTACCATCCGGACTACTTCAACCAATCATGATACCCGAATGGAAATGGGATAGAATTACAATGGATTTTGTGTCCGGTCTTCCTATGACCCCGAGCAAGAAAGATGCAGTATGGGTTATCGTTGATAAACTGACTAAATCAGCTCATTTTATACCGGTACGTACCGACTATTCACTTGATAAGCTTGCCGAATTGTATGTGTCGCAGATTGTAAGGTTGCACGGTGTACCGAGTTCCATTGTTTCGGATAGGGACCCAAGATTCACATCGCGGTTCTGGAAGAAATTGCAAGATGCTCTAGGTACTAAACTTCATTTTTGTACAGCCTTCCATCCGCAAACAGACGGTCAGTCTGAGCGAACTATTTTGATACTTGAGGACATGTTGAGGTGTTGCGTTCTCGAGTTTGAAGGTACGTGGGAACGATACCTACCTTTGATTGAATTTGCTTACTATAATAGCTTTCAATCTAGCATTAAAATGGTGCCTTATGAAGCCTTATATGGTCGAAAATGTCGCACACCGTTGTATTAGACTGAGCTCAGTGAGAATAAGATACACGGGGTTGATTGGATTAAAGAAACAGAACAGAAAGTGGTTGTTATTAGAAGTAATTTGAAAGCTGCTTCGAATCGTCAAAAGTCCTATGCCGATTTAAAACATAAGGACATTGAATTTCAGGTCGGAGATCGGGTGTTCTTAAAAGTTTCTCCGTGGAAGAAAATACTCCGATTCGGTCAGAAAGGCAAGTTGAGTCCTAGATTTATCGGACCGTATGAAATCATAGAGCGTATAGGGCCTGTTGCTTATAGATTGAAATTGCCCCTTGACTTAGAAAAGATACACAATGTATTTCATGTTTCGATGCTTCGCAAATATAGATCGGATCCGTCCCATGTGATTGCACCGGAAGGGATTGAAATTAGATCTGATTTGACATATGATGAGGAACCGATCCGTATCTTAGCTCGTGAAATAAAAGAGTTGAGAAATAAAAGAATTCCATTAGTAAAGGTTTTATGGAATCGTCACGGAGTTGAAGAGGCTACGTGGGAGCCTGAGGAGTCAATAAGGCAACAATATCCGAACTTATTTAACGGTAAAATTTTCGAGGACGAAAATCCTTAAGGGGGGAGAGTTGTAACAGACCAATTTTGACCCAAATCGGAACGGTGGTTTCGGGACCACGGATCTGAGCCTGAGAAATATTTTAATATTATATTTTGTGTTTATTATATGTGATTTAGTGAGTGTGAAAGTTTCGTAGAAAAATTTAGTCGTTTAAGTGTTCAATTTGATAAAAAGGATTTAATCGAGAAAACGCGAAAGTTTCATGCTAAAGTGAAAGGTACTAATTTGATTGTGGCTTTTTAAGTGGGTGTACTAAAAGGGCAATTAGCCCATGTGCTACAAAGAGGGACGGCAATAGGCCTTTTAATTACAAAATTTATGTTGTTTTAGTGTTAATAAATATGATAATATATATGTTTGTTTTAACATAAAATAATAAAGTTAAGTGGGAAGAAAGAGAACTTCACCTTGCTCATCTCCTTGGCCGAAAGTTGGAGGAAGAAACTCCATTTTTGGAGCTTGAAATTTCAGCACTTTGGGGCTTAATTAGGGGTATGTGTTTTGTTTAGTTTTTGATAATTTTTGCATTTTTGGAATGGTTGCATTGAATCCTACACAACCCATGTAGAAATTTTTGAGATTATGGCACATTAAATTCGGCTATGGTTGTATATGCTTGACTTAAGATGTTTGATAGTAGATTTCATTTAGTATATGTTAAAACATCCTCTTTTGAATTTGAAGTTGTGGTGGAATTGGATGTTAAGGATTTATTTGAAAAATAATAAAAAAAAAGTTGAGGGACTAAAACATGAAATAAATGACATGCATGGACACATAAGAATATGGGGGATATTCGGCCAAGCTATAGTGTTGGAAAATCTTGCATATTTTGTGTTTTGTGTAAATTGGACTAAATCGTAAAAATGGGAAACCTTAGGGGCAAAATTGCAAATTGCCCATTTGTGTGTTTTGGGACTAAATTGAGATGAAATGCAATTAAATGAGCTAAATTTTAATGTGTTTTAGATCAAGAACAAAGAAAAACGGAATTAGACCGGGGAAAGACGAAGGTTCTCGGATAGCCGATTCGCACGAACTATCGACAACCGAGGTAAGTCCTTTAGCTAAAATATGTCAATAAATTAATTATGAACTTAGTGAATGATGAATTGTGGAAATTTAGAGTATAAATTCATGATATAGCCGAATGTGAATGTATAATATTGAAGTGAATTTATTTTGGCTAATGCAAGGTGTATAATTAAGTTCTTGAGCTACCTTATGCTTAAAGGTTAATTACAAATCTAATGAATGATAGAATTTGTATAAGTTTGGTGTAAAACCATGAGTTGGCCGAATGTGATGATGATGGATTGGATTGATTTCAAATATATTTTATGCACTGTGAATAAATGCATATGGTTTGATATGTGATAGTGAAATGTGAAAAGCATGTAAAATTATTCTGACATTCGGGCTTCGAGCCTAGCAGGCCTCGTGCCGGTGACAAAATCGGGCTTTATGCCTAGCAGGCCTTGTGCCGGTGACAAAATCGGGCTTTATGCCTAGCAGGCCTTGTGCCGATGTTACTTTTCAGGCTTTTATGCCTAGCAGGCCTTGTGCCGGTGTTATTTATCGGGCTTTACGCCTAGCAGGCCTTGTGCCGGTGTTACTTTTCAGGCTTTTACGCCTAGCAGGCTTGATGCCGGTGATGTAATTTATAAAAGAGAAATCGAATCTTTGTTCAAGACAACTTAAAGCTAATTTATTGAGTATACGGTTCAGGTAAGTATGTAAGGTATGCTATGCTTAATATTACTTGGGTCGAATTAATATTATGAGAATTGTGTTATATGTGTTCGAAGTTAATATTGATGGATGTAATATGATGGAATTCGAGCTTAGAATGTGCTATTATGGAACAATTGGTTTTCAAGTTTAAATGTTAAGAAAGGAGATTTTCATGCGATATGCTTATAAGAACTACAAAGAAATGTAGGTTGAAGGAAATGATTCCTAATTTACTTGGGTTAATGAATTACTAGTATCTGGCTTTGTACAAATAATTTACTTAATTGCCTATGTGAAATGCCATAAGTTGATTGCTTTCATTTCGTAAATAATTAAATGTTTTATTATCATGAGTTAGGACTTACTAAGCTAGTAAGCTTAATTATGTGAAATGTTCTCCTTTGTTTTATAGATTTTGGTCACGTTGCGGGCTCGTAAAGGATCTTCAAGAAGTCAACCACACTATCGCCTTCCTTTGGTATTTTGAATTTTGGTTACGAATTAGAAGGCATGTATAGGCTAGATGAAGTTTTAGAAACATATGATGTTTGACCTTGTATATAATAGCCATGCGAATATGGCTAAATTTTTAGTTAAGTACGCTGTTGTGTCTTGATATGTATGTTGGTTCATGATGGCAATGTTTATGCATTCTTAATCAAAGTTTAATCGTTTTGTTAAGGAAATGTTTGTATACGAAACGAATCCTTGAATTAGGGATGTAGGTAGGTTCGGTTAGAAGCTAGTCTTTCATAAAATGCAACAAAACAGCTTGTAGTAGCAGCAGTGATGTGAGTTAGAAAAATCACCAAAAATAGGGTATATTGAATTAGAAGGTGAATGAGATATGAAATTAAACCTCATTGTGTCTATTTTTACATGAAAGAAACAGGGTAGGCAAAAGATTTATATATTATCAGATAATTAAGTTTCAGTGAGACCTGCCCTGAATGAATTCGGGAGTCACTGTTCTGTTTTAGAAAAATTGTCAAAAATTGTACAAACATAATTAAGAAGCATGGTTTATATGTGTAGAACCCTTAATGAGTCTATTTTTCATTGGTATAAACAAGAACATTATAGGAAATTTTTGCAATGAGATAACTGTATTTTTGTAGAGACAGGTCAGAATTGTCAAGCAGTGTAATAAGGGTAATTTTGATGAATAAACTGTACTAATTGGCCACATGAAAAATTCTGAAAAAATTATGGTAAAAAGTTATATGAGTCTAGTTTCAAGAAAATTTACGGATCTAAATTTCAAGTTTCGAAACTCGAATTATGGTCGATTTAATCAGCATGACGCAGTTGGACAGCTTTAAAATCTTACACCCCGAGTTAATAGTCAAGTCTAGTAATGCCACGTACTCGATTCCGGCAAGGGTTTCGGGTAAGGGGTGTTACATTCCAAAATCGAGACGTAAACCTCGGATCCCTATCCGAAATAATCGACACTGGCACTCAATGTAACCTCACAATCTCTGCCACATACAACTTCGCCAATTTCTGCAAAGAGTAATCAACTCGCACAGGTATGAAATGTCCAGACTTCGTCAATCGATCCACTATCACCCATACCGAGTCTTTCTTAGTAGGCGTAAGGGGAAGCCCACTAACAAAGTCCATGGTGATACGCTCCCACTTCCATTGCAGAATCTTTATCGGCTGAAGCAATCCTGACGGAACTTGGTGTTCAGCCTTGACTTGCTGACACGTTAAACACTTCCCTACAAATTCTGTAACTTCCCGTTTAAGACCAGGCCACCAAAACTAATCCCGCAAATCTCTGTATAACTTACTTCCTCCAGGATGCATAGCATAAGGGCTACTATGCGATTCCTGAAGAATTCTCCATCTAAGTTCTTCATCCTTCGACATACAGACCTTACCCTTGAAACACAACACTCTGTCACTATTAACACCATAATCTTCCAACTTCCCACTCTGCACTTGCCATAACTTGGCACTTAGATCATCGTCTACGAACTGTCTTTCTTTCACCTGACTCAACCATGTCGGCTTTACCTGCAATTCTGCTAACAAACTTCCGTCGTCATAAAGACTAAGATGTGCAAACATCGCCCTCAAATCCAACACTACTTTCTGACTTAAGGCATCTGCCACTACATTCGCCTTGCCCGGCTGATACTCTATAGAACAATCGTAGTCTTTCAACAACTCCACCCACCTTCGCTGTCTCAGATTTAGCTCCTTCTGAGTCAACAGATACTTCAGACTCTTGTGGTCCGTATATATCACCGACTTTTCTCCATACAGATAATGCCTCCAAAACTTAAGAGCAAAGACTACCGCTGCCAACTCTAAATCATGCGTCGGATAATTAACCTCATGTGGCCTTAATTGCCGAGACGCATAAGCGACTACCTTTCCATCTTGCATCAGAACACATCCTAATCCTGTGTGAGAAGCATCACAATATACCACAAAATCCTTCCCTGCCTCAGGCTAAATCAAAACCGGAGCTTCAGTCAAAACCCTCTTAAGCTTCTCAAAGCTCTCTTGCTGCTTATCTGCCCATACGAAAGGTACCTCCTTTCTTAACAACTTCGTCAAATGTACAGCTATTGATGAAAACCCCTCTACAAACCTTCTGTAATAGCCTGCTAATCCCAAGAAACTGCAAACCTCAGCTACAGACTTAGGTGGTTTCCAATCCAACACTGCCTCAATCTTTCGAGGATCCACCCTTATCCCTTCCGAAGACACCACATGCCCTAAAAACGCAACTTCCTTCAGCCAAAATTCACACTTGCTAAATTTGGCATAAAGCTTCTTCTCCCTTAACACTTGCAACAGTATCCGAAGATGCTCATCATGTTCCTCCTCAGACTTGGAATACACTAGGATGTCGTCTATAAACACAACGACAAACTGATCCAAGTAGGGTTGGAAAACCCGATTCATCATATCCATGAACGCAGCTGGGGCGTTCGTCAATCCGAACGGCATTACGAAGAACTCATAATGCCCATATCTTGTCCGGAAAGTTGTCTTATGGATATCCACTTCTTTCACCTTAAGCTGATGATATCCCGACCGTAGATCTATCTTTGAGAATACTGCAGCTCCCTTAAGCTGATCGAACAAGTCGTCTATCCTTGGCAAGGGGTACTTATTCTTGATGGTCAGCTTATTCAACTGCCGATAGTCTATGCACATACGCATAGTCCCGTCCTTCTTCTTCACGAACAAGACCGGTGCTCCCCATGGAGACACACTGGGTCAGATAAACCCACGATCAAGCAACTCTTGGATCTGAGCCTTGAGCTCACCCAACTCCTTTGGTGCCATTCTATACGGAGCGATAGATACTGGCGCCGTTCCAGGCAACAAGTCAATCCCAAATTCTACCTCACGATCCGGAGGCAATCCAGGAAGTTCTTCCGGAAAGACATCCACGAATTCTTTTACAGTTCTGACTCCCTCAACAGCTGCCTCCTTAGCCTCCAAAGCACTGACCAACATCAGAATAGCCAAACAACCCTTCCTTACCATCTTTTTTGCCTTAAGGGCAGATACCACATTTGACAAGTAATTCCGTCTCTCGCCCATCACCACAACTTCCTTATCGTCAAAGGTTCTTAATGACAGACGCTTAGCAGCACAATCCACATTCGCACGGTACTTCACTAGCCAGTCCATGCCTAAGATTAGATCAAATTCCCCGAATGGAAACTCCATTAAGTCAGCCAGAAATTGCGTCCCTTGCACTTTTAAAGGCATTTCCTTAAAGAGCTTATCTACTACTACAGTCTGCCCTAAAGGACTAAGCACAGTCATCTTCCTAGGTACAGTCTCAGAGTTCACATGCAGAGTTCCAGATACTTCACTAGCGATGTATGAATGAGTTGACCCTATATCTATCAAAGCAATAAAGGGTATTCTAGAGATCAGAAACGTACCCGTGATAACATCAGGTGCATCACTATCTTCCCTCCGACGAACCGCATATACCAGACCTGGCTGTCTAGCCTCAGAGTTACCACCACCTCTACCCGAAGTTCCGCGACCTCTACCAGAACCATTACCTCTACCATTTGGACCACGACCCCTTGACAGCTGCTGTCCACCTCTGCCAGCCTGATTAAAACCCTGACCTGTTGGACGATTCCTATCCGTATCCATCGGACAATCCTTAATCATATGATCCTTGGACCCGCACTTAAAACATCCCCCTGTCTTTTTCAAACATTCATCCGAGTGCATCTTTCCACACTGAGCATAAGTACGGTACTGTCCTCCCGTAGCAACTTGCTGACCTCGCGGCCCATCAACTCTAGGTCTCTTTTGAAGATTCCCGGATGACCCTGAAGTCTCATAGTTCCTCTTATTCTTATTCTAACTTGATCCCGGTTCTGTCTCTCGGTCCGCTTAACTTCTTCAGCTATCCGCGCCCTATCCACTAAGACTGCAAAGTCCCGCTCTCGATGCGGAGCAATCAACACTCGCAGCTCATCTCGCAACCCATCCTCAAATCTGACACACTGCTCATAATCAGTAGCTACAATCCCTCTAGCATACCGACTTAACCGCAGAAACTCCGCTTCATACTCAGCTACCGACTTATTTCCTTGCACTAAATTCAAAAACGCCTTTCTCTAAGAGTCAATGTAGCTAGCTCCAACGTATTTCCCCTCGAACTTAACCTTAAAATACCCCCAATCCACTCAATCCGCAGGAATACTCTCTTTGACAGTGAGCCACCACTGGTAGGCCTCATCTCGAAGCAGTGAAACAGCACCTTTCAGCTTTTCCTCAATAGTGCAGTCCAAATCGTCCATGATCCTCTCGACTGCCTCTAACCAGTAATCCGCTACATTTGGAGCTACCCCAGATACTCCCCTAAAAACCTCGGCTCCGTTTGATCTAAGTCTCTCAGCTACTGACTTTCGAGCCCCATTAACCATACTAGCTCCCGCTACTCGCTCTAGAACTCGCATCATAGCTTGCGATACTACGTCATCTCCTCCAGTTTGCTCTTGAAATTCCGCCCCTACAGCCGGTGGCGGTGCCTCATTTTCGGAACCCTGACCAGACCTAACTGGTTCCGACACAGCCATTCTGCCTCTACCGCGTCCATGATGACCACGTCCCCTAGAACTCATGTCTACTTCGCATCTTATCTGATTTACGAAAAGTTTATGCATTAGAGTCTTTTCACTTTCTTGTTTAAAGATAATTTTATGCAACAAAGTTTTAATCAGTGGTTTCCTTAGGCTTATCAACTAAAGTATCATACATTAACATACTCACATCAATTTATCAACAAAAGTACTTACATGGCGGACCTGGGCAGAGAACTAGGGTGCCATGCTTCCATAAAAACCAGTTTAACCAAAACCTTTCACAAAAACTCATTTGGGCTTAATTTTGAAAATGCTGTGGACTTTAAAACCCAAGGCCGAGTGTTTAAAACCTGGCTCTGATACCAAGTTGAAACACCCCAAACCCAGCCCACAAGCCCCGACTGGATCTGGTATGCTTCTTGAGAAAAACTCGTTTTGTCGTTTTGAAAAACATGTGATTTTGTGGTAAGAGAAAAGATTTGAAATACAATCTTGTTGAAAATTGGGTTGTGAATAAAGTTTGTATCTTATAAAATCGTTAACTCTATGTTTTTAGAAAATTTATATATCAAAAGAAGAACTAAATTTAAAACTTATTATTAAGTTGAAAATTATAGGTATTTAGGTGTCAAATCAATTTAAGGTGTTCGTCAAAAATATATAATTATTTAGTTGAAGTTGAGCGTAGCAGAATAAAAATTTAAAACATATAAATAAAACAGTTTATGGCGGCCTTATTACAAAAACATAACCCAAAATAAATCCCGAAATAATAAAAGAAAACAAAGTAAGTTTAATTAAAAGAAAACCCATATACTGAGTTGAGCAATGGCCACCACGTAGTTCTCGCTGACCCGGTCCATCACGCTAAGTATCACCTGAAAAAGATATCCCACGAGGGGTGAGTCAACAGACTCAATGTGCAACAATACACTAAAAACCCAATCGATCATAGCAATTAAGCCCATTTAAAATCACATTTAGCCATAAGCCCATAATAATAATCACATGTACATATAAAATGAAATGCAATCCCGAGCCCAACCTAGATATCCATCCGCTACACACCACCCGTACCTGCCAATCACACCGTGGGGATTACTAAATCGACCCTCCATCCGCTACACACCATTGAAGGCAGTTGCTGCAGTCAACTTGCACATCGCCCTTATAAATTGTGGCATGGCCACCAGATAATTGTGACAGAGTCACCGGATTCATAATATGTGACCGAAGTCACCGGATTCATAATATGTGACCGAAGTCACCGGATTCATCATATGTGACCGAAGTCACCGGATTCATCATATGTGACCGAAGTTACCAGATTCATAATATGTGACCGAAGTTACCGGATAATGTGGTAAAAACCACCGGAACACTTCCCCTTTATCAATATCACCTATATGCCCATGCAATAAACATATTATTTCGATATCATGCCATATACCCCCAAAATCATAACGGAATCATACACATTTCATATTCATGCTTATAGCATTATTAACGAAGTATTAGGGGATTAACGTACCTGAATGTCATATACCACTGAATGGTACCCGCAATCATTATCAAACATATTTCTTAATAACACGTGCAAATATTAATACTATCGATTTATTGGAAGTTTAGTGTAGGGCTACACACCTTGTAAACACGAAGAACGACAGAAAACTCAAGATTTTCGACTTTAGCTTATAACGCCGACAGCACCTACATAACACTATATGAGAAATCGATTATCACTAAAAAGATATGGCCTTTGGCCGAATATCATTATTCCTTACCTTACTCGATTAAATCCCTAAAACCCTCACTTGCCTATGGAGTTTGTCGAAATCATATATGATATATGTTAGATTCAATTCTAACATAATGAACAAAAGTAAGTGGCCTTCGGCCTAAAAATCACACTTGCATTACCTTGAGTATTCAAATCCCGAAAGGTTTCCTTCCAACCGTCGGCTACAACTAAATCCCGAAATCCTCCTTAAAGGTTTCGGCCAAGAGAATTAAAGGGATTAGATTCCTAAATTCGGCTAGATGATGATTGATATGTTTCGGCTTATGATGGATTGTGAAAAGAAGAAGATGAGGGAAAGAGAGTTACGGCTATGGTGTTTTGGTTTGAAGAGGTTGCGGCAATGGTGAACTTTGGAAGAAGGAGATTTTGGCCTAGACAAGGTAAATGAGAAGAGAAAAGAAAAAAAAAGAAAGGGATGAAAAATGGCCTTAGTGCTATGGTGATTTCGGCACTAGAGAGGAAGAAAAGAAAAGAGAAAATGGTCTTCAAGCTTTTTGGTGTTTTCGGCAATAGGGGAAAAGAAACTTGAGAGAATAGGCAAATTAAACCAAAATGGTCAAAATGGAATGACCAATAGAAAAGAGAAAAGAAAATAAAAGATGCTTACCTAATGCTAAAAATGCATTCGGCTAGGAAGGGAAAGGTGGAGAGAAAAGAAAATTTGCTTTAGAGAAAACACAAAATAACCCAATTGTCAAAATGACCAACTAGCTACCAACCTACCAAAACCTTCAACAAAATCCGGTCACCCCCCTAGGCCCACAAATCGTCCAAATATATGGACTCCAAAGTCAAAGTTTTCCACACAAAACTTTCCATACCAATCACCTTACATTATGCTTTGTGTTCCCTCATCATTCCTTAATCAAAATGATTCATTTCCCTAAGTTCAAGATTACTTAAACTATTAATCATCTTGCCATAAAAATTTAAAGTCCAACTTACCAAATATAAAGCTTGGCCGACACTTGATGTAAAGATGCAGAAAAAATAAAGTCTCCAAAATGCACTCCATGTTATTCGAACCACTCCCCTCAAGCAACCATTCATGCGCCATTTCCACCATGCTACTAACTCCTCTTGTGCTAATTTTAGACACTTAAATTAACTTAAGTATTAGGGTCACTTGATCCACTTCACTAAATTCTCCATACTAAAAAAAATTATTCTAGATCCGAATAATTCCAAGCCTTCACAAGACTATATTAGGCACACAATAAAATCAAACCCGAGCTAACACAAGCAACAAGATGATACTCAAATTTTAGGATGTTACATGGGATCCGTCGAAACTGGAAACTTGTAGAAAATTTTCGAGATCCTTCTTAAACAACGTCTATCAATTTTTGCACTAATCCTTCCCTTCATATCATCAAATGAGATATTTCTATTAAATCTTTACTCTGTCGAAATAAACGCAATGAAAAACTAATTCTCCATCTTCAATACTAAATCTGTTAAAAAAATCAAAATTCTCAAAATAATTTCGAACAGCAAAAAAGTTACTTCCATAAAAATTTTAATGAATAAAAAGAGACCAAAAGTATAACAATATGCTTTTTCATTCAGAAGCTATCAAAATTAATAACCTAACAAAATAAATTTCAAATAATAAAATTACTAGCAAAACTTTTCATTCTATTTAAAAAGAATAAACAAAAATGCATTACCCTTCTTTTTGTTCTCTTTTCTTTCTTTCTTCTCCCTATCTTCTTCCTTTTGTTTTGCTAATTTTTTAGAATTCTCCTACTCATCTCATATTCAGATGCGATTTAATAGGTGAAAAATTGACTATTGATGCCGCCTGTTAGATAGGGGTCACCAGTGGCGCTGTAACAACCCGATTTTGAGCCTAGTCGGAACAGTGGTTTCGGGACCACAAATTCGACGCAGTAAAAATTTATTTTTATTATATTTTTATCGTCTACAGTTTTATGAAATGATTTCGTGAAAATTTCGTAGGAAAATTTTGATGTTTGGGCACTCAATTTAGTTAAAAAGACTAAATTGCAAAAGGTGCAAAATGTGTATTCTAGAAACTAGAGATGTCTAATTGCTATGAAATTTTAAATTAGAGGTCCTTAAATGGTAATTAGACCATTATACTTTAAGTTGGACAAAAATGGACATGGTTAGGTGAAATTTCAAACTTTGGCATTAAGGGCATTTTGGTAAAATGGTAAATAAAGACAAATAAATCTAATAAAAAGATGTCATCTTCTCCAATTTAGTCCCCTTGTGCCAAATTTGAAGAGTCATCATAGCTAAGGTTTTTGGCCAAGCTTCTAAGCTCGATTGTAAGTTCGTCCTTGTCCCGTTTTTAATGATTTTTATGTTTTTTTTGAATGTTTTAACTTGATTTAGCTATTTCAAGGACTAATTTGAAAGAAAATCAAAGTCTAAAATTTTACCCATGTTAGATATTTGTGTATTTTGATGTCTAATGGTGGATTATACAAGTTTGATGTTGGATAAACAACATTTACTAAGTGATTTTTGATGAAAATGTTAAATAAGGACTTATTTGTAAAATTTGTAAAATATGTGTAAAAATGTGAATAAATGAAAAATTTGGGCTCTTATGAGCATGAAATAGGTTTGGCTAGGCTTGGGTGTAATGAAATTGAATGAAAATCATTTTACGAGCCTAAGGACTAAAATGTAAAAAGTTGAAAAGTCTGGTGCAAAATGTAATTTTTGCCATGAGGTGTTTTTGGGATTAAACTGAATAATGTGATAATTGAATAAGCTAAATTTGATATTATAGATCAAGAAAGACGAGGTTCTAACCTAGACCGAGGAAAAAACAAGATTGTGGACTAAATCGAACAATTATCCATTTTGTACCAGGGTAAGTTCGTATGTTAAAAATAAGCTTTGGAATAATTGTATTTAAATGCTTTAATATTGCATGAATTGTATGTTTGATTTTGTGAATGAGTATAATCCTACGAACGAGTCCGAAGACGAATCGACAAGCAGGAAATCCCGTTTTAACCTTAGGATTAGGTTAGGATATAAGTGACATGTCACTAGGGTCATTATGTGTTATGTGATTATGTGATCCGGGTGCTGGTCTCGTACGTCCTACTGGTGGCTGAGTATATCGACATATGTTATAGATACTTGACAACTTGTGTGAGCAGCACTGTGTAGCTACGTCTTGACTGACAGCTTGTGTGAGTAGGCCTATCGATAGCTCGAGAGCGAGATATTATGTGATATGAGACTTAGTTAGCTTTGGCTATATATGTGGCAATTAGTGTGCAAATTTTCCCTAGTATCCGACATTGCTATTCTGAGTGGTTCACGGATATGTCAAAGATGAGAATATGTGTAAGTTTATTTCAAGATGGCTCAGGTATGTACATAAAGCTCATGCTTAATAAATGTGTGAAATGATGAATGTGAGGTAAGTTTTTATGCTGGAATAGATTATGATCATGAGACCATGGTAAATCTACATTTAATTATTGATCGTGTGTCAGAGCCTTAAAATTTATATAATGAATGATCGAGCCTAGAAACTAACTGTGACAACGATTGAGGCAAGTGCACCTATCGAACAGTACTATAATTTAGTGGCAAGACCGGAATGTCGAACCCAAAGGAACCAAAAGTACTAATACTAACTTTCTTTTTATGATTTAACCTACGATAAAAGTGAATTGTTGTTTAATCTAAAATTAACTAACTACTAAGCTAAAGATGCTAAGACAAATAGAATTAATTGGGGAAAATACTTGTGGGAAAAACCAATTGATTAAGACAATACCTGAGGAAGAATCCACCTAGACTTCACTTGTTATCTAACTCTGAACTAGACGATTTATTCACTTGACTTGATCCATAGGATTCCCTAATTTATATTAATACCTCTTTCGAGGCTACTAACGTCTAACCCTAGGTTGATTAATTGAAATCTCTTTCTAATTAAAACCCCTAGAATTGCATTAACTCGATCTATGGACTCCCATATTGGGTTTGACCCTAATCCGGCAAATTTTCGTCATCCTATTTCTAGGGTTGCGATCAACTCTGCTTAACTATGCTAGATCTACTCTTAAACAGGGACTTTTGCTCCACTGCTTAAGCACATCAATACTTGAATAAATATCCTGAAATATCAAAGTAAGAATTAAGAACACATAATTAAGAACAAATCAATTATTTATCATATAGTTCCAAAAACAATAACAAAATCCGTCTTAGGTTTCATCCCCCTCAAGTATTTGAAGGGTTTAGTTCACAATGATAAAAGAATACATCTCAAAAGGAAATATAAAACAAAACATAAGAAAAACCCTAAAACCCCTGAAGGAAATCGAATGGAAGATCTTCCGTCTTGAGTATAATTCTGGCTTCTTGAGATGAATCAACTGGCTTTCTTCGAGTAAATCCCACAATTCTGGCCTCTCTAGCTTGGCTCTTCGGCCAAACTGGATGCCCACCTCTTAGGCCACACTTAGGGTGTTTATATAGGCTTTCGAAATGTCTTTCTTCGCCCCTAACTATCCTAATCCGAGTGGAATTAAAACAGGTCACGACAAGGACACGCCCGTGGCACACGCCCATATAAATTGAGGCCAGGCCGTGTTCAGGTCTGCTAAGGAGGCATGGCCGTATGGCTTGGACTCAGGCCGTGTCAATTTCGTACTTTGGCCCATTTTCTCCTTTGGCTCGTTTCTCGTTCTTTTCGTCCTCCGGTGCTTCCCTAAGTATAAAACATAAAATGAAAGGATTAGGAACACCAAATTCCACAATTCAGGGAATAAATCATCCAAAATTATACTAAATGTGGGATTAAAATATGAACATATTACGGTTTATCAAATACCCCCACACTTAAGCTGTAACGGCCTGAAATTGGGCATAGTAGAATTAGGCCCATTGGGCCTTGGGCGTAGGAGTGTTTAAAATTTTTGAGAACAAAAGAATGGCATTATTTCAAATTGGACTTATTAGGAAGGTGATTTTGGAAAGTTACGAGGCTTCTAGGAAGTTCCGGGTTCAAGTTTGGCTATAGGTAAATTTTTGTGTTTATGCACTTAAGGGGAGAAGGTAAGGGGCATTAAGATTTAAGGAAATAAGTGTGCATTTTGCTAGCACAAGGAGTTTGTTGGTAAAGGTGGAAAGTTGTGTGTGGAGTGTACTAATGGTCTGAGGTTCGAATCCATCTAATGCAAAATTTTTGATTTATTTTTGTGCTTCTCATCCATGTGTCGGTCAAGGTTTTAATAAGGTAAGGAAGGCTTTTTAATTTTTGGAAATATGGCTAAGGATTATGGTAAGGAGAAAGACTAGGGGAAAAGAGGGAAAGAAATGGAGGAAAATGGTAAGAGAAGGGAACATGTTGGCCTATTATGGGGTGTATGTTTTAGAAAGAATATTTGGGGTCAATACTCATCTTTTGGAAAAGATGATACATGGTTTGGGAGGAGGTTTTGGGTGCCAAAAGTTGTTGGCAATTGTGGTGCTTTTGAATACTTTTACTTCAAGCATTTTTTGGATTTTTTTTCTTTTCTCTCAACTTGTGTTGCTGAATTTTCTTTGTGGTTCTTTCTTCCTCTTCTTCATTTTTTCTTTTCTTTCATTGTTCTTCTTGGTTACCAAATTCCATACCCTCCCACTTTCTCTTCTCTACACCATAGCCGAAACATCAACTTCATCTCATAGCCAAAACTTGGTTCTTGTGGTTGCTGAAGCTTCTTTGCCTTTTTGGGTTTTCGGTGGTTGTAAGGTAGTGTTCTTCCTCTTCTTTTATTTTTCTTCTTGTTTCTCTTTTACTCCCTCTTCTAAAACCGATTATTCACCCTATTCTTTTGACCAAGGCCGAATTTATTCCTTGCTACTTCCATCTTCGTGGTTCTCTTGGTATGGGTTGAATCGGTAGAGTGTTAGCTTACACTCTTGTCATCTTTCTAGCCTTTGGCTTTCGGAAGAGGGTTGGTAAGTAGAGTCTCGAAGTACTTTATCGGAGGGCCAACCAATCACCTATCCCTCGTAATAAGAGACTTGGATTGTTGGTAAGGATATAGATTGTTAATCAATCGCAATACTTGGTTGAAGTTGTAAATTGGGCTTTAGACTAATTGTGGACCGATTGTACCTTTAGGTGCCGCAGAGAGTATCGTGTTAGGATTCCGAATAAGGTGTGTAATTCCGTACCCTTCCAAATACATTTTTGAAATGGTGTGTAATCTCATACCTCTCAGAATTTTTGCATGAAATGTTCTGTGATTCGATCGAAATACAGAAGAAAACCGGAAACCGGCATCCGTGATCACTCAGGCGTGCGTATATTCGTAGTAGTAACCATATTTTGCAATGAAACAGTTTGGTCAGCAGCAGTGACATGATTTTGAAAATTCACAAAAAATAGGATAAAGGGAATTAGAAAGTGAATAAGATATTGAATTAAAGCTTACTGTGTCTATCTTTTATATGGAAGAAACGGAGAAGGAAAAGGAATTTTATATTCTGTGATATCTTAATTTTAGTGAGACTGGTTCTGATTGATTTCGTGGTTCCTTGTTCTGTCTTGGAAAAACCGTTTAAAATTGTACAAAGTGAATTATGGGTTATAATTTATATGTATAGATTCCTTAGTGAGTCTATTTTCAATAAAAACAAGTGGGAGCAACATATAAAAACTGTACAGTGAGATATTTGAGTTTAGGGTAGGAGAGGTCAGAACTATTGGACAGTGAAACAAGGGAAATTTTAATGAATAAACTGTACTAAATGGCTAAGCCAAAAATAGTGGAAAAATTATAGTACAAAGATATATGAGTCTAGTTTCAAGGAAAATTTACGGATCTAAATTTTGAGTTTCCTAACCCGAGTTATAGTCAGTTTAGTCAATATGATGCAGATGGACATTTTCAATTTTTTATGCCCCACATTAGTAGTTAAGCCTGGGTTGCGAAATTACCAAAATTGTAACAGTCCGGTTTATACCCAAGTCAGAACAGTGGTTTTGGGACCACAAATCCGAGTCTGAATAATATTTTAATATTATATTCTATGCCGTTGATATGTGGTTTAGTACGTGGTAAATTTTCGTAAGTGAATTTTTCTGTTCGTGTGTTTAATTTGAGCAAAGGATTGATTAGCATTAAATGTGAAAGTTGTATGCATTTGTTGATGTACTAATGTGTTGTGGCTTTTTAAAGTTATGGCCTTAAATGGCAATTTAACCACTATTAGTTAGTGGGTGAATGTGGTCAAAAATGACCTTGTAAAATATGCTTTATATATTTTATTTTGAAGGTTAAATTTGGAAATGGGTTATTAAGTTATATTATGATAGAATAAAGCATTAAAAATGGCCATTTCTATTCATTCTTTCATCGAAAATACAAAGAAAAGAAAACAAGGTTTTAAGCTAGCTATATTCGGCCATTGTTCAAGCTTGAATTCAAGGTTAGTTTCCGATCCGTTTTCGATAATTTCTATGTTTTTGCAATCATTGCTTTGAGAGCTATCAGACCGATGTCTCAATTTAATGAATTGATGATGTTTGTGTGCTATGCTATTGATGATTTGTTGAGCTTTTTGATGATTTTAGGTGTTAAATGAAAGATATGAGCTAGATGAACATGTTTTGTTCTTGAAGTTTTGATAAATTTAGCTAATTAGGGCTAAATTGAGAAAATAGAAAGTTGAGGGACTAAATTGCAAATTTGATAAAATATTTGGACTTATATAGTCCCTAGAGAGGTTCAGCCAAGCATGTGTATATGTAGATTTTGTGAATTTGATGTTTTGTGAAAAATGGACTAAATTGTCTAATTGTGAAAATGTGAGGGCTAAATTGTAAATAGCCTAAAATATGTATGTATGGATTGATTTGATTGAAATAGTGAATATGTAACACCCCAAACCCGGTCAAACCGCTACGACCAAATCTGGTATGTCACAGGGAAAAGTCATTTTTGGACAACAAGTTGTTGAGTCAAATTGTAAAGAAAACGCTTAATCTTATGGAAACCAAAGTCGAGTTAGGTAAATTGCTAAAATCATTTCAAAGTTTGTTTTGAAGAAAAATCAAGTTAACTCATCGTTGCTACATGTTCGCTATTTACCCGAGGGTAAAGTTTTGGAAAAGTCCCAAAAACCATTAAATTTTGTGAAAACATTCATTTTATAGATTATTTTCCTTTTAATCACACTTTGATGTTTAACGCAATTCAAAAGTATTTAACAGAAAAAAAATAAACCTAAAGCAAAATATAGATGGCCTTATTACATAACTGAAAACCCAAAATTTAAAGCAAAGTAAATCCGAAATTTAACCATTAAAATAAACCAACTATTGAGCATGGCCACCTCGAGTCCATCTCGGCTCCATATCCGCGATCTAGGAATTATCTGCAAAATGTAAAGGAAGGGGTGAGTCACCGAGACTCAGTGTGCAATTCCCCATCCTGGAGATAACAAGCCCTTACACAGTTCATAAACAAGTATGTATGTCATGCAACCCAAAAACCTAACCATCCAAAACTCCTGATTCTACCCCGTGTGGTACCAAACCACTGGTGGTGCCAAACCACTAGTGACCCAAAGTCACAAATAAACATATGTGGTACCAAACCACAGGTGGTGCCAAACCACTGGTGACCCAAAGTGACAAATAAACATATGTGGTACCAAACCACTGGTGGTGCCAAACCACTGGTGACCCAAAGTCACAGATAATCATATGTGGGGCCAACCCACTGTGGTGCCAAACCACTGGTGACAATCCCTTTTAATATAATATGTGGGGCCAACCCACTGTGGTGCCAGACCACTG
Organism: Gossypium australe; assembly: GCA_005393395.2. Classification (NCBI taxonomy): domain Eukaryota; kingdom Viridiplantae; phylum Streptophyta; class Magnoliopsida; order Malvales; family Malvaceae; genus Gossypium; species Gossypium australe. Next base: position 89,630,897 of record CM016621.1, on the reverse strand, counting down.
GGACGAGTCACGAAGATAACATATGTGGTACCAAACCACTGGTAACCGAAGTTACAAATATATCATATCTTCCCCCTCCTCTCATCATACCCATGCAATATGACATAATAATTCGTGTATGCAGTATGTCATGTATGCTAACATATATCAAAGATAACGTATGAAACAAATTACCATCATAATCAGAATAACAAATACGACATAATCAAGCTAATCAACCTCTAAGGGTATAACCGTAATTTTACCTACCAAGGGCATTTCGTAATTTACCCACCAACGGCATTTTCGTAATTTACCTTTTAGGGTTATTTTGGTACTTTACCCTTCCAAGGGTATATCAGTAATTTTGCACCTGCAATGGCCTTTCCGAAGGCCTAATGTCTCCCCAAGCGACTCAGCTACCATTTCCGGTTGTACCGGACTATTGGGCCTAAAACCCAATTTTGGCCCATTCGGGCCCACACGCTCGTGTGGCCCACCTAACACAAATCTAGCCACGTATATAAGTTCCACCTAGTCTAGTTCACTTTATACTACACTATCATACAATTTATTCAATTGGGCCCACGGGCCCAGTGGCCCACTTTGGCCCATCGCGGCCCTAAGCAGCCTCAACCCACAAGAATACTACTGATGGCCTCAACTATCGCGTCGAAGCCCCACACGTGCGTTCGCACACTCGTGTGGCTACTATTGCCGTGACCGGAAACTTCGGCATTTGCCGCTCTACGACTAGGGTAGAGAGAGTTACACACCTGATAGGAATCTGAAGCTGCTAAACCGCGCTCCGAGCACTCCTTTGCCCAACGCCAACCAGGTATGTTAACTCTCCTCCTGGAATGCTCTTTATATAGCTAGCTCTTCACCCTTCTTCTTTGTATCTTTCGATGTGGGATTCCTTCGTCAGTAGAGTTTAAATTCAACTGAAACTCTTGCTGTCCAATCCGCAAAATAAATACTCCCTTGCTTCTCATGAGATTCGAACCCAGGCTCCCTTACAACATAATCCATGCCGCTAACCACTTGGCCACAAGCTCCTCTTGTGTCTTAAACCATGCGCAACTAAATTTAAACCTATAGACAAATTCTAAGGTCCAAGTAAAAAGAAAACCAAAATGCAAAAGCCAAGACTTGAACCTTGGACCTCCTTCCTTCCTTGTGGCGTCACCCCCTTGTCTCTTATGTGGCGTCACTTTGCCACTACACCACACACTCCACTTGTGTCATTTTCCTCCACATTTTATTCTTAAGGCCTACCTGCCAACTTCCAGGGTTTTTTTCACCTAAAACCAAAATTTCCCCAAAGCCAAAGTTTGATCCCGGGACTTCATAGAAGCCCTCTAAGCTTCCAAAATCACTTATCTAATAAGTCCAACTTGTATTTAAGCCGATCTCTTGTTTTCCAAAAATTTAAACACTACTACGCTCAAGGCCCGTTGGGCCCAATTCTTCTAGGCCCAATTTCAGGATGTTACAGAATAAAAGGGTTAATTCTGAATATGTTTAGATCAAGAATCGAGGAAAACAGATTTAGATCGCGGGAAAGTGAAAGTAAACAAGTAGCCGTTTCTATTCTGATAAACCGAATCCGAGGTAAGTCACTATGTAAATAAACGTACTTGTTTGATATTATATGTGTTCATATGATTAATGTTGACTATGAAGGTTTATGAGAAGTTATGAAAATGAATTCCGAGATAAGTTCGATATAGTGATTAAGTCCGATAAGTCCCGTATGAACCTAGGAATAAATAGGATTAGCTATGTCATGACATAGGTAACTGTTCTGTTTTATCATGTAAGACCACATCTGGGACGTTGGCGTTGATTTGAGATTCGCGTAAGACCCTGTCTGGGACAGTGGCATCGATATCTGAATATGTGTAAGACCACGTCTGGGACGTTGGCATCAATATAAGATTTACGTATAAGACCACGTCTGGGACGTTGGCATCATTATGATTTTTTTTACGTGTAAGACCATGTCTGGGACATTGGCATCGTTTTGATTTGTGTAAGACCCTGTTCGGGACAGTGGCATCGAAATCTGAGTGCACGTAAGACCTCGTCTGGGATGATGGCATTATACTACTATTCCGAGCTTTTAAAGTATCCTATTGGATTCCTTATGGTTCAACGGAAAAATATGAAATACAAATGACAAATCTGAGCTTTGATAGATTAAGTAAATGAATGTTCGATTTAGGTATGTTGATCATACACCAAATGTGTATATAAGGTAAGTGACTAAGTGTTTTACTATGATGGATTGGAAATATGATACATGAAAGCATATATGAAACACTATGTGTTTGTGATTCTTGAATTGATAAACGTGGCAATTTGGCCAAGAATATGAATCAAAGTATAAATGTGATAAATTTACCTTGTAGAAGAAATATGCCAATGTGGTTATATGCTTACATGCTTTACATATCAAGTTTGTTTGTGTATTTACTTACTAAGTTTTTGGAAAGCTTACTCTCTGTATGTGTTTTCTTTGTTCTGTAGGTTGTCTATGCTACTGACAGGCTCGGGACCGTCACGGATCGTCATCACACTACTAAAACTTATTTTGGTACACTTTGAAAATGTATATAGCTCAATGTGGCATGTATAGACTAGTTTTGGTATAAGTTGTATAATGAACTTAGCCATGTGATTTGGCTAATTATGTTTTGCTAATATGCCTTAATGGATGTGATATGTGAAGTTGTTTTGGCATGATTAGTTGATATATGAAATGGTTATGAGATGGTAAGTATATATTGATGAAAGGAGCTTGGTATAATTTAGATTCATGGAAATTGGTATGTTTGGAATTGGTTTGAATGGTTTGTAGTATGGTTACCTTAGTTGGCAAATATGCATGAATTGGTTTATTATTCTGGTATGTTATGATGGTAAAATGTGCATGAGACATATTGTTAAATATGGCTTGTAGGTTTGACCCTTATGGGTGGCATTTTGGCCTTATAAATGGCCTATAATGTCACACGGTTGTGGCACACAGGCGTGCCTAACGACCGTGGGTGAATTGTAGGATGTAGTTTAACATCACACGGCCTCGACATAGGCGTGTCATCTGGCCGTGGTTTGCAAGTCAGTAGCTAGTATAAAAGTACACAGCCAAACACACGGGCGTGCTTGGTGGCCGTGGTGGGGAAGTCAGTATATGACCCAAAAGTACACGGCCATGTCACACGGGCGTGCCTCCCCTGTAGTTTAGTAAAATTTTAAATTTTTTGAGAATTCTCTATGTGTTTCGATTTAGTCCCGACTCAAATTTTAAGCATGCTTAAGGTCTTGATGACCCGTTTAAGGGACATTATGTCTGAGAATGTTGATTGAATGTATGATTTTGTCCGCGAACATTTTCGATATATCCAGTAACGCTCCTAAGCTTAATCCGGTGACGGACACGAGATAGGGGTGTTACAAAAATACCCTTGGAAGGTAAATTACTGAAATACCCCCGAGTTGCGAGATTACCGAATTACCCTTAGTGGGTAAAATTTCTGAATTTTGAAAATGCCCTTATGGGCCGAATTACGGAAATGCCCTAATGGGCCAATTTGCTAGAATGCCTTTGTGGGCCGAATGACAAAGTGCTATAATGGGCTGATTCCCCATAATAAATTATTGAATTGATAATTGTCGTTTTTATATGTGAATAGTATGTTTTATTATTTATGATGCATTTGCATATTTTTGCATGGGATGGGAAAAATGTTAAAGAAGAGAAGTGTAGTCTAGTGGCTCTGCCACATTCTAATTCTGGTGGCTCTGCAACATATTCTGGTGGCTCTGCCACAATCTATATAGTGGCTATGCCACGCATAATTCTGACTTTGGTGGCTCAGCCACAAATATTATAAATGGCATCTTGCCTGCGTTTATAAATGGCCACTGCCCTACGAATTATTATATTAAATGGCATTTAGCCTGTGTTTTGGTGTGTTTGGAGGGGTGGGTTGACTTGATCCCCACAGGTGTGATGGGATGGTACTGGTGGTGTGTAGCGGATGGATTACTAGGATGGGTTGGGTTGCATACATTGCATATGTGTATATTCTGTTATGTAAATGGGCTTCGGCCTAAGATTATGCTTTATGGGCTTAGGCCCAAGTTTTGCTAAATGGGTTCAAACCCAATGGATGACGGTAAGGGGATTATACACTGAGTTCTTGTAACTGAGCCCCCTTTCTTTTCTTAATCCCTGTAGGTAATGCTAAATGACGAGGACTTAGGGCCATGGATGACTCGGTAGAGGCCATACTTCATAAATGATGTTTGCAAACATTAGTAAACTACTTTTCCGTATTATTTCGTTACCTTTAATATTTCGGGTTTTAAAGTTGTAATAAGGCCTTTGGGATAAACCTTAATTTGCTTTATGTTTGGACGTATTTATGATTTTGCTTGAAATATTTTTAAATGGGGATTTTCTAAAAGCATAACCAACGATTTTCCAAAATAGATTAACAAATGGATTTCAAAACAAACTTTTACAAATTAACACGGAAATTCTCTTTCAAATTTTCAACGTCATTTTCAAAAGTCATGGTTTTAAAGTTCACTACCCTGATTTTCGACTCATCAATCAACCATTCAAGAATAGTTGTATTTTATCAAATATTTACATGCAAAACTTGTTTATTTAAATACAACCAAGTAATGCCTATTTTTGTAAGAATCATATGATGTTTTACATTTTATTCATGTGACATACCAAATCCGCTCGTAACGCATGGGTCGGGTTTGGGGTGTTACATTTTATAGTATCAGAGCTCAGTTTCAAAATTGGACTGTGGTTTGGGTTCAAAAATGTTTTCCAAAACTATTTAAGATTTTAATTTATAATACATGTTCCAAAGGAAGTATAGTACCATGGGTATCCGGCACCAAGTCAAGTAAGTATTTATTTTTATTTTATAATTATTGTTGTATGACTATAGAAATACTCTAGAACTCTTAGCTTTAGGAGCTGAAATTATAGAGATTGAGACCTTAGGATACGTATTGCGAAAACAACTTTATTTCCTATACTTCATAAAATATTGTTTAATAAACACTGAAATAGCATAATGATTCATAAAACTCGTAATAAGATTAAATCGATTTAGCAATCATGAGCGCTAGAGGACATGGACGTGGTAGACGTGACCGTGATAGAGGCCGAGGTGCTAGGGCTAGATCTTCGGTACGGAGGCATGTGCCCAAAAGGGAGGCGCTGGCATTGCTAGTGGTTGAGACGGGATCTCATGATCGAGCTGGGGTTGATGAGCTAACTCCAGATAGTTAAGGAGGTATTGGAGGAGGTTAAAGGAATCGGTAAAGCACTTCGAGTTGGGTGTGTGGACTGTAAGAAGAAAATAGATCATGGTTCTTTTGGGTCGCCGTCTCGTTCCGTAAAGCATGTCAAGGCACGTCCAAACTTTCTGGCTTGCGATTATTGCAAAAGGCGTCATCCGGGAGAATGCTGGAGGAGGTCAGGAGCATGCTTGAGATGCGGATCTAAGGAGCATAAGACTTGGGATTGTTTCATTGTAACACCCCAAACCCGGCCCAAACGCTACGACCAGATCTGGTATGCTACGGGTTAACAGTTGAAAACTTCTCTTTGAATGGATTTGAAATCTCGGTTTGTTTAGGTGGGTATGTGATAAATACGTGCTATTTGTAGAAAACCCTTTTTGTTAAACGTGTTTGAAATTCCCATTTCATTACTTATAAGGATTAAGTCTTTAAAACAAATTCAAAATATAAACATTAACACATATAAATCGATAACCTAAGCTATGGAGCCTTATTACATAAATGGTCCCAAAATTAAACTTAAAGAAAAAAAATCGAAAATAATTTATGGAAATAAAAACTTGATGGCCCCTCGAGTCCGCCTCAACTCCCATGTCCATGATATACTGCTCATCTGAAAAGTCAGGAAAATAAAAGGGTGAGTCACCAAGACTCAGTGTGCAAATCCCGAAAACACATTAAAGGCTTGGGCCCACAAACACATTATGGGCCTTAGCCCATCCACAATGGCAACAAAATATTTACATGCAACATGGCCCAACCCAACCAAAAAATCCATCCTCTACACACCAGCCCGTACCAACCAACACACCTTGTGGATTTCTACAATCAACCCACCAACCGCTACACACCATATCGACAGCCATGCTGCCTATTCCTGACAGTCAGGAATAAATTTAACGTGGCTTAGCCACCAATCACTATTGTGACCTAACTTTATAATTCGTGGTTTAACCACCGATCACCAAGTGACCTTATAAATCATTTGTGGCAGGGCCACCGATCACTACGTGACCTTATCACTTCCCCTTTATCGTATCAACCCCATCCCATGCATACATACATGTAGAATCAAAACAATATACTACCTAAAAGTTCACAGTCTATCACATACATCGATACACATGGAGAAGTTTTTATGATTACGTACCTAGCATCCCTTGCATACCCTTTTTGGGTAATCCGACTGTCTATACAGCCTTTTTCTGGCTTTTAGCCCATAACATATATTTAGTACAGATTACTATACAGCCTTTTTCCAGCTTTTAGCCCATAACATATATTTAGTACAGATTAATTAGTGTGTTAGAGATCTACACACCTGATTACAGATAAGACGAGACTTTCTATGTTGACACTATCAGAAGCCGATACGACTGCTATCTGTCTAAGGTGTTGTTCCGAAGCCGGTCCACAACCCGGTGGCCAATCCCGAACTGCTGACATCGCTCGTTTTTTAAACTTAGGGATTGGTTTTACAGATCCAATCCCCTCCTTCGCCTGATTGACATGTGATTCCATCAAAAGACCTTATCAGTTGCTACCATCACAACGTATGGTTGTTAATCCATATTATAGGGTTAAGATCACAATTACGATAGCGAATCTAAAGAGAATCTAAAGAGAACCCCTTACCTTGAGATCCCGAAAAGAGAGATATGAGGTTCAGAGACTAACGGTTCCGGCCTTTAGATCTAAGCGATCTACTTCAATTCCCGAATGTCGCCCAACACTTAAACATAAGAAACCAACAATCCATTAGCCTTTCGGCTTTGTCTTCTAAAAACTGAAAGAGAAAAAAAGTAGATCAGAAGAAATCGGCACCTACCTTTACAGAGAATTCAGCAACTCCTAGAAGATTTCGGCTTTTGAGAAGATCAAAAAGAAAAGATGATCTCAAGAGATCTATAAAGTTTCGGCTTTTGAGAAGGTCAAAAAGAAAAGATGATCTCAAGAGGTCTATGAAGTTTCGGCTTTTAAGAAGGAGATGATTGAGAGAAAAGAGTAATATCAAACGTAAAGAAGTGATAGGAACGGTATAGGAAAAAGAAGAATTTCGACAAGGCTAGGGCAGATTCGGCTAAGAGAAATGTGAAAAGAAAGAACGCTTAAGCGAGTTTTCGACTTTTATTCAGAAAAGGAGGAAAAGAGAGAAGATGAAAACCCTAAATGTCGAAAATAAAGAAGAGAATGGGAGAATAAAACCCTAATGCCAATTTTAATTAAAATAGTTGGGCTTTATGCAACTTGAATTTGGGCCTCCTCAGTTGACGCCATTTCCCTGCTTTTAAGTGGTGCCACTTTTCCACTGGGCCACAAGCCCATTTGTATTTTAAAACACAGATAACATCTTTTAAGCCCTATCTTACCAGGCTTTCCACTAGAGTGTCCAAACAGAAAATTCGATTAAGGCCTCTACCCAACCCTGAGCCCATTCTGGACCCCTAATACTCACACTAAACATAACCACACTTTAAATGCATAGCCCCACAATTTCAGGATGTTACATTCATCACCATCAAGTCAGGTATGTTTTGGTTGGACGTGATGATTGAACTTAGAAAATTTTAGGCATGAATGGTAGATAACTGCTTGCTTCTGTGGTTAGATGTTTGATTGCATGAAAGAGGATTCAAGATTTAGTTAAAACTACATTAGTGTTATTAAGTTCAGAGAGCGCAGTGAAAGCATAGTGGTGTGATTTGAGCGGTGCGTTTAGTAGTTGGTTGGAAATTTCGAGGACGAAATTTCTTTAAAGAGGGTAGAATTGTAACGGCACGAAATTGGGCCTAGTAGAATTGGGCCCATTGGGCCTTGGGTGTAGGAGTGTTTAAAATTTTTTAGAACAAAAGAACGGCATTATTTCAAATTGGACTTATTAGGAAGGTGATTTTGGAAAGTTACGAGGCTTCTAGGAAGTTCCGGGTTCAAGTTTGGCTATAGGTAAATTTTTGTGTTTATGCACTTAAGGGTAGAAGGTAAAGGGCATCAAGATTTAAGGAAATAAGTGTGCATTTTGCTAGCACAAGGAGTTTGTTGGTAAAGGTGGAAAGTGGTGTGTGGAGTGTACTAATGGTCTGAGGTTCGAATCCCATCTAATGCAAACTTTTGGATTTATTTTTGTGCTTCTCATCCATGTGTCGGTCAAGGTTTTAATAAGAAAAGGAAGACTTTTTAATTTTTGGAAAGATGGCTAAGGATTACGGTAAGGAGAAAGACTAGGGAAAAAGAGGGAAAGAAATGGAGGAAAATGGTAAGAGAAGGGAACATGTTGGCCTATTATGGGGTGGATGTTTTGGAAAGAATATTTGGGGTCAATACTCATCTTTTGGAAAAGATGATACATGGTTTGGGAGGGGGTTTTGGGTGCCGAAAGTTGTTGGCAATTGTGGTGCTTTTGAATACTTTTACTTCAAGCATTTTTTGGATTTTTTTTTCTTTTCTCTCAACTTGTGTTGCTAAATTTTCTTTGTGGTTCTTTCTTCCTCTTCTTCATTTTTTCTTTTCTTTCATTGTTCTTCTTGGTTACCAAATTCCATACCCTCCCACTTTCTCTTCTCTACACCATAGCCGAAACATCAACTTCATCTCATAGCCAAAACTTGGTTCTTGTGGTTGCCGAAGCTTCTTTGCCTTTTCGGGTTTTCGGTGGTTGTAAGGTAGTGTTCTTCCTCTTCTTTTATTTTTCTTCTTGTTTCTCTTTTACTCCCTCTTCTAAAACCGATTATTCACCCTATTCTTTTGACCAAGGCCGAATCTATTCCTTGCTACTTCCATCTTCGTGTGGGTTGAATCGGTAGAGTGTTAGCTTACACTCTTGTCATTTTTCTAGCCTTTGGCTTTCGGAAGAGGGTTGGTAAGTAGAGTCTCGAAGTACTTTATCAGAGGGCCAACCGATCACCTATCCCTCGTAATAAGAGACTCGGATTGTTGGTAAGGATATAGATTGTTAATCAATCGCAATACTTGGTTGAAGTTGTAAATTGGGCTTTAGACTAATTGTTGACTGATTGTACCTTTAGGTGCCGCGGAGAGTATCGTGTTAGGATTCCGAATAAGGTGTGTAATTCCGTACCCTTCCAAATACATGTTTGAAATGGTGTGTAATCTCATACCTCTCGGAATTTTTGCATGAAATTTTCTGTGATTCGGTCGAAATACCGAAGAAAATCAGAAACCGGCATCCGTGATCACTCGGGCGTGCGTATATTCGTAGTAGTAACCATAGTTTGCAATGAAATAGTTTGGTCAACAGCAGTGACGTGAATTTGAAAAATCACGAAAAATAGGAGAAAGAGAATTAGAAAGTGAATAAGATATCAAATTAAAGCTTACTGTGTCTATCTTTTATATAGAAGAAACAGAGAAGGAAAAGGAATTTTATATTCTGTGATATCTTAATTTTAGTGAGACTGGTTCTTATTGATTTCGTGGTTCCCTGTTCTGTCTTGGAAAAATAGTTTAAAATTGTACAAAGTCAATTATGGGTTATAATTTATATGTATAGATTCCTTAGTGAGTCTATTTTCAATAGAAGCAAGTGGAAGCAGCATATGAAAACTGTACAGTGAGATATTTGAGTTTAGGATAGGAGAGGTCAGAACTGTTGGACAGTGAAACAAGGGAAAATTTGATGAATGAACTATACTAAATGGATAAGCCAAAAATTCTGGAAAAATTATAGTAAGAAGATATACGAGTCTAGTTTCAAGGAAAATTTACGGATCTAAATTTTGAGTTTCCTAACTCAAGTTATATTCAGTTTAGTCAATATGATGCAGATTGACAGTTTCATTTTTTATGCCCCACATTAGTAGTTAAGTCTGGGTTGCGAAATTACCAAAATGCCCTTCGAGGGTAAATTACCGAAATACCCTTGGGTTGCGAGATTACCGAATTACCCTTAGTGGGTAAAATTTCTGAATTTCGAAAATGCCCTTATGGGCCGAATTAAGGAAATGCCCTAATGGGCCGATTTCTAGAAGGCCTTTGTGGGCCGAATGACAAAGTGCTATAATGGGCTGATTCCCCATAATAAATTATTGAATTGATAATTGTCATTTTTATATGTAAATAGTACGTTCTATTATTTATGTTGCATTTGCATATTTTTGCATGGGTTGGGAAAAATGTTAAAGAAGAGAAGTGTAGTCTGGTGGCTCTGCCACATTCTGATTCTGATGGCTCTGCCACATATTCTGGTGGCTCTGCCACAAATTCTGAAAACAGCTATGTGCCTAGCATATGAACTAATGACTCTGTGTCGATCATATTTACCCAAGGCTGTGTGCCGGTTATATTACCGTAAATGATATCTGGTGGCTCTGCCAGAATCTGTATAGTGGCTATGCCACACATAATTCTGACTCTGGTGGCTCAGCCACAAATATTATAAATGGCATCTTGCCTGCATTTATAAATGGCCACTGGCCTGCGAATTATTATATTAAATGGCATTTAGCCTGCATTTTGATGTGTTTGGCGGGGTGGGTTGACTTGATCCCCACAGGTGTGATGGGATGGTACGGGTGGTGTGTAACGGATGGATTACTAGGATGGGTTGGGTTGCATACATTGCATATGTGTATATTCTGTTATGTAAATGGGCTTCGGCCTAAGATTATGCTTTATGGGCTTAGGCCCAAGTTTTGCTAAATGGGTTCAAACCCAATGGATGACGGTAAGGGGATTATACACTGAGTTCTTGTAACTGAGCCCCCTTTCTTTTCTTAATCCCTGTAGGTAATGCTAAATGACGAGGACTTAAGGCCATGGATGACTCGGTAGAGGCCATACTTCATAAATGATGTTTGCAAACATTAGTAAACTACTTTTCCGTATTATTTCGTTACCTTTAATATTTCGGGTTTTAAAGTTGTAATAAGGCCTTTGGGATAAACCTTAATTTGCTTTATGTTTGGACGTATTTATGATTTTGCTTGAAATATTTTTAAATGGGGATTTTCTAAAAGCATAACCAACGATTTTCCAAAATAGATTAACAAATGGATTTCAAAACAAACATTTACAAATTAACACGGAAATTCTCTTTCAAATTTTCAACGTCATTTTCAGAAGTCATGGTTTTAAAGTTCACTACCCCGATTTTTGACTCATCAATCAGCCATTCAAGAATAGTTATATTTTATCAAATATTTACATGCAAAACTTGTTTATTTAAATACAACCAAGTAATGCCTATTTTTGTAAGAATCATATGATGTTTTACATTTTCTTTATGTGACATACCAAATCCGCTTGTAACGCATGGGCCGGGTTTGGGGTGTTACATAAGCATTTGCTTGTCCTCAAGCAAAATTCTCAACTCACAATTAAAATGAACTTCCTCAATTCATAATATTCATCAATAGTGTTTCATCATAATTCATAGATAATTTATACATTGATAATTTAACTCAAAGGGTCCTAAAGATTCAAACAATCAAAGTCATAGTTTTTGTAGCATGAAAATATAGGCGTTTCCCTTTACCTAACTAATCACCTTTAGTTCAAAATCAACAAGAGTTGACATCCTCACTAAAGATTTACTCAAATCACTCAAAGTGTTTAAGGTTCAAAATTAAGCACTCAAAAGTCAAACATGAAAAGTTAATCCCATAGGCTTGCATGAAAATCATATCTCCACCACTATAGAATGAAATGATACACAGATCAAAAAGTCTTTAAAAAGGGTTGTAATGGGGCTTAGGTTAAAGGTGTGGATAAAGGCTAAATTAAAGGGTTAGAATCGAGATTGAATTGACAATTTACTTAACTAGAAAAATGAACTAATCCTGAATAATTACATCAATTAAAAAATTTAAACACTAATAACACGAGCTTCTTCTCAGAATGTGGAATTCATTGCTCAAGCTCAAACATAAAAATAACAATGAATAACTTCGTTTTTTTAAGAACAATATTTACAATTAAGAAGAAAGAACTTTAACAACTGAAATATAGAACATAGTTAGGCAATTGCTCAAAATCAAATCTCGACAAAAAGGGAGTCAAGAAATGGTATAACAAATACAAGATGGGTTTTGGGTTAATATTAGTGGGTGAGTCAATAAAAAGGGTTGTTAAGATTAAAGGGGTTCACTAGGGGTTAATTGTAAGGGTAGGCTTTTAGTGGAGTAAGCGGGTTAAATCCTAAGTGCCTTTATTATCTCTGTATATCAAATCAATAATGTGGTCTTGACATGTATAATCAAAGAAAGTTCTACAATAACAAATCAATGTTGACACACTCATAATCAAAAAGTGAGCACGAAAAGAATGTATGCCCTAAAAGGCTCAAAATCTCACAGAAATTATGGGTTTTGGTATCAACCTTGTAAATTTGAAACTTCAAGGTAATAATTAGATTCAGATAGACAACCTAATCAAAATTTTAGTTTTTGAAAATAGACTTATCATGCTTGATTCTCTAGTCTCCTAAAGTTTAAATCATCACTCCACAATTATCAACGACTTAATCCAAAACAAATCAATAAAAAATATGATTCAAAGGAAATTTCATTCTAATAGTAATATGAGAAAATTACTTAAAAACAAGACATAATTTAGGTATTTGAGAATAATGCAAAAAGTTAGGAACTTTTCAAAATAAAATTCACCCCCCACACTTAAGATGTACATTACCCTCAATTTACAAAGATAAATATTAACAATACAGTAGAAACATCAAGAGAGAGAGAGAGAGAGAGGTGAAACTTCCTGAATTTCGGATGGGTTCCTTGAGTTAGAAGTGTGGACACTTGATTCGGAGGTGAAAGATAAGTTGGAGGAGGCGTCTTTGGTTGTGGTATGGTGGCCGCCCACAATCTCTGCGCTATGAAGAAATTGGGAAACTCGCGAAGAATTAGCCAGGAAATAATAAGAATAATTCAAAATATACTTATTATATATTTAAAGACAAGAAAGATAAAGAGAAAGAAAAATAAGACTAAAAGAAAAGATTAATGGACTGAAAAGTCCTTATTGTTAGATTGTTCGCGAGGTGGGTGTGATTTCTAAAACGTGGTGTGGTGATTCCCTAACAGCTTTCAGAACCTAAATCAAAGAAAGCAAAACAAAATAGATTAAATTAAGTAAAAGAGATATAAAGAAAGGAAAATAAAGGAGAAGAGAAAAGAAAAAGAAGAATGAAATGGACTCAAAGGTCCTTGTCTTGTCGAGTGGATAAAGCGGTCGGCATGAACTTATGTAGATCGGTCTTGTAGAGGGAGACTGTGCTAGGATCCTTCTGTTTCTTTGACATGGATATGGTGTAGATCAAGAGTTAGAAGGATGGAAATGAAAAGGGAGGGGTGTGAAGGATATGGAAGAAGGGGAATGGGGAGTGGGTGAGAAGGGGAGAGGGGTGTTTTAAATAGAAATTTCAGATCTGGTACATCCCCTGCCCGTGTACCATAGGCGTGTTGTGCCACATGGCCGTATCGCACAGCCGTGTTGTGCTTCGTTCATTTCTCCCACGCCTGTGTATAGGTCGCCACGCCCGTGTTGCTAAAATAGTGTCGACCACGGCTGTATCGCACGACTGTGGTGTTTAGTCGGAGCCCGTGGCTTGAAGATTTTTTTCGTCCTGTTTCGTACTCTCTCTGCCACATTGGTACAAAAATCTGTGGTGTCCACACGGCCACGGCCACGGCCGTGTGGTATGGAAATCTACGCGTTGGTTAGTTTGTAGTTAGGTGCTAAAAAGGAAAAATAAAAGTAAAACTAAAAATGTAAAAATTAATGGGGTTAGTGCTCGGGTTGCCTTCCGAGAAGCACTCGTTTAAAGTCTTAAGCTAGACTTACCTCTCATTTGCATAATCATGGTGGTTTGAGGAGTTGAAAATCCTTTCTCATGCTATCAGTTCTATTATCAATATATAGCTCGAGTCGAGTAGCATTTACGTTAAAAGTGTCGAATATAGGATTACTTACCTCGACTGTTCCGTAAGGGAAGACATTGAGTACCTTATCTTTTGTTTGTATCAAGGTCTGAGGTGGCGATCCGAGGGTCTGTTTTAGCCAACAATACCTTATGCCCGATCTTAAATTCGTTTGTCCCATAGAATGGTGTTGGTTCTGCTTCGTGTATTCCTAGTTTCTCCCTGAAATGTGTCTTCCACTCGTCTAAATTCATCGATCTGAAGCCGTCGTTCCTCGTGAGTTATTTCTTTGTTGTCATGAGTTATAGGATCTGGCTCAGTTGTGTAGTTCTATGGTGCTTCTAGATCTTTTAATTTTTGTGGTAGTTTATTTTGCAACATTGCTGAGCACACTGTGTTTAGTTCCACATGCGACTCCTCGTCTAACTTTCGCTTGTTTGTCAAAAGCTCTTTTAAAAATTTCCTTGAATCTGGCATCTGCGAAAGAGTTTCAAGAAATGGTAAGTTAATATGTAATTTCTTTAAATGTTTAAGAAATTTACCGAATTGTTCATCTGTGTTGTCTTTATTCATCGCAGCGGGATATAGCACACGAGGTTGGCACTCTTTAATTACCGATTTTGGCTTATCATGACTTACGTCAACCTTACCTTCCTCCATCACATTCTCTTGTCTTAATTTGGACTTATCTAACCCTTCACTAACATGAGCTATTATGGCTTGAAGTTGCTCCTTAGGGTTAGTTTCTGTGTTGCATGGCAAGTTGCCTTGTGGTCACTCTGATATGATCTTAGCAAGTTGACCTAATTGGTTCTCGATCCCTTGAATTGACACTTGTTGATTTTTAAGTGTTGTCTTGGTGTTTTGGAAACGAGTTTCTGACACTGCTATAAATTTTGTCAGCATCTCCTCAAGGTTCAGCTTCTTTTCCTGTGGATAAGGCTGTTGTTGGAAGTTTGGAGGGGGTTGTTGTCTTTGATTTCCTTGACCACCCCATGGAAAATTGGGGTGGTTCCTCTATCTTGGATTATAAGTATTACTATAAGGGTTATTTTGAGATCGAAAATTAGTACCCATATAGTGAACTTGCTCGTTTTCAGTGCTTGGGTTGTAAGGTGGATACTCTGTATTGCTCATCCCTCCTCCATTCATATATCACTGTATAACTAGATGTACCTGCGAAGAACTACATAAACCATCAATCTGTTTATTTAACATTTCTACTTGATTTGATAGCATGGTTACTGCGTCGAGGTTGAAAACACTGGCGGCTTTTGTTGGCCTTGTCCTCGTGACTTGCCACTGATAGTTATTCAGTGACATCTCTTCAATGAATTCGTAGGCAGCCTCAGTTGTTTTGTTATTCAGGGTTCTGTCGGTGGCTGAATCAATTAACTGCCTGGTTAAGGGGTTCACACCGTTGTAAAAAGTTTGGACCTGTAGCCACAAGGGTAATCCATGGTGTGGGTAGCTTCTCAATAGATCTTTGTATCTCTCCCATGCTTCGTAAAGTGTCTCTAAATCTATCTGCACAGAACAAGAGATATCATTCCTCAACTTAGCCGTTTTAGCCAGCGGAAAATATTTCAACAAAAATTTTTCGGTCATTTGTTCCCATGTAGTGATTGATCCTCGTGGAAGAGAATTCAACCACTGTTTAGCTTTATTCCTCAAAGAAAAGGGAAACAACCGAAGACGAATGGCATCATCAGAAACGCCATTTATTTTGAAAGTGTCGCAAAATTCTAGGGAATTCACCAAGTGATTGTTTGGATCTTCATCTTGCAAACCATCAAACTGAACAAATTGATGTATCATCTAAATTGTGTTAGGTTTCAGTTCAAAATTATTTGCAGCAATAGCAGGTCTAGCAATACTTGACTCAGTTCCTGTTAAATTAGGTTTAGCATAATCATACATAGTTCGAGGAGCATGATTTTCGGCCACCTTTGGAGGTAGCAATTATTATCGGCCATCTCTTCAGTAGTATTAATTTCATTTTCTTGCTCTTCTTGTATGTACTGTAGGCTTCTCCTTATTTCTCTTCGATTTCTGCGAACTGTGCTTTCAATTTCACTATCGTAGAGTAGAGGTCCTGATGGGTTTCTTCTAGTCATAAACTAGAATACCTGTCAGAAGCAAAGAAGAAAATTTAGAAAAGTAAAAATAAAATTTAATTGCAAAAAAAATATGGCTAAAATAATAAAAATTGAGCGTTCTTAATATTTCAGTTCCCCGGCAACGGCGCCAAAAACTTGATCGTGTGTCAGAGTCTTAAAATTTATATAATGAATGATCGAGCCTAGAAACTAACTGTGACAACGATTGAGGAAAGTGCACCTATCGAACAATAGTATAGTTTAGTGGGAAGACCGAAATGTCGAACCCAAAGGAACCAAAAGTACTAATACTAACTTTCTTTTTATTATTTAACCTACTATAAAAGTGAATTGTTTTTTAATCTAAAAATAACTAACTACTAAGCTAAAGATGCTAAGACAAAGAGAATTAATTGGGGAAAATACTTATGGGAAAAACCAATTGATTAAGACAATACCAGAGGAAGAATCCACCTAGACTTCACTTGTTATCTAACTTTGAACTAGATGATTTATTCACTTGACTTGATCCATAGGATTCCCTAATTTATATTAATACCTCTTTCGAGGCTACTAACGTCTAACCCTAGGTTGATTAATTGAAATCTCTTTCTAATTAAAACCCCTAGAATTGCATTAACTCGATCTATGGACTCCCATATTAGGTTTGACCCTAATCTGGCAGATTTTCGTCGTCTTATTTCTAGGGTTGCGATTAACTCCGGTTAACTACGCTAGATCTACTCTTAAACACAGACTTTTGCTCAACTACTTAAGCACATCAATACTTGAATCAATATCCAGAAATATCAAAACAAAATTAAGAACACATAATTAAGAACAAATCACTTATTTATCATATAATTCAAAAAACAATAACAAGATCCGTCTTAGGTTTCATCCCCCTCAGGTATTTGAGGGGTTTAGTTCATAATGATAAAAGAATACATCTCAGAAGAAAATATAAAACAAAACATAAGAAAAACCCTAAAACCCCCTGAAGGAAATCGAAGGGAAGATCTTTCGTCTTGAGTATAATTCTGGCTTCTTGAGATGAATCAACTGGCTTACGAAGTAAATCCACAATTCTGGCCTCTCTGGCTTGGCTCTTCGGCCTAACTGGACGCCCCTTATTAGGTCACACTTAGGGTGTTTATATAGGCTTTCGAAATGTCTTTCTTCGCCCCTAAGTATCCTAATCCGAGTGGAATTAAAACAGGTCACGGCAAGGACACGCCCGTGTAAATCGAGGCCAGGCCCTGTTCTGGTCTGCTAAGGAGGCACGGCCATGTAGCTTGGGCCCAGGCTGTGCCGATTTTGTACTTTGGCCCATTTTCTCTGTTTTTGGCCCTTTTCTCATTCTTTTCATCCTCCGGTGCTTCCCTAAGTATAAAACATGAAATTAAAGGATTAGGAGCACCAAATTCCACAATTCGGGGAATAAATCATCCAAAAGTATGCTAAATGTGGGATTAAAATATGAACATATTATGGTTTATCAATTATGTTATAATAATTTAATATTATATGCATGGTAAGGTTGGTTATTTCTTGCATACAAGTTTACTAAGCTATATAGCTTACTCCATTTATTTTGAATGTTTTTATAGTGTTGCCAAGCTAACTCGGAATCAGAGATCGTCAAAGATTCGGATGACACTATCAAACTCTCATTTTGGGTATTAATGGTCTTAGCATTTTGAATGTATGGCATGTATAGGGACTTGGTCATTTTGTTATGTGTGTCATTCGTAATGTGGCCAAATGTATTGACTTATAATGGTTAATGATTTCATTTTGTATATGGTCATGAATGATGGCTTATGTTGGTAGAAGTTTCATCATATGTTCATACCATTCGTGAATATGGAAACTTGCATGATTTGTGTTGATAAATTATGATGTTGAAACATGTTAGATGTTGGCATGTGGATGTGATGTTAGTACCTTGGTTGTGGATGTTTTGGTTGCCTAAGTATGCTATGAATTGTGCCATTAAATTAGGGTAAGTGTAAGTGTAAATGAGGGTGGCAAATGTCTTGGTAAATAGCCTTATTTTTGCCCACATGGGTAGACACACGGGCGTGTGTCTAGGTCGTGTATGCCACACGGTTTGCCCCACGGGCATGTGTTCCGGTCGTGTATCCCCTGCACCTTAATTTTGAGAAACAGAATGTCCAGAATATAGCACACGAGTAGAGACACGGGCGTGTGTCTCAGCCGTGTGTGCTACACTGCCTAGAACACCGACGTGTGTCTTGGTCGTGTGAAACCTACACTTGACTCGAATTAAATTAATTTAACCACATGGCCTAGCACACAGGCGTGCGACACGACCGTCTGACACAAGTCATAGAGCACCCTAGATTGAACACGGTCTAAAGCACGGGCGTGTCCCAGGGCCACAAGGGTGTGTCCCTTGGACCACACGGTGTGGCACGGTCGTGTGACACAAGTCATAGAGCACCCTAAATTCAACACGGTCTGAAGCACGGGCGTGTCCCAGGGTCAGAAAGGCGTGTCCCTTGGACCACACGAGCTTGTGAGCCCTACAATTAGCAAAAATTTTCTAAGTTTTGTAAAAATTTCCTAAGTTCTTAGTTTAGTCCCGAACCACTTCCAATGCATGTTTTGGTCCTCGTAGGCTAGTCTTAGGGACTTTACGATCAATTATGAATGGTTTTAATTTGGATAAAAATTTATGACTCGGAATTGTGTAAATGCTTGTGTTGTAAGTCCAGTAATGCCTCGTACCCTGTTCCGATGTTGAATTCGGGTAAGGAGTGTTACATTTAATGTATCAGAGCTACAGTTTAGTTGATTCTCGGACTAACATAACATGTGTAAGGGTCTAGCTGTACATGCCATATATGAATTTTTATAGTGTGATGACTCTTGACAATTTAAATTATGTTTCCATATAGTAAATGGATCCCGACGTAGAAGTGGCTATGACGTTGAAAGTAATGCCCCGGCTCCCTCCCAAGGGACCGCGCCATCCGAAGGTAGACCTGTGACAATTGGTCAAGGAGGAAAGGCTAAGGAAGCCTTCTTCCAAAGATTGAATGAGTTACTTGCTGAGTTTGTTCGGTCAAATCCGGCTGCCTAACATCCTCCATCCCCACCTAACCCTCAAGCGGTTCCTGTAGTTCCTCAAGGTGTGGAAATGGTAAGACTGAACAAGCCTCCAATCGATAAGATTTGAAAGCAAGGGGCTGAAGTATTTAGAGTAAATGTCGATGATGATCTTGAGAGGGCAGAATTCTGGTGAAAACTCTATCCGGGTATTTGATGAGCTTTCTTGCACATCGGAGGAGTGCTTGATATGTGCTATATCACTCTTGAGGGATTCGGCATATCATTGGTGGAACACTTTAGTATCGGTAGTACCAACAGAAAGAGTTACTTGGGACTTCTACTAAGAGGAGTTCATGAAGAAATATATCAGCGAACGATTTATTGATCAAAAACGCAAAGAGTTCGTGGAGCTAAAACAAGGTCGAATGACTGTGATTGAATACAAGTGAGAGTTTGTTAGCCTCAGTAAGTATGCTCAGGAATGTGTTTCAACAAAGGCTATCATGTGTAAGAGATTTGAAGATGGTTTGAATGAGGATACTAGACTATTAGTTGGGATTTTGGAATTGAAAGAATTTGTTGTGCTAGTTGAGCGAGCTTGCAAAGCTGAAAAGTTGAGTTTGAGATTAGAGACTTGAGAAAGAGGCCAATGAATAAGTCATTTAGTCTCCATCAAAGAAATCGAGGGATATGCATACTCGTTTGAATGCTTCAGTTGGGTATCCCAACAGAGATCATGGGAAGCAATATTCGGGTTCTAAGGCCCAGACTACGTCTATAGCGAGCGTTGGTAACGCGAGGTCTAATAAGCCTGAATGCCAACACTGTAGTAGGCGACACCTCGGTGAATGTAGGATGAAAAATCGGGCTTATTTTAAATGTGGCTCCCAAGATCACTTCATTCGGGATTGCCCTGAAATGGTTCAAAAGGATAATTTTCAGAATGCAAGATCGAGTAACACTGCTGCTAGAGGGAGACCAATGAAAAATACAGGAAATGGGACTAGTAGCAGAGGTGTATCCAATGATTCAGCTATGAGATCAGAAGCTAGAGCACCTGCTAGAACTTATGCCATTCGTGCTCACGAGGATGCGTCCTCCCCTAATGTGATCACTAGTACATTTTCTCTTTATGATACTAATGTAGTTGCATTAATTGATCCTGGACCGACTCATTCCTATATTTGCATGAATTTGGTATCTAGTAAGAATTTACCTGTTGAGTCTACTGAGTTTGTGATTAAGGTGTCGAACCCCTTAGGCAAATATGTATTAGTCGATAATGTTTACAAGAGTTGTCCTTTGATGATTCGGGGTCACTATTTTCCGGCTGACTTAATGCTTTTTCCATTTGATGAGTTTGATGTGATTCTTGGAATGAATTGGTTGACACTACATGATGTAGTAGTGAATTGTAGACGAAAAGTTATTGAACTGAAATGTCAAATCAATGAAATTCTTCGGGTTAGATCAGATAAGGCGGGTGAATTGCCTGTTGTGATTTCGTCTATGTCGGCTCAGAGGTATGTAAGAAAGGGTTGTGAAGCATTTCTTACGTATGTACTGAATAAGAAAGTGTCTGAATTGAAGATTGAATTGATACAGGTAGTTTGTCAATATCTAGATGTGTTCCCAGAAGAGTTGCCAGGGTTACCACCGGTTAGAGAGGTGGAGTTTGCTATTGACTTGGTACAAGGGACTTGTAACACCCCTAACCCGTAACCAACGCCGATCAAGGGTTAAAGGCATTACCGGACAAATCAGAATCTTTTACAGACATTTCATAATATAATTCAATGAATAGAATGAAGTTGTCCTTTAAACAGGTCTACGAGACCTTAAGCATGCTTTAGAAAGGGGCCGGGACTAAACCGAACATATACAGAGATTCTCGAAAATTTAAATTTTTTTCTAAGTGACAGAGGTCACACGCCCGTGTGGGCAGGCTGTGTACCTCCCACGACCTCAGACACGCTCGTGTGTTTAAGTCGTGTCAAAACAGGGCATACATACTGACTTGTCCACAAAGCCGTGGACACGCCCGTGTGCCTCACCCGTGGTCGCTACTAACTTGCACCACACTGCCAGTCACACGCCCGTGTGTCCAGCCCGTGGTCAAGTTTGACTTATTTTGAAACACAACCATGAAGGACACGGTCGAGCCACATACCCGTGTGCTCAACCGTGTGGGCAACTATAGGCCATTTGCAAGGCCAAAATGCCACCCACACTTTGGGTTTCACCTACAAGCATAATTAAACATCAAGCCAAGCATCAAGGGCAACCAAAAACATACCAAATGGTCATCCTTTTCAACTTTTTCAAGTACTCTTCAAACATGCCAACTTAGCATCGACAAGCTTACCATTACCTTGACCATTTCATTAGCTAACAAACCATACCAAACTAAGCATCATATAGCTTGACTACTCATACACATCACAAACATTTATCTAGCCATATCACATGGCTATATACACCCTTTCAAAACAAAACCATATTAGCAAGACTATACACCTAAACATATTCAAAAGGTACAAAAATATGATTTGAGTAGTGTGATGACAATCCTCGATGATTTTCGAGCCTTTCGTAGCTTCAACGATCTATAAAACAAAACAAACACACACAAAGTAAGCTTTGAATAGCTTAGTAAGTCATATACAAATAAACTTAACATATAAGCATTCATTATTCATATCAAATATGAGATTAGTAATAATTCATTTGCACATTCATAGTTCTTGGCTCATTTGTTTAGCCATTTACTTACCAACATAGATATCACCATGTTCTCCATTAGATCATAGCTTATTCATTCATATATCACATTTTACTTCATCAAATCCATACACATATCTCATCTAGGTAAGTTCATATATATACTTACCTTCCATACACATACATAGTGTACATTTCAAACGTACCTGAAACGATTATACATTTCACATCGCCCTTAGTTTCTCGAAATTGCTTGTTGAACCATTCGGAACCAAATAAGATACTCAGAATGCTCGAAATAGTTGTACAATGCCAACATCCCAGACGTGGTCTTACATGTACTCAGATATTGATGCCACTGTCCCAGTCAGGGTCTTACACGAAATCAGAAACGATACCAATGTAACACCCCTCGCCCAAGTTTGATGCTGGAACCGGGTTTAAGGCATTACCAAACTTATCACGCTTAAACATCACAAATTGGGCTATAAGATTTCATTTGAACTCGTCATTTGATAATTCTCGGCCCAAGAGGCCCTAAACATACCTCAGACAAGTTGAGGAACTTAATCGGGAACTTTTACGAGCTTGGAAAACTTTCTTTAAAACAGGGGCCACACGCCCGCGTTGGTCTAGGGACACGCTCGTATCCCCCTAAGACATGCCGGTGTCTTCCGCCTGTGGTCGATCCTGACCAAAACACACGACCTAGACGCACCCGTGTGGCTGGCCTGTGGTCACCTCTGATTAATCCACACGGCCGGTTGCATGCCATTGTGCTACAACCATGTGGCGATTTAAATTTTAATCCTAGGTGCAGACTTCACACGGCCAGGGCACACGACCATGGACTGACCGTGTGTCACACATGGCCTAGACACACGCCCGTGTGCCTATTCATGTGGACAAGAACAAGGTTATTCGCTAAGCTCTTTGCATTCCCCTAGTTCAAACCATACGAATCCTGTCAACTTATCCAATAACAACTCATAACCCAAGGGCACATCGAAGAACTCATCAAGACATCCATACACAAGTCATAGACTTCATGAAAATCATCTTCATTAAGCAAAAGAATTTGCTAAGTGTTGGCATAACTTTAAGGCCATTTACAAAATGACTTTAGTAACTTATATAACCAACACTTTGGCTAACAATTACAACTTAACAAAATACTCGAGTCCTATACATGCCATACTCAAAACAAGTCTAATTTGTTATACCAAAGTGATGTTGATAGTGTGATGTCCAAACTCCAACGATCCACGTTCCTCGAGTTATCTTAGCAATACTACAAGGAAAAAGGGAAATGAAAGGGGTAAGCACAAAGCTTAGTAGGTTTGCATGGAAATAAATAGCAACAATAAGCTCATAATATAATTCATCCGTGGCATTGACTAACCATACACAAGTCATAGGCTCCTTGCCATACTTACTTACAATTGTCCTTATTTATTACATATCGTGCTATACCTCGTTATCATTTCTTCATGACTCATTCACGAGTACCTGTTTTCACTCAATCACGTGACTTTAGTACAATTCTCCTTTCTACTTCTATACACATCTACTTATCCCCTTAATCATTAGAGATAGTCAAGGGCGCATATTCATCGTCATTCATGTAGGTACGAAACCAATGCCACATCCCAAAGGTGGTCTTACACGGAGTCACTTCTAAATGCCAATGCCATATCCCGGATATGGTCTTATATGAATTTTCACATTAAATATCGATGCCATATCTCGGATATGGTGTTATACAATTTTCATATTCATTACCAAAGCCATATCCCAGATATGGTCTTATACGGGAACTCAACTAGGTGCCGAGGCCATGTCCCAAACATGGTCTTATACAGGACCTTATCTATCTCATCTCTCGATGATAGCATTTTAATATTCAATATGGTCCACTAGGACTCCATCATCTCATTCATCATTAACTACTCAGTTTAGTAGAGCATCATGCATCAATATAATGCCAAGCATTCTCAATCATGCTAACATAAATGTTGAATCTATCACATACAAACTTACCTCGGTTTCAAAATGAGCTAACTCGTCGGTTTAGTCCAAGACTTTGTTCTTTCCCCGATCGAGGCAGATTCTCAATTTTTCTTGCTCTATAATAGCAATTTAGCTCATTTTAATCACCAAATTAAAATAAAGCATTTCAATAATCATGCTTAGGCAAAATTACCATTTTTTCCCTAAACTTTGGCAAAATGAACATTTTACCCCTAGACTCGGAAATTAATTCTGATCACATTTTTACCTTCAACAAGCCTAGGTGAACATTTAATACTCATATAGCTATCATCAAAACTCAACATTTCACATAATTACTACAAATTTGTAACCTTTTCATCAAGGTCCAATTAGGTGTTTTCAAGACAACACCCTTCACAAAAGTTGTTCATCTAACAACTAAGACTCAATTTCTTCCATAAAAATGCAGCAAATAACAATGATAGCACTCAAGGAAAAACTCTAAAGTCTTCACCATGTTGCACATTAGTCCCCTCATTTGAAAGCTTAAGCTTTAGAGGTCTCAAAAGTACAACTATTTTCAAGAAAAGATCACTAGAACACTTACTTGTGAAGAGAAGAGTGTGCTGAAATTGTGGAAGCTTTCTACCCCTATTTGGCTACAAATTTTTGTTGGAAGAAATGAACAAGAAAGATGGACATCATCTTTTTTTTACTATTAAACTATCAATTTAATCCACCAAACATCACCAACTTTGACCAACTTGGTCAATTCTTGTCCCCTATGGTAGTCTATGGCTGGCCAAGCCTTTTCAAAGGTCTAAATTGCCTTTTAAAGACCTCAAATTAATAATCTATGGCTATTTGGTACCTTTAGCTTATAGGATGGAACTTTCACACTTTATGCGATTTAATCCTTTTTCGCGATTAAACATGAAATCACTAAAATTAAAGTACCAAAATTCTCATGTACATATACCATCATGCTCTGACTCATAAAATGACATGAAAATAAATTTCTCTAATCTCGGATTAGTGATCCCGAGATCACTGTTCCGACTAGCCCCTAAATTGGGCTGTTACAATTCTCCACCTTAAGGATTTTCGTCCCCGAAAATCTTACTGGTGAAAAGGTTGGGGTATTGGTTTCTCATCGTTTCCTCGGGCTCCCATGTACCCTCTTCTATTCCGTGTGTAATATCCCGGGTTAGGGGTTGTTTCGTTGTTGCATGGTCTGCATGTTGTTAGTATGCTATGTTGCTATTTTTATGTTCTTGGGGCTTAATTTTAGCCTAGGTGTAGGCCTGAGTTAATGGAAGAATTTTAGTTTTTGGGTGTTAAGTGAAGGGAACTGGGGAAGCTGGGGTTTAAGAATTATTTTCGTGGTTTTATTGCACAAAAGGTGAGCTGGCAGAGTGGCAAGGCATGTGCCACTTGGAGCTTGAAGTTGGCGTCATTTACAAGGGAGGGGAGGTCCTGAGTTCAAGCTGCAGGATTCCCATTTTTGGTGCCTATTTTGGACGGCATGGAGGAAGAGTTAGAAGGCAATTTGAACTCTGCCTTGGACTTGGTCTTCTCATTCAAATGGAGAGTGGAGAGGGATTTTAGGAGGTTGACTAGTTCAACCAATTTGGATGTGTGGATGTGAGTATATTGAGGGATATGGCCGAATTTTGGGGGCTTTGAATGGGGGGAAGTGACGGCTTGGTATGGGGATTGGGTGTGCCGAATTTCTTTTTTGCATTTTGGGTGGTTTCGGTCAAAGGCTGGTAGCAACCAAAGTTCTCCCATTTTTGACAAAACAAGCTGATTTTTGTTGCCATAGAAAATTCTCTCATCTTTTCTTCACCCTTTGAAACCGAAAGCTCTCAATCAATTCTTTTCTTTTTCAATTATTGAAACCGAATTCAGTGACCCCTCTTTCTCATTCTTGCTCTTTCTTTTCTTTTTCACTCTTTCATAACTTTTGTGCCGAATTCATATCCCCTCCTAGCCGAATCTTCATGTATGCCATACCATTTCATTAAGCCGAAACACTAATTCCCAAAACACATTTTGTTTTCCATCTCTTTTCCTTCCAAAACCGTAAGTTCTTGTCCCCATCTATTTTCTATTTTTCTTCCATTTCAAAAGCTCTTGTAGCCGAATATCTCCCCTTCTCCTAGTAGTCTCCCTTGGCCGAATCTTTGGTGGTTCTCTCCTAGTGTGGTTAGCCGAATCTTGGTTGGTGTTGGGGGTAAGTGTTTGGCCGAATGGCCATGTCTATTTTCTCTAGTTCTATATTGAAATTGGTTGGATTAAAAGCTTATGTTTGGTTGCGGTTGGAAGGATATTAAGCTTTTGATAATCATCTTGTGTTAGGGTCTTTGGACGTTGAAAAGTAGCCGAGAAGAGCCTTCACCCTTGTTAACCGATTGGTAGGTGGTGGTAAGTATGGGCTTGTGTTTATTCTTTCAGTTCGATTAAGACAAAGGACTAACTGTTTGTTGTTAGGGACTTGACCGATTGGCAAAAGAACCACTGTTGGTTCGGATTTGGGAGGAAACCAAATCTATCGAAGGTAAGAGTTTAAAAGTAAGCCCTTTGGTTTGATAGCTTTGGCCGAATGCTATGGATGCCTAATCCCTTTGTTGGCCGATTGTAGGAGCTAGTCATCGAAGGGATCTAGATCGCTTTGGTTGGGATTTCTAGACTCGTAACTATCAGGTGTGTAACTAACACACCTATACCTAGTAATATTATTATTAAACCTGCTTGCTTAAATAAAAGTCATGACAGTGATGATTGAAATGATACCCTGATGGGTATGAGCCGGGACTCGGGTAAGTCAGTGTTATTATTATGAGTTATTGATGATCTGTATGATATCATGGTTATGGATATGTGACATGGGGTATGAGATTAGACAGATTGGCATGATATGCATGATAGTATGATATGCATGATAGTATGATATGCATGATTACATGAGTTTGGCATGTTGATGGGTGATACGAGAGGAGGGAGCAGTGGTATATTGTGCTGACGAGCACCAGTGCTTTGGTAGCACACTTTGTGACTTTGGGTCACCAGAGGTTTGGCACCTCCAGAGGTTTGGTACCTCAGCGTCTCGTCCCAGTGGCTCAGTACCACAGTGGGTTGGCCCCACAGATGATTATACGGGATTGACGCCAGTGTTTTGGTAACACACGATGGGTTGGCCCCATCATCAGATTTGTGACTACGGTCACCAGTGCTTTGGTAGCACATTGTGTCTTTGGGACACCAGAGGTTTGGCACCTCATTGCGACTTGTCCCTGTGGTTTGACCACCGTGGGTTGGCCCCACTTGAGATATGGGATCGTCTGCTAGTGTTTTGGTAACACACGATGGGTTGGCCCCATCATCATTGGATTTGTGACTTCGGTCACCAGTGCTTTGGTAGCACAACTGTGTCTTTGGGACACCAGTGCTTTGGTAGCACATTGACGGATATTGTGTCTTTGGGACACCAGTGCTTTGGTAGCACATTGTGACTATATGTCACCAGTGGTTTGGCACCACCAGTGGTTTGGTACCACACGGGGTAGAAAAGGCGATGTGGATGGTTAGGTTCGGGTTGCATTAATCATGTTGCTATGTATGATGTGTGTTAGTATGTTGATTCTTTGGGAGTGGGATTTACACACTGAGTCACTCGACTCACCCTCTCCTTTGACATTTCAGGTGACTCGTAGACGCGGACAGGGAGCCGGGATGGACTCGAGGTGCTTATGCCATGCTGAATAAAGTTTTTACTCAGACTTTATATTTTTGGGTACTTTAGCTTATTTACTTTCACTTGGGTTTTTCTTTGGTTTGTAAAAGGCCTTTAAATTTATGTTTTAAGTTGGTTGATGTTTTAATTAGATTTAATATGCCTTAACAAAATAAGCCGGTATAAGTTTTACTAAAACCTGGGAAGATAATGTTTTCAAAATTATATCGCGACGTGTTTTTAACTATACCATCGGGTATCACACTAAATCTTTTTGACAAACAAATTCAACCGGTTTCCAATTCTAACTTGTAATTCACCTAAGTTCAAGAGTGTTTTATGTAACATTAAGTAACTAATGAGGTTTTAAATGGTTTAAACTCGTTTCAACTACAAATTCTGGCTAAGTTTTCAAAATCTCCGGGTTTCAAATATAGCAACTGTTTTTCAAACAAGACTACTCGAATTGTCTTCAAAATACACTGTGTTTTCACTAGGTTTTTAAACGAAAAATTTAACCTCTCACAAACGATTTCCCCGTAGCATACCAGATTCGGACGTGGTGTCTTGTCCGGGTTTGGGGTGTTACATTTGTGGTATCAGAGCCAAGTTCAAAGGCTCGGCTGTGGGCCTGAGGCCCAAAATGGTTTCAAAAGTCTGTTTAAGTGTTTGTTTTGAAAGTATGGTTTGAAAGGCATGGCACCGAGTCTCCGGCACCAGTTCGCCCAGGTAAGTACCCCGTACTATTACTTGTGATTTGATTGGAAATGATATGATTTGATGATTAACAGTAGTATGCTACTTTAGAGATTGAAACTGATAGGATTCTGTGAACTTGGAGAACAAATCCTCTTTAAATATTCATAAGACTTGCTTTTTAAACAAGTGGAATAAACACTGATGCATAAAATTCTCTAATCAGATACGTAGAAAGATTAGACATGAGCACTCGAGGTGGACGTGGTCGTAATACTCGCGGTAGAGGTAGGGGTAGAATGACGGTTTCTGAGCCCGTAGGATCTGGGCAGGGTTCAGAAAATGAGGTACCGGTTCCGCCACCAGCTGGAGGTGGTGAGTTCCAAGATCAGACTGGGGATGACGCAGTGTCACAGGCGATGCTGCGAGTGTTGGAAAGGGTAGCTGGGGCTAGTGGTGGTGCAGGAGTTAGGAAATCAGTCCCTGAGCGACTCCGGGCTAATGGGGCTGAATTCTTTCGAGGTGTTTCTGGTGTTGCTCCTAGCACTGCTGAATATTGGCTGGAGGCAACTGAGCGGATCATGGACGATCTGGACCTGACAACTGAAGAGAAGCTGAAGGGTATCGTGTCGCTTCTCCGGGATGAGTCATATCAGTGGTGGCTCACGGTTCGAGACAGTGTGGCAGCAGAGGATTTGACATGGGACTATTTCAGGGCTGCATATCAAAAGAAATACATCGGGGCTAGTTACATCGACTCCCAGAGAAAGGCGTTTCTGAGGCTTGTTCAGGGGAGTAAATCTGTTGCTGAGTACGAGGCTGAGTTCCTGAAGCTGAGTAGGTATGCCAGGGGCATGGTAGCCACTGAGCATGAGAGGTGTGTTCGTTTTGAGGATGGTCTGCGAGACGAGTTGAGGCTGCTGATTGCTCCACAGCAGGAGCGCGAGTTTGCTGTCTTGGTTGAGAAAGCTAAGGTGGCTGAGGGTGTTAAGGAGTCAGTGAGGCAGAGTATGGACAGGAGTAGGCTTAAGAGGAGCTTTGGGTCTTCTGGTTCGTCTGGTAATCGCAGAAGAGGGCTAGACCGAGTGGGCAGAATCAGTCTTCTAGATTTGTTGCTGCGAGGCAGGGACCGCCGCAGTGTAACCAGTGTGGGAAATCTCATTGGGGTGGTTGTTGGACTGGTGGTAAAGGGTGCTTCGAGTGTGGTTCTCTGGAGCATCGCATTAGGGACTGTCCGCGTAGGATGGCCAGGATTCAGTCGGAGAGTCAGGGCCGTAATCAGTTCAGAGGTAATGGACCGCCACCGCAGAGAGGCCGTGGTAATGGCAGAGGTGGTTATGGATCTGGTCGGGGCCGTGGAGCACCGGGCAGAGGTGCGGGTAGTTCTGATGCCAGACAGCCTGGATTGGTATATGCTGCGAGGCGCCGTGAGGAGGGCGACGCACCGGACGTCATAACCGGTACGTTTCTGATTTTTGGTACTCCTTATACTGCTTTAATTGATGTGGGTTCTACGCACTCTTATGTTGCCAGTAGTATAGTAGAGACAATGGACTTAGACTCTGAGATATCTTCTAGGCAGATGACTGTGATTAGCCCTCTAGGTCACTCTGTAGTGGTAGATAAACTGTTTAGAGAGGTACCCCTAGAACTCCAAGGGGTAGTGTTTGCTGCTGATCTGATGGAACTGCCGTTTGGGGAGTTCGATTTGATTCTCGGGATGGATTGGCTGGTTAAGTACCAGGCGAGGTTGGATTGCGCGCTAAGCGCATGGTTCTTAAGACGGTTGATGGTGTTGAGGTCGCTATGATAGGTAATAGGAGAGATTACTTATCAAATGTGGTATCTGCTCTAAAAGCGGAGAAGATGGTCAGGAAAGGCTGTGAAGCGTATGTGGTTCATGTGTATGCCTTGGAGGCTAAAGAGTCTGCTGTCGAGAAGGTGCGTACTGTTAAGGAATTTGCTGATGTGTTTCCTGAGGAGCTTCCGGGTTTGCCGCCAGATCGTGAGGTAGAGTTCGGGATTGATCTGTTACCCGGGACTGCGCCAGTGTCTATTGCTCCGTATAGGATGGCACCAAAGGAATTGGTGGAGCTTAAGGCTCAGATCCAGGAGTTATTGGATCGAGGTTTTATCAGGCCAAGTGTTTCGCCGTGGGGTGCGCCAGTTCTTTTCGTTAAGAAGAAAGATGGTACGATGCGGATGTGCATAGACTACCGCCAGTTGAACAAGCTGACGATTAAAAACAAGTATCCGTTGCCACGGATAGATGACTTGTTTGACCAGCTAAAGGGTGCTGCGGTATTCTCTAAGATTGATCTGAGGTCTGGGTACCATCAATTGAAGGTTAAGGAGGCGGATATCCATAAAACTGCGTTTCGGACTCGGTATGGGCACTACGAATTCCTGGTAATGCCGTTCGGGTTGACTAACGCACCGGCAGCGTTTATGGATATGATGAACAGGGTGTTTCAGCAGTATCTAGACCAGTTCGTGGTGGTTTTCATAGACGATATTTTAGTGTACTCAAGGACGGAGGAAGAGCATGATAAGCATTTGAGGGTGGTGCTGCAGATTTTGAGGGAAAAGCAACTCTATGCTAAGTTCAGTAAGTGCGAGTTCTGGCTTAGGGAAGTGACGTTCTTGGGTCATGTAGTGTCAGCAGAGGGGATTCGAGTAGATCCTCGCAAGATTGAGGCAGTTCTGGACTGGAAGCCACCTAGGTCAGTGGCTGAGATTCGTAGTTTTCTGGGTTTGGCTGGATACTACAGAAGGTTTGTTGAGGGTTTCTCGTTGATAGCAGCGCCGATGACTAAGTTGTTAAGGAAAGAGGTTCCGTTTGTTTGGACGGAGAAACAACAGGAAAGCTTTGACAAGTTAAAGAAGATTTTGACTGAGGCTCCGGTTCTAATTCAACCTGAGGCTGGTAAGGAATACACAGTCTACTGCGATGCATCACATACGGGTCTGGGTTGTGTGTTGATGCAGGAAGGTAAGGTTGTGGCTTACGCTTCTAGGCAGCTGAGGCCACATGAGGTCAACTATCCGACGCACGATTTGGAGCTAGCGCTGTGGTCTTCGCCTTAAAGATTTGGAGGCACTACTTGTATGGAGAGAGATCGATAGTCTACACGGATCATAAGAGTCTGAAGTATCTGCTGACTCAGAAGGATTTAAATTTGAGGCAACGCAGATGGGTTGAGCTGCTGAAGGATTACGACTGCTCGATTGAGTATCATCCGGGCAAGGCTAACGTGGTAGCAGACGCGTTGAGCCGTAAGGTTGTTTCGGACTTAAGAGCATTGTTTGCCCATTTGAGCTTGTATGACGACGGGAGTATTTTGGCAGAGCTGCAGGTTAAGCCTACTTGGGTTGAGCAGATCAGAGAAAAACAGTTAGCGGATGAGGTTCTGAGTGCGCGAAGGTTACAAGTGCAGAATGGTGGTTTGGAGGGTTACAGCTTGTCTGGTGATGAGGTTCTGTGTTTTCAGGGTAAGGCTTGTATGCCTAAAGATGTTGAGCTGAGGCAGAAGATTCTTCAGGATGCACATAGCAGTCCTTATGCTATGCATCCTGGAGGTAGCAAAATGTACAAGGATCTTAGAGAGCAGTTCTGGTGGCCTGGCTTGAAGAAAGAGGTGACAGAGTTTGTTGGGAAGTGTCTGACTTGTCAGCAGGTCAAGGCTGAACACCAGTTGCCGTCGGGTTTGCTTCAGCCTGTGAAGATTCCGCAGTGGAAGTGGGAAAGGATAACCATGGATTTTGTCAGTGGGTTACCGCTTACGCCAAGCAAGAAGGATTCAGTTTGGGTAGTAGTGGATCGTCTGACCAAATCAGCTCACTTTATTCCGGTGAGGGTTGACTACTCGCTTCAGAAGCTAGCGAAGCTGTATGTTTCAGAGATAGTAAGGTTGCACGGTGTGCCAGCTTCGATAATCTCGGATAGGGATCCCAGGTTTACGTCAAGGTTCTGGAAGGCATTGCATCAGGCTTTGGGTACTCGTTTGGATTTCAGCACGGCTTTTCACCCGCAGTCCGACGGACAATCAGAAAGGGTCATTCAGATCTTGGAAGACATGCTGAGAGGTTGTGTCCTGGATTTCAGGGGTAGTTGGGAGGAGTTCCTACCGTTAGCTGAGTTTGCCTACAACAACAGTTACCAAGCGAGCATCAAGATGGCACCGTATGAGGCGTTATATGGCAGGAAGTGTCGCTCACCTACGTGTTGGACGGAGTTAGGTGAACGCCAGTTATTGGGACCCGAGTTGGTAGCTGAGACTGAAGACAAGGTTAAGTTGATTCAAGCTAGATTGAAGGAAGCTTCGGACCGGCAGAAGTCTTATGCCGATCTTAAGCGAAGAGATATAGAGTTTGCCGTTGGGGATCGAGTGTTTCTGAAGGTCTCGCCTTGGAAGAAGGTTCTGAGGTTCGGGAAGAAAGGCAAGCTTAGTCCGAGGTTCATTGGGCCGTATAAGGTTTTGAGGCGGGTTGGACCAGTAGCGTATCAGCTTGAGTTGCCAGCAGAGCTTAGGCAGATTCACGATGTTTTTCACGTTTCAATGCTTCGGAGGTATCGTTCAGATCCGTCGCATGTGGTAGCAGTGGAAGAGATCGAGGTGAATCCAGACTTGACTATGGAAGAAGAACCTGTACAGATTCTTGATCGAGATGTAAAGGTTCTACGTAGGAAGTCTGTGCCTTTGGTTAAGGTACTTTGGCGGAATCATGGCGTAGAAGAAGCGACGTGGGAACCCGACGATACGATGAGACGGCAATACCCGCAACTCTTTTGACCAGGTAATTTCGAGGCCGAAATTATTTTTAAGGGGGGTAGAACTGTAATATCCCGGGTTAGGGGTTGTTTCGTTGTTGCATGGTCTGCATGTTGTTAGTATGCTATGTTGCTATTTTTATGTTCTTGGGGCTTAATTTTAGCCTAGGTGTAGGCCTGAGTTAATGGAAGAATTTTAGTTTTTGGGTGTTAAGTGAAGGGAACTGGGGAAGCTGGGGTTTAAGAATTATTTTCGTGGTTTTATTGCACAAAAGGTGAGCTGGCAGAGTGGCAAGGCATGTGCCACTTGGAGCTTGAAGTTGGCGTCATTTACAAGGGAGGGGAGGTCCTGAGTTCAAGCTGCAGGATTCCCATTTTTGGTGCCTATTTTGGACGGCATGGAGGAAGAGTTAGAAGGCAATTTGAACTCTGCCTTGGACTTGGTCTTCTCATTCAAATGGAGAGTGGAGAGGGATTTTAGGAGGTTGACTAGTTCAACCAATTTGGATGTGTGGATGTGAGTATATTGAGGGATATGGCCGAATTTTGGGGGCTTTGAATGGGGGGAAGTGACGGCTTGGTATGGGGATTGGGTGTGCCGAATTTCTTTTTTGCATTTTGGGTGGTTTCGGTCAAAGGCTGGTAGCAACCAAAGTTCTCCCATTTTTGACAAAACAAGCCGATTTTTGTTGCCATAGAAAATTCTCTCATCTTTTCTTCACCCTTTGAAACCGAAAGCTCTCAATCAATTCTTTTCTTTTTCAATTATTGAAACCGAATTCAGTGACCCCTCTTTCTCATTCTTGCTCTTTCTTTTCTTTTTCACTCTTTCATAACTTTTGTGCCGAATTCATATCCCCTCCTAGCCGAATCTTCATGTATGCCATACCATTTCATTAAGCCGAAACACTAATTCCCAAAACACATTTTTTTTTCCATCTCTTTTCCTTCCAAAACCGTAAGTTCTTGTCCCCATCTATTTTCTATTTTTCTTCCATTTCAAAAGCTCTTGTAGCCGAATATCTCCCCTTCTCCTAGTAGTCTCCCTTGGCCGAATCTTTGGTGGTTCTCTCCTAGTGTGGTTAGCCGAATCTTGGTTGGTGTTGGGGGTAAGTGTTTGGCCGAATGGCCATGTCTATTTTCTCTAGTTCTATATTGAAATTGGTTGGATTAAAAGCTTATGTTTGGTTGCGGTTGGAAGGATATTAAGCTTTTGATAATCATCTTGTGTTAGGGTCTTTGGACGTTGAAAAGTAGCCGAGAAGAGCCTTCACCCTTGTTAACCGATTGGTAGGTGGTGGTAAGTATGGGCTTGTGTTTATTCTTTCAGTTCAATTAAGACAAAGGACTAACTGTTTGTTGTTAGGGACTTGACCGATTGGCAAAAGAACCACTGTTGGTTCGGATTTGGGAGGAAACCAAATCTATCGAAGGTAAGAGTTTAAAAGTAAGCCCTTTGGTTTGATAGCTTTGGCCGAATGCTATGGATGCCTAATCCTTTTGTTGGCCGATTGTAGGAGCTAGTCATCGAAGGGATCTAGATCGCTTTGGTTGGGATTTCTAGACTCGTAACTATCAGGTGTGTAACTAACACACCTATACCTAGTAATATTATTATTAAACCTGCTTGCTTAAATAAAAATCATGACAGTGATGATTGAAATGATACCCTGATGGGTATGAGCCGGGACTCGGGTAAGTCAGTGTTATTATTATGAGTTATTGATGATCTGTATGATATCATGGTTATGGATATGTGACATGGGGTATGAGATTAGACAGATTGGCATGATATGCATGATAGTATGATATGCATGATAGTATGATATGCATGATTACATGAGTTTGGCATGTTGATGGGTGATACGAGAGGAGGGAGCAGTGGTATATTGTGCTGACGAGCACCAGTGCTTTGGTAGCACACTTTGTGACTTTGGGTCACCAGAGGTTTGGCACCTCCAGAGGTTTGGTACCTCAGCGTCTCGTCCCAGTGGCTCAGTACCACAGTGGGTTGGCCCCACAGATGATTATACGGGATTGACGCCAGTGTTTTGGTAACACACGATGGGTTGGCCCCATCATCAGATTTGTGACTACGGTCACCAGTGCTTTGGTAGCACATTGTGTCTTTGGGACACCAGAGGTTTGGCACCTCATTGCGACTTGTCCCTGTGGTTTGACCACCGTGGGTTGGCCCCACTTGAGATATGGGATCGTCTGCTAGTGTTTTGGTAACACACGATGGGTTGGCCCCATCATCATTGGATTTGTGACTTCGGTCACCAGTGCTTTGGTAGCACAACTGTGTCTTTGGGACACCAGTGCTTTGGTAGCACATTGACGGATATTGTGTCTTTGGGACACCAGTGCTTTGGTAGCACATTGTGACTATATGTCACCAGTGGTTTGGCACCACCAGTGGTTTGGTACCACACGGGGTAGAAAAGGCGATGTGGATGGTTAGGTTCGGGTTGCATTAATCATGTTGCTATGTATGATGTGTGTTAGTATGTTGATTCTTTGGGAGCGGGATTTACACACTGAGTCACTCGACTCACCCTCTCCTTTGACATTTCAGGTGACTCGTAGACGCGGACAGGGAGCCGGGATGGACTCGAGGTGCTTATGCCATGCTGAATAAAGTTTTTACTCAGACTTTATATTTTTGGGTACTTTAGCTTATTTACTTTCACTTGGGTTTTTCTTTGGTTTGTAAAAGGCCTTTAAATTTATGTTTTAAGTTGGTTGATGTTTTAATTAGATTTAATATGCCTTAACAAAATAAGCCGGTATAAGTTTTACTAAAACCTGGGAAGATAATGTTTTCAAAATTATATCGCGACGTGTTTTTAACTATACCATCGGGTATCACACTAAATCTTTTTGACAAACAAATTCAACCGGTTTCCAATTCTAACTTGTAATTCACCTAAGTTCAAGAGTGTTTTATGTAACATTAAGTAACTAATGAGGTTTTAAATGGTTTAAACTCGTTTCAACTACAAATTCTGGCTAAGTTTTCAAAATCTCCGGGTTTCAAATATAGCAACTGTTTGTCAAACAAGACTACTCGAATTGTCTTCAAAATACACTGTGTTTTCACTAGGTTTTTAAACGAAAAATTTAACCTCTCACAAACGATTTCCCCGTAGCATACCAGATTCGGACGTGGTGTCTTGTCCGGGTTTGGGGTGTTACACCGTGCCTTTGCCATAGGACTTTCACTAAGGCTATTCTTTTTTTCTCAACTATTTAACCTCTCGCGCCAAAATTTTAACCAACTCTTCACCATAAGTCAAGTCAGATTGTATCTCAACCTCTGCCGATACAGTGACATGCGAAGAGTCCAAACGGTATCGGCGCAACATGTATACGTGAAAGACGTCATGAATCTTTTCCAGCTTAGGTGGCAAGGCCAACCAATAAGCTACCAGTCCTATCTTCTCAGTAACTTCATAGGGTCCGATAAAACGCGGACTCAACTTGCCCTTCCAGCCAAATTTGAGGACTTTTCTCCAAGGCGATACTTTCAAGAACACTTTATCACCGACTTTGAATTCAATCTCTTTCCTTTTTAAATCTGAATAGGACTTTTGTCTATCTGAGGTGACTTTTAGACAATCACGTATCACTTTTACTTTCTCTTCAGTTTCTTTAACCAACCCCGAGTATCTGTTTCTTTCTAAGTTCTGACCAATACAAGGGCGTTCAGCACTTACGCCCATACAATGTCTCATAAGGCGCCATCTTCAAACTTGGCTGAAAACTATTATTGTAGGCGAATTCCACCAACGGTAAGTATTTCTCCCAATTTCCATGGAATTCCAACACGCAACATCGAAGCATGTCTTCGAGTATCTGAATTACTCTCTCCGGCTGTCCGTTAGTTTGTGGATGGAAGGCTATACTGAAACTCAATTTCGTGCCTAAGGCCTTTTGCAACTTTTTCCAAAATCGTGACGTGAATCTCAGATCTCTACCCAAAATGATCGAAAATGGTACACCATGAAGTCTTACTATCTCTGACATGTATAAGCTTGCCAATTTGTCAAGCGAATAATCGACCCGCACTGGTATAAAGTGGGCTAACTTTGTGAGTCTATCAACCACAACTCACACCGCGTCTTTCTTCTTTGGATTCAATGGTAAGCTTGTCACGAAGTCCATGGTGATACGGTCTCATTTCCACTCAAGAACCATAATGGGCTGAAGTAAACTTGAAGGTACTTGGTGTTCAACCTTCACTTGCTGACAAATCAGGCATCTCGATACAAACTCAGAAATGTCTTTCTTCATACCAGGCCACCAATACCATTTCCTCAAATCATTGAACATCTTCGTGCTCCCAGGATGCACAGCTAGACATTCACTATGCGCTTCATGCAAGATCTTATGAATAAGCTCATCATACTTAGGCACACAGACCCTATCTCAAAATGTCAAACATCTATCAGAACCTACTCAAAAGTCTGACTCAATATTCGACCCACACAAAACCCTTTTGGCTTGTAAGGTGCTATCTTCTTTCTGAGCTTCACAAATCTCTTGAAGGAACAATGGTCTAGCCTTCAACTTGGCTAGAATGGAACCATCATCCAACAAAGCCATCTGAGTACTCATGGCTCTCAGTGCGAACAATGATTTCCTGCTTAAAGCATCTGTGACTACGTTCGCCTTTCCCAGATGGTAGTCAATTATCGACTCATAATTCTTAATCAGCTCTAACCACCTTCGTTGCCTCAAGTTCAATTCCTTTTGAGTCATCAAATATTTTAGTCTTTTATGATCGGTGAAAATTCGGCATCTTTCACCATATAACTGGTGTCTCTATATCTTCAATGCAAACACAATTGTGGCCAACTCTAAATCATAAGTCGGGTAATTCTTCTCGTGCGGCTTCAATTGCCTAGAAGCGTATACAATCACCTTACCCTCTTGCATAAGTACACAACCCAATCCGTTCAAGGACGCGTCACTGTAAACCACAAATTCTCTTCTCGGTTCAGGTTGCACCAAAATAGGAGCTTCTGTCAACAGCGTCTTCAGTTTCTCAAAACTCTGTTGGCACTTTTCTATCCACACAAACTTCGCATCTTTTTGCAACAGTCTCGTCATCGGGGTAGCTATCGTGGAAAACCCCTTGACAAAACGCCTATAATAGCTGGCTAGGCCTAGAAAACTCCTTACTTTAGTTATACTCCTCGGCGGTTTCCATTCAACAATTGCTGAAATCTTACTCGGGTCTATTCTAATTCCATCTCCCGAGACAATGTGCCCCAAAAATCCCACTTCCTTGAGCCAAAACTCACTCTTACTGAACTTTGGCATACAATTGTTTTTCTCTTAAAACTTGTAGAACCATACTCAAATGTTCGGCATGCTCATTCTCATCTTGAGAGTAGATCAATATGTCGTCGATGAAGACCACAATAAATCTATCCAAGTATGGCCGAAAAATGCGATTCATCAAATCCACGAAGATCGCAGGGACATTTGTTAGACCAAAAGGCATGACCAAAAATTCATAGTGGCCATACCTAGTCCTAAATGTGATTTTCAGTACATCTGAGTCCTTGACTCTCAGCTGATACTACCCGAATCTTAAATCTATCTTGGAAAATACCGTTGCTCCCTTCAACTGATCAAACAGATCATTAATTCTCAGCAACGGGTACTTGTTCTTCACAGTTACCTTATTAAGTTGCCGATAGTCTATGCATAACCTCATAGAGCCATCTTTCTTCCTGACAAATAAAACGGGAGCACCCCACGGAGAAAAACTTGGCCTAGCAAAGCCTTTATCCGTTAACTCTTGCAACTATGCTTTCAACTCTTTTAGCTCGATTGGTGCCATTCTATATGGAGCAATAGAAATAGGGTTAGTACCCGGAGCTAACTCAATTCCAAATTCAATCTCTCTAACCGGAGGTAGCCCTGGCAACTCTTCTGGGAAAACATTTAGGTACTCGCATACTATGGGTACCGACTCAATTCTCAAATCAGTCTCTTTAGTGTTCAACAAAAAGGCAAGGTAAGTCTCATACCCCTTCCTTAAATACTTCTGAGTCGACAAATTTGATATCACTACTGGTGATCTATTTGGCTTATCTGATTCAACACGAATAAGATTCCCATTTTCATTTTCCAACTCAATATGCTTCTTCCCATAATTCACAATTACCCTATGAGTAGCAAACCAATCCATCCCAAGGATAACATCAAACTCATCAAATGGTAATAGCATAAGGTCAACCGGGAAACAATGACCCTTAATCATCATAGGGCAACCATTGCAAACTCTATCTTCCAACACATACTTGCCTAGAGGATTAGACACTCTTTTGATAAATTCGGTAGACTCTATAGGCATACTCATGCTAGAAACTAATTTCATGCATTTGTATGAATGAGTAGATCCCGGATCAATTAAAGCTATAACACGAGTATTATGGAGAGAAAAAGTACCTGTGATTACGTCGGGGGAAGATGCCTCTTCACGAGCAGAGATGGCATATGTTCTCGTCAGGGGCAGTCTCTAATGAAGTGGTCTAAGGACCCACATCTGAAACAAGCTCTCATTAGCCCGACACTCACCAATATGGCGCCTACCACACTGAGGGCATTTCGGTCTACTTGGTCGGACGTTGCCCACACTAGCAACTGATGTGATCTGCCCCTTTGACCCCAAAAATTGATTGCCCTTACTTCAGGTTGAAAACCCCGTTGAAATGACTGATCGCCTCGATTTCTTAGATGAGGATTGGTAGGACTTATTCAACTTCCTTTTTCTTGAGTCACGAGACTCATTCTCAGCTCTTCTCTTCTCTTTAGCCAAATCTTCTGCTTTACAAGCCCTATCCACCAACATTACAGATTCTTTTAGTTTGAGAACTCCAACATATAAACGGATATCCTCATTCAGCCCGTCCTCGAATCTCTTGTACATGACGGCCTCAGTAGACACACACTCCTGGGCATACTTGCTAAGCTTATGAACTCCCGTTCGTAATCAGTCACTAACATACGACCTTGCTTTAGTTCCAAGAACTCTTTCCTCTTATGGTCGATGAACCTCTGGCTGATGTACTTCTTCCAGTATTCCTCTTGGAAGAATTCCCAGCTAACTCTCTCCCTTGGTACCATCGACACAATGGTGTTCCACCACTGATAGGCTGAATCCCTCAAGAGAGATACTGTACACTTTAGGCACTCCTTGAGTGTGCACGATAATTCATCGAATACCCTGATGGTATTCTCGAGCCAGAATTCCGCTCTCTCCGGATCAACATCCTTACTAGCCTAGAATTCTTCGGCTCTTTGCTTCTGGATCTTATCGATCGGAGGCTTTTCTTTTCTCACTACCTCAACCACTTGAGGAGTGACTGGAGCGGGTTGAGGAATAGGTGGGGTGGAGGGGGTTAAGCATTAGGATTCACTCGAGTATACTCCGTATACCAGTTGCTCATCATGTGAAGGAAGGCTTCTTGAGCCTCTTCCCCTTGACCCAAGGTCTTGGGTCTACAATTAGCTGGCGTGGTCCCTTGAACGGAAGCCGGCGCATTATTCGCAGCATCATCGGCTGTAATTCGGTCTGGATCAGAATTTATTTACTACATAAAACACAATTTTAAACGTTAGGATCCATCACACTATCATTACTCAGACACTCTTACATATGGCATGTATAGCTAGACTTGTACATACGCTACGTTAGTCCTAGAATCGACTAAACTGTAGCTCTGATACCGATAAATGTAACACCCCTCGCCCGGGTTCAATGCCGGAACCGGTTTTAAGGCATTACCTAACTTATCATGCTTAAACATCACAAATCGGGCTATAAGATTTCATTTGAACCTGTCATTTATTCATTCTCGGCCCAAGAGGCCTTAAACGTACCGCCGAGAGGTTCGGGAACTTAATCAGGAACTTTTATGAGCTTGGAAAACTTTTCTTTAAAACAGGGGCCACACGCCTGTGTTGGTCTAGAGACATGCCCGTGTGCCCCTAAGACATGCCCGTGTCTTCCGTCCGTGGTTGATCCTGACCAAAACACATGGCTTAGACACACCCGTGTGGCTGGCCCGTGGTCACCTCTGATTAATCTACACGGTCGGTTGCATGCCCATGTGCTACAACAATGTGGCGATTTAAATTCTAATCCTAGGTGTAGACTTCAGACGGCCAGGGTACACGCCTATGGACTGACTGTGTGTCACACACGGCCTAGACACACGCCCGTGTGCCTATCCATGTGGACAAGAACAAGGTTATTCGCTAAGCTCTTTGCATTCCCTTAGTTCAAACCATACGAATCCTTTCAACTTATTGAATAACAACTCATAACCCAAGGGCACATCTAAGAACTCATCAAGACATCCATACACAAGTCATACACTTCATAAAAATCATCTTCATTAAGCAAAAGAATTTGCTAAGTGTTGGCCTAACCTTAAGGCCATTTACAAAATGACTTTAGTAACTTATATAACCAACACTTTGGCTAACAATTACAACTTAACAAAATACTCGAGTCCTGTACATGCCATACTCAAAATAAGTCTAATTTGTTATACCAAAGTGATGTCGATAGTGTGATTTCTGAACTCCGACGATCCACGTTCCTCGACTTATCTTAGCAATACTACAAGGAAAAGGGGAAATGAAAGGGGTAAGCACATACCGTGCCATACCTCGTAATCAATTCTTCGTGACTCATTCACGAGTACCTGTTTTCACTCAATCACGTGACTTTGGTATAATTCTCATTCCTACTTCTATACTCATCTACTTATCCCCTTAATCATTAGAGATAGTCAAGGACGCATATTCATCGTCATTCATGTAGGTATGAAACCAATGCCACATCCCCGAGGTGGTCTTACATGGAGTCACTTCTAAATGCCAGTGCCATATCCCGGATATGGTCTTATATGAATTTTCACATTAAATATCGATGCCATATCCCGAATATGGTCTTATACAATTTTCATATTCATTACCGAAGCCATATCCCAGATATGGTCTTATACAGGATCTCAACTAGGTGCCGAGGCCATGTCCCAAACATGGTCTTGTACAGGACCTTATCTATCTCATCTCTCGATGATAGCATTTTAATATTCAATATGGTCCACTAGGACTCCATCATCTCATTCATCATTAAC
This sequence comes from Gossypium australe, assembly GCA_005393395.2. Lineage (NCBI taxonomy): Eukaryota > Viridiplantae > Streptophyta > Magnoliopsida > Malvales > Malvaceae > Gossypium > Gossypium australe. Next base: position 89,588,436 of record CM016621.1, on the reverse strand, counting down.
TACTCAATTTAGTAGAGCATCATGCATCAATATAATGCCAAGCATTCTCAATCATGCTAACATAAATGTTGAATCTATCACATACAAACTTACCTCGGTTTCAAAATGAGCTAACTCGTCGGTTTAGTCCAAGACTTTGGTCTTTCCCTGATCGAGGCGGATTATCGGTTCTTCTTACTCTATCATAGCAATTTAGGTCATTTTAATCACCACATATAAATAAAGCATGTCAATAATCATTCTTAGGCAAAATTACTATTTTGCCCCTAGACTTTGGCAAAATGACCATTTTGTCCCTAGGCTTAGAAATTAATTCTAATCACATTTTTACCTTCAACATGCCTAGGTGAACATTTAATACTCCTATAGCTGTCATCAAAACTCAACACTTCACATAATTACTACAAATTTTTAACCTTTCATCAAGGTCCAATTAGGTGTTTTGAAGACAACACCCTTCACAAAAGTTGTTCATCTAACAACTAAGACTCAATTTCTTCCATAAAAATGCAGCAAATAACAATGATAGCTCTCATGGCAAAACTCTAAACTCTTCACCATATTGTACATTAGTCCCCTCATTTGAAAGCTTAAGCTTTAGGGGTCTCAAAAGTACAACTATTTTCAAGAAAAAATCACTAGAACACTTACTTGTGAATAGAAGAGTGTGCTGAAATTTTTGAAGCTTTCAACCCCTATTTGGCTGCAAATTTTTGGTGGAAGAAAAAACAAGAAAGATGGACATCATCTTTTCTTTATTTTAATATTAAAGTATCAATTTAATCCACCAAACATCACCAACTTTGACCAACTTGGTTAATTCTTGTCCCCTATGGTAGTCTATGGTTGGCCAAGCCTTTTCAAAGGGGTAAATTGCCTTTTAAAGACCTCAAATTAATAATCTATGGCTATTTGGTACCTTTAGCTTATAGGATGGAACTTTCGCACTTTATGCGATTTAATGCTTTTTCGCGATTAAACATGAAATCACTAAAATTAAAGTACCAAAATTTTCATGTACATATACCATCATGCTCTGACTCATAAAATGACATGAAAATAAATTTCTCTAATTTCGGATTAGTGATTTCGAGATCACTGTTTCGACTAGCCCCTAAATCGAGTTGTTACAGCCAATGACCTAGACATGGTCTTGCACGTAAATCTCATATCGTTGCCAGCGTCCCAGACGTGGTCTTATAGAAAATCTCGAATCAATGCTAATGCCCCAGACGTGGTCTTACATAATATCACATATCAGAGACCTATGTCGTGAAATATGTAATCTTATTTATTCCTAGGTTTGTACGGGGCTTCTCAGACACTGATACATTGTCGATACTTCCTCGGATTCATATATTTATCATCTCGCACACATTCATCACAATGAAATTTCATATAAACATACATAAATCAATACAAATACATTTATTTGTATATAAACTTACCTCGTATGAAAAGAACGGAAACAAACGACTATTCAATTACTTTCAACTTCCCTCGATCTAAATTCGTTTTCTTCGGTTCTTGATCTATACATATTCAAATTTAACCCATTTATTCACCAAATCATTCAATTCAATCCAAGAACACATTTTTAGGGCAATTTACAACTTAGCCCTCACATTTTCACATTTTGACATTTAGGTCCTTATTTCACAAAACCACAAAATACACAAAATCTCTATATACCCATGCTTAGCCGAATGTTCACTAAAATCATACAAGTCCATATATTTCATTTATTTCACTTTAGTCCCTCAAAATATCATTTCTCAATTAAGTCCTAATTACTCAAATTCATCAAAAATCCAAAGACAAACTATGTTAATCTAACACTTATATTTCATATTTCATCAACAATCATCACAAAGCTCATGAATTCATCAATGGCACTTTTCAAATTCATCATTAATTTACAAAATTGAAGCATGAGTTTTGAAGAACACTAAGCAACGATAACATAAACGTAGAAATTATCAAAAACTGAAACCAAAACATACTTTAATTTTGCTTAGTAATGGCCGAATCTTTCAAAACCTTCAAACCTTATTTTGCTTTTCTATTTTCGGTGATGAACACAAAAGATGAGCATTAATTTAAGCTTTTTTTTTTATACATTAACTTAATTAACAAATTCCATTTTTAACCTTTTTATTATTATTCATTTTCCACTAACATATGGCATTTTTGTCCATTCAAAATCCCTTTGGTTTAATAACAACATAAGGACTCCATATAATAAAAGCCATAATAAATAGATACCTTTACATAAAGCATGCCAATTTTGCATCTTTCAAAATTAAGTCCTTATGTCAAATTAAGCACACAAACGGACAAATTAATTCACTGAACTTTAACACATGCTTAATCACATACAGTAGACACAGAAAATAATATTAAAATATTTTTCTAACTTGGATTTTTGGTCCTGAAACCACTATTCTGACTAGGGTCTAAATTGGACAGTTGCAATTCTCCCCCCTTAGGGATTTTCTTCCCCCAAAATCTTACTATTAAACAGGTTCGAATATTGTTGTCTCATAGAATCTTCAGGCTCCCACATAGCCTCTTCAACCCCGTGTCGATGCCATAACACTTTCATTAACAGGATTTTCTTATTTTGTAATTCTTTCATTTCACGATCTAAGATACAGATCGGTTCCTCTTCGTAAGTCATATCGGATCGGATTTCAATCTCAGACGGAGTAATCACATGTGATGGATCGGATCTGTAACAACGAAACATTGACACGTGAAATACATTATGAATCTTTTCCAACTCAGGTGGCAACAATAATCTATATGTTACAGGTCCGATACGCTCGATAATTTCATACGGTCCGATGAACCTTGGGCTCAATTTGCCTTTACGTCTGAATCTGAGTACTTTCTTCCACGGAGATCTTTCAAGAACACTTTGTCACCTATTTCATACCCAATATCTTTTCGTTTCAAATCTGCATAAAATTTTTGACGATCAGACGCTACTTTCAGTCTGTCACGAATTACTTTCACTTTTTGTTTAGTGTCATTTATCAAATTGACCTCGGTACTTATTTTCACTGAGCTCAGTCCAATACAGAGGTGTCTGACATTTGCGTCCATAGAAAGTTTCATAAGGTGCCTGGAAACACAAAAATTTATATACTTTTTCATGCCCTTTTTGACCAAAATTCATATGGTTTCGAGTAAATTCTTGTCGGAAAATAATTAAATATTATAAAATAATTAAAATGTGCTAAAAATATGAACATGATGAATTTTAATTAATTTTATAGTTAATTTTGTTTAATCTTGACTATTTTCGACAGATTCGCACAAAGGGCGAAAATCGGCTCGGCAGACACTACTCGAAGAATAAACCCGAGAAGCAATTTGAAGTATCAAGGAAAATTTATTTCCAGCCCAAGACGGTCCAATTATGAAGATTTAATCATAATATAATTAATTTTAATTTATTCCCAATTTAATTTGGGCTAAATAAATTATTATTAATTAATTATGGAAAAAGGGTCCAATTAAACTGCACTGATTGAATCGAACCAGCCACCAATCGGGCAGCCCAAACCATCCATAATGATGGCTCAAATCAGCTTATTAGCTGATTAATTAAGCTTGCAAAGAAGGCCTTGAAGATCTTTCAAAATTGCATTCAAACCCATCCAAATATTATGGCTTTGTAGATTTGCCCCATGTTATATTTAGCAAAGTTGAATTCTTCAACTTTGCCACATGGGATGGCTGGCCAAGGGAGGCCTCTTTTGCTGCTGCTATTTTCTATTTTTAGCAGCCTTTATCAGCTATAAATACACCCCTTAGCTGCTCATTCAAAACACACCTCAAGCATCCAACATTCTCCTCTCTCACTTTCTCTCAATTTCCAACTTTCCATTTTCCCTTTGTGTGTTCTTGTGCCGATTTCTCCTCTTGGAAAAGAGATGCTTTCCCTGCCATTCAGAGCAGCATTTGGAGTGTTCATAAGTCACCTTGATAGCCGAGGCCAACGAAGAACAAAGAACGGAGCAATCAGACAAGCCACGGAGAAACACCGGATTTGCTTCTTGTTCCTTATCTATTTAAATTTCGTTGTTGTTTTGACGAACATGTTTATGAATATTTATGCTGTTGGAATGATTAATTTAATTAATTTAGCTTGAATTTAATTCGTATTGGGTTGATTGCATTTCAATTTCTTAAATTGTTAAAATTGTGTTTATGCTGTTAAATGCCTCAGTAAAATGTTTGGTTAAGTAAAATCATGTTAAGTTATCTGGCATTATAATTATTTAGATAGCTAATGAATTAATTATTTAAACGCATTGAAATTATAATTAATGGAAAAAATACTTGATCTGTGCATGTTTAATTCTTCTAAGGTAGCTGAAGATTAAATTAGCGTTGTATTTGACAATACATATGCATTGCATAACTTGCAGGATTTTTGTGATTAAATTGTTTCAAGGTAAAAATAATTTGTTACTTCACATGATCTTTTATATGCTTATTAGGTTGAATTGATCGTTTGAATTGACATAGGAATATGTGAGAGATTGTTTATCTTAGTAAGTATGTATGTGCAATAACATGTTTACTTTTATAAATCTGTTTTATCGGTCCAATTGACATAGGAATATGTACAAGAGATGAATGGATTTTTAATTGTAAGCATGTTCATAAGTTAGCAAATTACCGAGTTTCCATGATTTAATAAGTATAAACATGAGCTTAATAATTCTAAGGTAAGAAATGTGATTAATCCAACACAATTATGTCATCTTGATTAAAATCAGTTTTTGAAATCGTGCATTAGAACTTTGTTTTATTTTATTTTTCTTTGTTTTTCTTTTAGTTTTTAAATATCTCTCAAATCCAAATATTTTTCCGTCTCCAAAGTGTTTGAAATCATTTTCATAGATAATTCTTTTACAGTCCCTGTGGGTATGATAACTCGACATTTACTTGTCACTTTATTACTTGTTACGATTGTAGACACTTGCACATTTCCACCGTTCCAAGTTTTTGGCGCCGTTGCCGGGGACTATTTTTCAAAGCCATTATTTGTGAATCTGTTTTACATTTTGGTTTATTTATTTTTCATATTGGAATTTTACTTAATTAATTTTTCTGTGAATATTTTAGGTGTTTATGAGTATTGACCAGATTATTGACTTACTCCCTGTGGACCCTGAAATAGAACGAACCTTTCGATAACGAAGAAGACAAGCAAACCAGAGAAGGACCGAAGGAATGAATTTTGAGAATATGAACCAAGGAAACGGAGCAAACCCTGCTCAGAATCCTTATTGCTAATGATAGGGATAGAGCCTTAAGACAATACGCCACGATCTTAATCCGGGTATTAGGAGACCCGAAATCAAGGCACAACAATTCGAGCTGAAGCCAGTCATGTTCCAGATGCTTCAGATAGTGGGCCAATTCAGTGGAATGCCTACTGAAGATCCTCATCTTCACTTAAGACTATTCATGAAAGTGAGCGATTCTTTCAAGTTAGCCGGAGTTTCCGAAGATGCCTTACGATTGAAGTTGTTCCTATATTCGTTAAGGGACAGAGCTCGTGCCTGGTTGAATTCATTGCCACCGAACTCTATTTCTACATGGCAAGAGTTAGCCGAGAGATTCCTCATGAAGTATTTTCCACCAAGCAAGAATGCTAAGCTGAGGAACGAGATCACTGCTTTCCACCAAATGGATGACGAGTCATTGTATGAGGCATGGGAAGGATTTAAAGAGTTATTACAAAAATGCCCTCATCATGGAATTCCTCATTGCATTCAAATTGAGACATTCTATAATGGTCTCAACGCTCACACAAGGATGGTAGTGGACGCCTCTGCTAATGGTGTTCTCCTTTCTAAGTCTTATAACGAGGCTTATGAAATTATCGAGAGGATTGCTAGCAACAACTATCAATGGCCAACTAGTCGAGCAGCGTCAGGAACACGAGTCGCTGGAATTCATGAAGTGGATGCTCTTATTTCACTCGCATCTCAGGTATCATCGATATCCTCAATGCTTAAAAATCTTACCACTAATGGGTCTAATAGTTTTGCAGCACAACTGCCTAATCAATTTGAGAATATAGCCTGTGTCTATTCTGGGGAGGGACATTTGTTTGAAGAATGCCCGTCGAACCCAGAATCTTAGAACCAAAACCGAGAAAGGCAAGGGCTACAATCTAACTTTTATAACCCATCATGGAGAAACCACCTGAATTTTTCCTGGAGTAACCAAGGGGCTGGAACTAGTACCACTTACACCCAACTCAGACCAACCCAGCCGCCTAATTTTCCGCAACAAGTTCAAAAACCAGTTCAAGCTGAAGCATCCAATAGCCTGGAGAGTTTGCTAAAGACATACCTAGCAAAGAATGATGCTTTAATCCATAGCCAAGCAGCTACATTGAAGAATTTGGAGAATCAAGTGGGCCAGCTTGCAACTGAACTCAGGAACTGACCACAAGGTGCTCTACCTAGTGACACGGAAAATCTTAGAAATCTGGGAAAGGAGCATTGCAAAGCGTTGCAATTGAGGAGCGGAAAGATAGTAGAGCCCAACACTGTCGAAGTTGAAAAGGAGCAAGCTGATGCTCAAGACTCAGAAGAAGTTCAACCAAGTGTTGAAACCCCAGTTTCACTAGAACCGAAATCTGCAAAACCATGCAAAGTAACCTCAGGACCAGTTAATTCTGATCAACCAACAACTTCGTTAGAAGCAGAATTACCGCCAAAGATGAATCAACCAGAATCAGTTCCAGTAATGAAACCACCACCACCATACCCTCAAAGACTTCAAAAGCCAAAGCAGGAGATTTAATTCAAGAAGTTCCTTGACATACTCAAGCAACTTCACATCAACATCCCGTTGGTCGAAGCACTTGAGAAAATGCCGAACTATGTCAAGTTCATGAAAGATATCTTGTCAAAGAAACAAAGACTTGGAGAATTTGAGACGGTAGCTCTGACGAAGGAATGCAGTGCATATCTTCAGAACAAACTACCCCCAAAATTGAAGGATCCTGGATGTTTCACCATACCGTGCAATATTGGATCAACAAACTGTGGTAAAGCATTATGTGACTTAGGTGCAAGTATCAACTTGATGCCTATGTCAATATTTAGCAAGTTGGGGATAGGAGAAGTTAGACCAACTACAGTTACACTTCAACTAGCAGATCGATCCTTAGCGCATCCAGAAGGAAAAATCGAGGACGTATTGGTATGTGTAGATAAGTTTATCTTTCCTGCTGACTTTGTAATTCTAGACTTTGAAGCAGACAAAGAAGTGCCAATTATCCTAGGAAGACCATTCTTAGCAACTGGAAGGACCCTTATTGATATGCAAAAGGGCGAGCTAACTATGCGTGTTCAGGATGATAAGGTAACATTCAATATGTTTAAGTCAATGCGATTTCCTGACACAATGGATGATTGTTCTACAGTATCCGATTTAGAGGAATTAATAATAGAGAAGGAACTTAACTGTGTTGAGGACCCACTAGAAAGAATTTTGACATGGGATCCTCCAAATGATGAAGAGGAGGACGAATACTTAGCTTTGCTAGAAGCTAATCAAAAGGGATTTAATCCGCAATCCCGTTTTGAATCTTTGGAATTAGAGAAAAGAGATTACATGCAGCCAAAAGCATCAATCGAGGAGCCACCTAAATTAGAACTCAAGGCTATCGGGTGGATCATAGCTGATATTCGCGGTATTAGCCCATCTATATGTTGGAACGCCGGTACCCCATGGCGTAGCAAAATAAAATTAGATCCGATGATCCAAACCATGAACCCATGTGTGAGGAACGAATCGGGGTGAAATAAAGGTTTCGAAATTACCAAAACTTCAATCTGAGTAGACAGCGACGCCTTGGCAACAAGAGTTTTGATCTATTGTCGAATCAAGCCACAACCTTTTCCGATGTCTGCCTCTACGTAATCCACTCGATTTGACTATGAACGGAAGAAATCTCCAAAATTGTTTTGGAGGTTTATTTGCTTGACGGCTGCTAGACCTAACAAGCAATCACTTAGGGTTTTTCATCTTCAGCTTTGTCTCCTTTTAATACCTTTTATAATGGGTGTCTTTTTTTATTGGGCCTTTTATAATTGGTATCCTTTTAATTGGGCCTTTTATAATTGGTATCTCTTGAATGTATTATAAGATTAAATAAATACAATAAAGTTTTTAACCGAAAATTATAATTACATTAATTATATCTGAAAATTATAATTACATTAATTATAATAAGGATTTTGGTAAACTATATTTATTTAAATTTATATATGAATCAAATTCATATATTAATAAAATTATGTTATCATTATGTGTACAACATCCTTGTACATATAATATGTTCAATATTTGATTGCCCAATTAAATTAATTCTTTAATTAATTTAATTCATGTGACAACCAAACACAATACCAAATATATTTTATTCCGTTTATTTCAACCATAGGGTGTGACCCTGTAGGTTCTTGCAACGTTAGCAGTAATACTAGAACGATTCTATTGTCACAAACAATGAGTGGCATCTAGCAATGCATCATTGCTACCTAAGTTACAAGAAGTCATGATTCGACATAACCTTTTGTGATTAACCTTTCATGCATTAATCCTTAAGCCCTTTATCTCTGGAACGGATACAAGTCATGGGATAGTCACACTTGCGTAGTCCATCCCATGTTTCTTGATATCTTGAGTAGACTATGATATACAAATTAGTATGACATCTCATATCAACTTATTTGAGCATGGCCATGCATTTCTAGTCTCACTCAATCAAGTGGCCTAAGATATTACTCCTATTATGTAGGAGGGACTTATCCTTTATTGATCAACCATATCCCTCTACATAGATTGTGGTATATCCAACATCAGCCTTTATAGAACAACCTGTTACGGTGTACGTTTGACTGTATCAAAATATACAACTCACGATGCTGGGATAATAATGATCTCAAGTCTAAGGATCATATACATATTAATCACTATGAGTAATGTTGTGACAATTACTAATAATCCAAGAAACATATTCATAGCGGGTCAATCCAATTTGTTGTTCTCTAACACACATATTCATGCATTGATTTTGACACTCCATATCAATGACAACTCTTTATCATCAATCAACTACATGTTAGTCTTAATGCATTATTGTTGTTCTAGTCAACAATAATACTCTACTAAGGATCTTTTAAGAATAATCATATTATTCTCAGGACATTATTATAAAACAGTTTATCTATACACACAGAAAGAAAAACTAAAATAATAATGACAACGCTTTATATTAATAAACATGGTAAATTAAGTATGTTATTACAACCATCTCATGATTGATCTTTGGGCATACTCTTACACTATATGCATGCACAAAATCATATTAGAAGATGGCGAGAGAGGAACGATTGATGGACAATGGAGACTGAACCCCATCATAAAAGATGTAGTGAAAAAGGAAATTATCAAGTGGTTGGATGCGGGTATAATTTACCCCATCTTAGACAGTTCATGGGTGAGTCCACTCCAGTATGTGCTGAAGAAAGGAGGTATCACGGTCATAGAGAATGAGAAAAACGAGTTGATACCAACTAGGACAGTTACGAGATGGAGAATCTGCATAGATTACAGGAAGCTGAACAAGGCGACTAGGAAAAATCACTTTCCTCTTCCGTTTTTGGACCAGATGCTGGATTGTAATATCCCGAAATTGGGCTTAGTAGGATTGGGCCAATTGGGTCTTGGGCTTTAGGAAAATTTTGAGTATTATTTTATTATTTGTGTTAGCTTGGGTATGAATTATGTGTGTTTAGCATAGTCTTGTGAAGGCTTGATTTTATTAATAAGGCTAGAATAATTCTTAATATTAAAAATTTAGTGAAGTGGATTAGGTGAACTTGACACTTAAGTTAATTTAAGTGTTAAATTAAGCACATGTGGAGTTAGTGGCAAGGTGGTTAAGATGCATGAAGAGTTGCTTGAGGGAAGTGGTTCTAGTAGCATGATTAGCATTTTGAAGACTTTATATTTATGTATCCTAGCATTAATGGACGGCCAAGCTCTAATTATGGTAAGTTAGACTTTAGATTTTATGGTAAGTTGAATATTAGTTTAGGAAAGCTAGTATTTTGGGATAAGAATCTTAAGATTTATGGAAGGATGGAGGGATAAAGGGCTTGAATGATGGAGAGTTGTTTTGGAAATATTTTTATGGTCATTTTGACCATGAATGTGGACGCATAGATGGCTAGGGGGGTTGGCCGAATTTTTGGAAGGATTTAGGAGGAATTAAAGAGGAAATATGGGATTTGGGTGAAAGAATTAGTGTTGGCCGAATTTGGGACTTGGTAGGATGGCATTCTCGGTTTGGTAATAGTAAGATAGGTGTGTCAAAATTCATAGTTAATAGTTTTGGTTTTTCTCTTTTTCTCCAAGTTTCGGTCAAGAGGGTTATAGGCAAGTCATTTGGGTATTTGGTGCATTAAGGTGTGTTGTCAATATTTTTCTAACCTTCTCCTATTCATCATTTCTTTCTTTCAACCCCAAATCCATACCTATTCTCTTGTGGCCGAATATCCTATTTGTTATTCAATATGAGTCATAACCGAATCTTGTAAGTTCTTTTGTTCTCTTTTCTTTTCTTGAAACTTTAAAGAAGAAACTTTAATCTAGTTTATTCTTGGCCGAATCCTCTAAGATTTCGACTCTCTCCACTCTTGCGTTTACTCTTTTCATCAGTAAAGTGCCAAAACACCATCTCAACCTCGTTTCTATACCTATCTTTGTGTTAGCCGAATATCCCATTACCATTGGGAAGGTTTAGTGGAAACCTTTTTCTCTTATTTGGTCTCTTCAAGCATCGAGGTGGTGTAACACCCCAAACCCGGCCAAAACGTTACGACAGGATCTGGCATGTCACATGAAAGGAATGTCTAAAAACTGTGCATTCATTAAAAAGCTCGTATTCTTTATAGTTGTTGTGAAAAATCGAGTTTAAGTAATTTTGAATAAGAAACGGTTTATTATCATCTTAGGAAAATCCCATATTGATCATTTAATAATAAGCAGTAAACAAATCAAAAACTAAACCAAATAAAATACCAAAAATACAGTTAAAGTGGCCCTATTACATAACAAAAATCCCAGTTACAAATAAGTTTAACTAAGAGAACGAGTTTACGAGAAAAACATTGTATGGCCACCACAAGTCTGCCTCGACTCCCAAATCCGCGATCTAACAATTACCTGATAGGACTCTGGTGTTAAACCGCGCTGCGCCCACTGCTGTGCCCAAACGCCCACCAAGGTATGTTAACTCTCCTCCTGGAATGCTCTTTATATAGCTAGCTCTCCACCCTTCTTCTTTGTATCTTTCCGATGTGGGATCCCTTCGTCAGTAGAGTTTAAATTCAACTGAAACACTTGCCGTCCAATCCGCAAAATAAATACTCATTTGCTTCTCACGAGATTCGAACCCAGGCTCCTTGTAGCATAATCCACGTCGCTAACCACTTGGCCACAAGCTCCTCTTGTGTCTTAAACCATGCGCAACTAAATATAAATCTATAGCCAAATTCTAAGATCCAAGTAAAAAGAAACCAAAATGCAAAAGCCAAGACTTGAACCTTGGACCTCCTTCCTTCCTTGTGGCGTCACTCTCTTGTCTCTTATGTGGCCTCACTTTGCCACTACACCACACACTCCACTTGTGTCATTTTCCTCCACTTTTTATTCTTAAGGCCTACCTGCCAACTTCCAAGGTTTTTTCCGCCTAAAACCAAAATTTTCCTAAAGCCTAAATTTGATCCCGGGACTTCCTAGAAGCCCTCTAACCTTCCAAAATCACTTACCTAATAAGTCTAACTTGCATTAATACCGTTTTCTAAAATTTTAAACGCTACTAAGCCTAAGGCCCATTAGGCTCAATCCTACTAGGCCCAATTTCAGGATGTTACAAATCTACCCTCCTTAAAGAAATTTCGTCCTCGAAATTTTCAACTAACTAACAGTCGTACATCCTAACCTACCACAGTACGCTCTTGCTGCGCACTCTGATCTTAATAAAACTAATATACTTTCTAACTAAATCTTGAAACCCCTTCACATAACCAACTATCTAACACCGAAGCAAGCAGATATTTTTCACACATACATACAATTCCTATATTCAAGCATCACATCCACACATCGCAGAATAATACAATCATTCAGCATATAATAGAATAAAGTAAAAAAGGAACTTACGGATTTGGTGCCGGAGACTTGGGTGCCATACTTCCAGAAAAGAGATATATATTTTTCTAAACCATCCTTTGAAAACATTTTTGAACCCAAATCCACAGCCGAATTTTTGAACCTAGGCTCTGATACCATAATTATAACACCCCAAACCCGGCCAAAACGTTACGACCGGATCTAGCATGTCACATGAAAGGAATGTCTAAAAACTGTGCATTCGTTAAAAAGCTCGTATTCTTTATAGTTGTTGTGAAAAATCGAGTTTAAGTAATTTTGAATAAGAAACGGTTTATTATCATATTAGGAAAATCCCATATTGATCATTTAATAATAAGCAGTAAACAAATCAAAAGCTAAACCAAATAAAATACCAAAAATACAGTTAAAGTGGCCCTATTACATAACAAAAATCCCAGTTACAAATAAGTTTAACTAAGAGAACGAGTTTACGAGAAAAACATTGTATGGCCACCACAAGTCTGCCTCGGCTCCCAAATCCGCGATCTAACGATTACCTGATAGGACTCTGGTGTTAAACCGCGCTGCGCCCACTGCTGTGCCCAAACGCCCACCAAGGTATGTTAACTCTCCTCCTGGAATGCTCTTTATATAGCTAGCTCTTCACCCTTCTTCTTTGTATCTTTCCGATATGGGATCCCTTCGTCAGTAGAGTTTAAATTCAACTAAAACTCTTGCCGTCCAATCTGCAAAATAAATACTCCTTTGCTTCTCATGAGATTCGAACCCAGGCTCCTTGTAGCATAATCCACGTCGCTAACCACTTGGCCACAAGCTCCTCTTGTGTCTTAAACCATGCGCAACTAAATATAAATCTATAGCCAAATTCTAAGATCCAAGTAAAAAGAAACCAAAATGCAAAAGCCAAGACTTGAACCTTGGACCTCCTTCCTTTCTTGTGGCGTCACTCCCTTGTCTCTTATGTGGCGTCACTTTGCCACTACACCACACACTCTACTTGTGTCATTTTCCTCCACTTTTTATTCTTAAGGCCTACCTGCCAACTTCCAGGGTTTTTTCCGCCTAAAACCAAAATTTCCCTAAAGCCTAAATTTGATCCCGGGACTTCCTAGAAGCCCTCTAACCTTCCAAAATCACTTACCTAATAAGTCTAACTTGCATTAATACCGTTTTCTAAAATTTTAAACGCTACTAAGCCTAAGGCCCATTGGGCTCAATCCTACTAGGCCCAATTTCAGGATGTTACAGGTGGTAAGTAATTTCTATCCTAGCAATCGGTGTAGGTTCTCTTTCTTTTAAGTGTGCCGAATCAAGGATTAAGCCTTGGTTTAGGGATGGTCGATTATGCTTGTGCCATGATATGTGTTTCTTGTGATGGTAGCCAACATTAAGGAGCATTAAAGGAGAAGCTTTCGGGATTCGATTCTTCAAGGTAAGTAAGTGTAGCATTCGGCCAAGGGCCATTCTTTTGGATTATTGCTTAAAGCCAATTCTAATGTGGGTTGTTTAAGGAATTTCGACAGAGTTCATAATCAAGTGGCGTTTTCGGGATTTAATCGACTGTGCCAAATAGGTGCGTAGTTATCGCACTGTTCTCTTGTTGTGTGTATGTGTTATATTTATAAATATGTGATATGATGTGAATGATAGCCGAAATAAGGGCTAAGGTTGTGAATACCCGTGGTGAGTGATCGAATACTCAGGTCAGTGATTTACGATATTAAATGATCATTGATGAATATATGAAATGTGATGGCATGTGATGCATAATTGTTCAAGTGATATGTTGCCATGATACATATATATGCATGGGACTCGGGATGTGACTATCGAAGGAAAGGGTGTACATTATGTACGTGGTCTGATGTTAGCCTTGTGCTACATTGGCGCTTGATGGTGGCTATGTGCTTCATCAAGGGAGGTGTTGGCTAGGTGCCCATCTCGGCGGATGATAGCTGTGTGCATCACCGTAGATTGAGGATGACCTCGAGTCACCTCGTGGATACAGATATGTGGATCACTATGTGATCGGTGGCTTAGCCACGGCCTTGGGCAGCAAGTCTGCCAAGGTAAGATATGTGGATCACTATGTGATCGGTGGATTAGCCACGGCCTTGGGCAGGGAGTCTGCTAAGGTAGGAGTAACGGATGGACTCTAGGTTGGGTTGGGCTTCATGTTGCATATTTATGCATTTTGCATGACTAATTATGTGGATCAATGTGGATATGGGCCAAGCCCAACATGTGGAATTATGTGGATATAATGCCTTATCATCTGATATGTGATTGATGTGTGGATATGGGCCAAGCCCATACGTGGAGACATGTGAAATAACTATGCACTGAGTCTGTTTGACTCACCCAAATTTTTACCAACATTTCAGGTGATGCATAAAGCTTGGACCGAGTTGGAGTGGATACGAGGTGGCCCATGCAGAAGATATTTTATTTGTTTTACACATTTTATTTATGAAAGGTTATTTATTGTAATAAGGGCCACTTTAAGTATTTAAGGACTTTTTATTATGTTTTAAGTTGGATTGTCGATTATATTATTATTTGAAAATGTTTTATTTTAAACAACTTAATTTTATTTGGAACTTTATTTACACAATGTTTTAGTAAAGACAACAAATTTTTATGTTTTTAACTCTAAGTCAAAAGTTTTTCAAACATTTTTCGCAGTGGCATTTCAAATTCGGTCGTATTGAATGGGCCGGGTTTGGGGTGTTACAATTTGGTATCAGAGCCCGGTTCAAAACTCGGCTTTGAGGGTTTTGGGCCCAAAAACATTTCCTTAAGATGGGCTTTTCAAAGATTTGGGCTTTCATAAATTTTTCAGGTTTATTCTGGCATGGCACCTGTATCTCCGACCCGAAGTCCACCAGGTAAGTACCTCTAATTGTTGTGTGAATTATTATATGATTGGTATGTGGGCATAATTGGGCTCGTAGATTAGTGAACTAGGAGCTATTGAACCCTAGGACTAGTCTACTCCAACACAGAATTGCATAAGACTTAAGAACAACCGAACAAACCTGTGAAGTAAGTCGCCGAGTTAAGGTGTGGCAACCATTGTGCGCATGTCTAGGAGTGGATTCGGTAAGAGCTTGGTATTTAAGCAGTCCTAGCGACTCACCTCCTCTTTACTCGAATCCTACCTGGTGCGTAGCTACGGTTCACCCTAACCAAGAGGACTTATTCACGGGCTAAACCCGATAACTAAAACCCGAAAGGGACTAGCCATACTATTTTATAAAAACCTTAAGTTTTCAAAATTACTCCTTTGATTTGTAAAACCATTTTATACTTGGAAAATTTTTCGAAATATTTCGATTTGCAAAATTACCCAAATACCCCTAGTGGTAAAATTACTAAAATGCCCTTGGTTTCTAAAATTTCCATACTATCCTCAATTTTAATAAGATTTTCTTACTTTGCAAAAGTATCCAAAAACCCTATTTTGTGAAAACTCAAGATACCCTGATTTGGGAAAATTTACGAAAATGCCCCTAACTTTCAAATTACCGAAATAACCCCTGAATTTTAAAATTTTTTTGTAATATCTTGATTTGGAAAATCTTTCTTTTAAAAAAATACCCATGAGTTTGGAAAATTTCGAAATGACTTTTGGTGATTTTTGAATTTACCCCAGTTTATTACCAAAATACCCCTGTAGGGAAAAATGACGAAATTACCTCTGGGTTGGGAATGGGCAAGGATGCCCATAGTAGCATGGTAAATGTTGTGGATGAGTGAATGTGTTTCTATTGATGTGAATGAATGTGAATGTGCGATTCTCTGAGCTAGAATAGTGAACTTGAACTAGAAACTTGGATTGATCGAAAGAACTACTTCTAAATACTTTATTTCATAAAAAAATTGTTTGCTGTTAATAAGTGGAACAAAATTCTGATGCATAAAACTTCTTAATCAGATTAAATCGTGACGTTAGATATGAGTTCTAGGGGATGTGGTCGTCGTGGACGCGGTAGAGGCTAAATGGC
Organism: Gossypium australe; assembly: GCA_005393395.2. Classification (NCBI taxonomy): domain Eukaryota; kingdom Viridiplantae; phylum Streptophyta; class Magnoliopsida; order Malvales; family Malvaceae; genus Gossypium; species Gossypium australe. The sequence goes on along the minus strand of CM016621.1, from coordinate 89,572,183 downwards.
TATGTCGGAACCATCGCTAGTGAAGCATCTAGAACCTTGAGTGTGAACTTGGAGACTGTACCTAGAAAGTATATTGGTTTTATTAAGATCAGAGTGCGCAGCATAAGCGTAGTGTGATGAGTAGGATTGCACGATTGTTAGTTAGTTGGAAATTCCGAGGACGAAATTTCTTTAAGGAGGGTAGAATTGTAATATCCCGAAATTGGGCCTAGTAGGATTGGGCCGATTGGGTCTTGGGCTTTAGGAAAATTTTGAGTATTATTTTATTATTTGTGTTAGCTTGGGTATGAATTATGTGTGTTTAGCATAGTCTTGTGAAGGCTTGATTTTATTAATAAGGCTAGAATAATTCTTAGTATTAAAAATTTAGTGAAGTGGATTAGGTGAACTTGACACTTAAGTTAATTTAAGTGTTAAATTAAGCACATGTGGAGTTAGTGGCAAGGTGGTTAAGATGCATGAAGAGTTGCTTGAGGGAAGTGGTTCGAGTAGCATGATTAGCATTTTGAAGACTTTATATTTATGTATCCTAGCATTAATGGACGGTCAAGCTCTAATTATGGTAAGTTAGACTTTAGATTTTATGGTAAGTTGAATATTAGTTTAGGAAAGCTAGTATTTTGGGATAAGAATCTTAAGATTTATGGAAGGATGGAGGGATAAGGGGCTTGAATGATGGAGAGTTGTTTTGGAAATATTTTTATGGTCATTTTGACCATGAATGTGGACGCATAGATGGCTAGGGGGGTTGGCCGAATTTTTGGAAGGATTTAGGAGGAATTAAAGAGGAAATATGGGATTTGGGTGAAAGAATTGGTGTTGGCCGAATTTGGGACTTGGTAGGATGGCATTCTCGGTTTGGTAATAGTAAGATAGGTGTGTCAAAATTCATAGTTAATAGTTTTGGTTTTTCTCTTTTTCTCCAAGTTTCGGTCAAAAGGGTTATAGGCAAGTCATTTGGGTATTTGGTGCATTAAGGTGTGTTGTCAATATTTTTCTAACCTTCTCCTATTCATCATTTCTTTCTTTCAACCCCAAATCCATACCTATTCTCTTGTGGCCGAATATCCTATTTGTTATTCAATATGAGTCATAGCCGAATCTTGTAAGTTCTTTTGTTCTCTTTTCTTTTCTTGAAACTTTAAAGCCGAAACTTTAATCTAGTTTATTCTTGGCCGAATCCTCTAAGCTTTCAACTCTCTCCACTCTTGCGTTTACTCTTTTCATTAGTAAAGTGCCGAAACACCATCTCAACCTCGTTTCTATACCTATCTTTGTGTTAGCCGAATATCCCATTACCATTGGGAAGGTTTAGCGGAAACCTTTTTCTCTTATTTGGTCTCTTCAAGCATCGAGGTGGTAAGTAATTTCTATCCTAGCAATCGGTGTAGGTTCTCTTTCTTTTAAGTGTGCCGAATCAAGGATTAAGCCTTGGTTTAGGGATGGTCGATTATGCTTGTGCCATGATATGTGTTTCTTGTGATGGTAGCCAGCATTAAGGAGCATTAAAGGAGAAGCTTTCGGGATTCGATTCTTCAAGGTAAGTAAGTGTAGCATTCGGCCAAGGGCCATTCTTTTGGATTATTGCTTAAAGCCAATTCTAATGTGGGTTGTTTAAGGAATTTCGACAGAGTTCATAATCAAGTGGCGTTTTCGGGATTTAATCGACTGTGCCAAATAGGTGCGTAGTTATCGCACTGTTCTCTTGTTGTGTGTATGTGTTATATTTATAAATATGTGATATGATGTGAATGATAGCCGAAATAAGGGCTAAGGTTATGAATACCCGTGGTGAGTGATCGAATACTCAGGTCAGTGATTTACGATATTAAATGATCATTGATGAATATATGAAATGTGATGGCATGTGATGCATAATTGTTCAAGTGATATGTTGCCATGATACATATATATGCATGGGACTCGGGATGTGACTATCGAAGGAAAGGGTGTACATTATGTACGTGGTCTGATGTTAGCCTTGTGCTACATTGGCGCTTGATGGTGGCTATGTGCTTCATCAAGGGAGGTGTTGGCTAGGTGCCCATCTCGGCGGATGATAGCTGTGTGCATCACCGTAGATTGAGGATGACCTCGAGTCACCTCGTGGATACAGATATGTGGATCACTATGTGATCGGTGGCTTAGCCACGGCCTTGGGCAGCAAGTCTGCCAAGGTTAGATATGTGGATCACTATGTGATCGGTGGATTAGCCACGGCCTTGGGCAGGGAGTCTGCTAAGGTAGGAGTAACGGATGGACTCTAGGTTGGGTTGGGCTTCATGTTGCATATTTATGCATTTTGCATGACTAATTATGTGGATCAATGTGGATATGGGCCAAGCCCAACATGTGGAATTATGTGGATATAATGCCTTATCATCTGATATGTGATTGATGTGTGGATATGGGCCAAGCCCATACGTGGAGACATGTGAAATAACTATGCACTGAGTCTGTTTGACTCACCCAAATTTTTACCAACATTTCAGGTGATGCATAAAGCTTAGACCGGGTTGGAGTGGATACGAGGTGGCCCATGCAGAAGATATTTTATTTGTTTTACACATTTTATTTATGAAAGGTTATTTATTGTAATAAGGGCCACTTTAAGTATTTAAGGACTTTTTATTATGTTTTAAGTTGGATTGTCGATTATATTATTATTTGAAAATGTTTTATTTTAAACAACTTAGTTTTATTTGGAACTTTATTTACACAATGTTTTAGTAAAGACAACAAATTTTTATGTTTTTAACTCTAAGTCAAAAGTTTTTCAAACATTTTCTGCAGTGGCATTTTAAATTCGGTCGTATTGAATGGGCCGGGTTTGGGGTGTTACATGGATAGACTCGCAGGACAAGATTACTACTATTTTCTCGATGGATACTCAGGGTATAATCAGATTACAGTAGCATCGGAAGATCAACACAAAATGACATTCACCTGCCCGTACGGTACATTTGCATTTAGACGCATGCCATTTGGTTTATGCAATGCACCAACTACATTTCAAAGATGTATGATGTCTATTTTTACTGACATGGTTGAGAAGTATTTGGAAGTTTTCATGGACGATTTCTCAGTATTTGGAAACACTTACGATGATTGCTTAGCCAATCTAGCTAAGGTACTGAGGCGATGCGACGAAACAAATCTCGTACTCAACTGGGAGAAGTGCCATTTTATGGTAAGAGAAGGAATTGTTCTAGGTCATCGGATAACGAGACATGGGATCGAGGTGGACAAAGAAAAAGTAGATGTTATTGAGAAACTCCCACCTCCAACATCTGTAAAATGTGTTAAGAGCTTTTTGGGCCATGCCAGTTTCTATCGAAGATTTATCAAGGACTTCTCCAAAGTGGCTAAACCCTTATGCAAGCTATTGGAGAAAGACTCAGTATTCAAGTTTGATGAGGAATGCTGAAAAGCCTTCAATAACCTGAAGAATCGATTAGTCACGACACTTATAATTGTCACACCAGACTGGGATTCGCCATTCATATTGATGTGTGACGCAAGTGACTTCACCATTGGAGTTGTCTTGGGCCAGCGAAGGAACAAAGTTTTTCATCCTATCTACTACGAAAGTAGAACTCTAACTGGAGCTCAACTGAACTATACGGTAACAGAAAAAGAGTTACTTGCTATTGTGTTTGCTTTCGACAAGTTTCGATCTTATCTTGTAGGTACCAAAGTGATTGTCTATACGGACCACTCTGCGATTAAGTACTTAATAGCCAAGAAAGATGCTAAGCCGAGATTGATCCGGTGGGTGCTTCTACTTCAAGAGTTTGATCTAGAAATTCAAGATCAAAGGGGAGTAGGAAACCAAGTAGCAGATCACTTATCCAGATTAGAGCAGCAAGAGGGAAATTCTCCACTTGTACCGATCCAGGAGACATTTCCAGATGAACACATACTAAAGGTAAATCATGTCCATAATACTACTTGGTTTGCTGATTTTGCTAACTATTTAGCTTGTGGTTTGATGCCGATTGATAAAACTTATCAACAAAGAAAAAATTTTCTTCACGATGTGAAGTACTATTTTTGGGAAGAGCCATATTTGTTTAAAAAGTGTGTAGATCAGATGATTAGGAGGTGTGTGACAGAAGATGAAGTACCGAAGATTTTATACCACTGTCATTCAGCTTCGAGTGGAGGACACTTTGGAGGTACTGTACAGCAGCCAAAGTATTACAAGTCAGATTCTTTTGGCCAACACTATTCAAGGATGCATACGCTTACGTGAAGAGTTGTGATCGATGTCAGAGGGTTGGAAATGTCACCAACAGAAATGAGATGCCTCGAACAAATATCATTAAGGTAAAATTGTTCGATGTTTGGGGTATTGACTTTCTTGGCCCTTTCCCTCCGTCTTTTGGTTACAAATACATATTGGTAGTAGTAGATTATGTATCCAAGTGGGTTGAGGCTAAAGCTTATCCGTTGAATGATGCCAAGGTTGTGATGAAATTCTTGCAGAAACATGTGTTCACAAGGTTCGGAACCCCAAGAGCTATTATTAGCGATGAAGGGACCCACTTTGTGAACAAGTGGTTAAAATGGTTGTTAGACAAACATGGAATGAAACACAAAGTTGCTTCAGCTTACCATCCGCAGACAAATGGACAAGCTGAGCTAGCATATAAGGAGATCAAAGGCATACTTGAGAAGGTAGTTTGCCCGAACCGACGAGATTGGTCCAAGAGACTAGATGATGCTTTATGGGCTTACAGAACAGCATACAAGACACCTTTAGGAATGTCACCCTACAGGTTGGTCTTTGGGAAAGCATGTCATCTACCTCTGGAGTTAGAGCACAGAGCTTACTGGGCGCTTCGACAACTCAATTTGGATCCCAAGTTTGCTAAAGAGAAACGAATGCTCCAACTCAACGAGCTAGAGGAATTTCGAATGTTCTCATATGAAAATGCCAAATTACTCAAAGAAAGACTCAAGAAATGGCATGACAAGCATATTCGAGTTCGAGAGTTTGAAGCAGGTCAGCAAGTCTTGTTATTTAATTCCAGATTGAAGTTCTTTCCAGGTAAGTTAAAGTCACGTTGGTCCGGTCCATTTACGATTCATCGCGTTTATCCATACGGAGTTGTTGAACTCCAAGGTAAGAGAGGTAATTTTCAAGTCAATGCTCAGCGTTTGAAACACTATTACAAAGAAAAACCTGAACGAGATCAAATCTTGTTCAGTTTATCTGATTTTTAAATTTTCTTGTTTTTAATAAATTATTTAGGGTATATTTTCGGGTTCATTATGTTTAAATGAATTCTGTCTAGGAGATTGGAACTTAAGCGGGACCGCTTGTGACCCCTCCAATCTTTCCTGGGAATTGATTTTTACATAATTTTCCAAGAAATTAGCCCCTAAATAGTAAAATAAATTTTTGGTTTTTCAAATAAAAAGGTCATTTTTGACACAAGTCTTAAATTGCAACTCAATTTCAAATTTTCATTAAGTCTAAGGACTTAATTGAATTATTTCCAAAATTTGATTGCTATTTTCGTAAATAATAAAAACTAGGTGCCTCTTCTTGTAAATATTTTTAAAAGGCATCTAAAATAAATTTTTTTTATACTTATAAATTATTGATAAACTTTAATATATAATTATATTCATTATAATTTATATATTAACTTTTATCAACTTAGCTTAGGATTAGAATTAATTTTATTTTATATTTATCTTGGCAATTAAATAGCAATTGATAATTTACATGTGTTTATTTAATTATTAATTATTGTTTATCATAAGGAAAATTAGAATTGAACTCTTATTTTTAATTCTTTAATTATTCTAAGAGTTCTACTCTAATTCATATTACTCCCTTTATAAATTGCACCCTTGTTCTCCCCATTTATTCATCACCCAAAACTCCCAACCACCAAACACCAAGTGTCGCAAGTCCCTAAGCCACCATTCAGCCAGCAGCGGCTCCAGCACACGCCGCACGCCAGCTCCAGCTCCTACCCAGGTCGGGGCCTCACGCCTGCTGCCTCTGCCCCGTACGCTTGCTGCACACTAGTGCCCAACGCCGACTGCCTCGTACGCTTGCTGCACACCAATGCCCAACACCAATGCCCCGTGGCCTGCCTTGAGCTGCACCTTGCGCGCCACCTGCTTAGCCCCATCGCACCTTGCTGCTTTGTGCGCCTAGGCGTACCCTCCTCCTTCATCCAACCTAAGCCAATCCTTCTTAAATTCTCCATCTTTTAATTCATTAGTATAGTTTTACTTTAGGAGTTTTTAAATTCTACAAGGAAGGTGGTTAATCATGACTCGCAAAAGAACTCTTGCCTCCACCCAAATCGACAAAACACAAAGCAAATCTCACTGTGAAGAATCCAAGGTAAGATACGAAAGTATCTTTAAGAATCAACAGATGCATCCAGAGAAAGGCTTCACATTGAAGGAAATCAACTACAAAGACTTTATGGTGCATATTCGTCAAGTTGCTGAAGCCCTCAATAGGGAATTGTTTTTTGAAAAGAGACCAAGCGTGGATGAGGAGTTAGTTCATGAATTCTATGCGAACTTAACTTCAAGCGAATTGACTGAAGTTCCAGTCCGAGGAATCAAGGTACCAATAAATTGTAATGCTATTAATGAGTTCTTTGAATTACCTGATTTCGACAACGATGAATATTCCTCTCTGTTGAGCAATATTAATCCTAAAAATCTACAAGAAATCCACGAGGAACTCACAGTTCCAAGTTCTAAGTGGACTGTGTCAAAGCAAGGAATCCACACATGTCGAAGAGAGTATTTGACACCACTTGCGAAGGTATGGTTCTATTTCATTCGTTTCAGCCTTATGCCTAGTTCGCATGGGACTACAATCTCATTAGAGCGAATGGTCCTATTATACTCGATTCTAACTGGAAAGACCATTGATGTGGGCAAAATCTGATACGAGCACGCTTAGGGCGCCAACGAATTCCATGTCAATGAAGCTCGACTTTAATGCCCCAAGTGCTGTGAAGCGGATATGCACTCTGGTGCACTTCAAAATTGAGTCAGAATAGTTCATTTGAGCTCAATTTAAGCTCATCCGAGCTCATTCCAGCTCATTGAGCTTGTTATTAGCTCACTCTTAGCTCATTTTAATTAGTTAATTGTCGGAATAAAAATTAGATAACTTAGTTTGAGTTAATTAAATTGCTGGAATGAAATTTAATTAATTTAGTTTAAGTTAATTAAATAATTTAATATGTGCTAGTGATTGCGTGTTTTAATATGTTTGTGTTAGCCATAGCCGAATTTAATATGTCTTGTTTAAGACTTTATTAAATTTGTTTAGCTTAGTTTATGTGTTAATTAGGGTGTCTAAGTTTTTATTAAAATTTATTTCGGCTGAACATACATTTGAATTAAATTGGTTCTCGTATTTTTCTTTGTAGGAACATTGACCATGGGACGGCACACATCAATTGGATGAAAGGCATGATGCATGAAGGATAGCCAAACACTAAGGTAATAGACGGCATGGAGAATAATTGAACTTGGAAGAAACAAACTTAAAGTCAATTGGAGATAGCATGGACGACAACAACAGGGATTAATGGATGATTAAACAATGGCAACACTTTTGAATAAACAAATATGGAGAATGGGGAGTTTAAAAATTCAAAAGCATGGTGGGAGCAAGGAATAAATAATTGAGATAACAAAAGCATGATGGACGGCAATTGGGAGGCTATGTTGGAATGAGCATGAGAATATTATGGGTGAGTGGAAGCATAAATAATTGGGAATGTTGGACATGAATAAAATAATGAAAAACCAATTGCTATTGGAGGGATTGTTGGACGGCATGATAGGAGGTGGAATGAAGCTGAATTTTTATCTTTTAATTAAAGCATGATAGAAAGCACAAATGTTTAATTTATCCATGTGCATGTGTCGTGCTTAGTGGAACATATAAAGCATGGACGGCTTACCTTGGTTGGAACCTTGGCATTGCATTAAATAAACAACAAGCATGGATGGCACAAGCTATGGATTGCAAGCACTCATCTAGGTGGACGGCATGGAGGCTTGGTGCATGCTAAGAATTAAATTAATTGGAGCATGGGCTGAGATTTAAAAATCCTTTAAAAGACATGTGCTAAATTGAAGGTGCATGGACGGTGGACACATTGGAGCATGAAATGGTATGAAATGGAATCATGATTATTTTATGGGATAATGGATACATGTTGGACAACATAAAGATTTGGTGCTCAAAAGCTTGGACGGCAACTTCATGAAGATAATGCAAATTGAAGGCACCCACGTGAATTAAACATTTGAAGATAAAACACTTTCAAGCTTGGTATTTTGGCCATTCGGCTAGTAGCTATAAATAGGTGTTTATTTTCATTTGTAGAGGGAGACTAGAGAATTTTTATGAATGAATTTTTATGAACTTTGTTCATTTGAGTGAGTTTATCTCCTCTTCATTTTTGTACAAGTTTCGTTAGACTTATCAAGCTTGATTGTGGCGTCTTCGATTTGTTTGAACTTATCACCAAATTTCGTTTGGTGTGGCGTTCATCAACCTATCTTCATCTTTCCACCTTAACGATATAAGAAACGGGGTGACACTGTTATATAGTGTTGAATTTTTCTTAAGTTAAGTTCGTATTTCCATTTCCATCATCGATTACCATTTTCCACCATAAACATTATAGAACCTGGGGTGACACTCTTTAGTGTTGAATCGGTTCTCGTTTAAGTTCTTTTATCCATCTCCATCCAATTATCCTTTTATCTATTTTATATTTTATTTTATCAAACCGAACCAAATCCTAATTTATTCACTTAAAGCTTCCGCAAATTCATTCATATTTTTTGATTATTTTTCGAAGGCTTGATTCCTCCTCGTAGACGATTGGGCAACCCGCATACGTTTCGACTCATCCCGAGCTGGTTCGTATCAAAATCATTCTGAGAGAAATGCGAAATTGTGCCGTTAGACGCTCTGGCCCTGCCTATTTCCCCTTTACGATCACAATTCTGTGCTTAAAAGCAAAACTCCTTGCGGACGTAAAGAAGACAGAGTATAGTCAAGGCACAATCACCGATTGGGATCTTTACCGAGTGGTCGGAGATTCTGTTCTTCAGCAACAAATTGAAGAAAGCGAGGATCCCGAAGAAGCAGAAGAGGAACCCACAAAAATCCCGCCAGAGCAATCAACTGAAGTCCCTAATGAGGCAGAATCAGTGGAACCAGAAGCTGAACCTGATATTGAACCCTCAATGTTTAGAGCTCCACCACCTCGCCCAGATCGTCGTGATGAGCTGTTGAAGCTGATGGACTTAATGCAACACATGCAATGGCAGCAACAAGCTTACTGGAGATATGCAAAAATAAGGGATGACTCGATGAGGAGTGCCCTCAAGAAAATTTATAATGATCCATTTATTTTTGTGCCTGAGTTTCCAGATTTCATATTGAACCATGGGTGTCATCATCAAAGAGGGAGCAAGGTGATTTATGCAAAGACAATACTAATGGAGCAAAAGATGAGTCAAATTCGGAAGGATCAGCGAACAAATAAAAAAGGGGAGGACTTCAACTTTCGTTTATTTCTTTCTTAAGTATTTTAGGATTAGGTTAATTAGGAATTTTTATTTTTGCACAATAAAACAAGAGATAGAAATCATGAATAAAACCTGAACAAGTCACAAAGGCTAAAGTGTGGCAATAGATATATACATGTCTAGGATTGGATTTTAGAAAGAGCCTGGTACTTAAGCAGTCAATTTGACTCACCTCCTCTTTTCTAATTATCCTACCTGGTGTATAGTATTTATTCACTTTAAATAATGAGGACATTGTTCACTTTAAGTAGGGGGACCGAAAATTTGAATTGATTCCACTCAAAATAAAATTTTCTTTAGTTATGATTAGGATATATTTTTGTTCAATAATTTGAAATTTTGTTAATTATGCTGAACTTCAGTATTAATAAAGTTCTATTATTTCAATAAGTTATTATGTTAGCTTAATAATGATATAAGTGTATTTTTAATAAAGCATGCAAGTTCGTACCATAAATTTTTTAGTTCCCTACGAAAAAATTAGGCATGCATGAAAGTTTAAGTCTTTAGAATTGACTTAGTAATTTCATGAGGCGAAATCCTAGGAAACATGGAATATTGAAAATGATTTAGGCAACTATTGTTTGGACCGTTTGAGCCTTTCAAGCCGACCCTGATAAAATTATCCTTTGAAACCCAATTTTGAGACTATATGGCCTAATTTTATTTGGACCTATGCAAAATTTAGCCATCAATTTTCTCTTCATTACTTCTAAAATTGTCCCAAACACTAGACTCAGTACTATTCAGAAGATCGTCTGGAAATAAGTTTGGGGGAGTTGAAAAGAAGTATCAATTGCTCGAAAATCTGTAGTACATGAAGCAAGTGCTCGAGTTTGAGCTTGTTTAAAAAAAACATGTAGTCAAAATAAGTGGTCGAAAGAGTAAAAGTTGGCGTATCAAGGGTGAAAATTCCGAAGGTTTGATTTTAAGCTGAGTCTAGGGTTTTTAAGCCAAAAATTTGTCTATCTTTTACCTACCCCTAAGCCCAGCCACGTTACAACCTTATTAAAGACCTACTGATTCAAAATTCCAATGTTACCTACATTAGTGGAGAGAAATTGCTCTGTTCAACATATGAAGACATTAGTTAAGCTTAATGATTGCAGTTTACTTTTTGAATAAGGAATTAAAATCAAATTGGTAGCGAGCAACATGTCTTTATTAAGAAACATTTAGTCTAATTTTGCTTGTATAATAATTGTTGGAGGTAATTTGAACGATGTGAATGCTTAAGTAGCATAACTATCAAATTTCTTATCTTTGAGCCTAAGTATATTCAATTCATAATTTTGACAAGATAGTTGTTCTGAAGGAATGTTTCAAAGGTGTTTCCGAGAAAATTCTTTTCAAATTGTGCATTACTCGGGATGAGCAATGAATTAAGTTTGGGGTGTGGAAACACAAAAATTTATATACTTTTTCATGCCCTTTTTTACCAAAATTCATGTGGTTTCGAGTAAATTCTTGTCGGAAAATAATTAAATATTATAAAATAATTAAAGTGTGCTAAAAATATGAACATGATCAATTTTAATTAATTTTATAGTTAATTTTGTTTAATTTTGACTATTTTCGACAGATTCGCACAAAGGGAGAAAATCGGCTCGGCAGACACTACTCGAAGAATAAACCCGATAAACAATTTGAAGTATCAAGGCGAATTTATTTCCAGCCCAAGACGGTACAATTATGAAGATTTAATCATAATATAATTAATTTTAATTTATTCCCAATTTAATTTGGGCTAAATAAATTATTATTAATTAATTATGGAAAAAGGGTCCAGTTAAACCGCACTGGTTGAACCGAACCGGTTGAACCGAATCAGCCACCAATCGGGCAGCCCAAACCATCTATAATGATGGCCCAAATTAGCTTATTAGCTGATTAATTAAGCTTGCAAAGAATCCCTTGAAGATCTTTCAAAATTGCATTCAAACCCCTCCAAATATTATGGCTTTGTAGATTTGCCCCATGCTATATTTAGCAAAGTTGAATTCTTCAACTTTGCCACATGGGATGGCCGGCCAAGGGAGGCCTCTTTTGCTACTGCTATTTGCTATTTTTAGCAGCCTTGATAAGCTATAAATACACCCCCTAGCTGCTCATTCAAAACACACCTCAAGCATCCAACATTCTCCTCTCTCACTTTCTCCCAATTTCCAACTTTCCATTTTCCCTTTGTGTGTTCTTGTGCCGATTTCTCCTCTTGGAAAAGAGGTGTTTTCCCAGCCATTCAGAGCAGCATTTGGAGTGTTCATAAGTCACCTTGATAGCCGAGGCCAATGAAGAACAAAGAATGGAGCAATCAGACAAGCCACGGAGAAACACCGGATGTGCTTCTTGTTCCTTATCTCTTTAAATTTCGTTGTTGTTTTGACGAACATGTTTATGAATATTTATGCTGTTGGAATGATTAATTTAGTTAATTTAGCTTGAATTTAATTCGTGTTGGGTTGATTGCATTTCGATTTCTTAAATTGTTAAAATTGTGTTTATGCTGTTAAAGGCCTCAGTAAAATGTTTGGTTAAGTAAAATCATGTTAAGTTATCTGGCATTATAATTGTTTAGATAGCTAATGAATTAATTATTTAAAAGCATTGAAATTATAATTAATGGACACAATACTTGATCTGTGCATGTTTAATTCTACTAAGGTAGCTGAAGATTAAATTAGCATTGTATTTGACGATACATATGCCTTGCATAACTTGCAGGATTTTTGTGATTAAATTATTTCAAGGTAAAAATACTTTGTTACTTCACATGATCTTTTATATGCTTATTAGGTTGAATTGATCGTTTGAATTGACAAAGGAATATGCGAGAGATTGTTTATCTTAGTAAGTATGTATGTGCAATAACATGTTTACTTTTATAAATCTGTTTTATCGGTCAAATTGACAGAGGAATATGTACAAGAGATGAATGGATTTTTAATTGTAAGCATGTTCATAAGTTAGCAAATTACCGAGTTGCCATGATTTAATAAGTATAAACACGAGCTTAATAATTCTAAGGTAAGAAATATGATTAATCCAACACAATTATGTCACCTTGATTAAAATCAGTTTTTGAAATCGTGCATTAGAACTTTGTTTTATTTTATTTTTCTTTGTTTTTCTTTTAGTTTTTAAATATCTCTCAAATCCAAATATTTTTCCGTCACCAAAGTGTTTGAAATCATTTTCATAGATAATTCTTTTACAGTCCCTGTAGGTACGATAACTCGACATTTACTTGTCACTTTATTACTTGTTGCGATTGTGTACACTTGCACATTTCCACTGTTCCAGTGCCATTTTGATACTCGACTGAAAACTATTATTGTATGCAAATTCAATCAGTGTCAGATATTGTTCCCACATGCCATTAAACTCAAGAATGCAACATTTTATCCTCGAGTATCTGAATGATTCTCTCGGATTGACCGTCTGTCTGCGGGTGAAAAGCCGTACTGAAATGCAATTTTGTGCCTAAAGCTTCTTGCAATTTCTTCTAGAATCGTGATGTAAATCTCGGATCTCTATCAGACACAATAGACAGTGGCACTCCGTGCAATCTCACAATATCAGAAATGTAAAGCTCAGCTAACTTATCAAGTGAGTAATCAGATCGTACCGGAATAAAATGGGCTGATTTTGTCATTCTGACAACTACGACCCAAATTGCATCTTTCTTTCTCGGAGTCAAAGGTAATCTTGAAACAAAATCCATCGTTACTCTGTCCCATTTCCACTTGGGAATCAAAATCAGTTGTAACAAACTAGATGGAACCTGATGTTCAGCTTTAACTTGTTGTCAGACTAAATATTTCGAGACAAAATCAGAAATATCTCTTTTCATACTAGACCACCAATAATGTTGCTTCAAATCATGATACATCTTTGTACTTTCCGGATGAATAGATAGGCGACTATTATGAACTTCATTCAAAATTAACTGAATCAACTCTAGATCCCTCGGAACACAGATTTTATCTTGAAATCTCAAGCAATCATTATCATCAACTCGAAATTTAGAATCAGAGTTTGAATCACACTGAGCTCGTTTCACTAGCATTTCATTATCAACTTTCTGAGCATCACAAATTTGTTGTAAAAACAACGGTTTTGCTTTTAATTCATCTAAAACTGAACTTTCAATAGACAAATCTAAATGAGCATTCATAGTACGTAATGGAAACAGTGATTTCTGACTTAACATCAACAACAACATTTGCCTTACCCGGATGATATTCTATCACAAGCTCGTAGTCCTTCAAAAGCTCAACCATCTTCTCTGTCTCAAATTCAAGTCTTTTTGTGTCATCAAATATTTCAGACTTTTATGATCCAAAAATACATGACATTTTTCAGCAAAAAGATAATGTCACCAGATCTTTAAAGCAAATACAATCGCAGCTAACTCAAGGTCGTGGGTCGGATAGTTCTTTTCATGCGGCTTTAATTGTCTCGAGGCATAAGCTATAACTTTGCCTTCCTGCATCAATACACATCCCAGACCATCACGAATTCTTTACTCGATTCTGGTTGTACCAAAACTGGAGCTTCAGTCAATAGAGTTTTCAGCTGATCAAAACTTTTCTAACATTTATCGGACCATTCAAATTTCACATCTTTCTGAAGCAATCTAGTCAACGGGTTAGCAATCACCGAAAAGCCTTTTATGAACCTTCGATAGTAACTAGCAAGTCCGAGAAAACTATGGGCTTTAGACACATTCTTCGGAGGTTTCCATTTTAGAATAGCAGAAATCTTACTCGGATCAACTCGTATTCTAGAGGCTGATACAATATGTCCCAGAAAACTAACTTTTCGCAACCAGAATTCACATTTATTAAATTTTGCATACAATTGCTTATCTCGCAGAGTTTGCAACACAATTCTCAGATGTTCAGCATGCTCAATCTCATCACGTGAATAAATCAACATGTCATCAATGAGTACGACAACAAATCGATCTAAATACGGTCTAAAAATTATGTTCATCAGATCCATAAAAACAGCAGGAGCGTTTGTTAGTCCGAAAGGCATAATTAAAAACTCATAATGCCCGTACCCCATTCTGAAAGCAAATTTCAGAATATCTGAATCTTTTACTCGCAACTGATAATATCCCGATCTCAGATCTATCTTTAAAAACACAGTGGCTCCTTTAAGCTGATCAAATAAATCATCAATTCTGGGCAAATGATATTTATTCTTTATAGTTACCTTGTTCAACTGACGGTAATCAATGCACATTCTCATCGTGCCATCTTTCTTTTTCACAAACAGAACAGGAGCACCCCAAGGTGAGAAACTCGATCGTGCAAACCCTCTATCAGTCAACTCTTGCAAATGTGACTTTAACTCTTTCAACTCTGTTGGTGCCATTCTATACGGAGCTATCATCCCCAGTACTAATTCAATACCAAATTCAACTTCACGTATCGGAGGTAATCCCGCAATTCTTTAGAAAATACATCAGGGAATTCACATACAACTGGCACTAATTCAACTTCCTTTTTAGTTACTTTCGAGTCAATCACATAAGCAAAATAAGCTTCATAACCCTTTTTCACATAATTCTGAGCTTTCATCACTGACATCACAGCAGGTAACCAGTTCAATTCATTAGACTCAATCTGAACTACTTCGTCATTCTGGCATCTCAAATCAATAATCTTTCTTTTGCAATTCACAACTGCATAATGCAATGTTAACCAGTCCATACCCAAAATTATATCGAACTCATCAAAAGTTAATAACATCAGATCAGCCGAAAAACAAACATTTCAAAACATCAGCGGACAGTTCTTGCATACTTTGTCAGCCAAGACATATTTACCTAAGGGGCTTGATACTCTAATAACAAATTTAGTAGACTCTACAGGCAAAGTCTTATTGGATACTAAGTTCATGCATATATACAAATAAGTAGAACCTGGGTCTATCAATGCAATCACAAAAGTATCATAAAGAGTAAATGTACCCGTTATAACATCTGGAGATGAAGCTTCCTCACGAGCTCGATAGCATATGCTCTGGCAGGTGCTCTAGCTTCAAATCTCGCAACAATGTCTTTCGTAGCTCTTTGACTACCACTGACATTTCTTGTATTCCGAGAAGGTCTACCTCTAGCTGTAACATTATCTGACCTCGAATTCTGAACAATCTCTTACTCAACAGACTCTGGGCAGTCTCGGATGAAATGGTCTAAGGATCCACATCTAAAATAGGCTCGGTCATTCAACCTACAACTTCCCAAATGTCTATTACCACAATGCTTACATTCGAGTCGCTCGGATCGGACATTTCCCACACTAGCCATCGATGTAGCTGGAGCTTTGGAATTCAATTGAGATATAGCTCAATCTCAATTCGAATGTCCCACATTAACCTTTGAACGACTTTGTTCATCTCTGAATTTCTTTGAAGCAGACTCAAAAGTTTTACTCGGAAATCTCTTTCTCACATCTCTAGCTTCAGAATCAGCTTTTCTTTTATCTTTCCTGAGTGCTGCAACTTTGCACGCTCGATCAACAAGTACAACAAACTCTTTTATTTCCAAAATTTTGACTAACAAACTGATATCTTCTTTTAGATCGTCTTCAAACCGTTTACACATTATAGCTTCAGTTGAAACACATTCTCGAGCATATTGACTTAATCTTACAAACTCTCGTTCATACTTGGTGACAGACATGCGACCTTGTTTCAGTTCCAGAAATTCTTTTTGTTTCTGATCAATAAATCTCTAACTAATGTATTTCTTCTGGAACTCAGTCTGAAAGAAATCCCATGTAACTCGTTCTTTAGGAAGAACGGAAATCAAGGTCTTCCACCATTGATAAGCTACGTCTCGTAGCAAAGAAACAACATTATTTTATGCATTCTTCAGGATCAATGACATTTCATCAAATACTCGGATTGTATTCTCTAGCTAAAACTCAGCTTTCTCGGCATCGTCATAACTGGTGGCATTGAACTCTTCAGCCCCCATACTTATGGATTTTGTTGACCGGAGGTTTATTCAATAGATTCAAGTTCATAACCGAAGGTATAGCAGAAGTTTGAGGCAGGTTAGGCGGGGGCGGGGTTGTGAAACAGCCAGATTAGTTCTTACATATTGAGTGAACCATTCATTCATCATTTGGAAGAAGGCTTGTTTAGCCTCTCCCTCTTGACCACTAGTAGCCGGTCTCAAATCAGATGGCACCGTCCCTTCAGCGGGAGCAGGTACGTTACTTTCAACATCGTCAGCTATGACTCTTTTATTCATTACTATACGAAAAACACATTTTACACGTCAGGATTCATCACACTATCACATTTCATATATATGGCATTTATAGCTAGACTCTCACACGCTACGTTAGTCCAAGAATAGACTAAATCGTAGCTCTGATACCAATCAACTGTAACACCCCTAACCCGTAACCAATGCCGGTCTAATGTTAAAGGCATTACCGGACAAATCAGAATCTTTTACAGACATTTCATAATATAATTCAATGCATAGAATTAAGTTGTCCTTTAAATAGGTCTACGAGACCTTAAGCATGCTTTAGAAAGGGGCCGGGACTAAATAGAACATTTACAGAGATTCTCAAAAATTTAAAAACTTTTCTAAGTTACAGAGGTCACACCCCCGTGTGGGCTGACCGTATGCCTCCCACGACCTCAGACACGCCCGTGTGTCTAAGCCGAGTCAAAACAGGGCATACATACTGACTTGTCTACACAGCTATGGACATGCCCGTGTGCTTCACCCATGGTCGCTACTGACTTGCACCACATGGCCAGTCACACGCCCGTGTGTCCAGCCTGTGGTCGAGTCTGACTTATTTTGAAACACAACCACGAAGGATACGATCGAGCCGCACGTCCGTGTGCTCAACCGTGTGGGCAATTATAGGCCATTTGCAAGGCCAAAATGCCACCCACACTTCGGGTTTCACTTACAAGCATAATTAAGCATCAAGTCAAGCATCAAGGGCAACCAAAAACATACCAAATGGTCATCCTTTTCAACTTATTCAAGTACTCGTCAAACATACCAACTTAGCATTGACAAGCTTACCATTACCTTGACCATTTCATTAGCTAACAAACCATACTAAACTAAGCATCATATAGCTTGACTACTCATACATATCACAAACATTTATCTAGCCATATCACATGGCTATATTCACCCTTTCAAAACATAACCATATCAGCTAGACTATACATGCTATACTTAACCTATACATATTCAAAAGGTACCAAAATATGATTTGAGTAGTGTGATGGAAATCCTCGACGATTCCCAAGCATTTCGTAGCTTCAACGGTCTATAAAAACAAAACAAACACACACAAAGTAAGCTTTCAATAGCTTAGTAAGCCATATACAAATAAACTTAACATATAAGCATTCATTATTCATATCAAATATGAGATTACTAATAACTTATTTGCAAATTCATAGTTCTTCTTGGCTCATTTTTTAGCCATTTACTTACCAACATACATATCACCATGTTCTCCATTTGATTATAGCTTATTCATTCATATACCGCATTTTACTTCATTAAATCCACACACATATCTCATCTAGGTATGTTCATATATATACTTACCTTCCATACACATACATAGTGTACATTTCAAACGTGCCTGAAACAATTATACATTTCACATCGTCCTTAGTTTCTCAAAATTGCCTGTTGAACCATTCGGAACCAAATAGGATACTCAGAATGCTCAGAATAGTCGTACAATGTCAACATCCCAGACGTGGTCTTACATGTACTCAGATATCGATGCCACTGTCCCAGTCAGGGTCTTACACGAAATTAGATATGATGCCAATGTCCCAAACATAGTCTTACACGTAAATGTCATATCGATGCCAGCATCCCATACGTGGTCTTATACGAAATCTCGAATCAATGCCATGGGACGTGGTCTTTCATGATATCACATATCAGAAACCTATGTCGTGACATATGTAATCCTATCTATTCCTAGGTTCGTATAGAGCTTCTCGGACATTAATACATTGCTGTTACTTCCCCGAATTCATATATTTATCATCTCGTACACATTCATCACAATGAAATTTCATATGAATATACATAAATCAATACAAATACATTTATTTGTATATAGACTTACCCTCGTACGGAAAGAACAGAAACAAACGACTATTCAATTACTTTTGACTTCCCTCGATCTAAATCCGTTTTCTTCGATTCTTGATCTATACATATTCAAATTTAACTCATTTATTTACCAAATCATTCAATTCAATCCAAGAACACATTTTTAGGGCAATTTACAACTTAGCCCTCACATTTTCACATTTTGGCATTTACGTACTTATTTCACAAAATCACAAAATACACAAAATCTCTATATACCTATGCTTAGCCGAATGTTCACTAAAGTCATACAAGTCCATATATTTCATTTATTTCACATTTTAGTCCCTCAAAATATCATTTTCTCAATTAAATCCTAATTACTCAAATTCATCAAAAATCCAAAGACAAACTATGTTAATCTAACACATATATTTCATATTTCATCAACAATCATCACAAAGCTCATGAATTCATCAATGGAACTTTTCAAATTCATCATCAATTCACAAAATTGAAGCATGGGTTTTGAAGAACACTAAGCAACGATTACAAAAACATAGAAATTATCAAAAATCGAAACCAAAATATACCTTAATTTTGCTTAGTAGTGGCCGAATATTTCAAAAGCTTCAAACCTTATTTTGATTTTCTATTTTCGGTGAAGAACACAAAAGGTGAGCATTAATTTAAGCTTTTGTTTTATTATACATTAACTTAATTAACAAATTCCATTTTTAACCTTTTTATTATCATTCATTTTCCACTAACATATGGCATTTTTGTCCATTCAAAATCCCTTTGGTTTAATAACAACAAAAGGACTCCATATAATAATAGCCATAACAAATAGATACCTTTACATAAAGCATGCCAATTTTGCGTCTTTCACAATTAAGTCCTTATGTCAAATTAAGCACACAAATGGACAAATTAATTCACGAAACTTTAACACATGCTTAATTACATATAGTAGACACAAAATAATATTAAAATATTTTTTTGACTCGGATTTGTGGTTCCGAAACCACTATTCTGACTGGGGTCTAAACCGGACTGTTACAAGACTACACTGATATCTATAGCTCCATATAGAATGGCTCTGACTGAATTGAAAGAATTGAAGTCTCAGTGTAACACCCTGGTTTAGGGGCTATGCATGTTGGGTATAAATCAAGTGTTAGTAGGTTTTTGGGAGTGCTTGGATGAGTTTTAGAGGTTTTAAGAATGTTTGGATGAAAGGGGAAGGCTTTGAAAAATTTTGGTTTTTTAAGTAGTAAAGGGGAGTTTGGCTTTGGCAGGCCTTAAAGGAAGTAATTGGGAGAATAAGACACATGTGAGGCATTGGCAAAGTGGCTTCATGCGCTGCCTAAGGGGCTGGAAGTAGCGCCATTGAGGGTCTTAGGTTCGATCCAAGAAGGCAGTAGGCTGGTTTTAATTTTTGGATCTTGGCGTTGCAAGGTGGGAGGCCTTAAAAAGGAGTGGGGGCGTGTTTTAACGCAAACAGCAACTTGTCCAAGTGGTTCCTGTGCGGCACTTAGGGGGTGGAGGTGCGCGTGGGCGCTGGTTCGAGCGACGGAAGCAGCTTTTGCGTGTTTTATTTTTCTTATGTGGCTAGGGGCTTGAGTAGGAAGCCTTTAAAGATTAAATGGTGTGGCTTTATGGCATAAAAATCAAAGTGGCCGAGTGGCCTGGGCGTTGGAAGTAAGGTGTGCAGCAGTTTGGTCCCAAGTTCGAACCTGGAGAGTGGCTTTTGGAGTTTTATTTTTTTTTTTATTCTTTTTGGGCAGCAAATTGAAGATGGGACGGCACATGGGGAGTTTCAAAAAGGATAAGATTAGATTAGTGTTTATTTTTTTTTGAATTCGGCTGGTGGGTGGCTTTTATTATTTTATTATTTTAGATAATTATAAGATTATTTTAGTTAGTTTAAATTAGAGATGAGGGTTGTTGTTTTGATTTGATAAAGAGATAAAATGTGGATAGAATAATGAGGGATTTGTTTAATTCAAATGTAATTGAATTTGTGGATTGGAGTGTTTCTAGGAGGTGGCCGACTATGGGAATCTTCAAAGCGGGGGTATGTGGCCGGTTTTTGGAGGGTTAAGGAGGGGAGAATGCTGTTTGTTTCTTTAGCATTCTTGGGTATATTCGGCCAGCCTTAGTTGTGGGTACCAAGGCCGATTTTTTTTCATAGTGTCTCTCTATTGGTTTTCATTTTATACCGAAACCTTTAGTAACCTTCATTTTTTTCGAAAGCTACATTTGTTCTTTAATGCTGTGGTGGCCGAATGTTCTCTTGAATACAAAGACACTTGGTTTTGTCATTTTGCTTGATGGCTTTCTTTTTACCCATGGCCGAAACACTTACTCTCCCTTAGCTTTCTTCTTTGTTTTCTTTCTTGCAAAGCCGAACCTTCCCTCTCATTGCTAATCTCCGTTGCCGATTCTTTTTCTCCTTGGATTATTTCTTTTTGTTTCAACCCTCTAAAGGATCTAGCCAAATGTTCTCTTCCATTTGATTTTAGTGTTGGCCAAATCTTCCCTTCCTTTTTTGTTTTGTTCTTTGGCCGAATCTAAGGGTGGTGTGGATTGCTTTTGGGTTGTGATTTCAAGTCTTAGAGAAGATATATAGGTAAGGCCGAATGCCCTATGGACTATTCTCTGTTCTCTGTCGACATCTACAAGGGTAAGAGTGCGTTTTTGGCATCCGTTTGGAAGGATATTAATATCTTGTTGGTAATTATTTCGTTATAGGGTCTCCGGATTTTGGTGGCGATCAAGTGAAGCTATCACTTTTGTGTAGTCGATTGGTAAGTGGTGGTAAGAGTGGATTCTTTTAGTTCAATCTTTTGGTTTCGATTAAGTCAAGGGTGACAAAGGTTTAACTGTTCTTTTAATAGGGTGTGCCAATTGTTAAAGAGGAACCATTGTTGGTTCGGGTTTGGTAGGAAACCAAACCATCTGCGAGGTAAGGGTTAAACGACAACCCCTTTGGTTTAAAATGGTTATAGCCGAATGATATGAGTGCTAATGCTTGGTTGGCCGATTGTTTTAGGAGCAAGAGGATCAAGGGTCTTAGTTGGTTCTTCGGTTGAGGCTTGCAGGTGTGTTCATACACACACTTTTCTATTAATAAATATGCTTATTATTGTGTGTTGTTTGGATCCATGAGAAGGTGGATTAAGTACCATTAAGGTATGAGGCAAAGGGTCAGGTAAGTCCCTGTTGTGATGCTTTTGGTAAGCATGCTGTATCTGCTATGAGTTGTCATGTTGATGCTTTTGGTAAGCATAGTGTATCCAATATGTGTGCTTTAATACTTGATTGTGGATAAACAATATGTATGTTGCTAAACAAAGCATGATGTATATTTCGGTTAAATGCATATAAGTGGTTGTTGTGGGTTGTACGAGTGGAGGGGGCAGTGATATTTTGTGCTGACGAGCACCAGTGTTTTGGTAACAGAACTTTGTGACTTTGGGTCACCAGAGGTTTGGCACCTCTAGAGGTTTGGCACCTCAGCGTCTCGTCCCCGTGGTTTCGCACCACAGTGGGTTGGCCCCATCAATTGATTTGTGACTTCGGTCACCAGTGTTTTGGTAACACACTTTGTGTCTTTGGGACACCAATGGTTTGGCACCACATTGACGGATATCGTGTCTTCGGACACCAGAGGTTTGGCACCTCCAGTGATTTGGCATCACATCTGTGACTATACGTCACCAGTGGTTTGGCACCACCAGTGGTTTGGTACCACACGGGGTAGAGAAAGGTGTTGTGGATGGCTAGGTTGGGTGCATATTAATTGGATGCATGATGATCATGTTTGTATATGATATTTTGCTAATCCGAGAAAAAGGGTGGCACACTGAGTCTTGGTGACTCACCTTTTTCCTTTAACCATTTCAGGTGGTGCATAAAGCTGGACCGGGATCGGATAGGATAAGGTGGCCCATGCCGAAGATGATGATTAATTATATTATGCTTGTTTTTGATATAAGTATTTTATTTGAATTGTTGGGTTGTAATAAAGGCCACTTTATGTTTTTGGTGTTACTTTAACTATGGTTTATTTAAATTAAATTGCTATGTGGAAATGATCTTAATCCAAGCAACCTATTTATGAAGAATTTGTTTAATAAAGTTTTTCTAATTTAGTCAATTTATAACTTCAAAGTTTTCATAAGGTAATAAATGAACAAGGTTCTCAACAGTTAATTTTTTTCAAAGTTTATTCAAAAGTGAAGAAGATTTTCAACCGTCTTTTCCCAGTGACATAACCAGATTCGGTCGTAGTGAATGGGCCGGGTTTGGGGATGTTACAGTTTGGTATCAGAGCCCGGTTCAAAACTCGGCTTTGAGGGTTTTGGGCCCGAAACAGTTTTCAAAATGGGTTTTTGGAATGTGGGCTTTTATAAAAAGGTTTTTAGGTTATTCTGGCATGGCACCTGTACCTCCGACCCGAAGTCCACCAGGTAAGTACTTCAGACTTTCTTGAAGTAATTTGTTATATGAATTGTTATGGGCTTAGTTTGGGCTCGTAAGTTAGAATGCTAGGATCTATTGGACCCTAGGATTAGACTACTCAAACATTTGCATAAAACTTAAAGCTCTTAAACAAACCTGTGAAGTAAGTCGCCGAGTTAAGGTGTGGTAACCTTGGTACGCATGTCTAGGATTGGATCCGGAAGAGCCTGGTACTTAAGCAGTCCTCGTGACTCACCTCCTCTTTGCAGGAATCTTACCTGGTGCGTAGCTTTGGTTCACCTTAACCAAGAGGACTTGTTCATGGGCTAAACCGAATATTAAGACCCGAAAGGAATTTGACCTGATTGTTTTAAAATTTCCTGTTTTAAAGTTTTCAACTTTACCCCTTTGGTTTGTAAAACTCTAAATCAGATTTTGAAAGATATTTTCTCGGTTTGCAAAAATTACCAAAATGCCCCTAGTGGCAAAATTACAAAAATGCCCTTGTGTTGTAAAATTACCGTATTACCCTCAACTTTTGTTTAAATGATTTTTACTTTACAAGTACCAAAATTTTGAGGTTTCGAAATATTAAGATATCTTGGTTCGTGAAAATTTACGAAAATACCCCTGGTTGATAAAATTACCAAAACGCCCTTGGGTCGTTAAATTTTCAGATTTCACTCGATTTTTACTAAATATTCCTGTTTTACTAAATATTAAAAAAATAAAAAAAATATATTTTGTGAAATGTTGTGATATTCCGATTTGGAGAATTTACGAAAATGCCCCTGATTTCCAAAATTACAAAAATAGCCCTGCTTTCTGAAATTTTTGCAACATACTTTGTTGGAAAAACTATTTTCAAAATTTGACCCTGAGTTGTTACCGAAATACCCTATAGAAAAAAATGACGGAATTACCCCTAGGTAGGGAACGAAACTTGATTGCTCGAAAGAACTACTCTCGAAAACTTCTTTACATAAAATTTGCTCGTGGATAAATAGTGGAACCAAATTTCTAATGCATAAAACTTGTTAATCAGAGTGCGCAGCGATAGCATAGTGTAGGAATTAGGATGTGAACCGTTAGTCTAGCCAAGTAATTTCGAGGACGAAATTATTTTTAAGGAGGGTAGAATTGTAACACCCTGGTTTAGGGGCTATGCATGTTGGGTATAAATCAAGTGTTAGTAGGTTTTTGGGAGTGCTTGGATGAGTTTTAGAGGTTTTAAGAATGTTTGGATGAAAGGGGAAGGCTTTGAAAAATTTTGGTTTTTTAAGTAGTAAAGGGGAGTTTGGCTTTGGGAGGCCTTAAAGGAAGTAATTGGGAGAATAGGACACATGTGAGGCATTGGCAAAGTGGCTTCATGCGCTGCCTAAGGGGCTGGAAGTAGCGCCATTGAGGGTCTTAGGTTCGATCCAAGAAGGCAGCAGGCTGGTTTTAATTTTTGGATCTTGGCGTTGCAAGGTGGGAGGCCTTAAAAAGGAGTGGGGGGCGTGTTTTGACGCAAACAGCAACTTGTCCAAGTGGTTCCTGTGCGGCACTTAGGGGCTGAAGGTGCGCGTGGGCGCTGGTTCGAGCGACAGAAGCAGCTTTTGCGTGTTTTATTTTTCTTATGCGGCTAGGGGCTTGAGTAGGAAGCCTTTAAAGATTAAATGGTGTGGCTTTATGGCATAAAAATCAAAGTGGCCGAGTGGCCTGGGCGTTGGAAGTAAGGTGTGCAGCAGTTTGGTCCCAGGTTCGAACCTGGAGAGTGGCTTTTCGAGTTTTAATTTTTTTATTCTTTTTGGGCAGCAAATTGAAGGTGGGACGGCACATGGGGAGTTTCAAAAAGGATAAGATTAGATTAGTGTTTATTTTTTTTTTGAATTTGGCTGGTGGGTGGCTTTTATTATTTTATTATTTTAGATAATTATAAGATTATTTTAGTTAGTTTAAATTAGAGATGAGGGTTGTTGTTTTGATTTGATAAAGAGATAAAATGTGGATAGAATAATGAGGGATTTGTTTAATTCAAATGTAATTGAATTTGTGGATTGGAGTGTTTCTAGGAGGTGGCCGACTATGGGAATCTTCAAAGGGGGGTATGTGGCCGGTTTTTGTGGGTACCAAAGCCGATTTTTTTTCATAGTGTCTCTCTATTGGTTTTCATTTTATACCGAAACCTTTAGTAACCTTCATTTTTTTCGAAAGCTACATTTGTTCTTTAATGCTGTGGTGGCCGAATGTTCTCTTGAATACAAAGACACTTGGTTTTGTCATTTTGCTTGATGGCTTTCTTTTTACCCATGGCCGAAACACTTACTCTCCCTTAGCTTTCTTCTTTGTTTTCTTTCTTGCAAAGCCGAACCTTCCCTCTCATTGCTAATCTCCATTGCCGATTCTTTTTCTCCTTGGATTATTTCTTTTTGTTTCAACCCTCTAAAGGATCTAGCCAAATATTCTCTTCCATTTGATTTTAGTGTTGGCCGAATCTTCCCTTCCCTTTTTGTTTTGTTCTTTGGCCGAATCTAAGGGTGGTGTGGATTACTTTTGGGTTGTGATTTCAAGTCTTGGAGAAGATATATAGGTAAGGCCGAATGCCCTATGGACTATTCTTTGTTCTCTGTCGACATCTACAAGGGTAAGAGTGCGTTTTTGGCATCCGTTTGGAAGGATATTAATATCTTGTTGGTAATTATTTCGTTATAGGGTCTCCGGATTTTGGTGGCGATCAAGTGAAGCTATCACTTTTGTGTAGTCGATTGGTAAGTGGTGGTAAGAGTGGATTCTTTTAGTTCAATCTTTTGGTTTCGATTAAGTCAAGGGTGACAAAGGTTTAACTGTTCTTTTAATAGGGTGTGCCAATTGTTAAAGAGGAACCATTGTTAGTTCGGGTTTGGTAGGAAACCAAACCATCTGCGAGGTAAGGGTTAAACGACAACCCCTTTGGTTTAAAATGGTTATAGCCGAATGATATGAGTGCTAATGCTTGGTTGGCCGATTGTTTTAGGAGCAAGAGGATCAAGGGTCTTAGTTGGTTCTTCGGTTGAGGCTTGCAGGTGTGTTCATACACACACTTTTCTATTAATAAATATGCTTATTATTGTGTGTTGTTTGGATCCATGAGAAGGTGGATTAAGTACCATTAAGGTATGAGGCAAAGGGTCAGGTAAGTCCCTGTTGTGATGCTTTTGGTAAGCATGCTGTATCTGCTATGAGTTGTCATGTTGATGCTTTTGGTAAGCATAGTGTATCCAATATGTGTGCTTTAATACTTGATTGTGGATAAACAATATGTATGTTGCTAAACAAAGCATGATGTATATTTCGGTTAAATGCATATAAGTGGTTGTTGTGGGTTGTACGAGTGGAGGGGGCAGTGATATTTTGTGCTGACGAGCACCAGTGTTTTGGTAACAGAACTTTGTGACTTTGGGTCACCAGAGGTTTGGCACCTCCAGAGGTTTGGCACCTCAGCGTCTCGTCCCCGTGGTTTCGCACCACAGTGGGTTGGCCCCACAAGGCGGTATTGAGGGATTGACGCCAGTGATTTGGTATCAAACGATGGGTTGGCCCCATCAATTGATTTGTGACTTCGGTCACCAGTGTTTTGGTAACACACTTTGTGTCTTTGGGACACCAATGGTTTGGCACCACATTGACGGATATCGTGTCTTCGGACACCAGAGGTTTGGCACCTCCAGTGATTTGGCATCACATCTGTGACTATACGTCACCAGTGGTTTGGCACCACCAGTGGTTTGGTACCACACGGGGTAGAGAAAGGTGTTGTGGATGGCTAGGTTGGGTGCATATTAATTGGATGCATGATGATCATGTTTGTATATGATATTTTGCTAATCCGGGAAAAAGGGTGGCACACTGAGTCTTGGTGACTCACCTTTTTCCTTTAACCATTTCAGGTGGTGCATAAAGCTGGACCGGGATCGGAGAGGACAAGGTGGCCCATGCCGAAGATGATGATTAATTATATTATGCTTGTTTTTGATATAAGTATTTTATTTGAATTGTTGGGTTGTAATAAAGGCCACTTTATGTTTTTGGTGTTACTTTAACTATGGTTTATTTAAATTAAATTGCTATGTGGAAATGATCTTAATCCAAGCAACCTATTTATGAAGAATTTGTTTAATAAAGTTTTTCTAATTTAGTCAATTTATAACTTCAAAGTTTTCATAAGGTAATAAATGAACAAGGTTCTCAACAGTTAATTTTTTTCAAAGTTTATTCAAAAGTGAAGAAGATTTTCAACCGTCTTTTCCCAGTGACATAACCAGATTCGGTCGTAGTGAATGGGCCGGGTTTGGGGATGTTACACTCAGTTACAAGAGTTGACATATAAGGGTTTTGCAAGACCGAGTTTTTCTCCCTAGGGTGCACCAGTATTATTCGTCAAGAAGAAAGACGGATCCATGAGACTTTGTATCGATTATTGTCAGCTCAACAAAGTTACGATAAAGAATGTAACAGCCCGGTTTAGACCCTAGTCGGAAAAGTGGTTTAGGGACCACAAATCCAAGGTCAGAAAAATATTTTAATATTATTTTTGGTGTTTATAATATGTGATTGAGCATGTGTGGAAGTTTTGTGTGAAAATTTTATCGATTGAGTGCTTAATTGATAAAAGGACTAAATCGCACAAAATGCAAAAGTGACTTCCTTTTTCTTAAAGGGCTACATTGACATGGCTTTATGAATATGAGGTCCTTATGTTGTAAATAGACCATTGAAATGGTTAATGGACATTTATGACCAACAATTATGTGTTATTATTTATTATTATTATAAAGGTTAAATTTGTAAATTAAGAAATAAGTTGAATTAAAATAAAACAAAAGATAAAATAGTGCTCATCTTTGTTGTTTCCACTGAAAATAAGAAAGAAAAAGAAGATTTAGAGCTCTTGAATATTCGACCCTAGTTTAAACAAATTAAGGTATGTTTTGGTTTCGATTTTTATAATTTCTACGTTTCTGTGATCATTGCTTAGTGTACTATCAAACCCATGCTTAAATTTTAGAAATTGATGGTGATTTTAAGATATGCCATTGATGAATATGTGAGATTTGTGTTGTTAGTTGGTGGAATATGAAAGCTTAGTGTTGGGATAGCATAGTTTGTATTTGGATTTTTGGTGAAATTGAGTAATTTGGGGTAAATTGTGAAAATAAGAAATTGGGGGATTAAAATATGAAATAAATGAAACATATGGGCTTGTATGAGACTAAGGAGAATTCGGCCTAAGCATGGTGTAGTAAAATTTTGTGTATTTTGTGATTTTGTGAATTAAGGACTAAAGTGTCGAAATGTGAAAATATGAGGGCTATTTTATAAGATGCCCTAAATATGCGTGTTTGGAATGAATTGGTTATTGAATCAGTTAAATTTGAATATGTATAGACCAAGAAAGGAGAGATTCGGATCGAGATCGAAGCAAAGACAAAGTACTCGATTGATCAGCCAGTTTCGGTATTTCGACATCCGAGGTAAGTTCGGATATAGTACAAGTTGTTAAATTTATATTTATGTGATGTGAAATGAATGAATGTATAGTTATTGAATTAGAGATGTTATATATGAGATTGATAAATGTGGCACTAAGTGTGCGTAATTGAAATCGAGACAAAGTTGAATAGCACTGTATGTGCGAAGTAAAGGAATCTTCTGCTTTACTGACTCGCATTGTGTGTGCCATACAGAATTGAGTTCGGTTTTATATTGAGGCACTAAGTGTGTGATGTTATTTAAGCTTCGACTATGAATTGGGCACTAAGTGTGTCATTGAATCGAAGAAATAAAGAAGATTGATCAGAATGTGGTATCGAGCATTGAAAAACAAAATTGGTTGTAAACTAGGTGTTGGCAAAGGTATGTATGAAACCTATGTGGTTGGTAAATTTGAAAGTAGATAAATTGATGGCTATGTGAGTATTGGATATAGTTGAGCTTGTGTATTTTGTTAAATTATCTTTGTGATGGTTTAAAATTGTAAGATTGGTTTGATTCAATGATTTAACTGTATTATATTACAAACTTACTAAGCTTTAAAAGCTTACTGTGTGATGTGTTTCTCTGTTTTACAGTGTTAGTAAAGCTAGCTCGGATTTGAGGATCGTCAGTGACTCAACCACAGTATCGCCCATCTATTTTGGTATTTTAAAAGTTGTATATATATGTGGTATACGGCATGTATAGGCTAGTGATTTTGGGATGTTTGAACCTTGCCATAAGATATGGCTTGGAAGTTGAATGATATAAGCTTATATATGTAGACTTTGAAAATGATGAAAGTGGTATGAAATAGTGAGGATGGAAATGGTATATTTTATGTTTGAATTAGTTGATGAGTATTGTGATCTAAATATGAACTTATGGTATGGATTACATGATGATTGTTTTATATGTTTTGAGAAGTACATTTGATATGTAACACCCCTAACCCATATCCGTCGCCGGATTAGGGTTACGAGGCATTTTCAAAGAAAATACAGCTTTCGTACATTCACATAATCACATAGAACCTATTCACAATTACATATATAGATATAACATTTTGCCAATTAAATATTAGTCTTAAATTATTAATCACACCAAATATACTAATCATATCTCAAAGTTCAATCGAATTCATTTTAAACCTATACCATATTTTCAAGTCAATACACATGTCTTAAAGTCACACAAAATGCCTTAAAAATACATACATAAATTATGTGCTTATCATTATAATGACATTCGAATATTTAATAACTATTAATCACTTATTCTCATAAATATATACATGAACTTAATATACCAAACAAAACATTTCACAAAGTTTAATATCCAACATCATATGCGGTATTGGAAATGGTCATTATGAACAAATAAACTTGGCACAATTAATAAAGACTAAACCTACTTCTTTTCTATTTACAAGACCATGCTCATATGACCATTTTAATTTAAACCATTTGAAAGCACAAAACAACTAATAGTGTACTCACTTCATGTAACACCTATCTTACGCATAATCACATTTTCTTTCATAAATCAGACGAAATCATGACATTTAATCATTTATATACATGATTAAGTGATACTTTGATCTAACAATTTAAAATCATCTTAATATAATCCATAAAAAAAATGTATACTTAAGTTATTAGAAAAGACATATTCGAACCAAGCATATAATGTTTATTAGTCATGTACAAATGCAATCCAAAACCAAATATAACATCCAAGTACATTTTCTACTTAATACCATGTATTGCCGAATACATAACTCATGAGATTGATCTTTTTTTTTATATATCACATTCAAGCAAAACATGCATATTTAATAATCAATATTACACAACTAAACACATCACACATATATGCCATGACCAACCTATATATCTATATATATATACGATATGCGCCTAGATTATAACCGAATATACCCACACACAATTCCTAATATCCATGCATCATAATAATATACTCATATGCATCACTAGATCATTAAACCATAAGTCTCCACATTAACAAATATAGAACATAAGCCATATTCGTATGGCTATAATACATATAATAATAAGGTTTCTACTCAAACAAGGACGTATTCTCTCCTATACATGCCTTTATCTAAAATAAAGCAAACTAAAGGAGTACCAAAAGAGTTGATAGTGTGGTGGACTTCAACGATGATCCTCTGAACCTGTAGCTTGACCAAAATCTAACAAACAGAACAATTAAACAAAAACGGAGTAAGCTCATTAGCTTAGCAAGTCTCAAGCATTATTATAATTCTTAACCAACCAAACCTAGTATAAACTATCCGTGATATCAACATTTATACTTTATTTGCAAATACTTATAACAGGGCATCATCACTTCACATAACTTAATAATATAACTTTACTTGCATGAACATTTTAATCACACTCAATTTCGCATGTCTATTAACCACTTGACATAATATATATAAGTTTCGCATTTATAACATCACAACCATAGCACATGTATACTTAGTATTAACATATAAAATGCATACCTTGTGGCCGAAATAACAAGTTCATTTCCAAAACATAAATTTACCTTTATTGCTTAAAGGCCTTGACTACGTAAATAAAGTACAAACAAGAAATTCACCGGTATAGAATCTTCTAAGCTTTTTAACTGAACTTCACATACTGGCCCCAAGCGTATGTAACTCAAAATTTGTAACTTAAAACACCGGCATTAAGCCTGCTAGGCAATAAGCCCGAAGGTGTCACCGGCACGAGGCCTGCTACGCGATAAGCCCGAATATGTCACTGGCACGAGGCCTGCTAGGCTCAGAGCCCGAAATAAGTCACCGGCACTAGGCCTGCTAGGCTTAAAGCCCGAAATATCAACATTTTCCACATTTCAATGAACATTTCAATAGTATCATAACCACTTATCACTTAAACTTCATAATTCTATCACATTTCCAATTCAACTAAGCTTATTCACTTTTCACAATTAAAACTATTATAACATTGTATAACAAAACGTATCCAATTCAATGTAATATTTTTACATTCGGCTATCACATGAAAATATACCCAAATTTATCAAAAATTTTCATTAAATACATTCATAATACGTTCTTTAATATAATCCAGCTTAGGAACTTACCTCGACAGTCGACGGACTGTGTAGACCAGCTATTCAATAACCTTCGTCTTTCCCCGATCCAAATCCGTTTTTCTTTGTTCTTGATCTAAATACATTAAAATTGAGCTCATTCAAGTACATTTCATTTCAATTTAGTCCCTAAGCACATAAATAGGCAAATTACCATTTTATCCCTAGGTTTTCACATTTTTACAATTTAGTCCTATTTGCATAAAACTTAAATTACACAAAATTTCAATACAACACTCAAGGGCCGAATATGTATAAGGACTATATAAGTCCATTTCTTTCATCTATTTTGCATTTAAGCCCTCTCACATTTTTATTTTTACAAATTAACCCAAAATACTCAAATTTACTAAAATTTCCAACGCAAATATATACTAATCTTTAACATATCATTTACCTAAAATCATAAAACACCAAAAATCACAAGAACCTAGCAATGGCCGAACCTCATACATGCTCATTTTCAAAAATTTTAACATGGGTCAACTACAGTTCGAAGCAACGATCTCAAAAACGTAAAATTTATCGAAAACTAACTAAAAACTCACCTTGAATTTTAGCTTCAAAGTGCCGAAATTTCAAAGAACCTAAAGCTTATTTCTTCCTCCACATTCGGCCATGGATGAGTGAAAAGATGATGGCTTTCTTTTCTTGGTTATTTTAACATATAATAAATAAATACCAAATTACTAAACTAACCTTATAATTAAAAATAACTAAACATTTTAACTTAAGGACAAACTTGTCCATGGTCGGCCACTAACATCTAAAATGGGTTATTTACCCATTATATACTTCATATTATAAAGCCATGATCAACTAAGCACATTTCACTTTAGTCTGCCACTTTTTCACTTTACGCGATTAGGTCCTTTTTATCAAATTAAGCACTCAAACTATAAAAATTTTCTACGAAACTTTCACACACATTAATTCACATATAATAGACTCAAAATATAATGTTAAAAATATTTCTCAGACTCGGATTCATGGTCTCAAAACCACCGTTCCGATTAGGGTCAAAATCGATTTGTTACAACTCCCCCCTTAAGGATTTTCGTCCTCGAAAATCTTACCGTTAAACAAAGTCGGATATTGTTGCCTCATTGAAACCTCAGGCTCCCACGTAGCCTCTTCAATTCCGTGCCTATTCCATAATACTTTCACTAATGGAATCCTCTTATTTCTCAACTCTTTCATTTCCCGAGCTAAAATATGGATCGGCTCTTCATCATATGTCAAATCGGATCGGATTTCAATCTCTGACGGTGTGATCACAAGAGACGGATCTGATCTGTACTTACGAAGCATCGAGACGTGAAATACGTCATGGATCTTTTTTAACTCAGAGGGAAACTTCAATATATAAGCAACAAGCCCAATACGTTCAGTAATTTCATAAGGTCAGATGAATCTCAGACTAAGCTTGCCTTTCTGACCAAATCGGAGTACTTTTTTCCACGGAGAAACCTTCAAGAATACTCGATCTCCGACTTGAAATTCAACAACTTTACGTTTTAAATCAGCATAAGACTTTTGTCGGTCTGAGGCAGCTTTCAAAGTATCTCTGATCATAGCCACTTTTTGTTCAGTTTCTTTGATCAAATCAACCCCGTGTATTTTGTTTTCACTGAGCTCAGTCCAATACAACGGTGTTCGACATTTACGACCATACAAAGCTTCATAGGGCGCCATTTTGATACTAGATTGAAGGCTATTATTGTAAGCAAATTCAATCAAAGGTAGGTATCGTTCCCACGTACCTTCAAACTCGAGGACGCAACATCTCAACATGTCCTCAAGTATCTGAATAGTTCGCTCAGACTGACCGTCGGTCTGCAGATGAAAGGCTGTACTAAAATGAAGTTTAGTACCTAAAGCATCTTGCAACTTCTTCCAAAATCGCGATGTGAATCTCGGGTCTCTGTCTGAAACAATGGAACCCGTTACACCATGCAATCTCACAATCTGTGATACGTACAATTCAGCAAGTTTATCGAGTGAATAGTCTATACGAACTGGCACAAAATGAGCTGATTTGGTCAGTCTATCAACTATAACCCAAACGGCATCTTTCTTACTCGGTGTCATAGGGAGACCGGATACAAAATCCATTGTTATATTATCCCATTTCCATTCAGGAATCATGATTGGCTGAAGTAATCCGGATGGCACTTGATGCTCAGCTTTTACTTGCTGACAAATTAAGCATTTCGAAACAAACTCAGATATATCCCGTTTCATACCCGGCCACCAATAGAACTGTTTCAAATCATTATACATCTTTGTGCTACCCGGATGTATCGACATTTGACTATTATGAGCTTCATTCAATACCACCTGAATCAAGTCAGCATTTCTCGGAACACACAATCTACCTTTATAGTTCAAATAGCCATTTTTATCAATTCTAAATTCTGACTCTGTATCGTTTTCACACTGTGCTCGTCTAGAAATCATATCTTTGTCAACTTTCTGTGCATCACAAATTTGCTGAATAAACAACGGTCTAGCCTTCATCTCAGCTATGATCGAACCATCACCCGTCATAACCATATGTACGTTCAACGCACGAAGAGCAAACAATGATTTTCTACTTAGTGCATCTGCAACAACGTTAGCTTTTCCCGGATGATAGTCAATTACCAATTCATAATCTTTTAGCAATTTTAACCATCTGCGCTGTCTTAAGTTCAGGTCTTTCTGAGTCATCAAGTACTTCAAACTTTTGTGATCCGAGTAAACATGACATTTCTCGCCGAATAAGTAATGACGCCAAATCTTCAGTGCGAACACAATGGCTGCAAGCTCTAAATCATGCGTCGGGTAATTTCTTTCATGCTGCTTCAATTGTCTCGAAGCGTAGGCTACTACTTTGCCTTCCTGCATCAATGCGCAGCCCAAACCACTTAAGGAAGCATCAGAATACACAACAAATTCTTTACCCGATTCAGGTTGAGCTAACACTGGAGCTTCCGTCAATAGGGCTTTCAACTGATCAAAACTTTTCTGACAATTTTTCGACCACTCGAACTTTGACATCTTTCTGTAATAACTTTGTCAAAGGTGTAGCTATCACAGAAAAACCTTTCACAAACCGTCTGTAGTAGCCCACAAGTCCCCGAAAACTTCGAATCTCGGAAACATTTTTCGGTAGCTTCCAATCCAATATAGCTGAGATTTTGTTCGGATCAACTCGAATACCTGATGCTGAAACCACATGTCCCAAGAAACTGACCTCTTTCGTCCAGAACTCACATTTACTAAACTTCGCATACAACTGCTGATTTCGTAAAGTTTGTAGCACTAATCTCAGATGCTCGGCATGCTCGATTTCATCTTTAGAGTAGACCAGTATATCATCAATAAACACTACTACAAACCGATCTAAAAACTGTCTGAAAACTCGATTCATTAGATCCATAAAAATAGCAGGTGCATTAGTGAGTCCAAAAGGCATAACCAGAAATTCAAAATGTCTGTACCTCGTCCGGAATGCAGTCTTTGGTACATCCGTATCTCTGACTCGCAACTGATAATAGCCCGATCTCAAATCTATCTTCGAAAATACTGAAGCCCCTTTCAATTGATCAAACAAGTCATCAATCTGAGGTAACGGGTACTTATTCTTTATGGTTACCTTATTCAGTTGCCGATAATCAATACACATTCGCATCATTCCATCTTTCTTTTTCACAAAAAGAACTGGTGCACCCCAAGGAGAGAAGCTCGGTCGTGCAAAGCCCCTATCTGTTAACTCTTGCAATTGTGCTTTCAACTCTTTTAACTCAGTAGGTTCCATCCGATACGGAGTTATCGAGATCGGAGTCGTCCCTGGTACTAATTCAATACCAAACTCAATCTCTCGTACTGGTGGTAAACCCGGTAATTCTTTAGGAAACACATCTGGGTATTCACACACAACCGTTACCGGTTCAATTTGTTTTTCAGACACTTTATTATCCAATACATAGGCCAAATAAGCTTCACACCCTTTTCTCACATACTTTCAGGCTAACATCAAGGATATTACTGTAGGCAACCCATCCAAATTATTGGATTCAACCCGAATGATCTCACTGTTTTGGCATCTCAAATCAATGATCTTTCTTTTACAATTCACCACTGCATCATACAAAGTTAGCCAATCCATTCCCAGAATTATATCAAACTCGTCGAAGGGCAACAACATTAGCTCAGCTGGGAAACAAGAATCTCGAATCATCAACGGTCAACTTTTACACACTTTATCCACAAGTACACAGCGACCCAAAGGGTTGGACACACGGATCACAAACTCAGTAGACTCAACAGGTAAAGTCTTACTGGATGCCAAAGTTTCACACACATATGAATGAGTCAAACCAGGATCAATCAATGCAATCACAGTAGTATCATAAAGTGTGAAAGTACCAGTAATAAAGTCTGGGGACGAAGCATCCTCTCTAGCTCGTACAGCATAAGCTCTAGCTGGTGCTCTAGCCTCGGATCGAACTGTAGTGTTCTTCGTTCCTCTCTGACTACCACCTACATTGCCTGAATGTCTGGGTGGCCTGCCTCGCGCTGACGTGTTGCTCAACTTAATGTTCTGAACTGTATTCTGCTCAGCTAACATCGGACATTCTCTAATAAAATGATCTGACGATCCACATTTAAAGCAAGACCGATCATGGAATCTACAACTCCCGGAATGCCATTTCTCATAGTGCTTGCATTCAACTCGATTCTGTGGAGCTTTACCAACACTAGCCATCGAGGTAGCTCGTGAGCCCACTGGAGGTCGATCACGTCTAGGTAAATCTGAAGTAGCTTTATGTCGGTTGAATTCATCTCTGAACTTCTTAGATGTGGAATGGAAAGTCTTACCCGACGTTCTCTTACGAGTGTCTCTAGCTTCTGTCTCAGCCTTTCTTTTCTCCTTCCCGAGCTCTTCAGCTTTGCAAGCTTGTTCAACTAGTGTCACAAACTCTTTGATTTCAAGAATGCCAACAAGCAACTTTATATCTTCATTCAAACCGTCTTCGAACCTCTTGCACATAATGGCTTCAGTTGATACACTCTCGGGCATATCGGCTCAATCTGACAAATTTTCGCTCATATTCAGTCACGGTCATTTGCCCCTGTTTTAGTTCAAGAAATTCTTTATGTTTCTGGTCGATGAACCTCTGGCTGATATATTTCTTGCGGAATTTATTCTGGAAGAAATCCCACGTCACTTTTTCTTTCGGAACCACTGATACTAGTGTATTCCACCAGTGATATGCAGTGTCCTGAAGTAAAGATATAGCACACTTCAGGCATTCATCTGGACTACAAGATAGCTCATCGAGTACCCGAATAGTGTTATCAAGCCACATTTCGGCTCGTTCTGCGTCATCATCATCATTGGCCCTGAATTCTTCGGCCCCAAATTTCTTGATTTTATCAATTGGAGGCCTACTAGATCTCATCGGATCTATCATCGGGGATGCTGAAGGTATCGAAGTTGGATTATTCGGGGGTGGAGGTTGGTGTACAGCCGGGTTAGTCTGAATAAACTGGGTAAACCACTCGTTCATCATCTGATAGAAGGCTTGTTTAGCCTCCCCCTCGTGGCTACCCGAAACTGGTCGAGAGTCTACCGGCACTGATCCGTGTGCACGGTCAGGTGCTACACTCTCTACATCACCCGCTACAGCTCTTTCAGGATCAGTATCCATTTACTATATAAAACACAATTCAGAATGTCAGAAGTCACCACACTATCAAATATACAATAAAGGCATGTATAGCTAGACCCTCACGCGCTACGGTAGTCCTAGAATCGACTAAACCGTAAGCTCTGATACCAATAAAATGTAACACCCCTAACCCATATCCATCGCCGGATTAGGGTTACGAGGCATTTTCAAAGAAAATACAGCTTTCGTACATTCACATAATCACATAGAACCTATTCACAATTACATATATAGATATAACATTTTGCTAATTAAATATTAGTCTTAAATTATTAATCACACCAAATATACTAATCATATCTCAAAGTTCAATCGAATTCATTTTAAACTATACCATATTTTCAAGTCAATACACATGTCTTAAAGTCACACAAAATGCCTTAAAAATACATACGTAAATCATATGCTTATCATTATAATGACATTCGAATATTTAATAACTATTAATCACTTATTCTCATAAATATATACATGAACTTAATATACCAAACAAAACATTTCACAAAGTTTAATATCCAACATCATATGCGGTATTGGAAATGGTCATTATGAACAAATAAACTTGGCACAATTAATAAAGACTAAACCTACTTCTTTTCTATTTACAAGACCATGCGCATATGACCATTTTAATTTAAACCATTTGAAAGCACAAAACAACTAATAGTGTACTCACTTCATGTAACACCTATCTTACGCATAATCACATTTTCTTTCATAAATCAGACGAAATCATGACATTTAATCATTTATATACATGATTAAGTGATACTTTGATCTAACAATTTAAAATCATCTTAATATAATCCATAAAAAAATGTATACTTAAGTTATTAGAAAAGACATATTCGAACCAAGCATATAATGTTTATTAGTCATGTACAAATGCAATCCAAAACCAAATATAACATCCAAGTACATTTTCTACTTAATACCATGTATTGCCGAATACATAACTCATGAGATTGATCTTTTTATATATATATATATATATCACATTCAAGCAAAACATGCATATTTAATAATCAATATTACACAACTAAACACATCACACATATATGCCATGACCAACCTATATATATATCTATATATATATACGATATGTGCCTAGATTATAACCGAATATACCCACACACAATTCCTAATATCCATGCATCATAATAATATACTCATATGCATCACTAGATCATTAAACCATAAGTCTCCACATTAACAAATATAGAATATAAGCCATATTCGTATGGCTATAATACATATAATAATAAGGTTTCTACTCAAACAAGGACGTATTCTCTCCTATACATGCCTTTATCTAAAATAAAGCAAACTAAAGGAGTACCAAAAGAGTTGATAGTGTGGTGGACTTCAACGATGATCCTCTGAACCTGTAGCTTGACCAGAATCTAACAAATAGAACAATTAAACAAAAACGGAGTAAGCTCATTATCTTAGCAAGTCTCAAGCATTATTATAATTCTTAACCAACCAAACCTAGTATAAACTATCCGTGATATCAACATTTATACTTTATTTGCAAATACTTATAACAGGGCATCATCACTTCACATAACTTAATAATATAACTTTACTTGCATGAACATTTTAATCACACTCAATTTCGCATGTCTATTAACCACTTGACATA
The DNA here is from genome assembly GCA_005393395.2 of Gossypium australe. Lineage (NCBI taxonomy): Eukaryota > Viridiplantae > Streptophyta > Magnoliopsida > Malvales > Malvaceae > Gossypium > Gossypium australe. The sequence continues at coordinate 89,532,984 of CM016621.1, read as the reverse complement.
ATATATATAAGTTTCGCATTTATAACATCACAACCATAGCACATGTATACTTAGTATTAACATATAAAATGCATACCTTGTGGCCGAAATAACAAGTTCATTTCCAAAACATAAATTTACCTTTATTGCTTAAAGGCCTTGACTACGTAAATAAAGTACAAACAAGAAATTCACCGGTATAGAATCTTCTAAGCTTTTTAACTGAACTTCACATACTGGCCCCAAGCCTATGTAACTCAAAATCTGTAACTTAAAACACCGGCATTAAGCCTGCTAGGCAATAAGCCCGAAGGTGCCACCGGCACGAGGCCTGCTAGGCGATAAGCCCGAATATGTCACTGGCACGAGGCCTGCTAGGCTCAGAGCCCGAAATAAGTCACCGGTACTAGGCCTGCTAGGCTTAAAGCCCGAAATATCAACATTTTCCACATTTCAATGAACATTTCAATAGTATCATAACCACTTATCACTTAAACTTCATAATTCTATCACATTTCCAATTCAACTAAGCTTATTCACTTTTCACAATTAAAACTAATATAACATTGTATAACAAAACGTATCTAATTCACTGTAATATTTTTACATTCGGCTATCACAAGAAAATATACCCAAATTTATCAAAAAGTTTCATTAAATACATTCATAATACGTTCTTTAATATAATCCAGCTTAGGAACTTACCTCGACAGTCGACGGACTGTGTAGACCGGCTATTCAATAACCTTCGTCTTTCCCCGATCCAAATCTGTTTTTCTTTGTTCTTGATCTAAATACATTAAAATTGAGCTCATTCAAGTACATTTCATTTCAATTTAGTCCCTAAGCACATAAATAGGCAAATTACCATTTTACCCCTAGGTTTTCACATTTTTACAATTTAGTCCTATTTGCATAAAACTCAAATTACACAAAATTTCAATACAACACTCAAGGGTCGAATATGTATAAGGACTATACAAGTCCATTTCTTTCATCTATTTTGCATTTAAGCCCTCTCAAATTTTTATTTTTACAAATTAACCCAAAATACTCAAATTTACTAAAATTTCCAATGCAAATATATACTAATCTTTAACATATGATTTACATAAAATCATAAAACACCAAAAATCACACGAACCTAGCAATGGCCGAACCTCATACATGCTCATTTTCAAAAATTCTAACATGGGTCAACTACAGTTCGAAGCAACGATCTCAAAAACGTAAAATTTATCGAAAACTAACTAAAAACTCACCTTGAATTTTAGCTTCAAAGTGCCGAAATTTCAAAGAACCTAAAGCTTATTTCTTCCTCCACATTCGTCCATGGATGAGTGAAAAGATGATGGCTTTCTTTTCTTGGTTATTTTAACATATAATAAATAAATACCAAATTACTAAACTAACCTTATAATTAAAAATAGCTAAACATTTTAACTTAAGGACAAACTTGTCCATGGCCGGCCACTAACATCTAAAATGGGTTATTTACCCATTATATACTTCATATTATAAAGCCATGATCAACTAAGCACATTTCACTTTAGTCTGCCACTTTTTCACTTTACGCAATTAGGTCCTTTTTATCAAATTAAGCACTCAAACTATAAAAATTTTCTACGAAACTTTCACACACATTAATTCACATATAATAGACTCAAAATATAATGTTAAAAATATTTCTCGTACTCGGATTCGTGGTCTCGAAACCACCGTTTCGATTAGGGTCAAAATCGGTTTGTTACATGATACTTTAGATGGACTTATTTATGATGATATTGAGTATGGAAATAGATGATGTTAATGATGATTATTTGGTACATATAATGGTATGTTTTGGTTGCCAATTGGGATATAAATGCATGAGATTTGAAGCTTGTAGGTGATTTCAAAGTGTAGATGGTAATTTGGCCTTGAAAATGGCCTATAATTGCCCACACAGTCGAGCACACAGGCGTGTGGCTCGACCATGTCTTTCGAAATTCTAATTTGATACAAGTCAGACTCGACCGCGGGCAAGACACATAGGCGTGTGACTGGCCGTGTGGATCAATTTAGTGGCGACCACGGGCTGGACACATGGGCATGTGACTAGCCATGGTGTAAGTCAGTGTCGACCACGGGTGAGGCACATGGGGGTGTCTCAGGCCATGTGAACAAGTCAGTATGTATGCCCTGTTTTGCCACGGCTTGGATGCACGGGCATGTCTGAGGCCGTGTGAGGCACACGGCCTACCCACACGAGCGTGTGACCTCTGTAACTTAGAAAAATGTTTAAATTTTGAAAATTTTCGTATGTGTTCAATTTAGTCCCGACCCCTTTCTAGCATGTGATTAAGGTCTTGTAGACCTCATTAAGGGACTCATTGAATATGAAATGTTCAGAAATGATCGGTAATGCCTTTTAACCCTAGTCCAGCGACGATTATGGGTTAGGGGTGTTACAAAGAACAAGTATCCCTTATCGAGGATTGATGATTTGTTCGATCAGTTGAAAGGGGCAACAGTATTTTCGAAGATAGATTTGAGATCCAGGTATTATCAGCTGAGAGTTAAAGACTCGGATGTGCCAAAAGTCGCATTCAGAATGAGGTATGGGCATTATGAATTTCTTGTTATGCCTTTTGGATTAACTAATACTTCTGCTGCTTTTATGGACATGAGGAACTGAATTTTTCGACCATATTTAGACAAATTTGTGGTTGTGTTCATTGAAGATATTCTGATTTATTCTCGAGATGAGACTGAGCATGCCGAGCACTTAAGAACTGTATTGCAGACTTTGAGAGATAAGAAATTATTTGCCAAATTCAGTAAAAGTGAGTTTTGGCTCCGAGAAGTTGGATTTTTGAGACATATCATTTCAGGAGCGGTATAAGGGTTGATTCGAGTAAGATTTTAGCAATTGTTGATTGGAAACCACCGAGGAATGTTGCCGAGGTTAGAAGCTTTTTGGGCTTAGACGGGTATTATCGATGTTTTGTTAAGGGATTCTCAATGATTGCTACACCTATGACAAAGCTGTTACAGAAAGATGTTAAGTTTAAATGGACTGATAAATGTCAAAAAAGTTTTGAACAGTTGAAATGTAACATCCGGGATTAGGGGGCTTTGCATCTTTTATATTTTTCTGTGTATCGATGTGTTATGCTTGTTGTTTGGTTATGCTTGGGGGCCTCGGAAAGGCTCGGGGTTAAGCCGAAGCTTTGGTAAAATTTTAGTGTGGGCCTCTAAGGGGGGATAGTCGAATAAGGGTAGGACGTAAGGGATTTTGGGTTGCTTTTGGTATCATAAAAGGTGCAGTGGAAGAGTGGCAAGGTGACGCCACTTAGCATGCAGGGAGGTGGCGTCACATGAAGATGAGAGGGAGGAGGTTCGAAACTCATAAGCAGCAAGGGAGTCTTATTTATTTTTGGCTCAGGCAAGGGAGGTGGTTGGATGGGAATTGAACTCTGGAGGAGAGAGGTAAGACCTGGTCAAGCAATTCAAATGAGTGGTGGAGAGAAATTCTAGGAGTTTGAAATATTCAAATTGTTTGAATGTGTGGAAGAGAGGAAAGCAAGGAGGGGTTGCAGGGGGCGGCATAGTGTTTGATGGCTAGGGGAGTGTTAGCTGAATTTTTGAGGAGTTGAGAGGTGGAGAGCATTCAGTTTTGGGCATTAGGTGAGGGTGCTGAAATTTGGTGCTCAGGTTGCTAGTGTGTAGTGGTTTATTTTTCGGCATTAGGTGTGTGCTTCACATTTTGTTTTAGTTTTCCCCTCATCCTCTCTTGTGCCGAAATCATCTAAGCATTTTCCATTCTTTTCTCCCTTTTTACCTATAGCCGAAACTAGAAGACCAAAGTTACACATCTCTTTCACTTTGTTTCTTTTCTTCTCACTCTCAAAAGCCGAAATCATCACTTCTCCCTCCCTTCCCGATTTCTTTTCTTTTCTTCTTCTTTTGGAACTCCTTTCTATCCGAAATCTCTAAGTCTCAGCATTATTCCATTCGTTTTCTTCTCTTTTTCTGAAGTATTCAACATAGCTGAATTCTCATTCCATATTCTGGTAAGTTCTTTATTATTTTCTATTTCTTTCTCATTTTCCCCTTTTGGCTGAATCTACTCTTAAAACTCTGTTAAGTTGTTTCATTTTTCTTCTCTTAAAAGCCGAACTGATCATTTCGGTTGACTATTCTATTAGGGTGCCATTTTCAAGGCAAATTTTTCACTGCTGTGTCTGCTAGTGCTGAACCCTGAAGAGAGTAGAAGGTAAGTAGATGATGTTGTTATGTTTGGCCAAATGGTGAGAGGGGGCTCATGTTCCCTGTTTGGCCGAAAGGCCACTTCCTTTAATCCAGTCTCTTTTAGTTTAATCTTATTGGGTATTTGTATAGGTGCGATCGACGTGGTAACCTAAGTCTGCTAACTCAGGGATCCAATCAATTTAGGTAAGGGGATTCCTTCTAGTGGTTCTATTAATCGATTTATTATCTATCTGGCGTCTTAATGTAGTTGGTGGATATTCGAAATCATATTTTTCGTAGCGAGTTTGACAAGGCTTTTAATGGATGCAAGAAACATACAAGTTGTTGAGGGAAGCAAACCTTCAGGTTCGATCCCTAAGTTCAAGAAGAGGGTTGTGTCTGCTGTTCATGATTGGCCACCGGGTTGTGGGCCTGCATCTGAGCAGAATCGTAGCCAGATAGCGGTGGTTTCAATTAGCGATAGTGTCGGTGTAGAGAGCGTGATATTAGTAGAACAACTACTCACACATCTTTAATGCTGTGTTAATATGATATTAGTATGTTCTGTAAAATGGCGGAAATTCGGTATGGCTATTGAAATACCCATGGAGGGTGTATGCGAAAAATTAGGTTAGTGATTTCTGTTCTGATAAAGTCAGTGGTTATGGTGCAATAATTCGATCTATGTTATGAATATTCTGTACACGCTTGTTGTAATCTGTTACATCCATACATCTGTGTTTTATGTTTGCATGGGGTTTGGGAATATGCGATGAAAAGGGGAAGTGTTGTAGTGGCTCTGCCACGATCTGTTGTAGTGGCTATGCCACGATCTGTTGTAGTGGCTCTGCCACGATCTGTTCTGGTGACTATGTCACAATTCTGAGGATGAGCAGCATGACTGCTATCGATGGTGTGTAGCGGTGAGGGTTGATTGTAGAAATCCTCATTGTTGTGATTGGCCGGTACGGGTGGTGTGTAGCGAATGGAAAATTAGGCTGGGATTGGGTTCTGCATTATCATCTGTATATACATTATTTGCTGTTCCGTTCTGTAGGGCTAAGGCCCAAATCCATGGTGCTTGAGTGTTGTACACTGACTTTTATGACTCACCCCGTTGTTTAACATTTTCAGGAAGCACATAGTGCAGAGGACCGGGCTGGAAAGGAGCACAGGGTGGCCATGCATGGTTTTATTTTGGTTTCAGTAAAGAACTTTGCTTATTTTCAATTGGTGTTTTCATATTGTATAAGGCCCCTGCTATTCGGTTTTAAATTCCGGGTTTTTTTTTAGTTTTAGACACTCGAGTTATACAACCAAACAGAATAATGCAAGTTTTAAAAGAGAAACGAAGGCAACAAGGTTTTGAATTATTGAATAGACTATTCCGGTGAAACTTTCGTAATTTAAACAGATAATATGGGTTTTTAATGGTTAATCGATTTAGGAAATTTGGAAGAAAGATAATGCAACTCGGTTAACATAAAGTTACTAAGTTTTCTAAACACCGCCTGACCGAATTTCTCACGGAGGTTTTCCTCAAGATTGCATTATGTTTTGCAAAATCTTCTTAGTGACATGCCAGATCCGGTCGTGGTGTATGGGCCGGGTTTGGGGTGTTACAATTTGGTATCAGAGCTGGTTCAAAAGCTCGGCTTTGGGTTTTGGGTTTAAAATGTTTTCTAGGAATAGTTTTAAAACATAGTGAAATGAATAATATATGTCTTTTAGCATGGCTCCTTCGTCTCCGGCCCAAGTCCGCTAGGTAAGTTTCTGATTGAGTTTGAATTGCATGTGCCATGTGGATATATTGTCATGGATGTTAGAACTAAGAAATTATACTTTAGAGATGGAAACTTTTAGGCTGTGTGTAATCGTGGAAACTACTCGTAATTATACTTCATAAAATTCCTCTTTAATAAACAGTGAAAAGAAATACTAATGCATAAAATTACTAAATCAGATTAAAACGATACGTTAGAGATGAGTAGTAGGGGACGTGGATGTAATGCGCATGGACACAGTAGAGGCAGGATGGTAATGTCGGAATCGGTAAGGTCTGGTCATAGGTCAGGGAACGAAATCCGTTGCCACCGGCTGCGGAAGCAGAGTATCAGGACCAAATGGGTGGAGACGATGCGGTGTCTCAAGTGATGCTACGGGTTTTGGAAAGAGTTGTTGGAGCAGGTTTGGGTACCGGGGCTCGAAAATCTGTGTTTGAAAGACTTCGGGCCAACGGAGCAGAACTGTTCAGGGGCGTTTCTGGTGTAGCCCCTAATACAGTTGAATATTGATTAGAGGCAAGTGAGCGCATAATGGATGATCTTGACTTCACGGTAGAGGAGAAGTTGAAAGGAGTAGTGTCTCTTCTTTGAGACGAGGCCTATCAGTGGTGGCTTACGGTAAAGGAGGGTACTCCAGCAGACCAGATTGATTGGGATTTCTTTAAGGTGTCATTTCAAGGGAAGTACGTCGGGGCCAGCTATGTGGATGCTCAGAGGAAGGCATTTTTGAATTTGGTTCAAGGGAGCAAAACTGTGGCCGAATACGAGGCGGAGTTTCTGCGCTTGAGCCGTTATGCTAGAGGAATGGTAGCGACTGACTATGAACGTTGTGTACGGTTCGAGGATGGACTGCGGAATGCGTTAAGGGTATTGATAGCGCCGCAGAGAGAGAGAGAGACTTTGCTGTTCTGGTTGAGAAAGTTAAGATAGCTGAGGAGGTGAAGCGGAGGAAAAGAGAAGATAGGGATAAGGATCGGGGTAGGAACAAGAGGAGTTTTGGGTCGTCAAGTGCATCTGGGGGTTTTCAGAAAAGGCTTAGGTCTAATGGGCCGGTTCGTGCTCCGACATCTGCTGCAGGGGGTCAGTACCAGCCATGTGCTTTGTGTGAGAAGATGCATTTTGGGGAGTGCAGAAGGAGAACTGGAGGATGTTTCAGGTGTGGATCTAGGGAGCATATGATCAAGGACTGTCCACAGGTGGATCAGGTACAGCCAGCGGGGCGAGATTATGATCAGGTCAGGAGGGGTGGTCAGCCATTGCCGAGGGGTCATGGCGCAGCCAGGGGAGGTAATGGGTTCGGTCGGGGACCGTGGAGCACCTGGTAGAGGTGCTAGTAATACTAATGCAAGATAGCCTGGGTTGGTCTATGCAGCTAGGCGTCGAGAGGAGGGCAACGCACCGCACGTCATAACTGGTACGTTTCTAATTTATGGTTCGCCTTATACTGCTTTGATTGATATTGGTTTGACACACTCTTATGTTGCTAGTGCTATAGCTGGAACTTTGAACTTAGACTATGGGACTTCTGCTAGGGAGATGACTGTAGTTAGCCTTCTAGGACAAAATGTGGTAGTGAACAAACTGTATAAGGATGTACCCCTGGAAGTTCAAGGGGTAGTCTTTCGGGCTGATCTGATGGAACTGCCGTTTGGGGAGTTCGATTTGATCTTAGGGATGGATTGGTTTGTGAAGTATCAAGCAAATATGGATTGTGCAGCCAAACGTATGGTGTTAAGAACCGTAGAGGGTGTAGAAGTGGTGGTGATGGGCGAGAGAAGGAATTACCTATCCAATGTGGTATTTTTTCTGAAGGCCGAGAGAATGGTGAGAAAGGGATGTAAGGCATTCATGGTTCTTGTTTGTGCTTTGGAGGCCAAGGAATCGGTTGTGGGGGATGTTTGAACGGTGAAAGAATTTACCGATGTGTTTCCAGAAGAGCTTCCGGGATTGCCTCCAGTTCACGAGGTGGAGTTTGGTATTGATCTTTTACTGGGAACAGCGCCAGTTCTATTGCTTCGTATAGAATGGTGCCGAAGGAGTTAGTGGAGCTGAAAGCGCAGATTCAGGAGTTGTTAGATCGGGGTTTTATTCGGCTGAGTGTATCGCCTTGGGAAGCACCCGTGCTTTTTGTTAAGAAAAAGGACGGGTCAATGCGAATGTGTATTGATTACCGTCAGCTGAATATGTTGACGATCAAGAACAAGTACCCGCTGCCGAGGATAGACGACTTGTTTGATCAGCTCAAAGGGGCTTCAGTCTTCTCCAAGATAGATTTGAGGTCGGGGTATCACCAGCTTAAGGTCAAGGAGGTGGACATTCATAAGACGGTGTTTCGTACTCGTTATGGTCACTACAAATTCTTGGTGATGCCGTTTGGATTGACCAACGCGCCAGCAGCATTTATGGATATGATGAATCGGGTTTTTCAACCATATCTGGATCGGTTCGTCGTAGTGTTTATAGACGATATTCTGGTATACTCAAAGTCCGAGGAGGAGCATGATTCACATCTTTGAGTGGTTTTGCAAATTCTGAGGGAGAAGCAGTTGTTCGCAAAGTTCAGTAAGTGCGAGTTCTGTCTACGGGAGGTTACCTTTTTGGGTCATTTGGTGTCAGCTGAGGGGATCAGGGTGGACCCTCGAAAGATTGAAGCTGTATTGAACCACCTAAGTCTATGGCGGAGATTTGGAGTTTTCTTGGTCTAGCTGGGTATTACAGAAGATCTGTGGAAGGGTTCTTTCTGATTGCAGCACAGTTAACCAAGTTGTTAAGGAAAAGGGTTCCGTTTGTGTGGTCCGACAGACAACAAGAAAGTTTTGAGAAGTTAAAGAGGATTTTGACGGAGGCTCCGGTGTTGATTTAGCCTGAAGTGGGAAAAGAGTTTACTGTCTATTGTGATGCGTCGCATACAGGGTTAGGATGTGTGCTGATGCAAGAGGGGAAGGTAGTAGCGTATGCTTCTCGACAGCTGAGGCCTCACGAGGTGAATTATCCGACGTACGATTTGGAACTAGCTGCAGTGGTTTTTGCCCTAAAGATCTGGAGACATTACTTGTATGGGGAGAAGTCTATTATTTATACGGATCACCAGAGTCTGAAATATCTCCTTACCCAGAAGGAGTTGAATCTAAGACAGAGAAGGTGGATCGAGCTGTTGAAGGATTATGACTGCTCGATTGAGTACCATCCGGGTAAGGCTAACGTGGTGGCAGATGTGTTGAGCCGTAAGGTAATATTAGACTTAAGAGCAATGTTTCCCCACTTTAGCTTGAATGATGACGGAAGTTTATTAGCGGAACTGCAAGTGAAGCCGACATGGATGAATCAGGTTAAAGAGAAACAGTTGGGGGATGATGTTTGTGGTGCTCGACTGCTACGAGTACAAGATGGTGGCATAGAGGGTTACAGCCTGAACAGTGACGGACTTTTATGTTTCTGTGGAAAGGTTTGCATGCCAAAGGATGTGGATTTGAGGCAAAAGATTCTTCAGGAAGCACATAGCAGTCCATACACTATGCATCCTGGAGGTAGTAAGATGTACCGGGATTTGTGGGAACAGTTTTGGTGGCCGGGTTTAAAGCGAGAAGTAACTGAATTTGTGGGTAAGTGTTTGACGTGTCAGCAGGTAAAGGTAGAACATCAGTTGCCTTCGGGATTGTTGCAACCGGTGAAGATTTCGCAGTGGAAGTGGGAAAGGATTACGATGGATTTTGTTAGTGGGCTACCCCTTACGCCTACTAGGAAGGATTCGGTTTGGGTGATAGTTGACCGTTTGACAAAGTCTGTTCATTCATACAGGTCCGGGTTGATTATTATCTGCAAAGGTTGGCTAAGCTGTATGTGGCGGAGGTTGTAAGGTTGCATGGGGTACCGGTGTCTATCATCTCAGACAGGGATCCTAGATTCACTTCAAGGTTCTGGAAGGCGTTGCATCAAGCATTGGGGACAAGGTTAGACTTCAGCATAGCGTTTCATCCACAGTCCGATGGACAGTCGGAGAGAGTGATTCAGATTTTAGAAGATATGTTGAGGGGCTGTGTCTTAGACTTCAAGGGTAGTTGGGAGGAATTTCTACTGTTGGCGGAATTCGCGTATAACAATAGCTACTAGTCAAGTATTCATATGGCGCCGTATGAAGCACTGTATGGGCAGAAGCGTCGTACACCTACGTGCTGGACAGAGCTGAGTGAGCGTCGGTTGTTGGGTCCAGAGTTGGTTGCTGAAACGGAGGACAAGGTTAAGTTGATTCGAGCTCGATTGAAGGAAGCTTCGGACAGGCAGAAGTCCTATGCTGATCTAAAGCGGAGAGATATAGAATTTGCGGTAGGTGACAAGGTTTTCTTAAAGGTGTCACCGTGGAAGAAAGTACTAAGATTTGGTCAGAAAGGCAAGTTGAGTCCCAGGTTTCTGGGGCCTTATCGGGTGTTGAAGCGAGTGGGGCCAGTAGCTTATCAGCTCGAGCTACCTTCAGAGTTGAGTAAGATCCATGACGTATTTCATGTTTCCATGCTTAGACGCTATCGTTCGGATCCGTCTCATGTTGTGCCAATAGAGGAAATTGAGGTAAGTCCAGACTTATCTTTTGAGGAGGAACCAGTGCAGATCTTGGATCGGGACGTCAAAGTATTGAGTAAATCGGTTCCTTTGGTAAAGGTGCTATGGTGAAATCATGGTTCGGAGGAAGCTACGTGGGAACCAGAGGATGTGATGCGGCAGTAATACCCTCAATTCTTTTGATCAGGTAAATTTCAAGGCCGAAATTATTTTAAGGAGGGTAGAACTGTAACATCCGTGATTTAGGGGGCTTTGCATCTTTTATATTTTTCTGTGTATCGACGTGTTATGCTTGTTGTTTGGTTGTGCTTGGGGACCTCAGGAAGGCTCGGGGTTAAGCCGAAGCTTTTGTAAAATTTTAGTGTGGGCCTCTAAGGGGGGATAGCCGAATAAGGGTAGGACTTAAGGGATTTTGGGTTGCTTTTGGTATCATAAAAGGTGCAGTGGAAGAGTGGCAAGGTGACGCCACTTAGCATGCAGGGAGGTGGTGTCACATGAAGATGAGAGGGAGGAGGTTCGAAACTCATAAGCAGCAAGGGAGTCTTATTTATTTTTGGCTCAGGCAAGGGAGGTGGTTGGATGGGAATTGAACTCTGGAGGAGAGAGGTAAGACCTGGTCAAGCAATTCAAATGAGTGGTGGAGAGAAATTCTAGGAGTTTGAAATATTCAAATTGTTTGAATGTGTGGAAGAGAGGTAAGCAATGAGGGGTTGTAGGGGGCGGCATAGTGTTTGATGGCTAGGGGAGTGTTAGCCGAATTTTTGAGGAGTTGAGAGGTGGAGAGCATTCGATTTTGGGCATTAGGTGAGGGTGCCGAAATTTGGTGCTCAGGTTGCTAGTGTGTAGTGGTTTATTTTTCGGCATTAGGTGTGTGCTTCACATTTTGTTTTAGTTTTTCCCTCATCCTCTCTTGTGCCGAAATCATCTAAGCATTTTCCATTCTTTTCCGGCTTTTTACCTATAGCCGAAACTAGAAGACCAAAGTTGCACATCTCTTTCACTTTGGTTCTTTTCTTCTCACTCTCAAAAGCCGAAATCATCACTTCTCCCTCCCTTCCCGATTTTTTTCTTTTCTTCTTCTTTTGGAACTCCTTTCTAGCCGAAATCTCTAAGTCTCAGCATTATTCTATTCGTTTTCTTCTCTTTTTTCGAAGTATTCACCATAACTGAATTCTCATTCCGTATTCTGGTAAGTTCTTTATTATTTTCTATTTCTTTCTCCTTTTCCTCTTTTGGCCGAATCTACTCTTAAAACTCTGTTAAGTTGTTTCATTTTTCTTCTCTTAAAAGCCGGACCCTTGATCATTTTGGTTGTCTATTCTATTAGGGTGCCATTTTCAAGGCGAATTTTTCACTACTGTGTCTGCTAGTACCGAACCCTGAAGAGAGTAGAAGGTAAGTAGATGATGTTATTATGTTTGGCTGAATGGTGAGAGGGGGCTCATGTTCCCTGTTTGGCCGAAAAGCTACTTCCTTTAATCCACTCTCTTTTAGTCGAATCTTATCGGGTATTTGTATAGGTGCGATCGACGTGGTAACCTAAGTCTGCTAACTCCGGGATCCAATCAATTTAGGTAAGAGGATTCCTTCTAGTGGTTCTATTAATCAATTTATTGTCTATCTGTCATCTTAATGTAGTTGGATGGATATTCGAAATCATATTTTTCGTAGCGAGTTTGACAATGCTTTTTAATGGATGCAAGAAACATACAAGTTGCTGAGGGTAGCAAACCTTTGTGTTCGATCCCTAACTTCAAGCCACTGGGTTGTGGGCCTGCATCTGAGCAGAATCGTAGGCAGATAGTGGTGGTTTCAATTAGCGATAGTGTCGGCATAGAGAGCGTAATATTACGTGTTTTCAGGTGTGTAACTACTCACACATCTTTAATGTTGTGTTAATATGATATTAGTATGTTCTATAAAATGCCAAAAATTCGGTATGGCTATTGAAATACCCATGGAGGCTGTATGCGAAACATCAGGTTAGTGATTTCTGTTCTGATAAAGTCAGTGGTTATGGTGCAGTAATTCGATCTATGTTATGAATATTCTGTACACACTTGTTGTAATCTGTTGCATCCATACATCTGTGTTTTATGTTTGCATGGGGTTTGGGAATTAAAAGGGGAAGTGTTGTAGCGGCTCTACCACGATCTGTTGTAGTGGCTTTGCCACGATCTGTTGTAGTTGCTCTGCCACGATCTGTTCTGGTGACTATGTCACGATTCTGAGGATGAGCAGCATGACTGCCATCGATGGTGTGTAGCGGTGAGGGTTGATTGTAGAGATCCCCATTGGTGTGATTGGCTGGTACGGGTGGTGTGTAGCGGATGGAAAATTAGGCTGGGTTTGGGTTCTGCATTATCATCTGTATATGCATTATTTGCTGTTCCGATCTGTAGGGCTAAGGCCCAAATCCATGGTGTTTGAGTGTTGCACACTGAGTTTTATGACTCACCCTGTTGTTTAACATTTTCAGGTAGCACATAGTGCAGAGGACCGGGCTGGAGAGGAGCACAGGGTGGCCATGCATGGTTTTATTTTGGTTTCAGTAAAGAACTTTGCTTATTTTCAATTGGTGTTTTCATATTGTAATAAGGCCCCTACTATTCGGTTTTAAATTTTGGGTTTTTTTTTTGGTTTTAGACACTCGAGTTATACAACCAAACGGAATAATTGCAAGTTTTAAAAGAGAAACGAAGGCAACAAGGTTTTGAATTATTGTATAGACTATTCTGGCGAAACTTTCATAATTTAAACGGATAATATGGGGTTTTAATGGTTAATCGATTTAGGAAATTTGGAAGAAAGATAATGCAACTCAGTTAACATAAAGTTACTAAGTTTTCTAAAAACCGCCTGATCAAATTTCTCACGGAGGTTTTCCTCAAGATCGCATTGTGTTTTACAAAGTCTTCTTAGTGACATGCCAGATCCGGTCGTGGTGTATGGGCTGGGTTTGGGGTGTTACATGAAAGGATTGTTGACTGAGGCGCCGGTGTTAGTGTAACCTGATTCGGGAAAGGAGTTTGTATTTTTCAATGACGCGTCATTGAATGGTCTTGGTAGTGTGTTGATGCAAGAGGGTAAAGTGATAGCTTATGCTTCGAGACAGCTGAAACCGCACAAAAGAATTTTCTGACGCATGATTTGGAATTGGCTGCCATTGTGTTTGCTCTAAAGATTTGGCAACACCATTTATTTGGGGAGAAGTTCCACATCTATACCGACCACAAGAGTTTGAGTATTTGATGACTCAAAAGGATTTGAACTTGCAACAACGGAGATGGCTCGAGTTATTAAAAGATTATGAGTTGGTAATCGATTATCATCAAAGAAAGGCAAATGTAGTTGCTGATGCTTTAAGTAGGAAATCTTTGTTTGCTTTGAGAGAAATGAATATGCGACTGACTTTATCCGATGATGGTTCGATTCTAGCTGAGTTAAAAGCTAGACCGATACTTCTTCAGCAAATTTGTGAAGCTCAGAAGTGTGACGAAGAACTTCAAGCTAAGAGAGTTCAGTGCGAATCGACTAGTGATTTAGATTTTCAAATTGGGGCTGATGATTGTTTGATGTTTCGAGGTAGGATTTGTGTACCGAGAGATGCTGAACTTATTCAGAAAATTCTTCATGAAGCACACAGTGGTTGTCTGTCTGTTCATCCGGGAGGTATGAAGATGTACAATGATTTGAATAAACTGTATTGTGGTCAGGTATGAAATGAGATATATCTGAATTTGTATTGAAATGTTTGATTTGTCAACAAGTGAAAGTCAAACACCAAGTACCTTCGGGTTTACTTCAGCCTGTGATGATTCCCTAGTGGAAATGGGACAGGATTACGATGGACTTTGTAACCGAGTTACCTCTGACTCAGAAGAAGAAAGATGTCGTTTGGGTCGTTGTTGATCGATTGACAAAATCAGCTCATTTTATTCTAGTACGCACCGACTATTCACTTGATAGGCTAGTTGAATTGTACATTGTTGAAATTGTGAGATTACACGGAGTGCTTATTTCTATTATTTCAGATAGAGATCCAAGATTTACGTCCCGATTTTGTAAAACTTTGCAAGAAGCTTTGGGTACAAAGTTAAATTTTAGCACTGCATTTCATCTGCAAACTGACGATCAATTTGAGAGAACAATTGAGGTACTCGAAGATATGCTTTGCTGTTGTGTATTAGAGTTCGAAGGTAGTTGGGAAAAATGTCTACCTTTAGTCGAATATGCTTATAACAACAGTTTTTAGTCGAGTATAAAGATGGTTCCGTATGAGGCATTGTATGGCCGTAAGTGTCGAACTCTATTTTACTGGATCGAGTTCAGTGAGAGACAGATTCACAAGGTTGATTTGGTTAGAGAAATCGAAGAAAAAGTGAAAGTAATTTGCGATTGTTTGAAATTGGCTTCGGATAGACAGAAGTCGTACGCGAATCTGAAACGAACGGAGATTGAATTTCAAGTCGGTGATAAGGTATTCTGGAAAGCGTCTCCGTGGAAGAAAATCCTTAGATTTGGTCGCAAGGGTAAACTGAGTCCGCATTTTATTGTTCCGTATGAGGTTGTTCAAAGAATAGGACTGGTGGCATATCGGTTAGCTTTACCAACAGAGTTAGAAAGGATCCACAATGTGTTTCATGTGTCGATGTTGCACTGTTATCGATCAGATCTTTCGCACATAATTTCACCGACAGAGGTTGAGATTCGACCTGATATGACTTATGGTGAGGAACCGATCAAGATTTTGGCTCGGGAAGTTAGATAGTTGAGAAATAAAAGCATAGCCCTATTGAAAGTTTTATGGCAAAGACATGGGGTTGAAAAGGATACGTGGGAATCCGAGGAAGTTGTGAGAAAACATTACCCAAACCTCTTTTCTGGTAAGGTTTTCAAGGACGAAAATCGCTAAAGGAGGGAGAGTTGTAATAGCCCGATTTTGAGCCTAGTCAGAATAGTGGTTTCAGGACCACAAATCTGACATAGTAAAAATTTATTTTTATTATATTTTTATGGACTATAGTTTTATGGAATGATTTCTTGAAAATTTTATTTAAAAATTTTGATGTTTGGGCACTCAATTTAGTTAAAAGGACTAAATTGTAAAAGGTGCAAAATGTGTGTTCTAGAAACTAGAGGTGTCTAATTGCTATGAAATTTTAAACTGGGGGTCCTTAAATGGTAATTAGACCATTACACTTTAAGTTTGACAAAAATGCACATGGTTATGTGAAATTTCAAAGTTTGGCATTAAGGACCTTTTGGTAAAATGGCAAATAAAGACAAATAAAACGAATATAAAGATTTCATATTCTCCAATTTAGTCCCCTTGTGCCGAATTTGAAGAGTCACCATAGCTAGAATTTTTGGCCAAGCTTTTAAGCTCGATTGTAAGTCCGTCCTTGTCCCGTTTTTAATTAATTTTACGTTTTTGTGAATGTTGTAACATGATTTAGCTATTTCAAGGACTAATTTGAAAGAAAATCAAATTCTAAACTTTTACCCATGTTAGATATTTGTGTATTTTGATGTCTAATGGTGGATTATGCAAGTTTGATGTTGGATAAACAACATTTACTAAGTGATTTTTGATGAAAACGTTAAATAAGGACCTATTTGTAAAAGTTATAAAATGTGTGTAATAATGTGAATAAATTAAAAATGTGGGCTCTTATGAGCATGAAATAGGTTCGGCTACGTTTGGGTGTAATGAAATTGAATGAAAATCATTTTACGAGCCTAGGGACTAAAATGTAAAAAGTTGAAAAGTTAGGGGCAAAAATGTAATTTTTTCCATAAGGTGTTTTGGGGATTAAATTGAATAATGTGATAATTGAATAAGCTAAATTTGATAATTGTATTTAAATGCTTTAATATTGCATGAATTGTATTGAAATGCTTTAATATTACATGAATTATATGTTTGATTTTGTGAATGAGCATAATCCTACGAACG
This sequence comes from Gossypium australe, assembly GCA_005393395.2. Classification (NCBI taxonomy): domain Eukaryota; kingdom Viridiplantae; phylum Streptophyta; class Magnoliopsida; order Malvales; family Malvaceae; genus Gossypium; species Gossypium australe. The sequence goes on along the minus strand of CM016621.1, from coordinate 89,516,475 downwards.
AGTCCAAAGACGAATAAACAAGCAAGAAATCTCGTTTGAACCTTAGTATTAGGTTAGGTTACAAGTGACATGTCACTAGGGTCATTATGTGTTATGTGATTATGTGATCCGGGTGCTGGTCTCGTATGCCCTATCGGTGGCTGAGTATACCGGCATTTGTTGCGGATACTTGACAGCTTGTGTGAGCAGCACCGTGTAGCTACATCTTGACTGACAGCTTGTGTGAGTAGACACGTCGATAGCTCGAGAGTGAGATATTATGTGATATGAGACTTAGGTAGCTTTGGCTACATATGTGGCACTTAGTGTGCAAATTTTCTCGAGTATCCGACATTGTTATTCTGAGTGGTTCATGGGTATGTCAAAGATGAGAATATGTGTAAGTTCATTTCAAGATGGCTTAGGTTTGTACAAAAACCTCATGCTTAATAAAAGTGTGAAATGATGAATATAAGGTAAGTTTTTATGATGGAATAGATTATGATAATGAGACAATAGTAAATCTACATTTAATTATGTTATAATAATTGAATATTATATGCATGGTAAGGTTGCTTATTTCTTGCATAGGAGCTTACGAAGCTATTGTAACATCCGAGATTTAGGGGCTTTGCACTTATCTTGTTTCTGTGTGTTTGGTATACTTTGTGTGTTGTTTGAGTGTGTTTGGGGTCTCTGGGAAGGCCCGGGGTTAAGTAGGAACCTTGGCCAAAATTCTAATTTTGGGTACTTTAGGAGGGAAGCTGGTTGGGGGCAGGACTTAAGGTTTGTTGTTTGTGCTTGTTAGCATAAGAATTAAGGTCGTAAAGTGGCAAGGAGGCGCCACTTAAGGAGCAGGTAAGTGACGCCTCAGGGGGAGCAGAGGGGAGCAGGTTCGATTCACATGGTCAGCAATGTGGCTTTTATTTTTGCTCATGCGTCAAAGGGATGGATGTTGGAATCGGTTGGGAACCTTGAAGAGTGGAGGTGACTTGGTCAAACTTTTTGAATGGTTGGACAAGAGTAAAAAGGGGGATTTGAAACATTCAAATTATTTTGAATGTTTCAAACCATTTCAAATGAGTGTTCAAGAGTGTTTCAAGGAGAAAGTTGGGGGATTGAGGTGGTGTAGGGTGCTAGCCGAATTTTTGAAGGAGTGTAGGGGGTTTTAGGCATTCGGCATTGATGGAGGGGTATAGGTGTCGAAACTTTAGTATGTTTTTAGCAAAGTGTGTGTGAGAGGGGTTCCATTTCTTCGGTTTTGGGGTGCTCTTCTTTTAGCACATTTTCCTACTCTGTTTGCCGAAATTTCTGAAGCTGCTACTTTGTCATTTCCTCTTTGGTTAGCCGAACCTAATAGGTATTCTTTTTCTCCTGTTTTCTCCTTATTTTCTTAACTACTTCATTTGTTTCAAAACATTCAACCCTTGACGAATTATCACAAATTCTTTTCTTTTTCTTATTGTTTTGCTTTTCTTCTTTTACTCAAAGCCGTAGCACCCATTGTTTCTTTTCTTCCTTTTTCGTACTCCATATTTCTTCTATCTATTCTCCATAGTCGAAAACCCACCTCTCATATCTTTCCTTGGGATTGTTTTGTTTGATAATCATTAAAGCCGAATTCCATACCTCATTTCTTTTTTTCTTGATCGAATCATTATCCATTGTCATTCTTTCTCTTTGATTTCTTTTCTTGCTTTAGTCAAACCTTGCATCCTTCTGCTGATCTTGCTGATAGCCGATCATAGAACTTCTAAGTGTTATACTCTTGTTGGGTAAGTGATCTTCTTCACTTTCATTATCATTTCCACTTCTCTTTGTTTTGTTGTGGCTAATCTAAAGCTCTGACTTGTATTCATGGGCATTGGTCAGTGGTAGAAGGACGTATTTCCATCATCTTTTCTTTGAGTGGCCTGTTCTCAAGAGGGTGTTGGTAAGTGTTGTTAGCCGAATAGGCTATAAGAGGATTCTGTTTGTTTGGTTGGCTGAAAGGGTCACTTCTTTGGATTCAATCCTTCTTGGAGAACCGATTCTTACTTGGTATTTATATAGGTACTCAATTGATCTCATAGCCAAAGCTAGAAGCTTTCAGTATCTTGTCGATCTAGGTAAGAAATCTATTCGTTGAGCGAATATTCTCATTTCTATATTCTTCAATGCCTTAACCTGGTCTACTGACAAAGATCTGTTTCATGGAATCGAATCCTGGCCAAACAAAGGAGGGGGTTGGACTCGCAGTCCCTACCCCTAAGTTCAAGAAGCGAGCGGTGTCAGCTATTCGTGACAGGCCACTGGGTTGTGGGCCGGCTTCGGAGAGGGATAAACAGATCGCTGTGATCCCTGCAAGTGAGGACGCTAGCGAGATCGATAGTGTAGTCTTGCATGTTCACAGGTGTGTAATTATCACACTATTCCTTTTTGTGGTATTAATTGTGTATATGTTGTGGAAGCCGGAAATCCCGACAATAGTGATTGCGTTACCCCAGTTGGGTAAAACCGAAACATCAGGTTAGTGTATCTTGGTTAAACCTTTCAATTTTGATAGCATGATTGTGTGGGTGACATCATATATAATATGTTCATTACACTATGTTGCATATGCATGGGATATTGGGATGTTACGATATGAAGGGGAAGTGCTTATGGGTGACAATGTCACACCAAATGATGGAGTGATGCCACATTATTGTATCGATGATTTGGTCACATAGTGATCAGTGGCTAGGCCATGTTATATTTGGTCACATGGTGATCGATGGCTAGGCCACGTTATATTGTCTTTGAGCAGTATGTCTGTCAACATGACTGGCAAAGTGGAGTGTAGAGGATGGAGGGTTGATTGTAGAAATCTCCAGGTGTGTTGAGGTTGGATGTACGAAGTGGAGTGTAGAGGATGTAAAACTAGGTTGGGTTGGGTTTCATATGAATCATTTGGTTATGCTGTGTTAATTGGGTTTCGGCCAATGGTGCTCGGGGCTAAGGCCCATTTGTGGAGTATGTGGAATAATTGCACACTGAGTCTTGTGGCTCACACTTTTGTGTAAACAATTACAGGTAATTCTTAGCTTAATGGACTGGGTTGGAGGGAACTCGAGGTGGCCACGCATGGATTTTATGGGTAAATTTTATTTTATTTATCATTTATCACTTTTGGGGATTTTTCCTTTGGCTTGTAATAAGGCCACTATAAAATTTAGAATTTTCTTTCGGGTTTAAAGTTTGGACATATTGATTACAGATTGCTCAATGGGATGTTTCAAAAGTTAAATTTCAAACTAAAGTTTTCGTATAACCTGTCAAACAACGGTTCTTATAATAAAAGGCATTTTTATTAAAAACCTGATAAATGAATAATTGGTAAGCGTTTTCGAATGTCACCTAATCATAAAGCTCGACTAGTTAAATTTCACAGTTAATTAAATAACTGGTTTTCAACGAAAACACAAAATTCGAGATTTTAAAATGACTAAGAAATTTACCGAAACCTATCAAACTTCCTAAACTTTTATAGTGACATGCCAGATCCGGTCGTAGTGTTTGGGCTGGGTTTGGGGTGTTACAATTTGGTATCAAAGCCCGGTTTTAAAAAGCTCAGCCTTGGGTTTTGGGTTCAAAACGCTTTTCAGATTTCGCTTTTAAGAAAAATATGTACGTGGATCTGTTTTCGTAGTGTGGCACCCGAGTCTCCGGCCCAAGTCTGCCAGGTAAGTTCTCTAATTGTTGAGTAATTTGCATAAAGTAGATGTATTGTGTGAACATGTTGTTGTGGATATATCACTATGGATGATAGAATTAAGAAACTTTACTGTAGAAATGAAAAACTTTAGGAATACATGTGCTTGCGGAAAACTACTTATAACCCTATCTTCATAAAACTACTCATTAATCAACAGTGGAAAGAAATGCTAATTCATAAAATTTTTAATCAGATTAAGACGAAATGGTAGACATGAGTGGTAGAGGACGTGGACTTGTTACTCGCGGACATGGAAGAGGCTAGGGTACTGAGGTTGAACTCTCGGAAGCGAGAAATAAGCCTGAAGGTGAAGCGCCAGCCTCACATATGGCAGAAATGGGATCGCAAGACAGAACCGGTGGAGATGATGCCCTGTCTCAGGCAATGTTGCGTGTGTTGGAACGGGTAGCTGGGGCAGGCAGTGGAACAGCAACTCAAAAGTCCATTCCTGAGCGACTTCGAGCGAATGGAGCCGAAATGTTTAGAGGTATCTCTGGAGTAGCTCCCAACATGGCTGAATATTTGTTGGAGGCAGTCGAGAGAATTATGGATGACTTGGACTGCACAGCAGAGGAAAAGCTAAAGGGCGCAGTGTCTCTACTTCGGGATGAGGCTTATCAGTGGTGGCTCAACGTGAGAGAGGGTACTCTGGCAGACCAAGTTGATTGGGATTTCTTTAAGGTGAAGTTTTAAGGAAAGTACGTTGGGGCCAGTTACGTGGATGCTCAGAGAAAAGCATTCCTGAATTTGGTGTAAGGGGGTAAGTCAGTAGCTGAGTATGCGGCAGAATTTTTGCGATTGAGCCAGTACGCCCGAGGGATAGTTGCAACCGACTATGAGAGTTGTGTGCGGTTCGAAGATGGGCTGCGTGACGAGCTGCGAGTGCTGATAGCTCCTCAGTGAGAGAGAGATTTTTCTATCCTGGTGGAAAAGGCTAAAATAGCCGAGGAGGTGACACGGGCTGAGAAACAAAATAAGGACAAAGATAGAGGCAGAAATAAGAGAAGTTATGGACGTCAGGGTCACCTGGGGGTTTCCAGAAGAGGCCTAGGGTTGATGGGTCGAGTCGCGTTGCAACGCCAGCTGCTATTTTTCGTCAGTGTGCTCAGTGTGCTCAGTGTGGGAGGCCACACGCAGGAGAGTGTTGGGGAAAAGATAGGGTATGTTTGAGGTGTGGGTCAAAGGATCATCTGATCAGGGACTTCCCGCTGGAAAGGAACAGAGCTCGGATGGTAGGTCAGGGGTATGCGCAGTCAGGTAGGGGTGGACAGCAGATGCCGAGGGGTCGTGGTTCGAACAGAGGCGGGAATGGTTCGGGTCAGGGTCGTAGAGCACTGGGCAGAGGTGCTGGGAATGCTGAGGCGAGACAGCCCAGGTTAGTTTATGCAGTCAAACGCTGAGAAGAGGGTGATGCACCAGATGCTATAACGGGTACGTTCCTCATTTTTGGTTTACCCTTTACTACATTAATTGATATTGGGTCGACGCATTCCTATGTTGCTAGTGTGGTGTCTGGAACCTTGAGCATGAACTCTGAAACTACTTCTAGGGAGATGACTGTACTTAGTCCCTTAGGACAGACTGTAGTGGTAAACAAACTTTTTAGGAATGTGCCTCTAGAAGTACAAGGGTTGGTTTTCCCAGCTGATTTGATGGAACTACCTTTCGGGGAGTTCGATTTGATCTTAGGCATGGATTGGTTGGTAAGATATCGAGCAAACTTGGATTGTACTGCTAAGCGCATGGTGTTAAGGACTTATGAGGATGATGAAGTTTTGGTGATAGGCGAGAGGGGAGACTACTTGTCCAATGTAGTGTCTGCTCTTAAGGCGGAGAGAATGGTGAGAAAAGGGTGCATGACTTTCTTAACCTATGTTAGTTCTTTGGATGCAAAGGAAGTAACCGTGGATGAGGTTAGAACAGTAAAGGAGTTTGTGGATGTCTTCCCTGATGAGCTTCCGGGGTTGCCTCCGGATCGTGAGGTAGAGTTCGGAATTGAGCTATTTCCAGGAACGACTCCGGTGTCCATCGCCCCTTATAGGATGGCACCAAAGGAGCTGGTTGAACTTAAAGCTCAAATCCAAAAGTTGTTAGATCGTGGATTTATCCAACCCAGTGTGTCTCCGTGGGGAGCGCCGGTGTTGTTTGTGAAGAAGAAAGACGGGTCCATGCGAATGTGCATTGACTACCGCCAGTTGAACAAATTGACCATCAAGAACAAGTACCCACTGCCGAGGATAGATGACCTATTTGATCAGCTCAAAGGGGCCTCAGTCTTTTCAAAGATAGATTTGAGGTCGGGATATCATCAGCTTAAGGTCAAGGAAGCGGATATTTGCAAAATGGCTTTTCGGACTCGCTATGGCCACTACGAGTTCCTGGTGATGCCGTTTGGGTTGACAAATGCACCAGCTGCATTCATGGATATGATGAACTGGGTTTTTCAACCCTATCTGGACCGGTTCATTATTGTATTCATAGACGACATTTTGGTATATTCCAAGTTTGAGGAGGAACATGATTCGCATCTTCGGGTGGTTCTGCAGATTTTAAGGGAGAAGCAACTGTACGCCAAGTTTAGTAAGTGTGAGTTTTGGTTGAAGGAAGTTACTTTTCTGGGTCATGTGGTATTTGCGAAAGGGATTAGGGTCGATCCCTGGAAGATTGAAGCGGTGTTGGATTGGAAACCACCCAAGTCTGTGGCTGAGATTCGGAGTTTCCTTGGTCTGGCTGGGTATTACCGAAGGTTCGTTGAAGGGTTCTCATTAATTGCGGCACCTTTAACCAAGTTGTTGAGGAAAGGTTTACCTTTTGTTTGGGCTGACAAGCAGCAGGAAAGTTTTGAGAAGCTGAAGAGGATTTTGACAGAGGCTCCAGTGTTGATTTAGCATGAGGTCGGAAAGGAGTTCAAGGTTTATTGTGATGCTTCACACACGGGATTAGGACGTGTGTTAATGCAGGATGGGAAAGTTGTTGCGTATGCGTCTCGGCAGTTAAGACCGCATGAGACTAATTATCCCGCGCACGATTTGGAGTTGGCTGCAGTAGTTTTCACTCTGAAGATTTGGAAACACTATTTGTATGGGGAGAAGTCTGTTATCTACACTGACCACAAGAGTTCGAAGTATCTTCTAACTTAGAAGGAGTTGAATTTAAGACAGCGAAGGTGGATTGAGTTGTTGAAAGATTATGACTGTTCGATCGAATACCATCATGGTAAGGCTAACGTGGTAGCAGATGCGTTAAGTCGGAAGGTAATATCAGACTTGAGAGCGATGTTCGCCCATCTCAGTTTGTATGATGACGGAAGTTTATTAGCTGAACTACAAGTGAAGCCGACATGGGTAAGTCAGGTTAAAGAGAAACAGCCATCGGATGAGGTATTGAGTGGTCGACTTCTGCAAGTACAGAATGGTGGGGTAGAAGATTACAGTTTGAATGGTGATTGGGTTTTGTGTTTCAGTGGGAAAATTTGCATGCCGAAGGATGTGGAGTTGAGGCAGAAGATTCTTCAGGAAGCGCATAGTAGCCCTTACGCTATGCATCTTGGAGGGAGTAAGATGTACCGGGATCTGTATGAACAGTTCTGGTGGCCTGGATTGGAGCTGGAGGTTACGGAATTGGTGGGAAAGTGTTTAACATGTCAGCAGGTCAAAGCTGAACACCAATTGCCTTCGGGGTTGTTGCAACCGGTGAAGATTCCACAGTGGAAATGGGAGAGGATCACTATGGGCTTTGTTAGTGGGCTACCTCTTACGCCTAGTAAGAAAGACTCGGTATGGATAATTGTAGATCAGTTGACGAAGTCTGCCCATTTCATACCTGTTAGTGTCGACTACTCTCTTCAGAGGTTGGCGAAGCTGTATGTGGCAAAAATTGTGAGATTGCATGGGGTGCCGGTATCGATCATATCAGATAGAGATCCTAGGTTTACGTCACGGTTTTGGAGGGCATTGCATCAGGCATTGGGTACAAGACTGGACTTCAGTACAGCTTTTCATCCACAGACTGATGGTCAGTCTGAGAGAGTAATTTAGGTCTTGGAGGATATGTTGAGGGGCTGTGTCATCGATTTCAAGGGTAGTTGGGAAGAATTCTTACCGTTGGCAGAATTCGCATACAACAACAACTTCCAAGCTAGTATTCAGATGGCGCCCTATGAAGCGTTATATGGGCGGAAGTGTCGTACTCCTACCTGTTGGACAGAGTTGGGTGAACGCCAGATTTTGGGTCCAGAATTGGTTGCAGAGACAGAGGAGAAGGTTAAGCTAATTAGGACTCAGTTGAAAGAAGCTTCCGATAGGCAGAAATCTTATGCAGACTTGAAGCGAAAGGAAATAGAGTTTGCAGTGGGTGACCAGGTCTTCTTGAACGTTTCACCTTGGAATAAGGTGATGAGGTTTGGACGGAAGGGCAAGTTAAGTCCTAGGTTCATCGGGCCCTATCGGGTTTTGAAACGAGTGGGACCAGTGGCGTATCAACTGGAGTTACCTTAAGAATTGAAACAGATGCATGATGTATTCCATGTTTCAATGCTAAGACGCTACCTGATAAACCATAAAAGTAACATATTTTTATCCCACATTTAATATGCTTTTGGATGATTTACCCCTTGTTTTATATAAAAAGGTACTTTTAATCCTTTCTTTTCATGTCTTATACCCAGGAAAGCACCCAAGGATGAAAAGAACACAAAACGGGCCTAAACTGGAGTAAATGGGCCTTAACATGAAATCGACACGTCTTGGCCCAAAGCACACACGGCCGTGCCTTGACGAACACCTAGAGCACGGCCTCAACCCCGCCATACACGGCCGTGCCTCAAGAGAAATCCGAGCACGGTCTGGTCTCGATTCACACGGGCGTGTGACATGGCCGTGCCTCTGACGCTAGAAAGAGCAATTTTAGTCGGAAAAGGATACTTAGGGAGAAAGAATCGCGTTTCAAGAACCTATAAATAACCCCCAAGTATCACTTGTTGGGGGAGCGAAAGCGAGGCCAAGGAGCCAAGCCGAGAAGGTCAGAGTTAGGGCATAACACGAGGATAGCCAATTGATCCACCCCAAGAAGCCGGAGATATACTCAAGACGGCAGAATTCTCCTTCGATTCCTTCAGGGGGTTTTAGGATTTTTCCTATGTTTTGTTTTATCTTTTCTCTTGCGATGGTTTGTTTATTCATTATGAACTAAACCCCTCAGATACCTGAAGGGGATGAAACCTAGATGGATTTTATTATTTGATTTTTTAAGTTATATGATAAATTACTTAGTTTGTTCTTAATTATGTTGCTTAATCCAAATCTAATGTGCTTAGGTGGAGGAGGAATAGACCCTGCCTAAGAGAAGATCTAACATAATTAAGCGGAGTTGATCGAACGCCTAAAGATAGGGTTACGAGATTTTGCTGGCTTAGGGTGAAACCTAATATGGGAGTCCATTGATCGATTTACTGCTGCCCTAGGGGGTTATTATAAGCGAACGAGAGTTCCACTAATTAACCTAGGGTTAGACGTTATTTTCCTCGAGAGAGGGTTTAATATAGGTTAGGGAGTCCTACGGATCAAGCTAAGTAAAAGAAATCATATAATTGAAGGTTAGATAATAGGAGAAATCTAGGTGGATTCTTCCTGAGGGTATCATTAAAATCAACTGAGTTTTTCCTTAAGGTTATTTTCCAATTCGTCTTTTTTGTCTTTGTGTCTTTAGTTTAGCTGTCGTCAATTTAATTTAAAAAGTAATCTTCACTCTAACTTTAAGGCTAAATAATAAAAAGAAAATGAGTATTAATACTTTTAGTTCCTTTGGGTTCGATAACCGGTCTTGCCTAAGCTATACTACTATTCGATAGGTACACTTGCCTTAATATCGTTGTCAGAGTTAGTCTCCAGGTTTGATCATTCTTTTATAAATATTTAAAGCTCTAATTTTACAGCGATCAAGTTTTTGGCGCCGTTGCCGGGGAACTAAAATATTAAGAAAACTCTATTTTTATTACTTCAGCCCTAATTTTTATTTTTCGCAATTTATTTTTCTTTTTGTTTTTATTTTTGTTTACTGAAATTTTCTCTCTTTCTTTTCAAACAGGTACCTCTAGTTTATGACTAGAAGGAACCCGAGGGGACCTTTGGTATTCGACAACGAAATCGAAGTTATCGCTCGTAGGAATCGTCGGGAAACTAGGCGAGCCTTAGATTACACGGAGAGAGAGGAAGAAGATAGATCCAATCCTACTGAAGGGATGGACGAAAACAACCCACCACCACGCGATATGGGTGACAACAGCGCTCCACGCACAATGTTCGATTATGTGAAACCACATTTAACAAGAGCAGAATCTAGTATTGTTAGGCCTGCTATATCTACTAACAGTTTTGAATTAAAGCCTAACACAATACAAATGATTCAACAGTTTGTTCAATTTGATGGTTTGCAGGACGAAGATCCAAACACGCATATAGCTAACTTCTTAGAGTTCTGTGATACCTTCAAAATAAATGGCGTTTCTGATGATGCCATACGTCTTCGGTTATTCCCTTTTTCATTAAGAAATAAAGCTAAACAATGGTTAAACTCGTTACAACGAGGGTCAATCACTACATGGGATCAGATGACCGAAAAGTTTTTGATGAAATATTTCCCACCGGCCAAAACGGCCAAATTACGGAATGATATCTCTTCTTTTGTGCAGATGGGTGTAGAGACGCTATACGATGCATGGGAGAGATTCAAAGATCTCTTGAGAAGGTGCCCACACCATGGCCTACCCTTGTGGCTACAAGTCCAAACCTTTTACAACGGTGTAAACCCCTCAACGAGACAACTTGTAGATTCAGCCGCCGGTGGAACACTGAACAACAAAACTCCAGAAGCAGCCTACGAGTTCATTGAGGAGATGTCATTAAACAATTATTAGTGGCAAGCTTCAAGGACCAAACCGGCAAAATCGGCAGGAGTTTTCAACATCGATGCCATGACCATGCTATCAAAACAGCTAGAGATGATGAATAAAAAGCTTGACAATTTGTGTTCATCACAGGTACATCCAGTCATGCAGTGCGATGCAAGTGGAACTGTAGCAAATCCTGAGTACCCACCCTACCAACCAGGAGCAGAAGATGAACAGATGAACTATATAGGTAATAATTTTTGATCTAATAATAATCCTTATAGTGACACTTACAATCCAGGTTGGAGGAACCACCCAAATTTTTCGTGGGGAGGACAAGGAAACCAAGGAAATCAAAAGCAACAACCTCCTCAAAACTTCCGAAATCAGCCCTATCCATAAGAGAAGGAACCAATCCCTGCGAAGGAATCGACAAACACAGAAAAACGCCTGCAAGATATCAAGAGAACCCTTAAAAATCAACAAGCATCAATTGAAAAATTTACCGAGTCATTTGGGGAACTCACTAAGACACTTGGAATGCTTTCCAAGATGATCTTTGAAATACGAGCAGAAAATCTTCCTAAAGAAACAGAACAGGTAAAAGCAGTCACACTAAGAAGTGGAAAGGAATTAGGTGACATGAAGAAACAGATCCCAACCGAAAATAAAGAAAATGATAAGGAAATTGAGGTGGTAACACCATTACGCAATGAGAACAAACCACCAATCCCATATCCAGCAAAGTTAAAGAAAGAGCTAATTGATGCACAATACGGTAAGTTTCTTGAACTTTTTAAACAAATACATATCAACTTACCTTTTATTGAAGCTATTTCACAGATGTCAAAGTACGCAAAATTCTTAAAAGAGCTACTGACGAATAAACGAAAACTTGAAGAGGTGTCAACAGTGGAACTTAATGAAGAGTGCTCAGCCATCCTTCAAAATAAGCTACCAGCCAAGTTAAAAGACCCAGGAAGTTTTACTATCCCTTGTTTAATTGGTAGTTTGAATATTAAGAAAGCGTTAGCTGATTTAGGCGCTAGCATAAATTTAATGCCTTATAAAATGTTTAAACAACTAGATCTTGGGGAACCAACACCCACTAAGATGAGTATTCAGTTAGCAGACAGATCTATTAAATATCCTAGAGGAGTTATTGAAGATGTTTTGGTAAAAATTGATAAATTCATTTTCCCTGTTGATTTTGTTATATTAGACATGGATGAAGACATTAATGTTCCCTTAATCTTAGGGCGTCCTTTTTTAGCCACTGCTAGAGCGGTTATAGATGTAGGAGATGGTAAACTCGCACTAAGGGTAGGAGACGAAGAAATCATTTTTCAAATCTATGATGCCATGCGACATTCTAAAGAGCAAGATGATTCCTGTTATTTTGTTGATACTACTGATCATATCATTCAAAATTCATTATAGGAAATCATACATAACGACACGATGGAACTGTGTCTAACTCAAGAAGAGGGGGAAGAAGATGAGGATGATGAGCTGGATCTGAATACATCGCCATCCAAACAAATGAATGAAGAAAGAATTGACAATGACGACGAAATAAAACAGAAACCTTCCATCGAAGAGCCACCCAAATTGGAATTGAAACAGCTACCAAAATACTTAGAATACGCATTCCTCGGAGACAATTTTACATTGCCAGTAATTGCAGAACTAGAACCCAAGGAAAAAGAGAAACTGATAAAGGTACTAAAAGAACACAAAAAAGCCATAGCTTGGAAAATTTCTAACATCAAGGGAATAAGTCCCGCGTTTTGCACCCACAAAATTTTAATGGAAGAAGAATACAAGCCGTGTGTGCAACCCCAGAGACGATTAAATCCCAACATGAAAGAAGTGGTCAAAGCTGAGGTCATTAAACTCCTAGATGCAGGAATAATTTATACTATTTTTGACAGCACTTGGGTAAGTCCTGTGCAGGTAGTTCCAAAGAAAGGAGGAATGACGGTAGTGCCCAATGAAAAGAATGAGTTGATTCCCACAAGAACAGTCACAGGTTGGAGATTCTGTATAGACTATAGAAAGTTGAACGATGCTACCAGAAAAGATCATTTCCCGCTACCCTTCATAGATCAAATGATAGAAAGATTATCCGGGCATGTGTACTACTGTTTTTTGGATGGACTCTCCGGTTACTTCCAAATCCCCATAGCTCCTGAAGATCAAGAAAAGACGACATTCACATTCCCATACGGTATGTTTGCTTATCGTAGAATGCCTTTTGGATTATGTAATGCACCTGCTACTTTTCAGCGTTGCATGTTGGCAATCTTTGATGAGCTCGTAGAAGATATTTTATGGATGATTTTTCGGTATTCGGTAATTCTTTCCATCTTTTCCTTAAAAATTTAAAACAAGTTCTAATGAGATGTGAGGAAACAAACCTTGTTTTAAACTGGGAAAAATGTCACTTTATGGTAAGAGAAGGAATTGTGTTAGGGCATAAGATTTCTAGTAAAGGGATCGAGGTAGATAAAGCAAAAGTTGAAGCCATATAAAAACTACCCCCTAGTTCTGTTAAGGCTATCAGAAGCTTTTTAGGACATGCAGGTTTCTATAGAAGATTTATTAAAGATTTTTTTAAAATAGCTAATCCTTTGACAAAATTACTAGAAAAAGATGTTCCTTTTGATTTCAATCATGAATGTTTAGATGCATTTAACATCCTTAAAGATAAATTAATAAATGCCCCCATTATAATTGCACCTGATTGGAACTTACCCTTTGAACTAATGTGTGATGCAAGTGATTTTACAGTAGGTGCAATTTTGGGACAACGAAGAGACAAGCACTTTCAGCCAATTTACTACGCTAGTAGAACACTAACACCCGCACAAGAAAACTACACCACCACAGAGAAAGAACTGCTAGCTCTAGTTTTTGCTTTTGAGAAATTTAGACAATATCTAATATTGTCCAAAGTTGTTGTTTACACTGACCATTCAGCTCTTCGTTATCTTTTAAACAAACCTGATGCTAAACCTAGGCTCATACGATGGATTTTACTTTTACAGGAATTCGACCTGGAAATACAAGATAAGAAGGGAGCTGAGAATCTTGCAGCGGATCACCTTTCTAGACTTGAAAATCCACACATCAAAGAGCTCGATGAAGGCAAAATAAGTGATTCGTTTCCCGAAGAACAACTCTTCTCTATAACACATTCTGAGGTACCATGGTTTGCAAATATTGCAAATTATTTAGCAGCTAAAATCTTACCAAGAAAATTAACACATCACCAAAAGAAGCGATTCTTTGCTGATGTGAATAATTATTTTTGGGAAGATCCTTTTCTTTTCCGCATTTGTGCAGATCAGGTAATTCGAAGATGTGTTACAAAGACAGAAGCAAACCAGATCTTGGAGCATTGTCATTCAGGACCGTCAGGAGGACACTACAGTGGCATAAAGACAGCGCACAAAATACTCGAATCAAGTTTTTATTGGACCACTCTATTTAAAGATGCTCACAGGTATGTTACCTCGTCTGATCGATGTCAACGAATAGGTAATATTTCTAAACGAGATGAAATGCCTCAAACATATATGTTATCATGTGAAATATTTGACATATGGGGTATTGACTTTATGGAACCATTCCCTAATTCATTTGGAAACAAGTACGTTCTAGTAGCATTTGATTACATGTCAAAATGGGCAGAAGCGGAAGCTTTACCTACCAATGATGCTAGGGTAGTAGTTAAGTTTCTCAAGAAACTCTTTTCTCGATTCGGCACACCAAGAGCCATCATTAGCGATAGGGGTACACACTTCAGCAATACCCAATTTGAAAAAGTTCTAAAGAAATATGGAGTGTATCATAGAACAGCAACCCCATACCATCATCAAACTAGTGGGCAAGTAGAGGTAGCAAACCGAGAACTTAAGTGCATTCTAAAAAAAACCGTTGAATCAAATAGAAAAGACTGGGCATTAAAAGTAGATGATGCGCTATGGGCCTATAGAACAGCATTTAAAACACCTTTAGGGACATCCCCATACAAACTTGTATATGGGAAAAGCTGTCATTTACCGTTCGAATTAGAACACAAAGCTTTTTGGGCAACAAAATTTTTAAATACTGATCTCAAAATTGCAGGTAAGAGGAGAATGATGCAGATGAACGAGCTGGACGAGTGGAGAACAGAAGCCTATGAGAACTCAAAATTGTACAAAGAAGCAACAAAGCGATGCCACGATGCTCGTCTCAAGAGATCAAAGCAATTCGAAGTGGGAGACTTAGTCCTATTGTACAACTTAAGGCTTAAACTATTCCCGGGAAAGTTGAAATCAAGATGGTCAGAACCATTCATGATCAAAACAATATTTCCATATGGCACCGTCGAGGTAACCCATCCCACTAAAGGCTCATTCAAGGTAAATTGCCACCGACTTAAAATTTATAACGGTACAGATTTTGGAGGTATGAGAGAAGAGCTTATGCTCCATGAGCCATCCTTTGGAACCGAAAACAGAAAGAGTCTAGCTTAAGACTATAAATGAGCGCTTTTCGGGAGGCAACCCGAGCACTAACATACTAACATAGTTTTTATTTTTCTAACATAGCACTAAAATAGTCTAACAGCAAAATGCAAAAATTTCAACATGGCCTTGACACGGGCGTGTACATAGTCGTGCATAGCCAGGAAGTAGACCATGGGCGTGCCAAAACACCGTGCCTAAACAGGGTAAAAATTTTTTCGGTGACACAGGCTGTAACACCAGACCACACCTGTGCTAGATAACCGTGTAAAATTACTGAGGTTACTGACTTATAATGCACGGGCACAACACAGCCGTGCCTCACAACCGTGTGAAATTACTAAGGTTACTAACTTGTTATACACGGGCTTGACACGCCCGTGCTAACGTTTTTTCTTATCGAACACGGGCATGCGAATTGATACACGACCGTGCCAAAACCTTTGAAGCGCTCCCAATTTTAAGAAATCGTGAAAAGCACGGGCAATTCAAATCTAACACGGTCGTACAGAACGTCGTGCTCCCCTCCCTATTTAAACAAAGTAACCGTCTTCCCCCCTCCAAACCTCAAATCCTAAAATCAAATTTTCATTCCCCACCTCAAAATCCGGCCACTCAACCAGTCTACCCCATCCCCACCGCCATTTCTCCTCCAAAAACTCAGTCCAACCATCCACACGGCCACAACACCACCGTGTACCCAAGCACCACGCCCTTGACAGCGCTGTGCCCACACCACAGACCCAACAACACCCCCTATAACACGGCCGTGTGAGGTGGCCGTGTAATTCGACACACCCTGTGACCACGGCCGCGGGGGAGCACAAAATCTGAAATTCTATTTAAACCTCTCACCTCTTCTCCTCCCCTCCATCTAATTTTTCCTCTATTTTTCACTCTTTTCAGTCTCAGACCCTTCAAGACACTATATCATTGAGCAAATCAACACCATGCCGAAGAAGCGGAAGAAACTACGCATAGACTCCTTAACAAAGAATGATCAACATGAGTTCATGCCGGCAGTTTCGTCTCAACACCAAGACAAGGATCTTTGAGACCAATTAGTTTTTATTTTTGCTTTCTCTCTTGCTTCAATTTCCTGCTCTTCTCCTTTATTTTCCCCATCTAAGCTTCTTTACTGCTATTTTCGTTTAATTTTCTTTTAACTTCTTAATGTCAGGTTCGCCAGGCTATTAGGGAATCACGCCGACCACCATGATAACCTTACCACTCTCACCACCGCCACCACATCCCCAATCTTAGCATTGATTCCCACCTTGTGAACCATCCTTTAATAAGGACTTCATAGTCCATTAGTACTTTATTATCATTTTAGTTTTCTTCTTAGTCTCCTTCACTTTAGTTTGCTTTTCTTTAATTTCATCTTTAGTTTATTTATTATGTTTCAAAAACCCATGGCTAATCCTTCATGAGTTCCCTAATTTCTTCATCTAGCGCAAAGCTCGGGAACCAGCACCACCACCATACTGACGCCTTCACCGTATCCTCCACGACCCCTACTCTCCTTCAAGGAAACAGCCCACACCTCAGGGAGTATTCTATCCCCTCCCTTTTGATTTTAAATGCATTATCTATATTTATACATTGAGGACAATGTACATCTTAAGTGTGGGGGGTAAAAATACCTAACTTTCTGCATTATTCTCAAATCCCTGAGGTTAAAAATGGAATAAAATTGCCAAACGTTTTTCATTATTCTCAAATCCCTGATTTAGTCTTGGTTATCATATTACTAATTAGGATGAAATTTCTAATAATTTGTGATGATTATTGACATGTTTTAGAATAAGTCATAGTTAATTGTACATTGATGTTTAATTTAAAAGAATACTAGAGAATCAAGCATGATAAGTCTGTTTTTCAGGAATTAAAATTTTTGCTAGGTTGTTGACCTAAATTTAAATACTACATTGAAATTTAAAATTCATAAGGATGATATCAAAACACCTATAATTTTTGTTAGTATTTGAACATTGAAATTTAAAATTCATAAGGATGATATCAAAACACCTATAATTTTTGTGAGTATTTGAACCTTATAGAGCATACATTCTTTTTCATGCTCATTTTTTTTTTTAATTATGAGTGTGTCAACTATGAACTGTTATTCTAGAACTTGTCTTGATTATACATGTCGAGACCACAGTTATGATTTGATATACCGAGATGATAAAGGCACCTAGGTTCTAACCCACTTACTCCACTAAAAAAAAAACCTACCCTCATAATTAACCCCTAGTGAACCCCGTTGAGCCTAACAACCCTTTTATTGACTCACCTACTAATTTTAACCAAAAACCCTTTGTATTTTTTTATCACCAATTCTTTTAAACTACCTTTTTGTCGAGATTTGATGTTAAACAAGGTCCCTAACTATGTTTTATATTTCAGTTGTAAAAATTCCTTCATACTATTATACTTAGTTTGTTCTTAAAAAAAATCCATTATTAGTACGATAATTAAGTGAGCTTGTATGTTCAAATTCAATTTCTCAAAAAAAAACTCGTTCTATTAGTGTTTAAAGATTAAGTTCATTTTTCTAGTTAGGTAATTTATCAAGTCAATCTCGATTCTAACCTTCTAATTCAGCCTTTATCCAGACCTTTAACCCTAGCCCCGTTACAACCCTGTCAAAGACCTTTTGATCTGTTTGTCATCCTATATTACAGTGGTGGAGATTTGATTTTCAGGCAAGCCTATAGGATTAACTTTTTAGGTTCGACTTATGAGCGATCCTTTTTCTGAACCTTAAATACTCTAGAGTGATTTGAGTGAATCCTAAGTGAGGATATCAATCCTTGTCGATTTTGAATTAAAGAGGTAGTCATTAAAAAGAAGGAAGACACCGATGTTTTCAAGGTACAAAATTATGACTTATCTCGTTTGAATCTTTAGGATGCTTTGGATCAAACTATCTATGTATGAATTTTCTGTGAATTAGGATAAGACATTGTTGATAAGAATTATAGATCATGGAAAGTTCGTTTTAATTGTAAGTTGAGAATTTTGCTTGAGGACAAGCAAAAGCTTAAGTGTGGGGGCAATTGATAAACCGTAAAAGTAACATATTTTTATCCCACATTTAATTTGCTTTTGGATGATTTACCCCTTCTTTTATATAAAAAGGTGCTTTTAATCCTTTCTTTTCATGTCTTATACCCAGGAAAGCACCCAAGGATGAAAAGAACACAAAACGGGCCTAAACTGGAGTAGATGGGCCTTAACACGAAATCGACACGGCCTGGCCCAAAGCACACACGGTCGTGCCTTGACGAACACCTAGAGCACGGCCTCAACCCCGCCACACACGGCCGTGCCTCAAGAGAAATCCGAGCACGGTCAGGTCTCGATACGGGCGTGTGACATGGCCATGCCTCTAACGCTGGAAAGAGCAATTTTAGTCGGAAAGGATACTTAGGGAGAAAGAATCGCGTTTCAAGAACCTATAAATAACCCCCAAGTATCATCTGTTGGAGGAGCGAAAGCGAGGCCAAGGAGCCAAACCGAGAAGGTCAGAGTTAGGGAATAACGCGGGGATAGCCAATTGATCCATCCCAAGAAGCTGGAGTTATACTCAAGACGGCGGAATTCTCCTTCGATTCCTTCAGGGGGTTTTAGGATTTTTCCTATGTTTTGTTTTATCTTTTCTCTTGCGATGGTTTGTTTATTCATTATGAACTAAACCCCTCAGATACCTGAAGGGGATGAAACCTAAATGGATTTTATTATTTGATTTTTAAGTTATATGTAAATTACTTAGTTTGTTCTTGATTATGTTGCTTAATCCAAATCTAATATGCTTAGGTGGAGGAGGAATAGACCCTGGCTAAGAGAAGATCTAACATAATTAAGTGGAGTTGATCGAACGCCTAGAGATAGGGTTACGAGATTTTACCGGATTAGGGTGAAACCTAATATGGGAGTCCATTGATCGATTTACTGCTGTCCTAGGGGGTTATTATAAGCGAACGAGAGTTCCACTAATTAACCTAGGGTTAGATGTTATTCGCCTCGAGAGAGGGTTTAATATAGGTTAGGGAGTCCTACGAATCAAGCTAAGTAAAAGAAATCATATAATTGAAGGTTACATAATAGGAGAAATCTAGGTGGATTCTTCCTGAGGGTATCATTAAAATCAACTTAGTTTTTCCTTAAGGTTATTTTCCAATTCATCTTTTTTGTCTTTGTGTCTTTAGTTTAGCTGTTGTCAATTTAATTTAAAAAGTAATATTCACTCTAACTTTAAGGCTAAATAATAAAAAGAAAGTGAGTATTAAAACTTTTAGTTCCCTTGGGTTCGATAACCGGTCTTGCCTAAGCTATACTACTGTTCGATAGGTACACTTGCCTTAATATCGTTGTCAGAGTTAGTCTCTAGGTTTGATCATTCTTTTATAAATATTTAAAGCTCTGATTTTACAGCGATCACTACCGTTCAGATCTGTCTCACGTCGTGCCAGTGGAGGAAATCGAGGTAAGGCCAGACTTGTCTTATGAGGAGGAACCAATCCAGATCTTGGAACGAGACGTCAAGCTGCTAAAGAGGAAATCGGTTCCATTAGTGAAAGTCTTATGGCGGAATCATGGAATGGAAGAGGTGACATGGGAGCCAGAGGATGTGATGCGTCAGCAGTACCCGCATCTCTTTTGACCAGGTAACTTCGAGGGCGAAATTTCTTTAAGGGGGTAGAACTGTAACATCCGGGATTTAGGGGCTCTGTATTTATCTTGTTTCTGTATGTTTCGTATACTTTGTGTGTTGTTTGAGTGTGTTTGGGGTCTCTGGGAAGGCCCGGGGTTAAGTAGGAACCTTGGTCAAAATTCTAATTTTGGGCACTTTAGGAGGGAAGCTGGTTGGGGGCAGGACTTAAGGTTTATTGTTTGTGCTTGTTGGCATAAGAATTAAGGTGGTAAAGTGGCAAGGAGGCGCCACTTAAGGAGCAGGTAACTAACGCCTCAGGGGGAGCAGAGGGGAGCAGGTTCGATTCACGTGGTCAGCAATGTGGCTTTTATTTTTGCTCATGCGTCAAAAGGATGGATGTAGGAATCGGTTGGGAACCTTGAAGAGTGGAGGTGACTTGGTCAAACTTTTTGAATGGTTGGAAAAGAGTAAAAAGGGGGATTTGAAACATTCAAATTATTTTGAATGTTTCAAACCATTTCAAATGAGTGTTCAAGAGTGTTTCAAGGAGAAAGTTGGGGGATTGAGGTGATGTTGGGTGCTAGCCGAATTTCTAAAGGAGTGTAGGGGGTTTTAGGAATTCGGCATTGATGGAGGGGTATAGGTGCCGAAACTTTAGTATGTTTTTAGCAAAGTGTGTGTGTTAGGGGTTCCATTTCTTCGATTTTGGTGTGCTCTTCTTTTAGCACATTTTCCTACTCTGTTTGCCGAAATTTCTGAAGCTGCTACTTGGGCATTTCCTCTTTGGTTAGCCGAACCTAATAGGCATTCTTTTTCTCCTGTTTTCTCATTATTTCTTAACTACTTCATTTGTTTCAAAACATTCAACCCTTTCCGAATTCTCACAAATTCTTTTCTTTTTCTTATTATTTTACTTTTCTTCTTTTACTCAAAGCCGTAGCACCCATTGTTTCTTTTCTTCCTTTTTCGTACTCCATATTTCTTCTATTTATTCTCCATAGCCGAAAACCCACCTCTCATTTCTTTCCTTGGAATTGTTTTGTTTGATAATCATTAAAGTCGAATTCCATACCTCATTTCTTTTTTTTCTTAACTGAATCATCATCCATTGTCATTCTTTCTCTTTGATTTCTTTTCTGCTTTAGCCGAACCCTGCATCCTTCTACTGATCTTACTGATAGCCGATCATAGAACTTCTAATGTTATACTCTTGTTGGGTAAGTGATCTTCTTCACTTTCGTTATCGTTTCCACTTCTCTTTGTTTTGTTGTGGCTAATCTAAGGCTCTGACTTGTATTCATGGGCGTTGGTCAGTGGTAGAAGGATGTATTTCCATCATCTTTTCTTTGAGTGGCCTGTTCTCAAGAGGGTGTTGGTAAGTGTTGTTAGCCGAATAGGCTATAAGAGGATTCTGTTTGTTTGGTTGGCTGAAAGGGTCACTTCTTTGGATTCAATCCTTCTTGGAGAACCGATTCTTACTTGGTATTTATATAGGTACTCAATCGATCTCATAGCCAAAGCCAGAAGCTTTCAGTATCTTATCGATCTAGGTAAGAAATCTATTCGTTGAGCGTATATTCTCGTTTCTATATTCTTTAATGCCTTAACCTAGTCTGCTGACCAAGATCTGTTTTATGGAATTGAATCCTGGCCAAACAAAGGAGGGGGTTGGACTCGCAGTCCTACCCCTAAGTTCAAGAAGTGAGCGGTGTCAGCTGTTCGTGACAGGCCACTGGGTTGTGGGCCGGCTTCGGAGAGGAATAAACAGATCGCAATGATCCCTGCAAGTGAGGATGTTAGCGAGATCGATAGTGTAGTCTTGCGTGTTCACAGGTGTGTAATTATCACACTATTCCTTTTTGTGGTATTAATTGTGTATATGTTTTGGAAGCCGGAAATCCCAGCAATGGTGATTGCGTTACCCCAGTTGGGTAAAACCGAAACATTAGGTTAGTGTATCTTGGTTAAACCTTTCAATTTTGATAGCATGATTGTGTGGGTGACATCATATATAATCTGTTCATTACACTATGTTGCATATGCATGGGATATTGGGATGTTACGATATGAAGGGGAAGTGCTTATGGGTGACAATGTCACACCAAATGATGGCGTGATGCCACATTATTGTATCGATGATTTGGTCACATAGTGATCGGTGGCTTGGCCACGTTATATTTGGTCACATGGTATCAGTGGCTAGGCCACGTTATATTGTCTTTGAGCAGTGTGTCTGTCAGCATGACTGCCAAAGTGGAGTGTAGAGGATGGAGGGTTGATTGTAGAAATCCCCAGGTGTGTTGAGGTTGGACGTACGAAGTGGAGTGTAGAGGATGGAAAACTAGGTTGGGTTGGGTTTCATATGAATCATTTGGTTATGCTGTGTTAATTGGGTTTCGGCCAATGGTGCTCGGGGCTAAGGCCCATTTGTGGAGTATATGGAATAATTGCACACTGAGTCTTGTGGCTCACACTTTTGTTTAAACAATTGCAAGTAATTCTTAGCTTAATGGACTGGGTTGGAGGGAACTCGAGGTGGCCACGCATGGATTTTATGAGTAAATTTTATTTTATTTATCGTTTATCACTTTTGGGGATTTTTCCTTTGGTTTGTAATAAGGCCACTATAAAATTTAGAATTTTCTTTCGAGTTTAAAGTTTGGACATATTGATTACAGACTGCTCAATGGGATGTTTCAAAAGTTAAATTTCAAACTAAAGTTTTCGTATAACCTGCCAAACAACGGTTCTTATAATAAAAGGCATTTTTATTAAAAACCTGATAAATGAATAATTGGTAAGTGTTTTCGAATGTCACCTAATCGCAAAGCTCGACTAGTTAAATTTCATAGTTAATTAAACAACGGGTTTTCAATGAAAACACGAAATTCGAGATTTTAAAATGACTAAGAAATTTACCGAAACCTGTCAGACTTCCTAAACTTTTCTAGTGACATGCCAGATCCGGTCGTAATGTTTGGGCCGGGTTTGGGGTGTTACAGCTATATAGCTTACTCCATTTATTTTCCATGTTTTTATAGTGTCGCCAAGCTAACTCGGAATCGGAGGTCGTCAGAGATTCAGATCACACTATCAAACTCTCATTTTGGGTATTAATGGTCTTAGCATTTTGAATGTATGACATGTATACGGACTTGGTCATTTTGTTATATGTGTCATTGGTAATGTGGCCAAATATATTGGCTTATAATGGTTAATGACTTCATTTTGTATATGGCCATGAATGATAGGTTATGTTGGTAGAAGTATCATCATATGTTGATACCATTCATGAATATGGAAACTTGCATGATTTGTGTTGATAAATTATGATGTTGAAACATGTTAGATGTTAGCATGTGGATGTTATGTTAGTACCTTGGTTGTGGATGTTTTGGTTGCCTAAGTATGATATGACTTGTGCCATTGAATTGGGGTAAGTGTAGGTGTAAATGAGGGTGCCAAATGGCTTGGCAAATAGTCTTATTTTTTTCCGCACAGGTAGACATACGGGCGTGTGTCTAGGCTGTGTGTGACACACGGTTTGCCCCATGGGCATGTGTTTCGGCCGTGTATCCTCTGTACCTTAATTTTGAGAAATAGAATGTCCAGAATATAGCACACGGGTAGAGATACGAGCGTGTGTCTCAGCCGTGTGTGCTACACGGCCTAGAACTCGGGCGTGTGTCTTGGCCGTGTGAAACCTGCACTTAATTCAAATTAAATTAATTAACTACATGGCCCAGAACATGGGCATGCGACAAGGTCGTGTGACACATGTAACACCCCTAACCCATAAATGTCGCCAGTTTAGAGTTAAAAGGCATTACCGAACAATCGGAAACTTTTACAAACATTTCATAATACAATTTATCAAATCCAATCAAAGTGTTCCTTTAATAATTCAACGAGACCATAAACATGCTTTAGAATAAGGCCAGGACTAAACCGACCACATAAGGAAATTATCGAAAATTTAAAAAATTTTCAAAGTTACAGAGGTCACACACCCGTGTGTCTAAGCCATGTCAACACAGGGCATACATATTGACTTGTCCACACGGCCGTGGACACGCCCATGTGGCTCACCCGTGGTCGCTACTGACTTGCACCACACGGCCAGTCAAACGCCTGTGTGCCTTGCCTGTGGTCGAGCCTAACTTGTTTTGAATTTCAACCACGAGGGACACGGTCGAGCCACATGCTCGTGTTCTCAACCGTGTGGGCAATTATAGGCCATTTTCTAGGGCAAATTGCCAGCCACACAATAGGTCATCCCTACAAGCACAATTAAGCATCTTTTCATGCATCATTGGCAACCAAAACACATCAAAATGTTCATTATATCATCATATTCAATCTCATGTCTAAGCATGCTAACTTATAAACCATTTGGTTCAACCATTTCACAAGAATATTCAAACATACTTCATTCATATCATACTACAATCTAAGGCATTATCTCATCAATGATATTTCAACATTGCATCAACAAACTTACCATTTCCTTGACCAATTCACTCATCTCATATATGCTTGTCAATCACGTAACCACTTCATTTGCTAACAAGCTATATCAAAACTTGCATCTTATACATGACTTTTCATTCATGACATAACCATGTATCTAGCCATATCACATGGCCACTTACATATATCAACATATCCCAAAACAACTAGCCTATACATGCCACATTTAACTATATACACATTCAAAAGTACCAATGTAGAGTTTGATAGTGTGGTGATGATCCTCGAAGGTCCCCGAGCCTTTAGTAGCTTTGACGATATATAAAATAGAGCAAACACACACAAAGTAAGCTTTCAAAAGCTTAGTAAGCCATATACAATTAAACTTAGCATAAAATGCACATAGCCACATTGATACAACATTAATGCTTCTCATATGCAAATTTATCACATATCCTTTACTCAAAGTATCACTTTGAATCACATATTATCACATTGATACACACATTAATTTGTTTAGCCATTACTTACCCACATTCCATAGCTCAAAGTATCACTTTACTCAAAGCTCATTCAAGCTTGAATCACATATTATCTCATCAAATCTATACACACATTCACATTAGCAAGCTCGTTTGAACACTTACCTTTCCAACGTACCTGAAACATTTATACGTTTCACATAGACATTCATTTCTCAGATTTTCTCGTTGAACTGTTCGGAATCTAATAGTTTACTCTGAATGCTCAGAATAGTCGTACAATGCCAATGTCCCAGACGTGGTCTTACATGTAACCAGATATTGATGCCACTGTCCCAGACAGGGTCTTACACGAATCAATATGATGCCAATGTCCCAGACATGGTCTTACACGTAAATCTCATACCGATGCCAACGTCCCAGACGTGGTCTTACACAAAATCTCGAATCAATGCCAACGTCCCAGACGTGGTCTTACATGATATCACATATCAAACACCTATGCCATGATATATACAATCCTATCTATCCCTAGGTTCAAACGGGACTTCTCAGACATTATCAACTTCTCGATATAAATATATTCTCGGATTTCACATACATTCCATCTCAATTGATATTCATAGCAATCCAAATTTCATATATGCATAAATAATTCAATTCAAATACATTTATTTGTATATCGACTTACCTCATATAGGAGGAACGAAAATGGACGGCTATTCAACTCTATTTGATTTCCCACGATCTAAGTTCGTTTTCTTCGGTTCTTGATCTATAAATATTCAAATTTAACGCTTTTATTCACCAAAACATTCAATTCAATCCAAAAACATATTTAGGGCAATTTACAAATTAGCCCTCACATTTTCACATTTTGACATTTTAGTCCTTATTTCACAAAATCACAAAATACACATAATTTCAAGTTACCCATGCCTAGCCGAATTCTCATGTAGTTCATACAAGTCCATACATTTCATTTATTTCACAATTTAATCCCTCAAAATATTATTTACTCAATTTAATCCAAATTACACAAAATCATCAAAACTCCAAAGACAAAACTTGTTAATCTATCACATATATTTCATTTTCCATCATCAAACATAACCAAGCTCATAAATTCATTCATGGCACATTTCAAATTCACCACCAATTCACAAAATTGAAGCACGGGTTTTGAAGAACACAAAGCAACGATTACAAAAACGTAGAAATTATCAAAAACTGAAACCGAAACATACCTTAATTTAGCCAAAGTGTGTGCCAAATATTTGAAAGCTTTTGTTCTTTCCTTTTCTTTCAAAATTTGGTGTATGAACAAAGAATAAATGGCTTATTATTCATGCTTTTATTATAATTAACATAATAATATACCTTTTACTAAATTACCCTTATTATTTAACATATAAAACATATAATATGGTTGGTTAAAATTGTCCAACAACTATCCACTTACTATAAAATGGCTTAATTGCATCATAAGTCCTTCACATTTAAAAGCCACATCAATTCAGCCATTAATCAAATAGAAAGCTACTTTTACATTTTACGTGATTTAGTACTTTGCTCAAATTAGGCACACAAACAAACAAATTAATTTACAGAAATTTCACACATGCTTTAATCACGTATCATAGGCACAGAAAATAATATTAAAATATTTTTCTAACTCGGATTTGTGGTTCCGAAACCACTGTTTCGACTAGAGTCTAAACTGGACTGTTACAACACAAGTCAGAGAGCACCCTAAATTGAACATGGTCTGAAGCACAGGCGTGTCCTAAGGTCACACGGGCGTGTCCCTTGGACCACACTTCTAGGTTTTGTAAAAATTTTCTAGGTTTTGTAAAAATTTCCTGAGTTCTTGGTTTAGTCCCAAACCACTTCCAATGCATGCTTTGGGCCTCGTAGGCTCGTATTAGGGACTTTACGAATGAATGGTTTCAATTTGGATAAAAATTTATGACTCAGAATTGTGTAAATGTTTGTGTTGTAAGTCTGATAATGCCTCGTACCTTGTTCCGACGTTGAATACGGGTAAGGGGTGTTACAGGCGCCTACCACATAGGAGTCACCAGTGGTGCCTATTAGATAAGAGTCACCAGTGGGGCCTACCAAATAGGCGCACCCCTCTTATACCATTTTCTATATGGGCCATGTACTATACCCGGGAAAATAATACATAGTTTTATCGCCTACAAGAAAGGCACCACTAATAAAATAATATTTAAAAAAATTAAAATTTATTAAAGCGGCACCATCCAAAAAACATACCATTTTCGTTATCCCCATTTATAATAGCCCAATTTCAGTGAAGTCAGAATAGTGGTTTCGTAACCACAAATCCGAGCTGAAAAGATAAAATATTTTAATATTATGAAATGATTAGTAATGTGATAGAAAGATTGCATGAGAATTTTGATAAGAAAATTTTATCAATTAGGTGCTTAATTGTAGAAAGGACTAAATTGCATAAAATGTCAAATTTGAATTCTATTAGCTATAAGGATTAAATAGCTATGGAATTCAAAACTTGTAACACCCCTTACTCGTGTCTGACGCCGGGACAGGATACGAGGCATTACCATACTTAACCTGACTTGAACTTGCATTATTGGACTATAAAATTTCTTTTCAACTTAAAACTTTTCTTTCTTAACCATAACATGCACATTATGTGCCTACGAGGCCGTAAACACACATCTGAAAGAATTCAGATTTCAACTGAAAACTTTTGCACTCTTTGAAATTTTTTTCCTAAATAAGGGTCACACGCCCGTGTGACATGAGACATGCCCGTGTGGGCAAGCCGTGTGGTCACACACGCCCATGTCCCTAGCCCGTGTAGAAATAAATTTTCAGTTCGAACCTACAGGGGTTTTCACACGCCTGTGTCTTTGGCCCGTGTCCTTCACACAACCTCGACACGCCTGTGTCCTCGCCCATGTGTGAAAACTAAGGGTATTCTATTTATGATGTCAGCAACCTCTTAATGAGCACACGGCCTAGGCACACACCCGTATGCTGGCCCGTGTGACGAATCATATTCTCGTAACTAAATGCAGGGGACACACGGCCTATCAACACACCCATGGGGTTGACCGTGTATAGCACACGGCCTAGACAAACGCCCGTGTGTCTGCCCATGTGGACAACTATAGCCTTTTTGCCACCCTGAAACATAAACTCACTCATTTCATCACAAGTAGAATATACATAGTAATATTAAACCTTGAAGAATCCTTAAAATTATCATTCATTCCATCCATATTTTACTCAATAACTTGCATGAGCATTCATTTCATTATACTCATCAATTTTATACCCTGAACTTGGCAATATTGGCCAATTCACTATGGCCATTTACAAAATGAGCGTAAAACATTAATAGCCAACCCTTTGGCCCTCAAACATGACATGACACAAAATAATCAAGTTCCTACACATGCCATACTCAAAATGAAGTGACTTTACTATACCAAAAGAACGGTTGGTAGTGTGATCCAAACTCTGACGTTTTACAATCCCCGAGCTAACTTGGCGAAACTACAAGGAAAATGGAAAAGAGAGGGGTAAGCATATAGCTTAGTAAGCTTGCATGAAATTCTAAAGCAACATAATTGCTCAAACTAAATTCATCCATTTCATGATACAATGGCAACATATGTCTCAAATGCTTAAACATATTTATTCATACTTACTCATACTTGTTCTTACCCATCTCATATCACATTATGGGTTCTTAACTTGTACCTACTCATGGTACTTGTATCACTTATCACTTAACTTAGCACATATACTAACATGAGCATAATTCAAATCTTCATAATTCTTAACATGAATGAAACATAACGCCATCCATAAATAGTTTTGGCTCCATACCATTTTACACACTTAGCTGTTTTGCCAGTGAACTAATCAGATTATCGTAAGATATTCAAACTCATCATGCATAAATCTTGACGCCAATGCCATATCCCAGATATGGTCTGACATGGGATCACCTCTTGATGCCGATGTCATATCCCAGATATGGTTTTACATGAAATCTCATAGCTCAATGTCGATGCCATGTCCCAGACATGGTTTTATACGAGATCGTACATAGATGTCGATGCCATGTCCCAACATGGTCTTATACGGGATTTTCCTTTTAGTGCCGAGGCCATATCCCAGACATGGTCTTAAACAAGACTTTCTTTATTCAACGCTATAATATGAGTGTCCTCATTATTCCTAATCTTTATCCGAAATTTCACCTAGCTTATTTTCACCATTTCCTCATCGAGGCTTCATCACTTGATTTCCATAGCAATACATACATTGTCATAATATTAAGTAATTTCAAATATCGAAACATTATGAAACTTTAATTTCATACAAACTTACCTCGATTCTCAAAATGTGTGTTGATGCTCAATTTAGTCCTCGATTTTATTTTTGCCTCGGTTTCGATCTGGACTTCGTCTTTCTTGATCTATAATAATAATTTCACTTGTTAAGTACACATATTGACTAAATTGACTCATAATTCATATTTTGGAAAAATTATGATTTTGCCCCTAAACTTTTACATAATTGCACTTTTGTCCCTAGGCTCGTAAAATGATTTTTATTCATCTTTCTTGCATTTCAAGCTTAGTCGAATCATATTCTCAACTATAGAAACCTTCAATTTCCACTAATTTACTCATGTTTGACCATTATTACAACGTTTACAATTTGATCCTTTTATGCATTTTTCATGAAAATCACTAAGAAAAATATGTTTAACCTACATCAAACTTTCATATTCTTCCATAAAACATCAAAATACATGCATGTCATACATGGGTAAATTTTTGAACATAAACCCTAGCTCAAACTATAGCTAGAAATAGCTAAACCGAGCTACGAGGGTTTCAAAAATACGAAGAACATTAAAAATGGGGCTAGGATGCACTTACTATCAAGCTTGGAAGTTGAAGAAACCCTAGCTATGGCTCCTTGTGATTTTCAGCCAAGGGGGAAGAAGATGGACACCATTTTTGACTTGTTTTCCCTTTTTTATTCTTTTATTAACCAAATGACTAAAATGCCCTTAATGATCCTTTCTTGAGATTTTTCCTTCCCATGTCCATTTTTGTCCATCATCAAATATAATGGTCTAATTGCTAAATAAGGACCTCTAGTAATTTTTATAATTCTATTTCACACTCAAATCTTCTAGAATCTCATATTTTCTAATCTTTGCAATTTAGTCCTAATGGACAATTTATTCACTAATTAATAAAATTTCTTCATGAAATTTTCACACAATCATGCAACACCTCATAAGCCTTATGGAAATCATAAAACTCACATTTCTACTTCGAACTTGTCGTCTCGCACCACTATTCTGACTAAGCCCTAAATCGGGTTGTTACAAAACTTAAGGTCCTTAAATGGTAATTAGACCATTGATGAAAAATATGTAGATATTTTTGGTGAGCCATCCATGGAAAAATTAGAAAAGGTTAAAGACTATATTGGAAATGGAAAAATTATAAAGATGATAATTAAATTAAAATGAAATATCATCATTTTATATCATCTTCTTCAACCTAAAATCCATGGAAACCCTAGGAGAGAGAAAACAAGCTTTTCAAGCATAAATTGGTAAGTTCTTATGTCCCGTTTTTAGTAATTTTTATATTTTTGAAATCAGGAAAGCTTAATTTCTCTATTGGGGGGTTAACTTGAATAGATATCAAAGTATAGAAAATTTTCCATGGATGAACATGCTGAAATTTAAAAGTTTATGGTAGAAAATGAAAAATTTTTGATAGATAAACAACTTTTACAAAAGGAAATTTGATGGAAACTTGATTTAGGGACTAAATTGAAAAATGGTAAAACCCATTGGAAATTCTTAAATTTATAGAATACATGTGTTGTAAAAGTTATATTAGAATTTTGATTAGGTTTCGAATAAGGATTAAATTGTATGAATTTCAATTTTCGAGCCTAGGGATGAAATTCGAATTAATCAAAAGTATAGGGGTAAAATGGTACTTTTGCCTAGATTGTAAATTGAGTTCAATAGAATATGAAATGGATTGAATTGATGATTAGATTCATTTATATAGATTCGAAAGTACCAGACAAAGAGTTAGATCGCGGAAAGGAAAAGATTTCGGATTAGTAGATTTTAGATACGAACAAATATCAAAGTAAGTTCTATAACTTAAATAAGCACAAAAATGTGTTGTTTTGAGTGCTATATTACATTGAATATGTTGTATGAAATTGTATGTATGAAGTGTATGAAAATTTTAATGGATGGAATGGTATATGATGGAAAAGTTATTGATAAAGGGTAAAATTCTGTATGAATATTGAATTCTGATGGATAAATGTGATTTCCCTAATAAAACTGCATGTGTTGCAGAATGGATTTAGCCCGGATAAGTAATCTAAAATGAGCCTCTCGAGTATATGTTTCAATTAGGATTTAGCCTGGACTGGTAATCTTTATTGACTGGATTTAGCCTGGACTGGTAATCCAGAATAAACTCCATAGGGAATTCTTTGTCATATAAAGGATTTAGCCTGGACTGGTAATCCCACAAAGCCATTAGAGTATATGTTACAGCTAGAATTTAGCCTGGACTAGTAATTCTACTGTGTAATATGTGGCTCGAGAGTGTACCTATAAGGTACTACTGGACATGAATTGACGGAAATGGAATTGTACACCTCGAGTGTACTACTTGAAATATCCATCAGAAATTCAATGATTCAATGAATAAAACACGCATATGGCATGATGATCTCATCTATGCATATTGGTATATTATGACTAACATGTTGGTTGAGTATATGTGAATAGGTAAATTACCAAATAGTTGGAAAAGCATGTTTTGCATGGTTAATACATTGAATGTAATGGGTTTGATTAATTTATGTTATACGGCTTACAAAGCATAAAATGCTTACTAGGTTTTATTTTCCCTGTTTTATAGTGCTCAAAGCTCGTGAAGGTTGGAGATTGGTCGGAGCAAATCATCACACTATCAATATGTCGTTTTGGTATAAATGAAAATCTTATTTTGTTAATGGCATGTATAGGCTAAATAAATCAAATGATGGTATGTAAATGATGAATGAAATTTAGCCATTGGAATGGCTAATATACTTATGTTTTAATATATGTCATGGTTGAGTCAATACATTAACTAAAATGATAAGTATGAATATCTAATTTTGCAAATTATATAAGTTACATAAAGGTAAGTCATTAAACACAAATATATGAATCAATTTGAATGATAAAAATTGGCTTGAATTATACTTGTAATCGGTTGGATTATACTTGTAAGTGTTGGTGCAGGAAAAATGGAAAATTTGGGTGAGAAATGAGGCTAGGAAATGGTCTTATTTTGTCCACACAAGTAGACATACGGGTGTGTACGGCCTGGTATATGGGCATGTTGTCTGGCCATGTGTCCCTTGCATTTTAATTTTGAAAAACAGAATACTCAGAATTGAGCACACGGGCAGAGACAATGGTGTGTGTCTCAGCCGTGTGGGTGACACGGCCTTGAACATGGGCGTGTGTCATGGCCGTGTGAAACTTGCACCTAATTCGAATTAAATTCATTAACCACACGGCCTAGCACACGGGCGTGTGGCATGGCCGTGTGGCGCAAGTCAGAGAGCAACCTAAATTGGACACGGCCTGAAGCACGAGCGTGTCTAAGGGTCACACGAGCGTGTCCCTTGGACCACAACGGGCATGTGAGCCCTGCACCTTGGAAAATTTTTGAATTGTCACGAAAAATTCTTAGAGTTTCTGATTAAGTCCCGACTCGATTCTAATGTTCGTATTGGGCCTCGAGGGTCTATTTAAGGGACGTCCTGAACAATCTCGGTTAATGAATAGTGATTTACATGATTTATCTGAAAATGTTCTGAAAAGTGCCGATAACGCTCTGTAACCCTGTTTCGGCAACGGATATGGGTTAGGGGTGTTACACCATCTCATAAATTATTTTTTTATATTATTTGGGTAAATTAGTCTAGTATATACAAAAAAAAAATAGAGTTTTTAAGAATTTATACTGATATCATCAATGTGTAAAACAGCACCACTAAAAAATATTTTTTTACAAACTCATGATTGACTTATGATGATTGAAAAAGTGAGGGTAGTGATGCCAGTTAATCAAGCAACACCGATAAATACTTTAATTTTTCATACCATCTTCGTAATTAATTTATTTCTCATCCATTTATATAATTAATTATTTTTTAATAATATTTTTATAAAAAAAATTGTTGATGATATGGATGATTGGAATATAGAAAAACTGAGTTTATCTAGTGTAGGAGATTGCGAAAGAGATGGAGAGTAAAGACCTTTTGCTTAGCCCTTTTAGGTACACATAGGATCTCTTGTAGGACCCAAACAATAATATATTTAATTTTTAAATTGGAAACATTTTAGTGATTCTTTTCTATTTTGAAAAATAGTACCATTTTTTGGTTTTTTACTTTAATAATATAAAATTAATTAAATTAATAATAAAATGGTATGCCAATATCATTATTTACCAAAATAGTATGTTTGATGGGGTGGAAGGCATGGAGGAGGCGACACTAGTATTTTATCTGAGTTAATCATTTAAACATCATTACAAAATGGTGTGATTTTTTTAAAAAATAATTTAAGGGTAGAGGGTGTGGATGGGCGGCACCAGTATTTTCTCCATGTACATGAGTAATACCGGGTAAAAATACGGGTTTAATGGAGTGGATGGTGAGAGACAGAGGCAGGACTCAGTGCTAATCCTATTTAAGCAGTGTTTTCTTAACGCTTTTTAAATATAAGAATAGAAGAAGGAAAATTTTGATTGTAGAAGAAGAGAAAAGAGAATTCATAAGGTTAGTATATATGAATTTTATTTTTTTTCAGTATTTTTTTGGAATAAAATATTTAGAAATTTAATTATTTTTACAGGTTTACTATTGAAGATGGGTAATCAATTTTTCGTATGCATTTATTTTGATGGATTAATTTTGACAATAACATTTGAATGTATATTTGAATGTCGCCAACAAATAGCAATAAGATTTAATAGAAATGTCTCGGTTGATGATATGAAAGAAATCATCAGTGAAAAAATTGTTAGAAGTTGTGGGAGAAGGATCTTGAGACTATTCTACAAATTTCTAGTTTCGACAGATCCCATCAAATTCACCGAGATGGAACATATAGACGATGAAGACATTGAGTCAATGATCGCTCTTTATTGTCGAGATTGGAGTCGCCAAACTGATCCGATTCAGTTGTTTGCTGAGTTAGCTAATCTGGAGCCCGCTAAAGATTCCACTCCATTAAGTGAAGAATGTGGAGTTCAAGATCCATGTACGATGGTTCCGAGAGCATACGTTGATAGGCGATCGATTCTACGTGATATCAAAATTGATCTTAATGTTCCACTTGCATATAAGAATCGTAATTCGGGTCCCCGTTTACAAATACATCCGATGGTGATTGAGATCGATGCAAATGGTGATGATGGATATGATAATAATGGTTCTTCTGGTCACGAGGTTGACTATAGTGATTCTAATCTAGACGATGTCTCAGATGATATTGATGACGAAGGTGCAAATGATGATAGGAATGTTAAAATATCTTCAGTTGGTAACTCAAGTCGAGGCATTGTGATAAGAAATGATCCTGAGGCACATATATCAATCATATATCCCGATACGACACATGCATTCGAGTTCCTAGAGTACCCCGATATAATGCTTGTTCACCAATTGGCTGTAGATTCAGAACATAAGGAGTTATTCGTGGGCCAAAAATTCGCAACCAAGGAAGAGTGCATATTTGACATTGTATATCGGGGAGTGCTGGAGGTCAGCAGAAGTGTAATAGTCTGGTTTATACCCTAGTCAGAACGGTGGTTTCGGGACCACAAATCGAGTCTGAGTAATATTTTTAATATTATTTTTATGCTATTGATGAGTGTTTAAGCATGTGTAAAATTTTTGTAAGTTAATTTGTCTGTTTGTGTGTTTAATTTGACAAAAGGATTGAATTGCATTAAATGTGAAAGTTGCTTGTTATTTGTTAAAGTATTTATGTGATGTGGCTTTTAAAGGTGAAGGCCTTATGAAACAAATAGACCATTATTTAGATAGTGGATGGACAAAAGACAAATGTGCCCTTAATGAATGTTTGTTTTATTTGTTTAATGAAAGGCTAAAAAGGTAAATGGATTATTATGTATGTTTTAATTTGATAAAAACATGAAAATGGCCATTTCAGTTCATCCTTTGATCGAATTTTGGAAGAAAAGAAAAGGGGTTTAGCTTGGTTATATTAGACCATACCAAGCATAAATTCAAGGTATGTTTTTAGTCGATTGTCGATAATTTCTACGCTTTTGCAATCGTTGCTTAGTTTACTATCAAGCCCATGTCTCAATTTTGTGATTTGATGATGTTTGTGTGATATGCCATTGATGATATGTTGAGCTTTGTGATGATTTATGGTGTTAAATGAAAGATTTGAGCTAGATGAACATACTTTGTTCTTGAATTTTTGATGAATTTAGCTAATTAGGGCTAAATTGAGAAAATAGTAACTTGAAGGACTAAATTGCAAATTTGATGGAAAATATGGGCTTGTGTGATGTTCATAAGCATTCGGCTAAGCATGTGTATGTGATGATTTGTGAATTTGATATTTTGAGAAAATGGACTAAATTGATAAATTGTGCAAATATGAGGGTTAAATTGCAAATAGCCCTAAATGTGTGTCCTTGGATTGAATTGAATGAGTTAGTAAATAAAAGAGTTAATTCTGAATATGTATAGATCAAGAA
The DNA here is from genome assembly GCA_005393395.2 of Gossypium australe. Lineage (NCBI taxonomy): Eukaryota > Viridiplantae > Streptophyta > Magnoliopsida > Malvales > Malvaceae > Gossypium > Gossypium australe. The sequence goes on along the minus strand of CM016621.1, from coordinate 89,480,874 downwards.
CTGAGGAAAATGGATTTAGACTGCGGGAAAGCGAAAGTAACCGAGTAGTCGTTTCCGTTTTTATTAAATCAAATTTGAGGTAAGTTATTATGCAAACAAATGAATTCGTATTGAATTATGCATGTTTCTACGACTATTGTTATCGATGAATACTTATGATATGATCTGTTCATGAATTTCGAGATAAGGATTACTCAGTGACAATGTTCGAGAAGTTCCGTACGAACCTAGGAATAGATAGGATTAGCTATGTCATGACATAGGTATCTGTTCTATTTATATCATGTAAGACCAGGTCTGGGACGTTGGCATTGTACGACTATTCCGAGCTTTCTAAGTATCCTACTAGATTCCTAACGGTTCAACGGGCAAGTCTGTGATACGAATGGCTATGAAAATAGTGAATTCGTTTCAGGTACGTTGATTTATACAAAAAGTGTGTATATAAGGTAAGTACCTATGTGATCTTACTATGATGATTATGAATATTGGGATAACAATATGATATGTGAAAGTAAGCATGAAAGAGCTATGTAAATATACAACTTTTGAATTAGTGAATGTGGCAAATATGGTCAAGTATATGGACCAAAGCATATATGTGATAGTTTGTTAAGTAATTATGATGTGCCAATGTACCTCTGTGCATATATGCCTTCCATGCTAAGTTTGTTTGTATTATGACTTACTAATCTTTTGGAAAGCTTACTCTGTGTGTATGTGTTTTCTCTATTTTATAGGTCGTCAAATCTACTGAAGGCTCGGGACTGTCAAGGATCGTCATCACACTACTAAACTCATTTTGGTACATTTTGGAAATGTATATAGCTAGATATGGCATGTATAGGCTAGTTTTTTATATAAAGTTTGTTTTATGAACTTCGCCATGTGATTTGGCTAGTAATTGATTCAAGAATTTGCTTGAATGAATGTGATATGTGTGAAGTTGTTTTGGCATCGCTAGTTGATTCAAGAATTGGTCAAGTTTTTGGGTAAGCATTTGGATGAATTATACTTGATATACATATGTTTTGGTCTTGAAAGTTGACATGGTTGAAATGGATTTTGATTGTATGGATTGAATGGTTATTTTGGTTGTTTAGCATGCATGAAATGTGTTGGTGATTATGGCTTGTAGGTAAGACCCAAGTGGGTGGCATTTTGGCCTTGAAAATGGCCTATAATGTCACACGGTTGTGGCACACAGGCGTGCCTAGTGACCGTGGGCATAAGTCAGTATATAGCCTAAGAGCACACGGCCACGGCACACGGACGTGCCTGGTTGCCGTGTGGTTTTGATAGGATCAACCACGACCAAAGTACACATGCGTGCTTAGTGGCCGTGGAGCAAAGGTCAGTTTCGACGACGGGGATGTGTCTAGCAGCCGTGAGAGGCACACGGCCTACTCCTACGGGCGTGTATCCCCTGAAACTTAGAAAAGTTTTTGAATGTCTGAGAAATTTTGTACGTGTATCGGTTTAGTGCCAACCTGGTTTATAATCATGCTTTAGGTCTCATTGCCCGCAATAAGGGACATTATGATTGTTTTCGATGTGATACTTGATAAATTGTTTGATTAAGTTTCCGATCTATCCGGTAATGCTCTTAACCTGTTCCGGCGATGGATACGGGTTAGGGGTGTTACATTTAGTTGACATCAGAGCTACGATTTAGCCGATTCTTGGACTAACGTAGCGTGTCAGAGTCTAGTTATACATGCCATATATCTGAATTGTTATAGTGTGATGAATCCTGACGTATAAAATGTGATTTTTGTATAGTAATGGATCCCGAAAGAGCAATAGCTGACGACGTAGAGAGTAATGCTCCTACTCCCACGCAAGGGACAGTGCCCTCTAATTTGAGACCGGCTACGAGCGATCAAGAGGGAGAAGCTAAACAAGCTTTCTTCCAGATGATGAGTGAGTGGTTCACTCAACTTTTAAAGAATAACCCGACTGTTTCGCAACCCCCGCCCCCAGTTAATCCCCCTCAGACATCTGATATACCTCTAACTGCAAATTTGAATCCGTGGAATAAGCCCCCGGTTGACAGGACCCGTAAGTATGGAGCCGAAGAGTTTCGGGCTACTAATGATGATGATGCTGAAAGGGCTAAGTTCTGGTTAGAAAATACTATACGGGTATTCGACGAAATGTCTTTAACTCCGGAAGAATGCATAAAGTGCGTTGTGTCATTACTCCGAGATGTAGCTTATCAATGGTGGAAAACTTTGATTTCTGTTGTTTCGAAAGAGCGAGTTGCATGGGAATTCTGCCAGAGTGAATTCCGGAAGAAATATATCAGTGAAAGATTTATTGATCAGAAACGAAAAGAATTTCTGGAACTAAAACAGGGCCGAATGACAGTTTCAGAATATGAACGAGAGTTCGTGAGACTGAGTTAGTATGCTCGGGAATGTGTATCATCTGAAGCTATAATGTGCAAAAGATTCGAAGATGGTCTTAATGAAGATATTCGCCTGGTAGCCGTGTGGTTTTGACAGGATCGACCACGGCCAAAGTACATGGGTGTGCTTGGTGGCCGTGGAGCAAAGGTCAGTTTCGACCACGGGGAGGACACACGGGTGTGTCTAGCAGCCGTGAGAGGCACACAGCCTACCCCCATGGACGTGTATCCCCTGAAACTTAGAAAAGTTTTTGAATGTCTGAGAAATTTTGTACGTGTATCGGTTTAGTCCCAACCCAGTTTATAATCATGTTTTAGGTCTTGTTGACCGCAATAAGGGATATTATGATTGTTTTCGATGTGATACTTGATAAATTGTTTGATTAAGTTTCCGGTCTGTCCGGTAAAGCTGAGGCACTCGGGAAAGATAAAAGAAAAGCTGAGTCTGAAGCTCGAGATATGAGAAAGAGATTTCAGAGTAAATCATTCCAGTCTGCTCCGAAAAGATTCAGAGATAATCAAAATTGTTTCAGAGATAATATGGGACATTCGAACAAAAATCAATCTAGACCGCAAATGAGTTCCAAAACCCCAGCAACTTTAGTGGCCAATGTTAGTAATGTCCGGACTGAGAGACCTGAATGTAAACATTGTGGAAAAAGACATCCAGGAAGTTGTAGACTTAATGACAAAGCTTGCTTCAGATGTGGATCACTTGATCATTTTATCCGTGATTACCCTGAGTCTGTCGAGCCAGAGACTGTTCAGAATCTGATATCTGATAATGCACCTGTGAGAGGTAGACCTTCGAAGAATGTAAGAAATGTCAGTGGCAGTCAGAGAACTACGAGACACAATGTTGCTAGATTTGAAGCTAGAGCGCCTGCCAGAGCGTATGCTATCCGAGCTCGAGAGGAAGCTTCATCTCCAGATGTTATAACGTGTACTTTTACACTTTATGATACTTCTGTGATTGCATTGATAGACCCTGGTTCTACGCATTTGTATATATGTATGAATTTAGTATTCAGCTAGACTTTGCCTGTAGAGTCTACTGAGTTTGCTATAAAAGTATCGAACCCCTTAGGTAAAAGTGTCCTTGTTAACAAAGTATGGAAGAATTGTCCGTTAATGTTTCGAGATATCTGTTTCCCTGCTGATCTGATGCTTTTTCCATTTGATGAGTTTAATATTATTCTGGGTATGGATTGGTTGTCTTTGCATGATGCTGTTGTGAACTGTAAAAGAAAAACTATTGATTTGAGATGTCCGAATGATGAGATTGTACAAGTTGAGTCTAATGATTTGAATGGATTGCCTGCCGTGATATCTGTTTTGAAAGCTCAAAGTTATGTGAAAAAGGGTTATGAGGCATATTTTGCTTATGTGATTGATTCGAAAGTATCTGAGAAGAAAGTTGAATCAGTGCCTATTGTTTGTGAGTTTTCTGATGTATTCCCTGAAGAGTTATCGGGTTTGCCTCTGATTCAGGAAGTTGAATTCGGCATTGATCTATTGCCTGGTACTACACCTATATCGATAGCTCCGTATAGAATGGCACCCACAGAGTTAAAAGAGTTAAAGCCACAGTTCCAAGAATTGACAGATAGAGGGTTTGCTTGACCGAGTTTCTCGCCTTGGGGTGCTCCTGTTCTGTTTGTGAAAAAGAAAGATGGCACGATGAGGATGTGTATCGATTACCGTCAGTTGAATAAGGTGACAATAAAGAATAAATATCCATTGCCCCAAATAGACGATTTATTTGATCAGTTAAAAGGAGCTACTATATTTTCTAATATTGATCTGAGATTGGGATACTACCAGTTGAGAGTTAAAGATTCAGACATTCCGAAGACTGCTGTCAGAACGAGGTATGGGCATTATGAGTTTTTAGTTATGCTATTTGGATTAACCAATGCTCCTGCTATTTTTATGGATCTGATGAATAGAATTTTCAGATGAGATCTGATTTATTCACGTGATGAAAATGAGCACGTTGAACATTTAAAAATTGTGTTGCAAACTCTGAAAGGAAAGCAATTGTACGCAAAATTTAGTGAATGAGAATTCTGTATATGTGCTTTGTTTTGAAAAAAATCCAGTTCGAAAATGGTTTTTTTGCATAATGAAAAATAAAAATTTTGAAAATCGACCCGGTTTGTGATATTTATAGCAATAAATCCTAGACCGAATCCGCCCCTATGTTTATGAATAGGTGAATCCTTCTCATTCCTGTATTTCCATCAAATGATCTTCTCCACTATACTCGTACCATGAACGACTTCAAGTATAGGCTCAAACTATTTGAATCAAAAAAACTAAACTAGAAAAAGTTTTCCTTTCTTTAGTGTGAACAAAAAATCTCTTATCAAATAGAAACCGACAAAATTTGTTATTCAAAAATTGATTCAATAGTTGAGAATAAATTCTATCTATTTTCAGATAGAGTAACAATATCTTAAAGTTATGTAAATAGCCTTACCGGTGCCATCTATTTATAGGGAGAGAAAGTAAAAGAACTCTTGTACAAATTGTAGAAGTTTATTTCAATAAGAAAAACGAACTCCTAATCTAACTAGAAGTATAGGTGGCAACAACCCAAGTTAATATTACTAGGGTTTATCGTCCATCCTTTTAACATGCTTTTGGGCCTCTCCCATATTGGGTCCAATTACAAGTCCAAGCTTTTTTAAATCAATACATTATAATTTGATCCAACCCAATATTTGTTTTTCTATTTCCTAAAATAATTTTTTAATATATTTCCAATTAAATAATCTTCTCAACCCAATTCTAATTTCATTAAGATCATGACGACTTTATGATATGGTGTCAAATGTAGTAGTTAATTCGGTCTATTTTTGCATTGAAGGAGCTTCTTTTCTAGGCATTTTAGTATTTATTATTTTGCTTTTTGGTATTTAGTAGTTAGGATTGAGTATCAGTACAAATAAGTGTTTTTAACACATTTTATGAGTGTTGTGACCTATTAGGCCGACACGGGCCTTAGGTAGTACTAATGTATGTAATTGAATGTGTAGGATGATGATTTATAGGCCCAATTGATGTGGGAGCAAGGGACGAATGATGCACAAGCTTCACGAGCCGTTAATTGATGAAATGAACCATACAAGGGGTGAAGCACATGTCGTGTCACGCTATAGACCTTGTATGGCGCGACATAGGTCAACGTGCTGCCCAAGTCGTTCGGGGTTATTTTCGTCTACACAACCGACTTTATATGAAGGCCTAGGACATGTCGAAGACCTAATTCGGGCTACCAACACTCCTATAAATAAGATCTTAGGGGTTTGATGTAACTAAGTCGACTTAGATGCATTCAAAAACCCTCGTAGATTAGGAGTAGGATTAAACTTAGTTTTCTTTCAGTTTTCATAAACTCATTATTTTTTATTTTTCTTGGAATTGGTTTCGATCTAAGATTTCTTTTATATTATTGAAGTATTTCAGTTATTTCTTCTTCGCAAACGACGATACTTGATTATTCCAATTAACAGATTCATTACTCATGTAACATCCCAAAAATCGAGGATTAGTAGAATCGGGTTTGTAAATCGAGAGAGAATGGTCATGCCTTAATTTTTAAGATTATCTATGCATTTTTAGGAAATAAATGAGTTATTGGTTTGTTGGATAAGTGTTAGTGAAACGTTCCTTAAAACCCAAGTTCAAATCCCTTCTCTCTCACCATTTTTATTATTTTGCAAATTTTACCTTAAACCCTAGTATTTGACATGCCTTGTTTTTAAAATAAATATTACAAAATTATTTCAAGAATGAGAGAAATCCATATTGGTTAAAAGAAATATGAGAAAACATGGAAATTAAATGAGGTCCCTTTCGAATCCTTTCCCTTGCGAAATAATTTAATTTTTGGAAAAAATCCCTTATTTTTAATGTGTGTGCCACCCAAGCGTTGTAACCCTATGTATAAATGTTAATTTTTCACAAATAATCAGCCTTTAATCCTTCTCCTCATTGCCCTAGCTGTTCATCTCCTCCTCCCCCTCTATTTGATTTTAGTTTTTTTTCCTTTCCTCCATTAATGTCGTTGCCTACACATCCCATTTTACAATTTTTCTTTTTCTTTTTGCGTCAATATAGTGCACCATCTCCTTTAATCTATTGCTTCCATTTATCCTCATCTAAATCAACCCCAAATCTGAAATCTTGAACTCCAAGATCGATCCCGAACATTGCCAAGAAAGTGTCATTGCCGTTTCTCTCGACTAGCTTGGGTAAGGTCTCTTCCCTCTTCAATTTCTTAATTAATCTTGTCCATTAAAAACATAAATTTCCAGATCTGAAATTTGGGGGATATTAAATGATTTCAAAGGTATTTTTCCAGATTTTAATGAAATCTCAAACCGTTTTAAAATTTAGCCCCAATTTTGGCCATCGCGGGTGGTGATGCATGCACCTATGGGCAAGAAAAGGGGATGTTTTATTTCTTGGTTCTTCCTTATATTTGTTCAGCATTAATTTGAGTTATTGAAGCCTCCTAATAAGATTTTAAACCCACTTCAATTAGGGAAAATTGTTCTCTATCAATTGGCCATTCAGATCCTACAAATCGTGAAGCGTAAGTGCAATTAAGGGTAACTAGTTTGTTATTTTGACATACTTGTTGGGTAAAGGTTATGAATTGATTAAATGAAGGAATTTAATCATTAATTAGCTACTGATTTTCCAGTATATTTTTGAATTAGGTTGTAACAGCTCGATTTTGGGGCTAGTCAGAATAGTGGTTTCGGGACCGCTAATCCGAGGTTGAAGAAAATTATTTTGATATTATTTTATATGTTATAGCATGTTTATAAGGTTGCATGAAAATTTTGGCAATTGAATGCTTAATTGTGAAAAAATGACTAAATCGCATAAATGCGAAAGTTCCATTATACAAGGTAGTGGGGTCTAATAGCCATAGAAATTAAATTGGAGGTCCTTAAAGTGCAATAAGGCCAATAATAGTGTGTTGGCCGGCCATAGTAAACAAGGGAGACAAGAGCATTAAATTTTGGTCAAAATTTGGTGGAATTTAGTGATAAAAAAAATGAATAAAATAAGGCAAAGAAAGAAGATATCATCTTTTACTATTCATGCTTCTTCTACCACCGAAAATTGAAGGGAAATTAGAGTTCTTGGAGTTCAAATTTTCAGCAAAACAAATCTCTTGCAATAAGTGATTTTAAAGGTCTTTCTTGATTATATTTGTACTTTTGGAACCCCCAAAGCTTAAGCTAACTAATGAGGGGACTATTTTGCAAAATGGTTGAAAGTTTAGGGACTTTTCATGAGAGTGTTCATGTTGTTTGCTGAGTTTTTATGGAAGAAAATGAATGTTGGTGAGTTAAGGGACAACTTTTGTGAAAGGTGTTACCATGAAAACACCTAAATGGGACCTATTAGTAAAGGTTGAATTTGTGTAATAAATGTATGAAATAATTGGTTTTGTGAGTTGTTGTAAGAGAAATAAATGTTCAACTAGGCTTGTTTAATGAGAAAATGTGATGAAAAACAATTTACGAGCCTAGGGGCAAAATCGTAATTTTGCCTAAGTAGAAATTTTGATATATCATGAATTATAAAGTGATTGAATGAGTGAATTTTATTATTATAGATCAAGAAGAGCGCGGAAACAACCTTGACCGAGGAAAAGGCAAGGTTACGGACTAAAACGTCGATTAATACATTTTGCACCTAGGTAAGTTTACGTATAAACGATACATCTTTAATACATATGTTGTTACTTATTGGTGCATTGTATGAATGAGATCAATTATGGTTTAGATTGATTGATATTGATAGATAGTGAGTAATTCCCGTATGAACCTCGGAATAGATATGTAAGTGTGGAAAAATGTTTGTAATACTTATCTGGTGGGCTGTGCGCGATACCATCTTATTACTTATTCACGATGGGCTGTGTGCGATACCATCGTTTATATTATCATTTGGTGGGCTATGTGTGAAACCACCTTAATTACTCTTGTTGGTGGGCTATGTGCGAAACCACCCTATTATTGATTAATGGTGGGCTGTGTGCGAAACCACCAAGTAATTAGTATTATTCTGAGGGGTTCATCGAGAAATTGTATAAGTCAATATTTCATGTTGTTTTGTAGTGATGAGTGCAGGGAATGTGTAATTGTGAGCAATATAATTGTTATGTGGTTGGAATGTGGTAAGAGATGAGTTGAGTAAGCATGATCATGGAAATATGAATTGTTCTTGCTTAGTATGAAATGTTATAGATTGATTAGCATATGTTATGATGCTTGTAGTTTACATGTAAACTTACTAAGCTTAAAGCTTACTCCCTTTCCTTTCCCTTGTTTTATAGTGTCAAAGAGCCAGTTCAGGATACGAAGATAATTTGAAGATCGTCCATACTATCAGCTCATCTTGGTATATTAGATTTAACATTTTGAGTATGGCATGTATAGGGGCTAGACATAGTGAATGTTTGGTTGTTTTGGCCAAGTGTGTTGGCTCATTTAAAGATGCACACTTTTGTAAATGGCCATATTTAATGGTTCATTATCATTATATATAAAAAGATGAGGTTATTCATGAATGTGTATAATACATGATTGAGTTGCTTGGTAAATGGCTTGATGTGATTGATGTTGTATGAGTTAGGGTGATAAAAAGGGCTTGGCAACTAGCCTTATTCTTGTCCACAAGGGTAAGCACACGAGTGTGTGTCTAGTCCGTGTGTGACCGATGGTCAATCCCATAGGTGTGTGACCAGGCCATGTGTCCCCTGCATGTTAGTGTTACAAGTCAGTGTCGACCACGGGCTAGACACACGAGCATGTGCCTAGGCCGTGTTCACCTTATTTGGTTGCTGACGTCACAAAACGTATACCCAGGTTTTCACACATGAGTGAGGACACGTGCGTGTCTAGGCCGTGTGGAGGACACGGGCCAAGGACACGAGCGTGTGTCTGGCTGTGTGAAAACCCCTGTAGGTTCGAATTGAAAAATAAATCCCACACGGTCTAGGGACATAGGCGTGTGTGACCACACGGCCTGCCCACATAGGCGTGTGGCCCTGTTAAGGCAAAATTTTCCTAAGTTCACAAAAGATCCCGGTTTGATTCCGAGGCCCTCTGTTTGCATGTGTAAGGCCTCGTAGGCCCATAATAAGAATGTTATGAATGTGAATGAAAGATTTTATATTAGAATGAAATTTGATAGCCCAAAGTTGTATGTTCAAGCGAGATAATCTGGTAATGCTTCATACCCGGTTCCGGTGTTGAATATGGGTAAGGGTTGTTACATAGGTGCTGACCCAAACGCCCCAAATCATCCGTAAAGGTGAAAAACGATTGTACGTACGGTTTGCAACGATACAGTGTAAGGAACCTAACTAGTTTGGATTCATAAAATAGTTATAATTTAAACGATTAGTTTAAACTCATAAGTGGGTGTTTGGGGGATGTTTTAATGGTAAATTGATTGAATTTATACTGAATTTTGGTTTAGGTTCGTTTAAGGAATTATTAAGGAAAATTAGAAGATTCGCTAGTTTGCTGCGAGGAAGCAAAAAATAAGGTGTGGGTCTTAAACTCATAAAATTGTTTGAAAATGTTAAATATCATGTTATATATGATAAATTAGCTTGCTTATTGGATTGTCTTAATAGCAAAATTATTGATTTTGTGAGTAGCCGAACTAGGTATGTTTCGAGGCTTAAAAGATTGACATGTTGGCAAAATTGCTAGTTTGATAGCATGGATGTTTGATTGAGTTTGTAATTGCATATTTAAGTTATGAGATATGAGAATGTTTGACTAAATGTGTTGAGATATTAAGCTTATGTATGATTTAAACGAATGAGATGTTTATATTGTGTACTGAAAAGGGTGCTATTTATGCATAATGAAAATCTGTAATGTATGTGAAATTGAATGATATTGATTGATACCAACAAGTAATTTGAAAGTTTGGAACACTGTTTCCATTTACTGAAAGTATGAGATTATTGAGGACATGTTGAGCATGTTAAATGAATGTGAAAAGTATTGAGATATGTTTATGTATGAGACTGTGTGACATATTACATATGCATTGGGTTAGGATTTTGTGGTTGACAGAGGAGTTTCGTGGAGTACCGGTAGCATATTAAGTCCGCATTATCCGTAGTTAGTGCACTACACCTGGAGTATCAAGGGGAATGGCAATTTATCACATTTTTACTGGCAAAATTTTCTGCATATTGTTATCGGTGATTTTAACCACAACGGGCTTAAGCCCATAATTTTTGGAGTTTGGATGGCAGGTTCTGGGGAACTTGTGGTGTGTAGCGGATGGTGTGGGTAGGAACCTTTTTGCATTGCATCATGTGCATGACATATTTGAATATTATTGATTTGTGATATGTGTTGTATTATGTTGTATTAAATGGTATCAAAATTAATGATTGTTACTCGAATGAATGATGGCCTATACTCATACACCGTTTGACATCAATTTGATAATGGCTATGTAATGATATGAAATTCCTATGATGGTTCTATTTTCTTGTGTTAAAGCTAATCTGTTTTACTGTATTCGATATTTATGTTTGTTTAAATAATTGTGTAACACCCCGAACCCGGCCCATACGTCACGACCAGATTCGGTATGCTACGGGTTTGATGTTAAAACTTTTCGTAAAAAGGGCTTTGTAAAACTTAGTTCGTCTTTATAGATATTTGTTAAATAGGTGGCACTTGTAGAAAATCTTTGTAATTTATCTTTCCAAATAAGTGTTATTTAAAAAAAATGTTTAAAAATCCCATTTTTATCTCTTTAAAACACAAGTCTTGATTATGAATAATAAAAGAAAAACATTAACATTAACATATATCAACTTATAACCTAAGCTATGGAGGCCTTATTACATCCAATGATTCCAAAATTAAAACTTAGAATAAAACAGAAAGTGTAAAAACAAATAACTTGATGGTCCCTCGAGTCTGTCTCGGCTCCCATGTCCACGATCTACTGCTCATCTGAAAGAGTAGAGAAAAATGAAAGGGTGAGTCACCAAGACTCGGTGTATAAATCCCGAAACACACAACGACCTGAGGCCCACAAACACATTATGAGCCCTGGCCCATACATGAAGGCAACAATCATAATTACATGATAATTAATAAATGATGAATAGCCCAACCCGTCCTAGAATTCCATCCTCTACACACCAACCCGTACCAACCATCACACCTCGGGAATTTCTACAATCAACCCTCCATCCGCTACACACCATAATGACAACCGTACTGCCTATTCCTATTAATCAGGAATCATTAAACGTGGCATAGCCACCGATCACTATGTGACCTAACATTTGAATTTGTGGTTTAACCACCGATCACCAAGTGACCTATCATGCTCTTCCCCTTCATTATCATAATCCCACCCCATGCATACACACATGAAAAATCAAAAACATCATACCATCTTTAAAAAGAAACAGACTTTCATATATTTCGATACACATAGAGATTTCTATGATTACGTACCTGGCATCCTTTGCCTAACCCTTTTGGGGTTTTATTCGACTGTCTACACAGCCACTTTCCGGCTTTTTAGCCCATAACACATATAAATTACAGTTAACTAGTGTGTTAGAGATCTACACACCTGATTACCGTTAGAACAAGACTCTCTAAGTCGACGCTATCCGTAGCCAACACAACCGCTATCTGCCTAAGGTGTTGTTCAGAAGCCGGTCCACAACCCGGTGGCCAATCTCGAACGGCAGACACAGCACGCTTCTTAAACTTAGGAATTGGTTTTACGGACCCAATCCTCTCCTTTGCCTGATCCATATTTAATTCCATCACAAGTCCTTGTCAGAACTACTATCACAACATATGGTCGTTAATCCACATTATAGAGTTAAGATCTCACATACGATAAATGAGTCTAACGAAAATCTAGGGAAAACCACCTTACCTTAAATCTCGAAAAGAGGTATGATACTTAGAGACTAATGATTTTCGGCTTCTAGATCTAGACGATCAGGTCTCCTTCAAATCCCAGAATAACGCCCTCAAGAGGAATACAAGATTAGTGAGAGACATCAATCTAATGATGGCCTTAGCAATCAACTAGCCATTCGGCTTTGGTGTCCAAAAACTGAAAGAAAATATGAGAAACTAACAGAAGTCGACACTTACCTCAACACATGGGATTCGGCTAGCACTTGAGAGGAGATTCGGCTTTATGGAGAAATCGGCACAAGAGGAAGAGAATGGAAACAGAAAGTGAAGTGAAAGGTTTCGGCTTTTAAGAAAGGTCCGAAAAAGATATGAACAAGAAGAGGCTTAGGCGTTTTCGGCTTTTAGAAGAAATTAACAGAAATTGCAGAGAAAGACTGAGAATTTCGACACAGAGAATGAGAGAAAAGAATGGGTTCCAAATGCCGGAATTGAAGAGTACCACCCCCTATTTATTGAGAACTTCGGCACTTACCTAACAAATCCCGAAAGTGCCCTTCCTGATAGCTAAAAATTAAACAAATAATAGGGGAAAATTCGGCACCCCCTATGGCAAATAGAAACCAATTTCTCCCCCCTTCAGAGTCAAAATTTCGGCCACCACCTAGCCTTGCAGATAACTCCTTGATTCTCTCCTTATCCTCATCTGACTACGCATCCACAGTGTCATGGATAACACTACCTCTTCCTTCCTTTATCAGCACATTATCCACCTTATTATCACATTAAATAAATTCCTAAATTTAAGCATCATTGCCGAACTCCACTACTACTCTTATAAATGCCGAAAATATTTAAAATAAAAGGTACCAGGCGACTCGAACCTTGGACCTTCAATTGACGCCAACTCCCTTCCCTCTTAGTGGCGCCATTTTGCCACTGGGCCACAAGCCCATTTGTGTTTTTAAAACACAGCTAATATCTGTTATGCCCTAACTTAACATGTAACACCCGAAACCTGGCCCAAACAATATGACCGAATTTGGTTTGCTACAGAGAAAACATTTTGAAAACCATTTTAAAACCGATTTTAAAAGTAGTCGAAATGCCTTTCAATTTGGATTTTCTTTGTTAAAAACCACACTTAAAAATATTTGTTGAGTCGAGTTGTTTAAAAATTTCAAATGTACCGATGGTACTTTAAAAACATTTTTGCGTTTAATTTGAGAAAACATGTGCAACCGTATTAACATCATCAAATAGTTTAAACCAAACATTCAAGCATGCAGCAATAATAAAATCATCCTAGGAGGCCTTATTACAATTAAGCAACATAAACCCAAAAGAAAAATAGATAAAATCCAAAATTCATTTATTAAAAATCTCCACTGCATGGCCACCTCGAGTCCATCCGGCTCCTCACCCGCGATCTACGAGTCACCTAAAAAAAAATTAAAGGAGAAGGTGAGTCACCAAGACTCAATGTGTAACCCTTCCCCGATTTAGTGCAATAACATACACAAATCATAACCAATTAACATGCATAAGTTTAAAATGCACCCAACCTAACCATCCAAACGCCTTTCTCTACCCCGTGTGGTACCAAACCACTGGTGGTGCCAAACCACTGGTGACATATAGTCACAGATGTGATGCCAAATCACTGGAGATACCAAATCTCTGGTGTCCGAAGACACAAATCAAATGATGGGGCCAACCCATCGTGTGATACCAAATCACTGGCAGACGATCCCATATCTCAAAGTGGGGCCAACCCACGGTGGTATCAACCACAGGGACAAGTCGCTATGAGGTGCCAAACCTCTGGAGGTACCAAACCTCTGGTGACCGTAGTCACAATGTGTTACCAAAACACTGGTGTCCGTCGACACGAATATCACTGCCCCCTCCACTCATCAACCCATATCAACAATTATATAGTTTTACTGAAATCATGCTAATAGGTTTATTTAACAACATTCATAGATTTATCATTGCCATAAATCAAATATTGCACATACCAAATGTGTCATGCTTCCCAAAAGCATCAAATAATAATCTCAAAGCAATAAAGACTTACCCGAGTCCTTGTTAATACCATGATGGTATTACATCCATGTCTACACAAACCGATTAGGCATAATATAACACTTAGCATATTTAAAAAGGTTATAAGATGTGTATGCACACACCTGATACTAACGAGAGTCCTAAATCCCGAATAGACAAATCGGCCACACAAGTTTTCCTTGCCCCTATATTCAGCCAAAAATGGACATTAATGACATGGCCTATTCGGCCAAACCAAATAAATAGAAAGATTATCTCACGAACCCGAATCCTTACCTACTCGCCTTGTACACGCTTTAAAACTTTGTTTCACCACCCTACAATCGGCCATTGACATTGCTCTCATCAATAATTTTTGGCTTAATCGAATACTAAATAAATAAAAACTATAGATCCTTACCACCTTACCAAAACCGATTGCTAGATGAGAGAAGTTTGGATTGATCACTTATAAACCCGAAGTACCTAGATAGAATCGGTTTAAGAGAAGAAATAGTTAGCCATCACGAACGCCATATCTCGGTTCATCCATTCATCCAAGTCGACAAGGAATCAAAAGGGAAAAGAAATAACCATTCGGCTAACACACTTACCTACCCAAACCGATTGGAAAAACATTTGAAAAGAAATCACCTTTGTTTTGATATTCGGCCAAGGCTACCCAAAGTAGAAGAAAGGAATTTCGGCACACTAAGAATGTAGATTCGGCTAAGAAAGAAAGAAAATAATGGACAAAAAGGAATAGAAATTTCGGTTATGGTTGAAGACAATACTCAAGATTCGGTTTTGAGAGAATGAGAAGGAAAATAGAAGATGAGCAAAATGACTAAATGGTCAAAAGAGTTTAGGCTTATCAAAAGGTAAAATTCGGCCAAAAGAAAAGAGGTTGAGAGAGTGTTTTGCAAACTTTTGCACCAATTGCTAGAAATGACCAAAACAACTCCTAAACCTTACCAACAACTAGCATATTCGGCCACATCACCCCCTTAGCCACATTGCCGTCCAAATTCATGGTAAAAAAGGGCATTTTGCCTCGACCACGTCCACGACGGCCACGTCCTCTAAAACTCATTCTAACTATCGCGCTTTAATCTGATTAGGAGATTTTTATGGATTAGTACATGTTCCACTTGATTATCCGCGAAGAAATTTTATGAAAAGAGTTTAATAGAGATTCTTTCGATCAAACAAGGTTTTAAGTCTTCTATCCTAGTTACACAGAAAAATGCATCCATTCCCTAATACCTTCCATAGCTATGCACTCTTCGGGCATTACTGTCCGTTTCTAACCCAGGGGTATTTTCGTCATTTTCCTATAGGGTATTTTTGTAATAAACCGAAGAAATTTGAAAACTTTAATAAATCGAGATATTTTGAAATTTCTAAAACTGAGGAGTATTTTTTTGAGAGTTTCCCAATTTGAAGATATTTTGAAAACCAGGGGTATTTTGGTAATTTTGTCAATCAGGGGTAATTTTGTAAATTTCCAAAGTCAAGGTATTATTTTGAAATACAAAATTTTTGAGTACTTTTGCAAAATAAAAGTTTGATAAAAAAAATTGGGGTAATATGGTAATTTTAGAGACCAAGGGTATTTTCGTAATTTTGCCACTAGGGGCATTTTGGCCATTTTGGTAAACCGGGATTATTTGAAAATTTTTGAAGATAAATTTGTCCTATTATCAAAAAGAGATAATTTAGTGATTTTAAAACCGAAGTTTTCCTTAAAACATGGCTAGTCCCTTTCGGGTTTTATTTAGGGTTTTGCCTATGACCGAGTCCTCTTGGTTAGGGTGAACCGAAGCTACGCACCAGATAGGAATCCCGTGAAGAGGAGGTGAGTCACGAGGACTGCTTAAGTACCAAGCTATTCTGGATCCAATCCTAGACATGCGCACCAAGATTTCCACACCCTAACTCGGCGACTTGGTCACGGGTTGGTTTTAATTAGGCCATTAAAGTCTTATGAATTTTGTTGGGGTAAACTAGTCCTAAAGTTTAAAATACTTATCACTATCTACGTCCCATGCTTCCTACCCTTCTACAGTAAATAATTCATACAAAAAGTTAGAGGTACTTACTTGGGCGGATCGGTGCCGGAGACTCGGTGCCATGCTTATTCAAAACCAAATATTTCAAAAAGGCCTACCAAAAACATTTTTGGGCCTTGGGCCCCCACAGCCGAGCTTTGAACCGGGCTCTAATACCAATTTTGTAACACCCCAAACCCGGCCCAAACAATATGACCGAATTTGGTTTGCTACAGAGAAAACATTTTGAAAACCATTTTAAAACTGATTTTAAAAGTAGTCGAAATGCCTTTCAATTTGAATTTTCTTTGTTAAAGACCACACTTAAAAATATTTGTTGAGTCGAGTTGTTTAAAAATTTCAAATGTACCCGATGGTACTTTAAAAACATTTTTGCGTTTAATTTGAGAAAACATGTGCAACCGTATTAACATCATCAAATAGTTTAAACCAAACATTCAAGCATGCAGCAATAATATAATCATCCTAGGAGGCCTTATTACAATTAAGCAACATAAACCCAAAAGAAAAATAGATAAAATCCAAAATTCATTTTTTAAAAATCTCCACTGCATGGCCACCTCGAGTCCATCCAGCTCCTCACCCGCGATCTACGAGTCACCTAAAAAAAAATTAAAGGAGAAGGTGAGTCACCAAGACTCAATGTGTAACCCTTCCCCGATTTAGTGCAATAACATACACAAATCATAACCAATTAACATGCATAAGTTTAAAATGCACCCAACCTAACCATCCAAACGCCTTTCTCTACCCCGTGTGGTACCAAACCACTGGTGGTGCCAAACCACTGGTGACATATAGTCACAGATGTTATGCCAAATCACTGGAGATACCAAATCTCTGGTGTCCGAAGACACAAATCGAATGATGGGGCCAACCCATCGTGTGATACCAAATCACTAGCAGACGATCCCATATCTCAAAGTGGGGCCAACCCACGGTGGTATCAACCACAGGGACAAGTCGCTATGAGGTGCCAAACCTCTGGAGGTACCAAACCTCTGGTGACCGTAGTCACAATGTGTTACCAAAACACTGGTGCCCGTTGACACGAATATCACTGCCCCCTCCACTCATCAACCCATATCAACAATTATATAGTTTTACTGAAATCATGCTAATCGGTTTATTTAACAACATTCATAGATTTATCATTGCCATAAATCAAATATTGCACATACCAAATGTGTCATGCTTCCCAAAAGCATCAAATAATAATCTCAAAGCAATAAAGACTTACCCGAGTCCTTGTTAATACCATGATGGTATTACATCCATGTCTACACAAACCGATTAGGCATAATATAACACTTAGCATATTTAAAAAGGTTATAAGATGTGTATGCACACACCTGATACTAACGAGAGTCCTAAATCCCGAATAGACAAATCGGCCACACAAGTTTTCCTTGCCCCTATATTCGGCCAAAAATGGACATTAATGACATGGCCTATTCGGCCAAACCAAATAAATAGAAAGATTATCTCACGAACCCGAATCCTTACCTACTCGCCTTGTACACGCTTTAAAACTTTGTTTCACCACCCTACAATCGGCCATTGACATTGCTCTCATCAATAATCTTTGGCTTAATCGAATACTAAATAAATAAAAACTATAGATCCTTACCACCTTACCAAAACCGATTGCTAGAGGAGAGAAGTTTGGATTGATCACTTATAAACCCGAAGTACCTAGATAGAATCGGTTTAAGAGACGAAATAGTTAGCCATCACGAACGCCATATCTCGGTTCATCCATTCATCCAAGTCGACAAGGAATCAAAAGGGAAAAGAAATAACCATTCGGCTAACACACTTACCTACCCAAACCGATTGGAAAAACACTTGAAAAGAAATCACCTTTGCTTTGATATTCGGCCAAGGCTACCCAAAGTAGAAGAAAGGAATTTCGGCACACTAAGAATGTAGATTCGGCTAAGAAAGAAAGAAAATAATGGACAAAAAGGAATAGAAATTTCGGTTATGGTTGAAGACAATACTCAAGATTCGGTTTTGAGAGAATGAGAAGGAAAATAGAAGATGAGCAAAATGACTAAATGGTCAAAAGAGTTTAGGCTTATCAAAAGGTAAAATTCGGCCAAAAGAAAAGAGGTTGAGAGAGTGTTTTGCAAACTTTTGCACCAATTGCTAGAAATGATCAAAACAACTCCTAAACCTTACCAACAACTAGCATATTCGGCCACATCCCCCCCTTAGCCACATTGCTGTCCAAATTCATGGTAAAAAAGGCCATGAATTTGTTTCCAAAACATTTTCCTTATTACAAGCCTTATGTCCCATTAACTTTCCAAAAGTCCTCGATTCCATGCCATAAGTTAACACTTTCCTTAATCCTATAGTCTACTAACCAAAAATAACAAGGTCAACCCTTACCATAATTATTCTTGGCCGACACTTGCCATACAAGTACAAAAATAAAAGTTCTCTAAATGCTAACTAAGGGATTCGAACCACTCCCCTCAAGCTAATATCCATGCGCCTTTACCACCTTGCCATGCACTAATCTTGTGTCACTTATTGATACTTAAATTAACTTAAGTGCTAAGCTCACATAATCCACTTCATTAAATAAACCATACTAAGAATTATCCTACTAAATCGAGCTTACTCAAGACCCTTAATTAAGTCTTATAACACCACGAATAATATCACAGCAATTCAAACACAAGAAAATAATTCAATCACAAATAACCCCTATTTTGGGATGTTACATAACAAGCTTTCCACTAAAGTGTTCAAACAAGAATTTTAACTACAGCCTCGGCCCAAACCTGAGCCCAATTTGAACCCCTAACACTTAAATTAACACATTAAACATATCCCCACACTAAACGCATAGGCCCAATAATTCAGGATGTTACAAATTGTTCGACTCACACTGAGCTTTTCATAAGCTCACCCCTAATAGTGTTTAACTCTTCAAGTAAACCTCAAAATTAAGATCGGACTCGGCATTCAGAGAATCAACTTCGAACATAGATTATTATTTTTAATTAAGTATTATTGGTTTTGGCTTGTAATTTTTAATTATTTCTGGTTTGTGGCTTGGTAACTTTTCTTTAGGGTATTTTTGCATGCATGGATTACTCAAGTATAATAATCGGATAATGCATGATATCGTACTTAAGTAAAATTTGATACTGTTCCCTAGTTTCCACTACATTGCAAATGAACTATTTTTGAAAAACAAATCGATAAGGTAACTAATTTTCCAAAATGACTTGGAAAATGGTTTTTCCGCTGCATTAGTTTAACTTTGAGTTTTTCTTTTAAAGAAGAGTGACAAGAAAATGGTTTTTCTAAAACAACACTGTCAACAATAAAATGAATCCTAAGCATACACGACCTAATGAATGAATGCTTTTAAGCTAACTCAAAGTACAACTACGATTTTCTCTAAAATGAGTTTATTTGAAGTCTTAAAAGTAACATAAGTTAGCTTAGCCATTTCGGTGGCTAATGTAGCCTTCTCAATCTAGCCATAGCGACTAGGCCACATTTAGGAGGATACAACTATGGGCTCTACTCGACATCAAAATCAAGATTATTCTAATATCTTTCTCTTTCAATTTAATCGTGTTCTTTACATGTTTTATTCAAGTGAGATTACAATTATGAATAACATGAGTAGCTAGATTCCTTTGTAACATCCTAAAATTTAGAATTTTATGTGTTGCATTATATCTTGCGTGAGGCTAGTTAAATTATTAATAGTGTATATTTTAAGTTCCTAAGAAGGCTCGGGGTTGAATTGGGCCTTAGTAAAAATTTGGTGTTTAAAGCCTATTAAGGAGAGATAGTAAGTGGCATCAAGGCTTATGGAAATAAGTGAGTAAATTGCTAGAAAAAATGAGCATATGGTAAAGAGGATGTGGCGTCACTTGAAGGGCTTTAGGGGAAGAGGTTCGAATCCCACTTGGTGCAAATTTTGACTTTTTTTTTTTGTATTCCTTCCCTAAGTGTCAGCCATGGTGGTATTTAAGGCAAGGAAGACTTTTTAATTTTGGTATGGTGGCTAAGGAAATATGCTAAGGAGGAGGATAAGGGATAATGAAGGAAAGAATCAAAAGAAAAGGCAAGGGAGGGGAGCATGTTGGCCTTTTTCATGGGTGATGTTTTGGGAAGTGTTTATGGTCAACACTTATCCTTTTGGCAAAACAATACACGGTTTGGGAGGGGTCTTGGGGGTAGCCAAATTTTGCTAAGAGCATTTTGATAGTTTTGGTGCTTGAGAGGTATTATTTTCTCTTTGAACATTTTGTGTCTCTTTTTCCCAAATTCTTTTCACTTTGCTTGGCCGAAACCTCCTATACCTTTTGTTCATTTTTTTTCTCCAACTTTGTTTGAGCCGAAATCTTCAATGCATTTTGGTCATTTTTCCTTGATAAACGAAACACACCTTTATGCTCATCTTTTCTTTGATAACCGAAATCATCTAGTACTATCCCCCATCCCTTCTTTTCTTTTTACCATTTCTTCAACTTTCTCTTTTTCTCTCTATTGACACAACCTTGTTTGGCTGAATATTCTTGCTCATTTTTCCTCCATAACTGAACCTTAGAACCCTTCACCTCTTCTTTAGTATTTCTTTCTCATTCGTGTTGACACTCATTCCTTTGATCAATCGGTAAGTGGTTCTATTCTATCAATTTATTTTCTTTTTCCTAGCCGAATGTGTGTTTATCAACATTCTGGTATTCACTTGGTTCCAACTGAAATATCTTCCTTTCATAATTCTTTACAATGTGATCATCTTCTAATGTATAGTCATAGTGGAAGGCCGAATCTTTGACTCATCCGTAGCCATTGTACAATCGTTGGGAATCAGTTTTATAATCATTAAGGTAAGGGATTCATCATGGTTCATTTTGGATCTTGTTTTTGTTGATCGATTATTTTGCTAAGCGGGATAGTGGTTGTGTCTAATCGTTTATTTTTAGGGACTAAATCGCTCAATCTATCCACTTATTGATTCTACGTAAATAGTGGTAAGCTGAGCCCTTTTTCCTTAGACAACCGATATATATATATATATATATATATATCGTAATATCGTTTTGACTAAGATTTTATCCGATGGAGGCTAGGGGTACCGACTTGAAAGAGAAAGCGAGTGGAGAACACAAAAGGAGCGGATTTGCGATTCTCACTCCTAAATTCAAATGAAGAGCAGTATCGGCGGTTCGGGATTTTCCACTGAGTTGTGGACCATCATCCGGAGAGAATCGACAAATCGTGGTCGTTCACGATTTTGAGAGTAAGTATTATAGATCGCTTGGTGTAGTTTTGGATTAATAAAAATCTCGCCCATTAGATTAATTGAGTGTTATGTTGTCATAGGTGCCGACGATCAAGAAGGTTTAATTCTTACCGTAATCAGGTGTGTAATCTCACACCGTAAATCCGTAGAATTATGTTTCGATAACATGTCGAATAGTAGATTGTTATCATTATACGACTAAAATCGTAAAATTGGCATAAAACTAGGAATATGCTTAAAGTATACTATTTTGAAAGATTTGACAAAATCGACATTAAGATTGTTAAAATTACAAAAATGCCCTTATGGGCCGAATTACGACCGAACTACGGAAATGCCCTAATGGGCCGTTATGTTAGAATGCCCTAACAGGCCGATTATTATTGCTTAAATGGGCCCAATCACTATAATAAATTTCTTGATAAAGGGTTGTTATTTATATGCGAACATCTTATTATGTATGTTGCATTTTCATATATTGCATGGGTTGGGAAAAATGTTGAAGAGAAGTGTAGCCTGGTGGCATTGCCACAATAAACTGTTTATTATAATGATTACACATGATATCGGTGGTTTGACCACAATAAAATATTATAAATGGCAATCTGCCTGCATTTTGGTGTGATGGCGGGGTGGGTTGACTTGATCCCCACAGGTGTGATGGTTGGTACGAGGGTGTGTTGGATGGATGGGTTGGGTTGCATACATTGCTTATATATATATATTCTGTTATGTAAATGGGCTTAGGCCCAAGATATTGAAATATGGGTTCAGGCCCAGCGGACAACGGTAAGGGGATTATACACTGAGTTCTAGTAACTCACCCCGTTTCCTTAATCCTTGCAGGTAATGCTCAGTGACGTGGACTTGGGCCATGGATGACTCGATGGGGGCCATACTTCAGAAATGGTGTTTTATTTTGAACTTTAAATTTCTATTTCGTTCACTTATTACTTTTACTATTTTGGGTTTTATGATGTAATAAGGCCTCTGGATTATTTTATTTTGTTTCGTGTTTGACGTAATTATATTTTGCTCAAATTACTTTAAATGGGATTTTTCTAGAAACTTAAATAAAGTTTTTCTAAAATGTATTCACAAATGGATTTCATAATAAAGTTTTACAAATATTTTAACCCGAAAATTTTCTCTCGAATTATCAACAATATTTTCAAAAGTCACGGTTTGAAAAATCACTAGTTCAAATTTATCGATTTATCAATCAATCTTCGAAGTTAGTAATATTTTATCAAATATTTCAAATCAAACTTGTTTTCTTGATTTTAACAGATAAATACTTATTTCTGAACGAATAAAAAGGACTTAACATATTTTCCTCATGTGACGAAGTTAGTAATATTTTATCAAATATTTCAAATCAAACTTGTTTTCTTGATTTTAACAGATAAATACTTATTTCTGAACGAATAAAAAAGACTTAACATATTTTCCTCATGTGACATGTGAGATCCGGTCATAACGCATGGGCCGGGTTTGGGGTGTTACACCCTTAGAGGAGATTAACGAGTGGATGGGGACATGATTAACGGAGGATTTAGGGTTTTTTGAGTGGATTAGTTGGTATAGATTACACATTCTTAAAACCTAGGCTTGACAACTCTAGGGAATTATCATAGGTTAAATGAGATCAAGAGATAAGTTTAACAGAGTAAATAGTAGTTTATCCTGGTTGAGAAAATAAGGTCAGGAGATAAGCGGGTATCAACCAATCGATTAATTAGTTAGAGACTGGGAGGTAATGATTGGTTAATTGATAGCTAATCTACCCTAAAACCTTAATCTAATGTTAATTACAAACCTTGAAATGAGTTAATCTTCCTGATTGGTTTTATCTATTTAGTTGTTTGTTTGTTTATTTTAATTATTTAGTTTCTATTATTAATCTCTTTTATGATTTGTCGTAATATAATATTTAATTATTATTATCTAGACTTATTATTGTAGAGAGGTTTTCTATAGATTTATTCCATCCTTCTTTGGGTACGATCCTCGAAATACTTCATGTGTTCCGTTGTAAACACATATAATATATTACAATTTAACCCATATACTTGCGGACACCGTCGATTTACTTTTATATATTTTTCCTGTGATATTTTTACTATAAACGATAACACGTTTATAGGCAAACAAGTTGTTGGTGTTGTTGTCGAGGAGGTTTCGGCATTAAATCTTGAAAATATATTTACAATTGATAAGATGAGTAGGAACGCTAAAGCCCATAGATATAATTTTTTACTTTTTTATTTTAGTATTATTTAATAAACTTAGCGGAGGGACATTCTGGCAACTTTGATGGGTAGAACTATATTCGATACAAATTGGCTAAAGCCTATTATTGCTTGACCAGTAATGAGTACAATTACATTTGAGATTAATCCCTCCTTATTAACAAGGTTATCAACAAATATGCAGTTTGACGACGACTCAACCATGGACCCTGTAGGTTGTTTGAAACAATTTGAACAAATATGTAGCACAGTGAGCTATGTTGGAGTTTTAGAAGAAGCAATCAAGTTACTGCTGATCCCTTTTGCCCTTGGAGGCTAGATCTGAGAATGGTTAGAAACATTACCTCCATGGACTATTACAACATAGGAAGAGTTTGTGCAATGGTTCTTACAAAGGATCATACCTATGCTTGTGCGGTTAAAAAGAAATAAAGAGCTATTGCAATTCAAATAGAGTCCCTTTGAAAAGCTTGGTCAAGCGTGGGATAGATTCCAAATAATTGTACGGAAGGCTTTGGGGGTGAAATTAATACAGTCATTCAATTATAGCACTTTTATGCAGGTTTATATCAGGAGAGCAAAGAACAGTTTGATGTAATGGTTGGAGGAAGTGTTTGGTCAAAACCTACTCAGGAAATTGTTATACTACTTGAAATAGTGGGTAGTAAAGATTATACTTGGAGAAAAATCAGAGAAGTAGAACAGACAGAAGAAGTAATGAGAATTGATGAGGTGAAAGAGGACAAGGAGGAAGACATAGAAGAATAATTGAGCGAAGACGAAGATTGCACTTCAGATGTTGAAGAAATCCTAGAAGACAAATTTTCTGAGAAACTGCTCGAAAAATAGTTGGAACACAACTATCAACTGGACTGAAAAAGATAATACAAAGAACCTCTGCATCAGTCTGAGAATCTTTCAGCCAAGATGACTCCGTCAATTTTTGTAACGCCCTAAACCTGACCTAATTCACCGGATCTGGATTTCAGGTGTTACTACATAAAACTTAACCATTTAACAAAAACAATTTACAATTTTCTTATTTCTTTAAGCGTGTTAATTGGCATTTTACTTAAGAAACTTAATGTATGAAAAAAGGGAAGTATTTACAAGTAATTGAAAACATCGTTCTTGATACAAATCCTTACAAGATGGAAGTTTGTTTATTACAGACTCAAAGGCATATTCCTAGACTGCACCACAACTCCACTGTATTCATAATAGCCCACTTTGCCACCATCTTGGCATCCCTCCAAGCAAAGTCTTATCTCATATATCTGAAAAGCAATAATAGATCTTATAAGTACAAGAGTACTTAGTGAGCTCATTAACAATACCTTGATGTTTACTTTGCAATCTTGCTTGAACTACTATACCAACCATCATTCTGTATCATTTATTCCGGTGGATACCCCCACAGTTTTATCATTCTCTTATACACCAATTATCTTTCTCTTATCATACTAAATCTTCCTTATTTAGCTATCTAAGAGGTCCTTCCAATCATTTCATAAATCTTTTGTCCCACAATACTTTCTTAGCAAAACATACCCTTAGAAATCATGTCTATCAATCCTTGCCTTAACCCATACTCTTATTTTAAACATTTGTTCACTGACATTTATCACGGGCGGATACACATATGTTTGGTGAATACTTACGCAGAATATAATACCAACAATTCATACATAGACATGCCCTGAATACTTACACATATATCCATACTAATAAATAACTACATAGACCTCTCTAATGAATTCCATATCGCGATATATTAGAATCCCATAATTCAAGGTAACATTAACTTATATTCAGAATAATTCTAAAAGAAGATACAATATCCCTCACTTTCCATATTTACAAATCATCATAACAAATACCCTTCTTAACATACAGATACAGATATTTTTTTATGGAAACCCTTAAGACTTAGTCACTCATAACCTAGTACATATCAATACCTTATATTAGCTTTACTTATTACAGAACTAAAAGAATTTACTCATATCTTACATTAATGACAAACATTTAGGTTCATCTATTACTAGACATTCTTGATAGTTCATGCCACATAGGTCTAATAGAGCACGCCATACAAGCATTCATATGGAATCTCATGTTTACTGTCTCGATGAACTTCACAGAATACATTGGAGGCAAACGAACGATATACCGTACACGCTATAAGTCCTTATTACAAAATACGTCACAAAGGCGATCCTTACAGAGTATGCCACAAAGGCCATAAATATAGAGTATGCCACAAAGGTTATATATATAGAGTATGCCTGTAACACCATAACTTGTACCCATTGTCAGATTAGGGTTACAGTGTATTACCATATCATTCAGATCAATCAATAATAGATTTCATTGAGATTAACATTATAAACCTAACATAAATCCATAAATAATTAAGATTAAAATAAATCATACATTTGTGAGCCTTAAATTTAGTTTTCAAAGTCCTAAAAATATTTTAGAAACAATAAGGGACCAATTTGAAACAAGTCAGAAGATTTGGGGCAAATAATGAGTTCTTTTCTTTAATAGGGACAAAGTATCGATACCTTTAGCCTAAGTATTGATACTTTTCCTTCATCATCGATACCAACCTAAAATTCGATACCAAAATTGTACTCTATTTTTGAGGTTTTCAAACCAAGCTTTAGGTATCGATACCTTACCCTTAGGTATCGATACCTTGGGTAAAATTTTGAAAAAAAAAACACTTGGGAAAATTGCTAAAAACTCCCTGTACTATTTCAAACCAATTCAAAGTTTAAAATCAATTCAACAATTCCCAAATCAACCCTAATCATTTCCAGCTACTATTTCAAATCATGCATTTACCACATCTAGTTGCTCAAACCACAAAATCAAATGCACAAAACATATCTCTTATATATACTTAAAGAAAAACATCACCAAAACATGATCAAATGGTTCTATGTAACACCCCAAACCAGGTCTACGCATTAAGACGAGATTTGGTTTGTCACACAGATCGACATCCATTTAATTCTCTAATGATATAGGTAAAATAGTTCTATAAAACCTTTTGAAAATGAAGTAAAAAAATATTTAAAATCGATGAATTGAGAAATACTAGTTTGAAATCTTATCATTTAGTATTTAATTATCAGAAACCTTTAAGTAGTTTTTAAAGAGTTCAGAAGAATTTGAAATCAAGAATAGTTAAAGTATCTCATCTGTTTTAAAACAAAATTTTAAGAAAACCTTATAGAATTAACATAAGCCCATATTAAGTGTCTTAAAAACAAAATTAAATCCATCCACACATAAAAATCCATAAAAATATTAATAAAGGCCTTATTACATCATACCCAAAATAGTAATTAAAAGAAATCACTTAATAAAAGTTCATAGTTTATAAAACCCATGTTCGCAGTATGGCCTCCACGAAGTCATCCTCGGCCCAAGCCTCCGTCAATTGCCATTACCTGAGATGGATAATTAAACAGAGCGAGTTACTCAAAACTCAGTGTGTAACTCACTTACCGCATTCTTTGGGCCAGATCATCAAGACATTATTTTGGGCTTGAGCCCATTTACAGATTTAACAATATAATAAATGAAATGCATGTAAAATGAAATTTCCCAACCAAACCTAATTTCCATCAGCTACACACCTCCCGTACCAACCAACACACCTGTGGGGATCAAGTCAACCCACCCCGCCAACACACCAATCGTAGGCATAAAGCCATTTTAAATAATATTGTGGTGCACCACCGAACTAGATTGTGACAAAGTCACCGAACTAGAGGCATTAAGCCATTAAAAATTTGTGGCAGAGACACCGAACTAGATTTTTGGCAACAGGCCTTTCTTCTCTTCATCAAATATCCCAACCCATGCTAACATGTATGCATAACAATAAATATATATATCCATATGATAATTTAACAGAAAACCCATAATACATGTAAGTCTATATTTCAAGTTTTAATTATGGCCCACAAGACAAAATAGCAATTAGCCCAATTTAACGATCTAGCAGTTTTTCGGCCCAATTTAACAATCTAGCAGTTTTTCGGACCAATTTAAAGATCTAGCAGTTTTTCGGCCCAATTTAACGATCTAGCAGTTTTTCGGCCCAATTTAACGATCTAGCAGTTTTTCGTAAATTTCACGACTTTAACTGTTTCCATGCATTCACACAAAAGTGTTAATTACTACGTATTTTCCGATTTTGCCATCTTTACGATTTTATCCCAATACTTACGGTATAGTATCTAACCCGAGATAAGTGTGAAGTTACACACCTGGTTACTGTGAGAACTAGACTTTCCCGCTCGGTGATACCTAAACATTTATCATGCTTGATTAGCACACTAATACTTATAAAACTATACTAATGATAAGCGATCTAGATCCTTACCCTCGGAATCTCGAACAACAACTATTTGCGATTTCTCTCCGATTGATGGTTCATAACCCGATGAAGAACCACGAACAAACAATGGCTCGGGGGTATGTACGACTTCAAATAATCGATTTTCGCCGGCAGAGGGTCCACAACCCGATGGAAAGTCTCGGATTCCCGACACAGCCCTTCGTTTGAAATTTGAGGGTATAGCAGAACCACCCCTCTTCCAAACACTATTTACCGCTCTTTTCGAACCTATTTTGTTTGCCCCAAAATCTTACGTTCACGGAAAAATAATAATCGAGCGATAGAGTCCCCTAAAACAAAATCGATTAGTAGTCCATCTAAAACGATATAACAAGTAATATAGAAATCCTTACCTTAACACTTCGATTCAATTTTCTAACGACTCACGAAGATTATGAATACCCCGAGTTCGGCCTTCTTTGACACTATAAAGATGAATAGGATTGCTTAAAGAAAAGAATAAGCAGTATTATTTTTGATCAAAAGACCCTCTAAACAGTATGCATATTCGGCTAGAAAATAAAGAAATGAAAAGGGTTCTTACCACTTGGCTTGAAAGAATGATTATGAAGAGAGAAATATGTGAGAAGATGGTTTGGCTAAGAAAACAATTTTGATGGAAATGATGCTAGCAACATTCGGCCATGGAGAAAAGTAGAAAAGAGAAAATGTGTTTCGGTTTTCAAGGATGTAAAAGAAACAAAGGGAGGGATTTGGGGCAAAAGAGCATTCGGCCCAAGAGTAGAAAAGAAAGAGATGAAAAATGGCCTTAGTGCTATGGTGATTTCGGCACTAGAGACGAAGAGCTTGAGAGATTAGGCAAAAATTGAGGCCAAATGGTCAAAAACAATGACCAAAAGAAGAAAACAAGAATGCTCACAATGCACCAATTGCTTTCGGTTTAGGGAGAGAAAATGAGAAGAAATTTTTGTGAAAAGAAACCCCAAAAATGACCAAACATGCTACCATCCTTACCTATGCTACCAAAATATTCGGCCATCCCCCCTTAGACCACAAAACCGTCCATGTTCATGGACAAATTGACCATTCAAAGCTTCCAAAACAAAGCCCTTGATTCATGCCTTATGTCCCCTTATCATACCAAAATTTCTTGATTCCATACCTTAAGTTAGTACTTACCTTATTCCCTTAGTCTACTTTCCATAAATGAAAACGTCCATCCTTACCATAAGTATTGCTTGGCCGGCACTTGCCATACAAGTGCAAAAATAAAAGTCATCTAATTGCTATCCAAGGGATTTGAACATCTCCCCTCATGCAATTACTCATGCGCCAACACCACCTTGCCAATTACTCATCTTATGCTAATTTTAGACACTTAAATTAACTTAAGTATCAGGGTCACTTGATCCACTTCATTAAATTCTCAATACTAAAAATTATTCTATACCCGAATAATTCTATGCCCTTTTCAAGGCTATAATAAACACGAAAAAGAAGAAAAGAAAATTTTTATTCATAAGCTAAACACCAAAACATACAATATATAGATACTCGGATTTTTAGGGTGTTACATTCTATTACATGCCATATAAGCCAAGTTAAGTTCAAAATCTACTAAAGGTCCTCGGATAGTGTGACTCTTCGAGTTGATCCGATCTTCCGACCACAAAATGTAATCTACAAAACAAGGACAAAGCACAAGTAAGTGTACTTAGAGCTTAGTAAGTCCATTGAATTAAACAAGAAATCTTACCGAATTAAACATAACAAATCAATTTATAAGATTATAGAACAAGTTCATGTCCATCATAGCTCACAACAGGTGAGTATTACACAGTACATTAACTCAAAACATATTCTAAGTCAACGTTTTAATAAATCTCATTTCAGGTATTTTAAGGGTATCGCCCATTCGGGTTAACTTTAGTTTTCTGACTAGCTCACGATGTTGCTCACACAAGCCGCAGAGAATTTGCAACATGTCTAGGATCTCAAGCCATCACTATGGTCTGTATCAGTGGTACATAGTACCTGATAAATAATCACCGGCTCATGATGCTGCTCACACAAGCTATAGAGAATCCGCAACACATGCACGATCTCAAGCTATCTCTACAGTTTGTATCACCAGTACATAGTACTTGCTAAATAATCACCAGCTCATAATGCTGCTTACACAAGCTGCAGAGATTTTGCAACACATGCAAGATCTCAAGCCATCACTACGGTTTGTATCACCAGTACATAGTACCTGCTAAATAATCACCGGCTCACGATGCTGCTCACACAAGTTGTAGAGAATCCGCAACACATGTAGGATCCCAAGCCATCGCTACTGTCTGTATTACCAACTCAAGGTCCGATAAACAATCACCGTGTTCATTTATCGTGTATTTCCACCTATTCAATAGTTAAGTATAACATTGGATATAATTATAACAACATGGAATGTATAAGAAAATCATTATAATATAAAAATAACAGTACTAACTTTTTGGACTAATTTGCTGTAACGACTCAAGTATAGTGACTACTCTACAACCTTTTCTTTTCCGCAATTGTCGACACGTTCTTGATCTAAAATTAATAATTTCATTCAATTAACTAAATCAATAGCAAAAATTAATTCATTTTACGCAATTAATCCCCCTTTTTCATTTTACAAAATTGTCCTCAACTTTTCACTTTTATTCAATTTAGTCCCTATGCCACAAACATGCAAATTAACCATTCCCACTTAGAACCTATTTTGACCGAACTTCTTAGGACCTCCCTACAACTGCTATTTGCTATTAATTCACACAAAATCCTTTTAGTTAATCACTTTTCAACAATTTAGTCATTTAACGTTAAAATCATCAAAAATTACTTTAGAAAATAGTATAATCTAACAATAAAGCATAATAATCTTTCATAAAACTTCATGAATAACTCAAACTCATCAATTTCATATTTTCAAAAATTTGACAGTTTTACAAATGAGTCCTCGGGTTAGCTAGATTAAGCTAATACCTGCTCAAAAACATAAAAATTACTAAAATCAGACGAAGTTTACTCACCCAATCAAAAAACCAAAACTAGCTGAATGGTTTCCTTTCTCTCCTTTAGGGTTTTGGTCTATCATTCAAATGAAGAAGATGATAGAAATTTTATTATGTTTTTTTATTTATTACCTATTTGATTAATTACCTTTTTGCCCTTTAATATAATCAAATTTCATTCCTTTTTAATCACCTAGAATCGTCCACTAACCATATAGGGGTATATTTACCATCCAAGACCCTTAATTAACCTTACTTTAACTATTTGGTAACTTCAACTAATAGAAATCAACTTTCACAACTTTTACAATTTAGTCATTTTTACTTAATTAAATATCTAAACATTAAAATTTCCTAACCAAAATTTAATACGACACTAATAACCTCATAAATATTAAATAATTAATATTTATAGACCAACATGTCAGAGTCGTGGTCCTGAAACCACGATTTTCTAACACCACTGAAAAACGGGTTGTTACAATGCTACAAAGGCGATTCATTCAGAGCACGCCACAAAGGCTGACAAGACGCCACATAGGCATCCTAAACTGTCATGTTTATGATATGGATTTGCCTAATTTCACATTGAGTGAGGTTTGGCCATCATCGCCCTGGGACACACAGAGAACCCCATTAGATAAAATGCCATTCAATAGATCTTTTTTAGAGTATGCCATGGCTATGGACTTTTTCCTTCAGAGTTTCATATCAGAGTTCATGTATATAGTACCGACGGATTTCCTTATATACCACCACAATGACTCGACTCACTTTACAACCTCTACGAACCAGACACATCCCAAAACCAAGATTTCATAAGTTCATGACATTCTTCATACATCCCATAGAACTTATTTTCGAGCAGGCTAACTTATCTCTTAATCTAATCATATCCTTATTCCTATAATTGTATAAATATAATGTTCATACTATACTATCCATGATTTCTAGTTTCTGGCTTGATCACTTACATATAAATATACTTCAGTATGAACAATATAAATGCAAGAGCTAGAGTAGAGACTCACCTGATTCTCACTAACGATAGTTCAAAACTCCAAATCTGAATATCCATTTGAAAATAGTAGCAACCACTTCTTTAAGAACATAAGAACATCATTAAGACTCATTCGTATATAATTTACCATCAATTCAAACACTAAAACTCCCATGCAAAGCATTATTATTACAATCTTACTGTTCAATTTCCACATATAAATTTACTTATTCAAAACCTAACATGTAGAGCTGAAATACGTACCCTAATGTAAAATAACCACTGACCATAAAAGTACCATAACTTTTAGATCATCGATGAAAGATGCTTTCAGACTTGAGGAAGGTATCAGTAAATACCACTTAAGGAATAGGAAGAAGAAGGAAGAGCCCTTTCAGAACTCATTTCTCACATATAAATATGACCAACTTACTTAGTAGAATTTAACACGTGTCATATGTTTTAGAACTTGCCTTCTCAATAGCCTACAATTTTTAGAGAAATATTGATAAATGACTTGCATTCACAATTATCCAGCTTGGCCATTTAGTTGATTTCTAACCATGTTACTTAAAATCTAACTAGCACAGTATTCCATACAAACCACGCATACTATAATTTTGGCAAATACTCCTTCTACGCTTACCCTTAATTTCTTAACACGAACTTCACCTTAATGCATCAACTATAGGAAATTGAATGATGTAACAAAAAATGATCACTTTTCGCTACCATTTATAGACCAAATGCTTGACCGGTTGGCAGGTAAGGAATATTATTATTTCCACAATGGATCTTCGGGATATTATCAAATCCCTCTACATCCAGATGATCAGAAAAATACTACGTTTACATGCCCTTTTGGGACGTATGCTTTTCGAAAGATGTCGTTTAGACTATGCAATGCTCCGGCTACATTCATGCGTTATATGATTGTGATCTTTTCCGACATGTTAGAAGAGGGATTAGACATATTCATAGATGTTTTTTTCTAGCTATGGAGATTCATTTGTGGAATGTCTACACAATCTCGAACGGGTCCTAAAAAGATGTAAAAAACCTAAATTGGCGCTTAATTGGGAAACACATGTCATTTTATGGTAAAAGAAGGAATTGTTCTCGGGTATCAAATTTCCAAAAAAAAAAAGGTTTGGAGGTCGATAAAGCCAATATTGAGGTAATAGAGAAGCTAACGTACCCAAAAAATGTTCGAGGAGTGAGAAATTTCTTAGGACATGCTGACTTTTATAGACAATTCATAAAAGACTTTGCACAAGTCTCAAAACCATTGAGCCAAATACTGTAGAAAGATGTCCCTTTCGATTTCAATGAAAAATGTAACAGTCCACTTTAGACCCTAGTCAGAATAGTGGTTTCGGGACCACAAATTCGAGTCAAAAAAATATTTTAATATTATTTTTCGTGCCTATGATATGTGATTAACTATGTGTGAAAGTTTCGTGATTTAATTTGGCCATTTATGTGCTTAATTTGAGAAATGAACCAAATTGTGAAAGATGCTAAATTAGCATGCCATATGTTAAAAGCACCTATGTTTCATGTCTTTATAGATGTGAGGTCCTTATAATGCAATTGGACCATTTGAATTATGGATGGACATTAATGCCATATGTCAGTGGAATTTATAATGTTATAATAAGGGTTAAAGTTGAAAATTAATTAATAAGTTTATATTAAGTAAAATAAAGGCATAAAATAGGCCATTTTGTCTTGTTCTTTCTAAATTGGAAAGAAAAAGAAAGAATAAACAAGCTTCTTAGGTTTCGGCTATGCTTATGATTTAATTAAGGTATGTTTCGATTTCGGTTTTTGATAATTTCTACGTTTTTGCAATTCGTTGCTTCGTGTTCTTCAAAACCCATGCTTCAATTTTGTGAATTGATGATGATTTTGAAATGTGCCATTGATGGACTCATAAGTTTTGTAATGTTTGAAGATGAATTATGAAAGATATGTGATAGATTAACATAGTTTGTCTTTGGATTTTTGATGAATTTGAGTAATTTGGACTAAATTGAGAAAAAATTTTTTTAAGGGACTAAAATGTGAAATAAAGGAAATGTATGGACTTGTATGAACTATATGAACATTCAGCTAAGCATGGGTAAATAGAGATTTTTGTGTATTTTGTGATTTTGTGAAATAAGGACTAAAATGTCAAAATGTGGAAATGTGGGGGCTACTTTGTAAATTGCCTTAAATATGTGTTTTTGGATTGAATTAAATGATTTGGTGAATAAATGGATTGAATTCGAATATGTATAGATCAAGAACCGAAGAAAATAGATTTAGATCGAGGAAAGTCGAAAGTAATTGAATAGCCGTTCATTTTCGTTCTTCCTGTACGAGGTAAGTCTATATACAAATAAATGTATTTGTATTGATTTATGTATGTTCATATGAAATTTCATTGTGATGAATGCGTACGTGTAACACCCCAAACCCGGTCAACATACCATGACCGAATCTGGCATGTTACGGGCTGAAAACGTCTGAATAAAACAAGTTTCCCGATTTATTTCTATTGAAAACTCTTTTATCGTTTTAAGGTTTAGAAAACCCTATACAAAGTGTTGTTGAAAACATTTTTGTGTTGCTTTAAAATCCAGAGAACTCATGCCTGAAAATCCTTTTGTTGTTACTAGTTTTTAGAAATCATACGATACTTATTAAAAACCGAGTGAGATGAGCATAGTCAAGTTTAAAACCATCTGCATTTGAAGTTGTTTGAAACTTTAGGTTTGAAATCATCTATGTTAACTTTGTTATTACCTTATGAATAATGTTACTTGATGGTAACGTTTGAAAAACCCGATATCGACTATAGTTTTGAAAACATCGATTTAATCCCGGTTACTTAAGCAATATCAATTTATTATTCACATGCATAAGATAGGTAAAATAAAATCCAGAAGTAAAAACCCAAAATAATACTTAGCGGCCTTATTACAAAATGCATAAGATAGGTAAAATAAAATCCAGAAGTAAAAACCCAAAATAATACTTAGCGGCCTTATTACAAAACCAAAACCAAATTTAAGAAAATAAATAAAACCGAAGTAGTACTTTAAAGTCAAAACCCGAAACTAGCATGCATGGCCACCTCGAGTCCTCCCTGGCTCCATATCCACGATCTATGCCTCATCTGCAAAATATAAGAGAAGGGTGAGTCACTGAGACTCAGTGTATAAATCCCCAACCCGATAGTGCAAACACTTACGCAAATCATCAGTATAACATGCAAATCATGCAACCCCATAACCTAACCATCCGATCTCCTTTATCTACCCTGTGTGGTCAAAACCACTGGTGGTCAAAACCACTGGTGACCGAAGTCACAAATATATATCGGTGTGGTCAAAACCACTGGTGACCGTAGTCACAAATCAAGTGATGGGGCCAACCCATCGTGTGGTCAAAACCATTGATGACAATCCCGTATCAATCATGTGGGACCAACCCACTGTGGTACCAAACCACTGGGACGAGTCACAATATCCATATGTGGTCAAAACCACTGGTGACCGTAGTTACAAATATCATCAATGTGGTCAAAACCACTGGTGGTCAAAACCACTGGACTTAGTCACAAATAATAATATCAAGGACGGGGCCAACCCGTCGTGTGGTCAAAACCACTGGTGACAGTCCAAAATAATTCTTCCCCCTCCTCTCAACAATCCCACCATCATGTCCATATCAATCGTGGCATAACAACATATGATGATGCAAATAACATATGGCATAGCATTTAACAACAACATGATAGCATATATCGAGATCCATATAACAGGGGACTTACCCGGAGTCCACGCTCATGCTCACAAGGCATAACTACCGGTTTCAATGGCTATAACAGTAACACAATAAACATATCATACTAACGAAGTGTGTAAGCGTTACACACATGACTATTTGTAGATCTAAGCGATATCCCAAAACTACGCGAAACTAACGAGATCCCAAAACGTTGCCTTCACCTTTCCTACAATCGGCCAACGCATACTTTTAAGAATATAGCCATTCGACTTATTCACAAAATCCCGAAGGATATGTCGCACAAAGGTAGCACCTTACCTTAACACCGATTTGGTTTCCAACCAAATCCCGAATATACGTGATGAACCTCCCTTGCAATCGGCCAAGCACTAGCACACAAAAATGATTAGCCTTCGGCTTTTGAACGAACAAGAAACAGATCCAAACGCTAGAACCCTTACCTAGACCGGCAACCAAATCCCGAAGATCCACTGTATTCGGCTACACCCCTCCCTACAATCGGCTTAACCCATAAAGAACAAGAATAGAGTTTAATATATGCGAATCTATAATAAAAGGGAAGATAGAAGGGAAGTGGGGTTTCGGCATCACCTAAATCGATCAATAAGAGAAGAAGAAGTCACTTACCAGGAGATTCAGCTATGACTCAAAAAGCAAGAGATAGATTCGGCACTTCAATGGAGACTAGATCATGTGAGAAGAGAAAGAAGTAAGGCCAAGTATATTCGGCCAAATACTTGAAAGAAGAGAGGAGAGAACTCAACAAGATTTCGGCTTTTGAAGGTGGTAGGGATGAAGAAGAAAAGTAAAATGGGAAAGAAGGGATTCGGCAAAGAGAATGGAAGAGCTTTCGGCACAAGGGGATTGAGAGAAGAAAAAAGAAAGAAGTCGACTGAATAATGGGTGTTGGTTTCGACTTTGAGCAAAAATAGGGAGAAGAAAAAGTGAACAAAGATGGATTCGGCAAGATAGGAGGTTTCGGCTAACTATGAATGAACCGAAAGAGAAAAGGGGAGAATGGCTATCAAGTTTCGGCTCTTCAAGAGGAATGGCAAGGTTGGTTCGGCCAACTACCAAAATTGCCGCAAGAGAAAAGAAAGAGATGCCAATGAGGTTTCAATTTTTTTTTTCTTTGTACCAAACGAAAATGAAGAAGCCTCCTAAGCTAGCCGAAAAATGCACTCTTACTTGGCTATTGAGATTCGGCACTCCCCTAGCTTCCCAACCGATTACACCTCCTCCCCCACAGTCCATAATTCGGCCAACACCTCAAGACTCTCCTGTCCACTCATTCAAATCGGTTTGAATGAGTCAAGCTCGACAATTTTCTCCTCTCCATCCATTTCAAATCTGTTGACTCAATCCTCATCCCTTCAAGAGAGTCCTACCTGAGCACACCTCTTCCTTGCTTCTGGCGTGAAAAAGAATAAGCAGAAAGGGATTTCTGCTGCTCGAACCTGAGCTCTCCCCCTGCATATGGCGTCACCCTCCTGGAACCTTAGTGGCGCCTCCTTTGCCACTCTGCCACTAGGTTCTTTGCGTCACAACCCTCCAATAATTTCTTTTAACCCCAACTCCCTTAGCTCCCTCTTCCCAAACACAAAAACAAAAATTTTAGCCATGACTCAGGCCTAACCCGAGGTCATGCCTAGACCCTAAAACATGCTAAACTAGCACAGTAGGCATATCATTACATGCAAACACATACAAAATGCAGAGACCTCGATTTAGGGATGTTACAGTTCTACCCCCCTTAAAAATAATTTCGGCCTCGAAATTACCTGGTCAGAAGAGTTGAGGGTATTGCTGCCGCATTGCATCCTCCGGTTCCCACGTGGCCTCCTCCGCACCATGGTTCCACCATAATACTTTCACTAAGAGAACTGACTTTCTACGCAAAACCTTGACATCCCGATCCAAAATCCGTACCGGTTCCTCCTCGAAAGACAAGTCTGAGTTTACCTCTATCTCCTCAACTGGTACAACATGTGACGGATCTGACCGATAGCGCCTAAGCATTGAAACATGAAAGACGTCGTGAATCTGACTCAACTCTGTCGGAAACTCGAGCTGATAAGCTACTGGTCCCACTCGCTTCAACATCGTGTACAGCCCGATAAACCTAAGGCTTAGCTTGCCTTTTCGCCCAAATCTCAACACTTTCTTCATGGCGATACCTTCAGAAAGACCTTGTCACCCACTGCAAACTCTATATCCCTGCACTTAAGATCAGCGTAAGACTTCTGCCTGTCCGACGCTTCCTTAAGACGAGCCCAAATCTCCTTAATCTTGTCCTCTGTTTCTGCCACCAACTCCGGACCCAACATCTGTCGTTCACCCAGTTCTGTCCAACACGTCGGAGTACGACATTTCCGTCCGTACAGTGCCTCATATGGTGCCATCTGAATACTCACTTGATAACTGTTGTTATAAGCGAACTCTGCCAATGGTAGATACTCCTCCCAACTACTGCTGAAATCCAGAACGCAACCCCTTAACATGTCCTCCAGAATTTGGATTACCCTCTCAGACTGTCCATCAGACTGCGGATAAAAAGCCGTGCTGAAATCTAACCTCGTCCCCAATGCCTGATGCAAAGCTTTCCAGAACCTCGACGTGAACCTGGGATCCCTATCCGAGATAATTGACACTGGCACTCCATGCAACCTTACTATCTCTGCCACATACAACTTGGCTAACTTCTGGAGCGAATAGTCAACTTGGACTGGTATGAAATGAGCTAACTTGGTCAAACGGTCCACAATCACCCAGACTGAGTCCTTCTTACTAGGCGTAAGGGGAAGCCCACTAACGAAATCCATCGTAATCCTTTCCCACTTCCACTACGGGATCCTTACCAGCTGCAACAGTCCTGACGGTAACTGATGCTCAACTTTGACCTGCTGGCATGTCAGACACTTACCCACAAACTCAGTTACTTCCTGCTTAAGACCCGGCCACCAGAACTGTTCCCTCAAATCACGATACATCTTACTGCCTCTAGGACTCATAGCGTATGGACTGCTATGAGCTTCCTGAAGAATCCGCTGTCTTAATTCAATGTCCTTTGGCACACATACTTTTCCTTGAAAACACAGCACTCCATCACTACCCATGCTGTAACCCTCAGCTTCACCATTCTCCACTTGCAACCTCCGAGCACTCAAAATCTCATCTGTCAGCTGTTTCTCCTTAACTTGATCAATCCACGTCGGCCTTACTTGCAATTCTTCCAAAAGACTCCCATCGTCATATAGACTAAGGTGAGCAAACATTACTCTCAGGTCCACTACCACCTTACGGCTCAACGCATCAGCTACTACGTTAGCCTTACCCGGATGGTACTTAATTGAGCAGTCGTAGTCCTTCAACAACTCGATCCACCTCCGCTGCCTCAAATTTAAATCTTTCTGAGTCAAGAGGTACTTCAGACTCTTGTGATCCATGTAGACTATCAACTTTTCCCCATACAAGTAATGCCTCCAAATCTTCAAGGCGAAAACCACTGCAGCCAACTCCAAGTCATGTGTCGGGTAGTTACCCTCATGCAGCCTCAACTGTCGAGATGCATACGCTACTACTTTTTCGTCTTGCATCAGCACACACCCTAAGCCTATATGTGATGCATCACAATAGACCGTGAATTCCTTTCCTGCCTCAGGCTGAATCAAAACTGGAGCTTCAGTCAAAATCTTCTTCAACTTGTCAAAACTTTCTTGCTGTTTCTCAGAGCACACAAACGGAACCCTTTTTCTCAACAACTTAGTCAGCGGCGCTGCGATCAAGGAAAAACCTTCCACGAACCTCCTGTAGTATCCTGCCAAACCCAGAAAACTTCGAATCTCTGCAACCGACTTAGGTGGTTTCCAATCCAACACTGCCTTGATCTTACGAGGATCCACCCTAATCCCCTCAGCTGATACTACATGACCCAAGAAAGTTACCTCCTTAAGCCAGAACTTGCACTTACTAAACTTGGCGAATAACTGCTTCTCCCTCAGAACCTGTAGAACCACCCGAAGATGCGCGTCATGTTCCTCCTCAGACTTTGAGTACACCAAAATGTCGTCTATAAACACCACGACAAATCGGTCCAAAAACGGCCGAAACACCCGATTCATCATGTCCATGAATGCTGCCGGTGTATTAGCCAACCCGAATGGCATCACTAGAAACTCGTAATGCCCATACCGAGTACGAAACGCTGTCTTATGAATATCAGCCTCCTTCACTTTGAGCTGATGATATCCCGACCTAAGATCTATCTTAGAGAAAACTGATGCACCCTTAAGTTGATCAAACAAGTCGTCTATTCTGGGCAACGGATACTTATTTTTGATCGTCAACTTGTTCAGCTAGCGGTAGTCTATACACATCCGAATTGTACCGTCTTTCTTCTTAACAAAGAGCACAAGTGCTCCCCAAGGTGATACACTCAGTCGGATGAAACCTCTGTCCAGCAATTCCTAAATCTGAGCCTTTAACTCCACAATTCCTTTGGCACCATCCTATACGGGGCAATAGATACTGGCACAGTTCTGGGTAACAAATCTATACCGAACTTAACCTCGCGGTCAGGAGGCAAACTCGGAAGTTCCTCTGGGAATACATCAGCAAATTCCCCAACAGTTCGGACACTTTCTACAGCTGCATCCTTGGCTTCCAAAGCACAGACATGCACCATGAATGCCTCACAACCCTTTCTTACCATTTTCTCCGCCTTCAGTGCAGAGACCACATTGGATAGGTAATCTCTCCTATTACCTATCATCACTACCTCCTCACCTTTCGCTGTCTTCAACACCATGCGCTTAGCTGCGCAATCCAAACTGGCCTGATACTTCACTAGCCAATCCATCCCGAGAATCAGATCGAACTCCCCAAACGACAGTTCCATCAAGTCCGCCAAAAACACGACCCCTTGAAGTTCTAGGGGTACATCCCTATATAGTTTACTTACTTCTACAGAGTGACCTAGAGGGCTTATCACTGTCATCTTCCTAGAAGTAATCTCAGAGTCTAAGTTCATAGTTTCCACTATGCTACTGGCTACATATGAGTGCGTCGAACCCACATCTATCAAAGCATTATAAGGTAGTCCAAAGATTAAGAACGTACCGGTTATGACGTCCGGTGCGTCGCCCTCCTCTCGACGCCTCACTGCGTAGACCAATCCAGACTATCTCGCCTCTGTACCACCTGAACCCCTGCCTGGTGCTCCACGGCTTCTACCAGAGCCATTACCTCCCCTGGCTGCACCACGACCCCTCTATGGCTGCTGTCCATCCCTCT
Source organism: Gossypium australe (assembly GCA_005393395.2). Taxonomy (NCBI): domain Eukaryota; kingdom Viridiplantae; phylum Streptophyta; class Magnoliopsida; order Malvales; family Malvaceae; genus Gossypium; species Gossypium australe. The sequence goes on along the minus strand of CM016621.1, from coordinate 89,439,333 downwards.
TGATTTGTGCACAATTCTGATCCCCATACTGCAACCTAGCTGACCTCTGTGGACAATCCCTCACTCAGTGCCACATCAATCCACACTTAAAACATCCTCTATTTCCAGTCCAACATTCTCCCGTGTGAGACTTTCCACACCGAGCATATCGTGGCGGCCACTGAGTATTAGCAGCAGCAGGCCTCGCAGCTTGATTTTGCCCACCATATCTAACCCTCTTTTGCTGATTCCCGGCAGACCCAGATGACCCAGAACTCCTTTTATTCCAACCCTTTTCCTGATTCCGTCTCACTGACTGCTTCACTTCCTCAGCAACTTTGGCTTTCTCCACTAAAACTGCAAATTCTCGCTCCTGCTGTGGAGCAATCAACATCCGAAGCTCATCTCTCAACCCATCCTCAAACCTGACACAGCGCTCATGCTCCATGCCCACAATACCACGTGCATACCGACTCAGCCGAAGGAATTCTGCCCATACTCCGATACAGTCTTATTTCCCTGAACCAAGTTTAGGAATGCCTTGCGCTGCGCATCGATGTAGCTAACCCCAATGTATTTCCTCTGGTAGGCTGCTCTAAATAATTCCCAAGTAAGGTCATCTTCCATTGCTCCATCCTTAATTGTGAGCCACCACTGATATGACTCATCTCGCAGCAAAGATACCACCCTCTTCAGCTTCTCCTCAGCCGAGAAGTCTAGATCATCCATAATGCATTTCGTCGCCTCCAACCAATATTCCGCCATACTAGGTGCCACGCTGGATACGCCTCTGAATACCTCTGCACCATTAGCCCGGAGTCGTTCGGACACAGATTTCCGAGCCCCCATACCTCCACCTGCTCCAACTACTCTTTCCAGAACCCGCAGCATCGCCTGCGACACTGCGTCATCACCACCCGTCTGCTCCTGAAACTCAGCGCCCACAGCTGGCGACGGCAGTGCATCATTTCCTGACCCATGGCCAGACCCAGCTGGCTCAGATATAGCCATCCTACCTCTACCTCTTCCACGTATATTTTGCACACGTCCACGTGCACTCATGACTATCGATATGATTTGAGCTGATTAAGAGTTTTATGCGTTAGACTTTTATTCCACTGTCTATTAAAGCACAGTTTTATGAGAAGTTTAATAAGGGATTGTTCCGCGAGTTCATCCAGCCTATAGTTCAAGTCTCTAGAGTAGTTCCTACTACTATTTAGTCATGCCAATATCATCATATTCACAACATCATAAACAACAGTTTGGGGTACTTACCTGGGCGGATCGGTGCCGGAGACTCGGTGCCAGGCCTTTCAGACCATGTGTTTTCCATAAAGCCTTTCATAATCCCTTTTTAAAACATTTTTGGGCCTCTGCCCCATAGCCGAGCTATTGAACTTGGCTCTGATACCAAAATTGTAACACCCCAAACCCGATCAACACACCACGACTGAATCTGGCATGTTACGGGGTGAAAACGCCTGAATAAAACAAGTTTCCTGATTTATTTCTATTGAAAACTCTTTTATTGTTTTAAGGTTTAGAAAACCCTATACAAAGTGTTGTTGAAAACATTTTTGTGTTGCTTTAAAATCCGGAGATTTCATGCCTGAAAATCTGTTTGTTGTTACTAGTTTTTAGAAATCATACGATACTTATTAAAAACCGAGTGAGATGAGCATAGTCAAGTTTAAAACCATCTGCATTTGAAGTTGTTTGAAACTTTAGGTTTGAAATCATCTATGTTAACTTTGTTATTACCTTATGAATAATGTTACCCGATGGTAACGTTTGAAAAACCCAATATCGACTATAGTTTTGAAAACATTGATTTAATCCTGGTTACTTACGCAATATCAATTTATTATTCACATGCATAAGATAGGTAGAATAAAATGTAGAAGTAAAAACCCAAAATAATACTTAGCGGCCTTATTACAAAACCAAAACCAAATTTAAAGAAAATAAATAAAATCGAAGTAGTACATTAAAGTCAAAACCCAAAACTAGCATGCCTGGCCACCTCGAGTCCTCCCCGGCTCTATATCCGCGATCTATGCCTCATCTGCAAAATATAAGGGAAGGGGTGAGTCACCGAGACTCAGTGTATAAATCCCCAACCCGATAGTGCAAACACTTACGCAAATCATCAGTATAACATGCAAATCATGCAACCCCATAACCTAACCATCCGATCACCTTTATCTACCCTGTGTGGTCAAAACCACTGGTGGTCAAAACCACTGGTGACCGAAGTCACAAATATATATCGGTGTGGTCAAAACCACTGGTGACCGTAGTCACAAATCAAGTGATGGGGCCAACCCATCGTGTGGTCAAAACCATTGATGACAATCCCGTATCAATCATGTGGGGCCAACCCACTGTGGTACCAAACCACTGGGACGAGTCACAATATCCATATGTGGTCAAAACCACTGGTGACCGTAGTTACAAATATCATCAATGTGGTCAAAACCACTGGTGGTCAAAACCACTGGACTTAGTCACAAATAATAATATCAAGGACGGGGCCAACCCGTCGTGTGGTCAAAACCACTGGTGACAGTCCAAAATAATTCTTCCCCCTCCTCTCAACAATCCCACCATCATGTCCATATCAATCGTGGCATAACAACATATGATGATGCAAATAACATATGGCATAGCATTTAACAACAACATGATAGCATATATCGAGATCCATATAACAGGGGACTTACCCGGAGTCCACGCTCATGCTCACAAGGCATAACTACCGGTTTCAATGGCTATAACAGTAACACAATAAACATATCATACTAACGAAGTGTGTAAGTGTTACACACATGACTATTTGTAGATCTAAGCGATATCCCGAAACTACGCGAAACTAACGAGATCCCGAAACGTTGCCTTCACCTTTCCTACAATCGGCCAACGCATACTTTTAAGAATATAGCCATTCGACTTATTCACAAAATCCCGAAGGATATGTCGCACAAAGGTAGCACCTTACCTTAACGCTGATTTGGTTTCCAACCAAATCCCGAAGATACGTGATGAACCTCCCTTGCAATCGGCCAAGCACTAGCACACAAAAATGATTAGCCTTCGACTTTTGAACAAACAAGAAACAGATCCAAACGCTAGAACCCTTACCTAGATCGGCAACCAAATCCCGAAGATCCACTGTATTCGGCTACACCCCTCCCTACAATCGGCTTAACCCATAAAGAACAAGAATAGAGTTTAATATATGCGAATCTATAATAAAAAAGAAGATAGAAGGGAAGTGGGGTTTCGGCATCACCCAAATCGATCAAGAAGAGAAGAAGAAGTCATTTACCAGGAGATTCAGCTATGACTCAAAAAGCAAGAGATAGATTCGGTACTTCAATAGAGACTAGATCATGTGAGAAGAGAAAGAAGTAAGGCCAAGGATATTCGGCCAAATACTTGAAAGAAGAGAGGAGAGAACTCAACAAGATTTCGGCTTTTGAAGGTGGTAGAGATGAAGAAGAAAAGTAAAATGGGAAAGAAGGGATTTGACAAAGAAAATGGAAGAGCTTCCAGCACAAGGGGATTGAGAGAAGAAAAAAGAAAGAAGTCGACTGAATAATGGGTGTTGGTTTCGGCTTTGAGCAAAAATAGGGAGAAAAAAAAAGTGAACAAAGATGGATTCAGCAAGATAAGAGGTTTCGGCTAACTATGAATGAACCGAAAGAGAAAAGGAGAGAATGGCTATCAAGTTTCGGCTCTTCAAGAGGAATGGCAAGGTTGGTTCGGCCAACTACCAAAATTGCCGCAAGAGAAAAGAAAGAGATGCCAATGAGGTTTTGGTTTTTTTTCTTTGCACCAAACGAAAATGAAGAAGCCTCCTAAGCTAGCCGAAAAATGCACTCTTACTTGGCTATTGAGATTCGGCACTCCCCTAGCTTCCCAACCGATTACACCTCCTCCCCACAGTCCATAATTCGGCCAACACCTCAAGACTTTCCCGCCCACTCATTCAAATCGGTTTGAATGAGTCAAGCTTCACAATTTTCTCCTCTCCATCCATTTCAAATCTGTTGACTCAATCCTCATCCCTTCAAGAGAGTCCTACCTGAGCACACCTCTTCCTTGCCTCTGGCGTGAAAAAGAATAAGCAGAAAGGGATTTCTGCTGCTCGAACCTGAGCTCTCCCCCCTGCATATGGCGTCACCCTCCTGGCACCTTAGTGGCGCCTCCTTTGCCACTCTGCCACTAGGTTCTTTGCGTCACAACCCTTCAATAATTTCTTTTAACCCCTAACTCCCTTAGCTCCCTCTTCCCAAACACTAAAACAAAAATTTTAGCCATGACTCAGGCCTAACCCGAGGTCATACCTAGACCCCAAAACATGCTAAACTAGCACAGTAGGCATATCATCACATGCAAACACATACAAAATGCAGAGACCCTGATTTAAGGATGTTACAATACGAGTTGATAAATGTATGAAATCCGAAGATATATCGACAATGTATCAATGTCCGAGAAGTCCCGTATGAACCTAGGAATAGATAGGATTACATATGTCATGACATATGTTTCCGATATGTGATATTGTGTAAGACCACGTTAGGGACGTTGGCGTTGATTTGAGTTTTACGTGTAAGATAATGTCTGGGGCTTCGACATCGTATTTGATTCGTGTAAGACCCTGTCCGGGACAGTGGCATCTGTATTTGATTACTTGTAAGACCACATCTGGGACGTTGGCATTGTACAATTATTCTGATTATTCCGAGCGTCCTATTTGATTTTGAACGGTTCAACGGGCAATTTCGAGAAAATGAAAGGCTATGGGAAATGTAAAATTGAATTAGGTATGTTTGATATGTACACTATGTAAGTGTATGAAAGGTAAGTAAATATATGAACTTACCTAAATGAGATATGTGTATGGATTTGATGAACTAAAATGTGATATATGAATGAATAAGCTATGATCTAATGAAATACATGGTGATATGCATGTTGGTAAGTAAATGGCTAAACAAATGAGCCAAGAAGAACTATGAATGTGCAAATGAACTATTAATAATCTCATATTTGATATGAATAATGAATGCTTATATGTTAAGTTTATTTGTATATGGCTTACTAAGGTTTTGAAAGCTTACTTTGTGTGTGTTTGCTTTGTTTTATAGATCGTCAAAACTACTGAGGGCTCGGGGATTGTCAAGGATCGTCATCACACTACTCAAATCACATTTTGGCACCTTTTGAATATGTATATATTAAGTATGGCATGTATAATCTAGTTGATATGGTTATCTTTTGAAAGGGTGTATAGATAGTCATGTGATATGGCTAGATAATGACATTATATGAATGAATAGTTATGTCTTATGATGCTAAATTTTGGTATGGTTTGATGGCTAGTGAATTGGTCAAAATTATGGTAAGCTTATTGATGCAAAATAAGCATATATTTGATGTATGGATGTTATAAAAAAATGGTAAGTTATGGATGAATTATGCTTGGATTTACTTGTGGTTTAGTTGAGTTAATTGGTATACAAGATGTTGTGATGAAATGTTCTTGAATGAGTAAAATAGATAGTCAATTTGGTATGTTAATGGTTGCCAAAAGTGTTGGATTGATGCTTGTATATGCTTATAGGGATGACCTAAAGTGTGGGTGGCATTTTGGCCTTGAAAATGGCCTATAATTGCCCACATGGTTGAGCACACAGGCATGTGGCTCGACCGTGTCCCTCGTGGTTGCAATTCAAAACAAGTCAGACTCAACCACGGGCTGGACACACGGGCGTGTGACTGGCCGTGTGGTGCAAGTCAGTAGCGACCACGGGTGAGGCACACGGGCATGTTCACGGGCGTGTTCACGACTGTGTGGACAAGTAGTATATATGCCCTGTTTTGACACGGCTTAGACACACGAGCGTGTCTGGGGCCGTGGAAGGCACACGGCCTGCCCACACGGGCATGTGACCTCTGTAACTTAAAAAATTTTTAAATTTCTAAAAATTTCTGTAGGTGTTCGGTTTAGTCCCGGCCCCTTTCTAAAGCATGCTTAAGGTATCGTAGACCTGTTTAAGGGACAACTTGATTCTATTCATTGAATTAGATTATGAAATGTTTGTAAAAGATTCCGATTTTTTCGGTAATGCCTTTAACCCTAGACCGGTGTTGGTTACGGGTTAGGGGTGTTACAAAAAATGCATCAAGGCTTTTGACATTCTAAAGAAGAAATTAATTTCAACACGCATCACAGTAAGCCCTGATTGGACAAAGCCTTCTATGATTATGTATGATGAAAGCGATCATGCAGTTGGAGTAGTATTGGGACAAGACAAAGACAATGGTTTTCACGCCATTCATTATGCAAGAAAGACACTCAATCCATCTCAATGAAATTACACTGTCACAGAGAAAGAAATGTTTGTAGTTGTATTTGCATGTGAGAAATTTAGACTGTATTTGATGGCGAACAAAGTTTATATCTTTACGGACCACTTAGCACCGAAGTACGCAATAAAGAAAAAAAATAAAAGCAAGGCTAATGAGATGAGTGGTGCTTCTTCAAATCCTTGATAGAAAATGAATAGAAAATCAAGTTACTGATCATCTGTTGTGATTGGAATTAAAAGCTAAAGGAAAAGGGGAAATGGAAATAAACAAAAATGTCACATCCCATGTTTTTTTTAAAATAATTTCTGTTAAAATGTACACAAGGAATAAAGTGGCCAAGTGGTTAAGTGTTTAATTAATTTCCAAAGGGTCCTAGGTTCAAGTGTCCTCACTCCCATATTTTTAATTAAATTTTTTTGGTCAACCTTGTCATGCTATACCCCATTTGTCGTTCCCTTGTTGCCATGCATGGGAGGATTTTTTTCCTTTCTTAACAAGTCAACATGCCATAAGTTCACAAACATGATCCCCTTTTTGCTCCTTATCCCCTCCAGATGCCCTTTTCTATATCCTTGCCTTATAGACCAATTCATTGTACCTAGACAATTATTTCCATCTATTGAACCATTTTTCCCTATTCACCTCCTCCTATTGCCATCCCTCTCTCTAGATCCTCCCTTTCTTTCCATTTTCTTTATTTTGGCCACATTTTCCACCACGTTTACCTTAGATTTTCTCCTCTCTTTCACCACCCATCACAAATCAAACCACCATTGGGACACCACCTTACCGCCGCTCACTCCATCCATTTTTGCTCTAACACCGCCCTTGCACCACCTAACACCACTGTGACCACAACCTTGCACCACGATTAGAAATAATTCATTTCTTTTTCTACTCTCCCATTTTCTTCTCTCTTTTGATTTTCTCCTCATTCACTCTTGTGCCACAACATCCCTCTCTCCCTTATTTTCCCCTTTGTCGGGTTCTCGTCGGACCTCCGTCATTATACTATTGCGCCTCTACCATACTTCAGTGACCTTTCTATTTTTCTTCATTATTTTTCTGACCTCTTCCATTCTCTTTAGTAATCGAAATCCTATATTCCTATTTTCCCTTAGTTTTAAATTATTTCATTTAAATGTTGTATCTTAACTCACTCTTTCAAGTGATTTTTTGCTAGATTCAATCTCTTCTCCGACTCAAGACTCCAGTAATCCAACATCCCTTCTGATTCAATTGAGTTAGGGTAAGTATGGTAGTGGAATGAAAAGCCACTCCTTTCTCTCTCATTTTCCTTAAGATCGAATGTATTTAAAGGCCATGTTATATTATTTTCCTTCAAATGTTAACATATCATATACTACTTTTTATTGAAGGGACGATCGGTACCAACCCAGTTAGTTAGTAACACTGGGAATGAGATCATATTACGATTGACTTCTATAAGGCGAGTATTGATCGGAGTGTTATTAAATAAAGTTATGCCATAAAATATTTAAAACGACCTCCCTAATTGAAAGTTCGCTTTTGTTGATAAGTTTGTAACTTATCGAGTAGATCCAAGTGTGGGCGTTCGTAGAGTGGTGTTTTTCTTTAGATCTACAAATAGGTGTGGGTTAACTTACTAGAAAAATATACATAATATTTGTTGACAGATAAAATATAATTATTTATAATCGAAACCTTGTTAAAATTCTCTCTAACATGAGAAGTTAAGAATACACTATGTATTCGATAGGGGATGCTAAACCCATAAAAAGGGTAATACTCAAGTAAGTATCTTGAACTGAGTATTAATGATCGCATGTGGTATTTGATGTGATTTGATAAATATTGTGAAATTAAGTGCCTATTCCCATTTCTCATGACAAGTGATATGATGACATTATATTATAGGCATAATATATAAATCATGCCACTGATATTGAAATTGAGACTTGATTGCATGTTAAATATGACCTACATGCTATTATCCGATTTGCATGTTCAACATGCCTAATGTGACAAGTGATATCTTGAAACGAGTAAAATGTTTATTTATGTTCATTATGACCATATCACATGCATGGGTGGGATTGTAAGGAGGAAGAATTGGTGGCTTCATCCACAACCTACATGGTAGCTTGTTTGCAAATATTGGTGCCTTCGTCCACATTGGAGTGTTTGGATGGATGAGTTCTGGGGAACTCTTTTTGGAGTGAAACGGTGATGGGTAGGATGTTTTATAAAAAGTTGCACAATTGTTTTACAAAAATTGCACTACCAAGACCGTGTGCATCAAATTTGATTATGTTATATGATGAATATGTATTTAATTGTTATTTAACTTATTGTTATTTAATTTGATATAAGACCCACACTAGGCTTCAAAAGCTCACCCATTAGTTCTGAACCTTTCAGGTAATACACGGACTTAAGGCTTGCACTTGGCATTGGGAGGAGCCTCTCGGATGGATATTTTTAATAATGGGTTTTTAAAATATTTTTGGATGATATTTTTAACTTTGGGACTTTGGACTATTTAATTGGGTTGTTTATTTATTTTACAATTTTAAAATACCATGCATGCATGCATGCTCGATGAGTTTAAAATATTTTATATCTTTTTAATCATTTTTTATATTTATTTTATTTTACTTGATTTTATACAAGTCTATAACTTTGTGATTTTCTAAATATTTTCTAAAGACCGCTATAAAAGATTTTTATCAAAATCATTTTAAAGGAAATAATTAAGAATATTAAGAAACCTTTACTTAAATGATTTACAACGAGATTCTTTGGCATTATAATAAACTTAACAAATATTCATATTTTAAATAATTGTTTTCCAAAACAAAAATTAATTGATATTTGAAAATTTTTAAGTTTCGTAAAAACAATCGAAATCTAGCTACTTTAATAAACAAAATTTTCAACGATTCTAATGTGACTTCTGAGATTCTGCCATAACATCTAGGCCGGGTTTGGGGTGTTACCGAAAATTTCATTGATGAGAAATTATTCCAATTCAAGACAATTTCCAAAATACCTTGGTATGCAGACATTGTCAATTATTTAGCTGAAGGCATCTTCCTAGTGGATGCAACATTGGCGCAGAAAAAGAAGACTAAGTATGATGCCAGAAGATATACATGGGAGGAACCATATGTTTTTCGACAATGTGCTGATCAGTTAATCCTATGTTGTGTAGCTGAAGAAGGGGTAGAAGATATCTTAAACCTTAAACCCTACTATAAATAAAGATGCCTATGAATTTGTGCAAAGATGTGACAGACTAAGGAATAGGGAGCATTTTGAGAAGAGATGAGATGCAGCAAAATGAGATTTTGGAAGTGGAGATTTTTAACATATGGGCATAGATTTCATGGGACCATTTCCCAGTTCCTTTGGAAACCAACATATTCTTCTCGCAGTGGATTACATCTTAAAGTGGGTAGAAGTGACTGCTTTACCAACTAATGATACAAAAGCAATAGTGAAATTCTTACGGAAGAACATATTTGCATTATTTAGAACCCCAAGAGCCTTGGTTAGTGATGAAGGTTATCATTTCTATAATCGACAGTTGGACATTGCACTAGCCAAATATCACAACGTATCACCTGCAGACCAATAGGCAAGCAGAAGTATCCAATCGAGAAGTCAAATAGATCTTGGAAAAGACGATAAATCCAAACTGCAATGATTGGAGTACGCGTTTGGATGATGCTCTATGGGCTTACTGAACAACATACAAAATGTCATTGAGTATGTCACCAAACAAACTTGTTTATGGGAAGAATTGTCATTTTCCAATAGAATAGAAAAGAAGGAGTATTGGGCAATCAAAAAACTAAACTTTAATCCAACCTTAACCAAGGAAGCAAGATTATTCCAGCTAAATGAGTTAAAAAAGTTCATATATTTGGCATATGAAAATGCCAAATTTTAAAAATAAAAGAATAAAAAGAGACATGATAGAATGATCAAAACAAAATCCTTTTCACCTGGACATCATATACTACTCTTCAACTCTAAATTAAAACTCTTTCTAAGAAAGCTACGGTCAAGGTAGACAGAACCATTTACAGTAGACCAAGTCTTTCCCCATGGTGCTGTGGAACTCTCGACCAAAGATGGCAGAAACTTCCTAGTGAGTGGACAAAGATTGTAATAATACTTTGGAGGCACTTTTGAATCCAAAGTCGAGAAACAAGCCTTAGAATGTAGAGTTATATCAGAAATGAAATGCAAGACATGGGAATTTGAAAAGCATTGGGAATAGACACTAGATGAGCCCGATAACATCACATAGATCAACCATTAGAAGTAAATTAAGTTGTACATAATGTAAATTATCATTCTGTAGTTAGATTTTAGAATTCCATTGTTAAATTGCATGTTAGAATTAGGAGAAAATAGGTTTTCAAGAGGAACAAGAGAGATCAAAGTAAATTGAGGAAAAGAACAGACGATTGAAGGACATCGATGCACCCCGAAAAGAGTGGAAACAAGTTCGTGTCGCAACACACCAAAGCTACGGCACAACATGACTATTTCAAAGGCTAAATCTGTAACACCCCTCAACCGTATTTACCATCAGAATAGGGTTACGAGGTATTACCTATCAATTCGCAACATATAGCATACATTTATCAAATATAAAGCATTCATTCTCATAAATCACTCAATATCATCAAATTATCCCTCAATCGGGCCTGTAACAGACCGATTTTGACCCTAATCGAAACGGTGGTTTCGATACCACAAATCCAAGTTTGAGAAATATTTTAATATTATATTTTGTGTCTATTATATGTGAATTGATGTGTGTGAAAGTTTCGTATGAAAATTTAATCGTTTGTGTGTTTAATTTAGAAAAAGGACTTAATCGCGTAATTTGAAAAAGTTGTAAACTATAGTGAAAAGTGCCTATTTGATGATGGCTTTTTAAAGTGGGGTATTAAAGGGGAAATTAGCCCATTTTAATAATAAGTGGGTGGCATATGACATAAATGACCTTAAGTTATAAATTAGTTTTATTTTGTTTAAAAGGTTAAATTAGTAAATTATCAAATGTTATAATATATGTTAAATAAAACATAAAATAAAATTTGTTTCTCCATCTTTGCATGACTGAAATAAGGAAGAAAAAAATAAGGTTGAGAGCTTGTATATTCGGCCATCATTCAAGCTTAAATTAGGTATGAATTTTAGCTCGGTTTTTGTTAATTTTTACGTTTTTGAGATCGTTGCTTCGAACGGTAGCTGACCCAAGTTGAAATTTTTAAATCTAAGCATGTTTGATATTCGGCCATTGATGTGTTCATGTAGTTTTTGATGTTTGATGATTTTATGTTAAAGATATGTTAAAGATTAGTATGTTTTGTATTGGAAATTTTAGTGAAATTGAGTATTTTGGGCTAGATTTGTAACATCCTGAATAGGGCCTATGCATTTTCAGTTTAATTGTACGAAATGTCAAGTCTCAAGTACTATGAATAAATTTTTGATACTTTTGGAAACCTAGAAATGGAAATGGAAATGGAAATGAAAATGGAAATGAACATTTTTGGAAACTTGAACATTTTGGAAACTTGAACATTTTGGAAACCTGAACATTTTGGAAACCTGAACATTTTGGAAACCTGAACATTTTTGGAAATGATTCAAAAATGGAAAGTAAACATTTCTGGAAACTTGGAAATGTAAGAAAATGGCAAGTTTACAGAGCCGATCGAAAATTTTAGGAAACTTAGAAATGATGCCAAAATGTCAAATTTTAAAGTTCAAAATAGGAAATAAGGGTTAGAGGGCCTTAAAAGAAAAAGTTGGAGAATTTTTACACAAAAACAGGCTTGGAAAAGTAGCTTGAAGATGCCACTTAGGGCCTAAGGAAATGGCGTCACATGCAGGGGAAATAGGCCTGAGTTCGAGTCACTTGAGAAGCAAATAAATAAGTTTTATTTTTGCTTCCAGAAGGCTGAGGTGGACGGCATTGGTTCCTAGAAAAGGAGGTGTTTTATTTGCATAAATATGTGAATAATAAGTGATAAATAAAGGATTTTCTTTTATTGGATTATTTGAGGAGATAATTGATGGATTAAAGGCTTTTATTTTTTTTAAATAAAAGAGATAATATTATCACAAGGAAGATTGGTGGCCAAGTCAAGGACTCTTGGCCTAGCAATTTCGGCTAAAGGAGGAGAGTTAAAAGATTTTCTCTCATCTTTTCTAGACTTTGTCGAAAATTCCATAGCAAAACTCCCTCTGCCGATTTTTCTTTTCATCTTTTCTTCTTCTCTTTTCTTCATCTATCAAGCCAAAACCTTTCCTGATTAAATCTCCATAGCTGAAACTCTGTGACTCTAGAGAAGGAAGCAATCGACTAAAGGCATTAAAGGTAAGCATTATTCAAGTTCCTTTCTTTTCTATTTGCCGAAAGAGAATGGCCTAATCCCTATTCTTGTTCATGGCCGAATCTGCAAGGATCTCTCAGGATCTTTTTACAACTGTCGAATACAAGGGGAAAATTTTCGGGAAATCTGAGGATCTAAGGTAAGATGTATGAATAATCAGTTAAGGTTTTGATTCATGTTTTCAAAGTTAGATTTAATCTAACATGAAGTTATAGGGATCTCGACAGGCATATAAAGGAATCCTCTTCAGATTTGGAATTTGTATGGTAAGTGATATTCGGCCAAGGCTTATTTTTGATACTTGGAATTATTTTACATTATTTCAAAAGCCGGAAACTCACATGGTTATATGATCTAGTGTTAGCCGATTTCAAGGGAAAGGGATACTAGCAATTTTTGGAACTTGATCAATCATCCAATTCGGCAACAAGGTAGTAATACAAATCCTACTAGGATTTGGGTTTTTAAGCCAAATAGGTTGTTAATATGCTTTAATGTTTGGCCGAATATAGGAGATAAAGATCTAGATTGGTAGATCGTTCTTCGGGATTTCAAGGAATCTATTAAGCAAATCAGGTGTGTACTCACATTAACTTTCGATATATCATATGGTAATTATTTTAATATATGAATATGCATAAGAATGTGAATGTGGCTAAGTACCACAGATGTGTAAGAGTACCCAGGTATGTTTCCTACTTCTGATAGGATTACGAATATGATATATTTTGAACATATGATTAGTAGCATGAATGAGAAATTTAATATGTTATGCATGATATAAAAATTATGGGGCATACGGGATCTATGTGAAAGGGGAAGAAGGTGTTGACTTCGGTCTCACCAACGGAATATGGTGACTACGGTCAGAAAATTTGAATATGGTAACTCCGGTTACATTATTTGAATTTGGTAACTTCGGTTACATTCTTTGAATATGGTGTCTAATGACACAAATTATATGGGCGATGAGCACGTCGACTGCAGCGACTGCCTTCGGTGGTGTGTAGCGGATGGAGGGTTGACTTAGTAGTCCCTACGGTGTGACTGGCAGGTACGGGTGGTGTGTAGCGGATGGACCATTAGGCTTGGGTTTGGGTTGCATCATTTATTTTATATGAACATGAACTTGATATGAACTTGTATGCCTGATTTGTTGAATGTTAATGTTGTGTACACATTGAGTCTGTTGACTCACCCCGTTGTGGGAACTATTTTCAGGTGATGAACAGTGACAGACCGGGACGGTAGACCTTGAGGTGGCCATGCTCCATGTGAAGATTTTATTTAATTTGGACTTTATTTCTTTTAGTACCTTTTAATTTTATTATTGGGTTTTACTTGATGTAATAAGGCCATAAGGCCCAGTGGATTTTCTTTATTTTGCTTTACTTTTAACTATTATGTTACGAACTATTTACGACTAAAGTTTAAGTGATATAGATTTTTTTTATAAACCTTAAGAAAAATTATTTTGTCACCTTAATAAAAATTATATTTTCAAATAGATTAAACGGGTTTCTCAATCTAAGCCCAATCCAAACCAATATTTCCTAAAATTTTACAAAATTTCTCTAAGTAACAAAGAACTTGAAAACCGGTTTATTTAAGGAACATACCAGATCCGGTTCAGGCTCGTGGGCCGGGTGTGGGGTGTTTCAGCTTGGTATCAGAGCCCAGTTTTAAAACTCTCGGCCTGTGGGCTAAGGCCCAAAACGTTTTGAATCGAGACCAAATGATTTTCTTTGAACATAAGCAGGTTTTATGGCATGGCACCTAAGTCTCCGACCCGCAGTCCACCAGGTAAGTACCCCTAACTCTATGTGTGATTCTGTGAATTATGAACTGTATAAGGGTAGAACAAGCATGGAACGTAGAATAGAATGATAGAAACTTAAACCCTAGGACTAGTCTACTCAAACACAAACACATAAGACTTAATGCACTAAACAACCCTATGGCTATGTCACTGAGCTAAAGGTATGGTAACCCCTGTACGCGTGTCTAGGATTGGATCCGAAAGAGCCTGGTATTTAAGCAGTCCTAGTGACTCACCTCCTCTTCGCAAGAATCCTACCTGGTGCGTAGCTTCGGTTCACCCTAACTCAGAGGGCTCAGTGGTGTGGCAACCTCTGTGCGCATGTCTAGGAATGGTTTCGGTGGGAGCTTGGTATTTAAGCAGTCCGCGTGACTCACCTTCTCTCCACACGAATCCTGCCTGGTGCGTAGCTTTGGTTCACCCTGACCAAGAGGGCTCGGTCATAGGCTAAACATAATGACTAAAACCCGAAAGGGAACTAGCCATGTTTTTTTTAAAAAAAAAAAGAAGAAAAAAAGAAGAGAGAACAAAACAACAAATCCTAGTTTTTTTTTTTTCAAACTTTTAAAACTTTCTTTTAAATCTGAGAAAATTATTTTACAACATTTTCTGAAAAACTCCTGATTTGCGACAATTACAAAAAAGTGCCCTCAGTGGTGAAATTACCAAAATGCCCTTGGATTATAAAATGTTCAACTACTCAACAGCTTCACCAAAATTTCATTATTTTATAAACATTCAAAAACCTTAATTTGTAAAACAGCAAAACACCTTGATTTTGGAAAATTACAAAATTGCCCCTAACTTTCAAAATTACCAAAATGACCCTGATTTCCAAAATTTTTGCAACATCCCCATTTTTGAAGGAACAATTTTCAAAAAGAAACCTCAAAGTTTTACAACTTTTGAAATATCCCTAATTTATTAAATTTACAAATTCACCCTGATTTGTGAAAAATTACCAAAATACCCCTGAGGTCAAAATTACCGAAATACCCCCGAATTTTGAAAATTTTCTAAATTACCCCGAGACTTTGAAATTTCCAAAATACTTTTGACGAAAACACCAAGGAACGTTTTCTCCTGAAAAATTACGAAAATGCCCTTGTAGGACAAAATTACGAAAATACCCCTAGGTAGTGGAAAACACAACAACGAAAACTACAACGTTTCTCTGAATGAACGAAAGTTCATACTTGTTTGGTGGATGAAGGAATGAATGGAAAAGACTGTGTGTTTGTATGAATACGAAAGAACCACTCTTAAATTTATTTTCATAAAACTCCTTCGCGGTAAATAAGTGGAACAATGACTAATCCATAAAATTCTTTAATCAGATCCCGACGCTAGAAAATGAGCTCTAGAGGACGTGGTCGTCGTGGACGAGGTAGAGGAAGGATGACCGTGTCGGAACCCGTTAGATCGGGTCAAGGGTCCGACAATGAAATACCACCGCCACCACCACCCCCAGCTGTTAATGTTGACCAGCAAGCTCAGACGGGGGAAGATGCTGTGTCGCAGGCTGTGCTGCGAGTTTTGGAATTGGTGGCTGGTGCGGGAGGAAATTCAGGAAATCGTAAGTCTGTGCCTGAACGGCTCCGAGCTAATGGAGCTGAATGTTTCGAGGAGTATCTGGAGTAGCACCCAGTACGGCTGAGTACTGGTTGGAAGCAACGGAGCGTATCATGGATGAGCTCGATCTGACTCCTGAGGAAAAGTTGAAAGGGATGGTGGCATTGTTACGCGATGAAGCGTATCAATGGTGGCTAACTGTTCGAGATGGTGCCACGGCGGAGGATCTGACCTGAGAATATGTTAAGGATGCATTCCAGAAGAAATATGTGGGAACCAGGTATACAGATGAGCAAAGAAAGGCTTTTCTAGGGTTGGTACAAGGGAGTAAGTCTGTCGCAGAATATGAGGCAGAATTTCTGAGGCTGAGCCGCTATGCTCGAGGGGTAGTGGCAACTGAGCATGAACGCTGTGTCCGTTTTGAGGACGGACTGAGGGACGATCTGAGACTGTTGATAGCACCGCATCAGGAGCGGGAATTCTCTGCTTTGGTGGAAAAGGCCAAGGTGGCCGAGGGGATTAAGGATGCGACCAAACAGACTGTGGATAGGAACAAGCCCAAAAGAGGTTTTGGACCATCTGAAAAGGGTCACAAGAGGCCTAGAGTTGACGGGCCACGAAATCAGCAAGCTGGTACGGGCTGGCAGTATCGCCCTTGTGAGCATTGTGGAAAGAAGCACTTGGGAGACTGCTGGAGAAAGACGGGAGGATGTTTCAAGTGTGGGTCCAAGGACCATATGCTTAAGAATTGTCCCAAGCAACCAGATGAAAGCCGATCGGCAGTTCAGAATGCTAGCCAGAATGGTAGAGGCGGACAGCAGCCTCAACGGGGTCGTGGTTCGGGTAACCGAGGTAGTGGTGCTGGCAGAGGCCGTGGAACACAGGGCCGAGGTACTACTAATGCCGATGCAAGACAACCGGGTTTGGTTTATGCGGTTCGCCGGAGGGAGGATGGTGACGCACCGGATGTAATAACCGGTACGTTCTTTATTTTTGACAAACCCTATTTTGCTCTGATTGATGTGGGCTCGACCCATTCCTAATGTTGCATGTAGTGTAGTGGAAACACTAGGCCTAGACTCTGAACTTTTTGATAGACAGATGACTGTAGTAAGCCCATTAGGTCAAACTATTGTGGTAGACAAGATCTTTCGAAATGTGCCCTTAGAGATTCAGGGAGTGAACTTTCGGGCAGACTTAATGGAGTTACCTTTCGGAGAGTTTGAACTTATACTCAGAATGGATTGGTTAGTAGAACACCGAGCCGTGTTGGATTGTGCGGCTAAACGTATGGAACTAAGAACCCCGGAGGATGAAGTGGTAGCAATAATCGGAGAAAGGAGGAACTACTTGTCTAACATAGTTTCGGCGCTGAAAGCCGAGAAGATGGTTAAGAAGGGGTGTAAGGCATTCTTAGCCTTCATTAGTACGATAGGTGGGAAGGAGGAAGGTATTGATGGAGTTAGGGCGGTAAGGGACTTCGTGGATGTATCTCCAGAGGAATTACCAGGAATACCCCCAGATAGGGAGGTGGAATTTGGGATAGATTTGCTACCAGGAACAGCTCCTGTGTCAATCGCTCCATACCGAATGGCGCCAAAGGAGTTAGTTGAGCTCAAGGCTCAAATCCAAGAACTGTTGGATCGTGGGTTCATCCGACCCAGTGTGTCTCCATGGGGAGCACCGGTCCTATTTGTAAAGAAGAAGGACGAAACTATGCGTATGTGCATAGACTACCGTCAGTTGAATAAGCTGACCATTAAGAACAAGTATCCTTTGCCAAGGATCGATGATTTGTTCAATCAGCTGAAGGGGGCCGCAGTATTTTCAAAGATCGACTTAAGGTCGGGATATCATCAGTTGAAGGTGAAAGAGGCTGACATCCATAAGACCGCTTTTAGGACAAGATATGGCCACTTTGAGTTTGTAGTGATGCCGTTTGGGTTGACGAACGCTCCAGCCGCGTTCATGGACATGATGAATCGGGTTTTCCAACCCTATTTGGACAGGTTCGTCGTTGTGTTCATCGACGATATTTTGGTGTACTCGAAGTCGGAAGAGGAGCATGATAAGCATCTTCGAGTTGTATTGGAAGTGTTAAGGGAGAAGAAGCTTTATGCCAAATTCAGCAAGTGTGAATTTTGGCTTAAGGAGGTGGCATTCTTAGGACATGTGGTATCCGTAGAGGGAATAAGAGTGGATCCTAAGAAGATCGAAGCAGTGCTGGATTGGAAACCACCTAGGTCTGTGGCTGAAATCCGAAGTTTCTTAGGCTTGGCAGGCTATTACAGAAGGTTTGTGGAAGGGTTCTCGTCAATAGCCGCGCCTTTGACAAAGTTGCTAAGAAAGGAAGTACCCTTCGAATGGACTAATAAGCAGCAGGAGAGCTTTGAAAAGCTTAAAAGGGTGTTGACGGAAGCTCCAGTGTTAATTCAGCCAGAGGCAGGAAAAGATTTTGTGGTGTACTGTGATGCTTCGCATACGGGGTTAGGCTGTGTGCTAATGCAAGAGGGTAAAGTGGTCGCCTATGCGTCACGACAGTTAAGGCCTCATGAGGTTAACTACCCAACTCATGACTTGGAACTAGCAGCAGTGGTTTTTGCCCTTAAAGTTTGGAAGCACTACCTTTATGGAGAAACCACCTAAGTCGGTGGCTGAGGTTCGTAGTTTCTTGGGATTGGCAGGCTACTACAGAAGGTTTGTGGAAGGATTCCCATCGATAGCCGCACCTTTGACAAAGTTGTTGAGGAAGGAAGTACCTTTCGTATGGACGGATAAGCAACAGGAGAGCTTTGAGAAGCTTAAGAGGGTTTTGACTGAAGCTCCAGTTTTGATTCAACCTGAGGCAGGGAAGGATTTCGTGGTGTATTGTGACGCTTCCCATACAGGTTTGGGATGTGTTTTGATGCAAGATGGGAAGGTAGTCGCTTATGCGTCTCGACAATTAAGGCCGTACGAGGTTAACTACCCGACGCATGATTTGGAGCTGGCGACTGTGGTCTTTGCTCTTAAGGTATGGAGGCACTATCTTTATGGAGAAAAGTCAGTGATTTACACAGACCACAAGAGCCTTAAGTATCTGTTGTCTCAGAAGGAGTTGAACTTGAGACAGCGAAGGTGGGTGGAATTATTGAAGGATTATGATTGTTCTATAGAGTATCACCCGGGCAAGGCGAATGTAGTGGCGGATGCCCTAAGTCGGAAAGTAGTGTCGGATCTGAGGGCGATGTTTGCACATCTAAGCTTGTATGATGATGGGAGTCTGCTGGCAGAATTGCAAGTCAAACCGACATGGTTGAATGAGGTGAAGGAAAGTCAGTTAATGGAGGAGGATCTAAGTACTAAGTTACGACAAGTACAGAGGGGAGAGTTGGAAGATTATGCTGTTAATGACGAGGGAGTATTGTGTTTCAAGGGTAAGGTCTGTATGCCGAAGAATGAGGAGTTAAGGTAGAGGATTCTTCAGGAATCGCATAGTAGCCCTTATGCTATGCATCCTGGAGGAAGTAAGTTGTACAGAGATTTAAGGGAACAGTTTTGGTGGCCTGGACTTAAGCGGGAAGTTACAGAGTTTGTAGGCAAGTGCTTGACGTGTCAGCAAGTCAAGGCTGAACACCAAGTTCCGTCAGGATTGCTTCAACCGATAAGAATTCCGTGGTGGAAGTGGGAGAGAATCACCATGGACTTCGTTAGTGGGCTTCCCCTTACGCCTACTAAGAAGGACTCGGTATGGGTGATAGTGGATCAGTTGACTAAGTCTGCGCATTTCATCCCAGTACGAGTTGACTATTCCTTGCAGAAGTTGGCGAAGCTGTATATGGCAGAAATTGTGAGGTTGCATGGAGTGCCGGTGTCAATCATTTCGAATAGGGACCCAAGGTTTACTTCTCGGTTTTGAAAAGCACTACATCAGGCTTTAGGCACTAGATTAGACTTCAGTACAGCTTTTCATCCACAGTCGGACGGGCAATCTGAACGAGTAATCCAAGTGTTAGAGGATATGTTGAGGGGCTGTGTGATAGACTTCAGAGGAAGTTGGGAAGAGTATTTGCCTTTTGCGGAATTTGCATACAACAACAACTATCAAGCCAGTATTCGGATGGCAC
Organism: Gossypium australe; assembly: GCA_005393395.2. Classification (NCBI taxonomy): domain Eukaryota; kingdom Viridiplantae; phylum Streptophyta; class Magnoliopsida; order Malvales; family Malvaceae; genus Gossypium; species Gossypium australe. The sequence goes on along the minus strand of CM016621.1, from coordinate 89,419,069 downwards.
CGTATGAAGCGCTGTATGGTCGGAAGTGTCGCACTCCTACATGTTGGTCAGAATTAGGGGAACGTCAAGTTTTGGGTCCAGAGATTGTGGAAGAATCCGAAGAGAAGGTTGAGGTAATTCGAGCACGGTTGAAGGAGGCATCTGATAGGCAAAAATCGTATGCAGATCTTAAGCGGAAGGAAATAGAATTTGATGTGGGAGATCAAGTGTTTCTTAAAGTGTCGCCTTGGAAGAAGGTGATGAGATTTGGTCGCAAAGGGAAGTTAAGTCCAAGGTTTATAGGACCTTATCGGGTATTGAAGCGGGTTGGACCAGTGGCATATCAGTTAGAGTTGCCTTCGAAATTAAAGCAGATGCACGACGTATTCCATGTTTCCATGCTACGTCGTTATCGATCGGATCCATCTCATATAGTGCCAATTGAGGAGGTGGAATTAAGACTAGATTTGTCCTACGAGGAGGAGCCGATTCAGATTTTGGAATGAGATGTGAAAGTGTTATGGAGAAATCATGGATCGGAAGAAGCTTCTTGGGAGCCAGAAGAAGCAATGCGACAGCAATACCCTCGCTTATTTTTGCCAGGTAATTTTGAGGACGAAATTATTTTAAGGGGGTAGAACTGTAATATCCATGATTATGGCTTATACATTATTGCTTAATTGTATGAAATAGCATGCCTATGTGTGTTTTGAATGTGCTTTATGAATTTTTAGAGCTTTAGAATGTAGAAGAATGCCTTAGAAATTATTTAATTTTAAGTCTTTAAGGGGAGCTAAGTCTGATAGGCCTTAAGAAAATATGTAGGGGATTTATGACACAAATATCAGCTTGGTAAAGTGGCTGCAAGGCGCCACTTAAAGCCTAGGTAAGTGACGCCATATGCAGGGTGTAAGGGCTTGGGTTCGAGTCACAATGGGAGCAAATAAAAGAGTTTTATTTTGCTGCAAGGAGAAAGAGAGGTGGACGGCAATGGGGCACTAAGGGATGAGTTTAAGATGTGGTCTAATCCTTTTAAAATTTCGGCTAAGTAGAAGATAAATGATGATTTTATTTTAAATTATTTTGATTATGAAAAGAAGATAGGAAATAGCAGAAAAGCAAGGAGTAGCTAGTGTTTGAAGGCTAGCCGAATTTAGGAAGGGATTATGTGCCGAAATTTCTCCTCTTCTCATCTTTGTTTCATTTGTGCCGAAAATTCCCAAAGAGAGAGCAACTTGTGTTCTTTCTCTCTTCTTCCTTTTTTTTTGCTACTCATTACATAGCCGAATCTCTCTGCAAATCATTTTCTTCTCCTTTTTGATTTTCTAAAAGCCGAATCTCAAAGTAACCTCTAGCCGATTGCTCAGTCAATCCTAAAGCCGAAAGTTCACTCCTTTATCACTCTTTGAATCGATTTCTTCTGCAAGTGTTCTTGTCAATTTCGTGAAGATGGGTGACCAATTGTGTTTTGGTCTTTTTTATTTGGTAAGGAACCTCACCTATGTCGATTTACTTTCTTTATTCTCCTTCTGACTGTTGAAATCGAAATCTAATCCTTCCTATTCTTGTTGGCCGAAACTTGGACAGTGAGTTTTGGGATTTCCATTGTAGTCGACCTCTAGGGAGATTATTCGGGATTTCAAAGTCTAAGGTAAGGGAAGTATGATACTAGGCCGAAGGCCATTTATTTTAAGTTCAATAAATGTTAGAATTAAATCTAACATAAGACTTGTAGGTATTCGACATCTCCATAGCCAAGTGACTAGTTTCGGGATTTAGATCCACAAGGTAAGGAAGTCTCAACATTCGGCGAAGGCCATATTTTAGTATTAGTGCCTAACCGATTTTAACTATGGGTATTAGGAAGGAGTGCAATCGGTTTTGGTAGATTTTCGGGATTCAGTGAACTCGCTAAGTAAATCAGGTATGTACCCCGCACTATTTCCTGATAGATTTATAGTTCTAATATTATGTGTATGTTAATAATAATATGGAAGTGGCCAAAGGTACCATACAAATGGTACAGAGTACTCAGGTACGTTATTCTCTAAAGTTATGTCAATAATGTTAAGAATATCTGTTATGACACAAATGTGAAAATGATATGAATGTGAAATAAGGCCTATGGCATGAGATTGCATGATATGTATGATATATGGGGCATATGGGTGTTATATTAAGGGGAAGTGATCTGGTGGTTTATACCACAATATCTGAATGTGGTGACTTATGTCACAAAATCTGAATGTGGTGACTTATGTCACGAAATAATTATCTGGTGGCTATGCCACGAATATGTATAAGGGCGATGAGCAAGTCGACTGCAGCGACTGCCTTTGATGATGTGTAGCGGATGGAGGGTCGACTTAATAGTCCCCACGGTGTGACGGTTGGTACGGGTGATGTGTAGCGGATGGTTATCTAGGTTTGGGTCCGGGATTGCATCATTATTTATAATTGTTATATTTATATGTATGATCTGATATGCCTGAATCGTTGGGACTTAGTGTTGGCTGTTACACACTGAGTCTGTTTGACTCACCCCGTTGTGGGATATTTTTCAGGTGACGCTCAGTGATGGACCGGGTCGACAGGAGCTTAGTGGTGGCCATGCTCAGCTTAAAGTTATTCATTTAAAGACTATTTATTTAAGTACTTTGGATTTATTTCAGTTTTTATGTTGATGTAATAAGGTCTTTACTACTAAACTGTTTATGCATGCGTATTAATTGTTTTAGTATGATAAATTTTTATCAAATCAAAGTTTAAGTAATGTTTTCAAAATAAAATCTAAATGTGACACTTAATCACAAATGGACTTCAAAATAAAAGGGTAAACCTTGATAACTCGACAATACTTTTAACCTTTTTGTTTTCAAGTATTTTAATAACGTTTTACTAAAATCTAGACTTCAAAAATAAACTCGTTTACAACTCGAACACAAGACCAACCAATTTCTCTCCAAAATCACCCAAAGCTTTCCAAAGAAACAAACAAGTTTTGAACCGTTTTACTCAAGGAACATACCAGATCCGGTCATGGCTCGTGGGCTGGATTTGGGGTGTTTCAGGGCCTGCCGAGCTCGTGGGCCCAAGTCAGCAAGAGTTGATATGTGTAACTGAATGATGGATGGTTGTATGATTTGATTGTGATCGGGCCTAATGGGCTAATAAACATGGTTGGGCTTAATGGGCTATATGGACATGATTAGGCTTAGTGGGCATTATGGGATTTTAGAAATGCATGCTAGGGTTTTAATGGACTCTAGGCCTAGTTCTGATAAATTCTTAAATAGTAGAAGACTTAATTTAAAAATCAAACATGTCCGTGGACAAGTCGCTAGGTTAGAGTGTGGCAATGGACATATGCATGTCTAGGATTGGATCTAAGGAGAGCTTGGTACTTAAGCGGTCCTAGTGACCCACCTCCTCTTCTCTGGGATCTTACCTGGTGCATAGTGTCCATTCACTTTAGCCGCAATGACTTGTTAATGGGTCAAAGTTCATAACTAAAACCCGTGATTTGCAAAATTACTAAAATACCCCCGATTTGCAAAATTACTGAAATACCCTTGATTTGTAAAATTACCAAAATACCTCTTTATGGTAGATTTACAAAAATACCCCAGGGTAGTGAAATGACTAAAATACCCTTAGGTGCCCAATGTGTGAAAATGTGTATGTTGCATTCATGAGATATATGTTGCACTTGGGTAGGTTTGATGATACGGAGGAAGATATGTGAGGATCGCATGTCGCTTGACGACCGTGGATCCACCGATGGCTTTAAGCCCATTATATGCTTAGCAGCCTTGCTGCAATGGTTGAGTAGTGCCGCTGTTGGTGCTACCTTTGGAGTGTAAGGATGGGTGGGTTGATATTTATATCCCCACAGGAGTGTAGGGTTGGAAGGGAAATGGAGTGCAGGGTTGGATTTGGGATGGGAGCATTGCGTTCATGTGATACTGATGTGATATGAGGTCTGTAACACCCCCAGACCCGGCCCAGACGTTATGGACGAATCCAGGAATGTCACATTAAAGGCATAATTCAAACGATTTTGCTAATTAAAAATTTTAGGCCCAAAAGCCCAAAATCCTTAAGTCTTGTTAAGTAATAAAGAAAAACCCATTTTATAATTTTAAGTATTTCGAAAACCAAGTTTAAACGTAAGAAATTTACTTAGGTTTAATAATTAAGTAAACAGTTGAAACAACAAAACCAAAAATCTAAAGTCAAATCGGAGTACAAGGCTTTATTACATCCAATGAAAATAAGCAATTAAAACTATGTCTTTTGAAACAAATGAATAAAAATTTAAACATCTTGTAGTGTGGCCATCTCCAAGTCCTCTCCAACGTTGAGCCATTTACTGAGGATCACTTGAAACATTAAATAAAGGGTGAGAGTTTCGAAACTCAGTGTGAACAACGCTTGGCATTCAATTCAATATATAATTATCACATTTGTAACGACCCGAATTTGGGCCTAGTAGAATTGGGCCCATTGGGCCTTAGGTGTGGGAGCGTTTAAAATTTTTGAGAACATTAGAATGGCATTTATGCAAGTTGGACCAGTTAGGTGAGTGATTTTGGAAGGTTAGAGGGCTTCTATGAAGTCCCGGGATCAAACTTGGGCTTCAGGAAAATTTTGGTTTTAGGTGAATAAAACTCTGGGAGTTAGTAGGTAGGCTTTAAGAATAAAATGTGGAGAAAAATAACACAAAAAGAGCTTGTGGTGTAGTGGCAAACTGGCGCCACATGGGAGACAAGGAGGTGACGCCACACAAGGAAGCAAGGGGTCCAAGGTTCAAGCCTTGGCACTGGCATTTCATTTTGATTTATTTTTAAGTGAACTTGGACTTTGGCCCATAGATTTATATTTAGCTGCGCATGATGTTAGACACAAGAAGAGCTAGTAGCTTGGTGGCTAGTGGTGTGAATTTGCTGAAGGGAGAGCCTGGGTTCGAATCTCATGACAAGCAAGGGAGTATTTATTTTGCGGATTGGACAGCCAGAGTTTGTGTTGGATTTAAACTGTACTGAATGAGGGATCCCACATCGGAAAGCTAGCAAGAGGGAAGGTGAGAAGCTGGCTATATATAGAGCTGTCTATGAGGAGAGGAAGCATACCTTGGTGGGCGTTTGGGCATAGGAGCATTCGGAGCACGGATTAGCTTCAAACTCCTATCAGGTGTGTATTTCGCACTACTCTAGTTGTAGAGCGGCAAATACTGAAATGCCGATCACACGACGATAGTAGCCACACGAGTGTGCGAGCGCACGTGTGGGAGCTTCGACGCGATAGTTGAGCCCACCATGAGTATTCTTGTGGGTTGCTGCTGTTTGGGCCACGGTGGGCCGAAAGGGGCCAAGTGGGCCCAATGGGCTCGTGGGCCCATATGAATAAATTGTATGATTGTGTAGCAGATAGTGAACTAGTCTATGTGAATCTTACATCTGTGGCTAGATTTGGGCTAAATGGGCCATAGGCCCATTCGCATTGTTATCTCAGCTTAGAATACCCCCGATTTACAAAATTACCGAAAGACCCCTAATTTACGAAATTACTGAAATACCCCCGATTTGTAAAATTACCGAAATACCCCTAGTTTGCAAAACTACCGAAATGCCCCCAGTTTACCGAAATACCCCTAGTTTGAAAACTACCGAAATGCCCCCAGTTTGCAAAATTATCGAAATGCCCCCAGTTTGCAAAATTACCAAAATGCCCTAGTTTGCGAAATTACTAAAATACCCCTACTTTGCAAAATTACCGAATTACCCCCGATTTATGAAATTACCAAAATACCCCTGATTTGTGAAATTACTGAAATACCCCTAGTTTACATAATTATCGAAATACCCTGATTTGCAAAATTACCAAAATACCCCTAGTTTGCGAAATTACTAAAATACCCTCTATGGGTAAAGTTACCGAAATACCCTTGACGGGTAAAATTAACAAGATGCCCTTACGGGGCGAAATGACCGTTTTACCCCTAACCGATTAAATGGTCGTTGTACCCTTGTGGTAGTACTAATGTTGTATGTGTTAATTGTATGATTAATTATGTTTGAGATGCACTGTATACATGGATTAGTTATGAGCAAAATTACTGAATTACCCCTATAGGGTAGGATTATTGGAGTACCCTTATAGGGTAAAATGACTGATTTGCCCTTGTGGGTAAATGATTGACTTGTGCTATGATTTGACCGATTTGACTGTGATTGTATGACTGTGTTTTAAACGACTTGACTGTGGGCGTGTGTCTAATTTGCTGTTAATATGTGTTGAAATGACTGTTACTAAGCATGGCCATTTTGCATACACGAAATTATTATGCCATGCCATGATGCATGGGGTTAGGTTATATTAATGGAGGAAGTGTACTGTTACTGGTGGCTTGGCAACATATACTGTTACTGGTAGCTCTGCTGCAATACTGTTACTGGTGGCTCTACCACATATACTGCTACTGGTAGCTTTGCTGCGTTTATACTGGCAGCTCGACTGCATTTTTGGAGTGTAGCAGATGGGTGGGTCGATTTAGAAATCCCCGCATTGAGTGTAGGGCTGGTACGGGTGGAGTGTAGCGGATGGATTATTAGGTTTGGGTTGGGTTGCTACTCTATTTGCGTATCTATTATGAGATCTGTTATTAGTTTCGGCTAGGCCCAATTGATTCTGTTATGGGTTGTGACCCAAATGATATTGTAGTCGGCTTGGCCCACATATGCTCTGATCTGTACTGCACTGTTACTGTTAAAGGGCTTTGGCCCAGACTACTTCGGGTTCTGTTTCTGTATACTGACTGTTACTCTAGAAAGGGGATTACACACTAAGTTTTCATAAACTCACCCTGTTTTTAACTGTGCAGGTAATCCCTAGCCTTAGACGGTTCGGAGCTGCGAGGGACTCAGAGAAGACCACACACTGCTTATGTTTTCCATTTCAATTATCTACTTTGAAATATTTTGATTTGGGTTGTAATAAGGCCTTTTAAAGTTTTCGCACTTTAAATTTTAGATCGGTTTTATTTTAGTTAATATATGTTAGAAGTAAATCACAGCTTTTCAAAATGTTAACTGTTTTAAAACGACACTATGTTTTGGCAACATTTTTTTTAAATGGTTTTACGATTTAATCTTTTCTTAAATCAATTACTTTCAAAATTGGCTTCCGCAACTCAAAAAAAAAAATGTTTTGGGAATAAAACTAACGTAACTGGGATTTTACTTAAGCTTTTAAACAAGAAGGGTTTTCAATGAAAACATGGTTTTTGAAAAACACTTCAATGTGACACGCCAGATTGGGGCTAACTTCTAGGCCAGGTTTGGGGTGTTACAACATTGGCCTGAGCCCTATAAAAATCGGTGGCCTTGGGCCTTGGCCCACAATGACCTCATATCATATCATATCATATGCAAAACAAGATAATGCAAAACCCTCCCAAAAATCCATCCGCTACACACCATTTCCCTTCCAACCCTACACACCTGTAGGGATTTCTAAATTGACCCACCCATCCTCTACACACAAAAGGTAGAACTCACAGCGGCATTACTCAATGTTGTAGCAAAGCTACTAATCATATAATGGGCTTAAAGCCACTGGTGGATCCATGGTCGTCAAGTGACTATGCGATCCTCAAATCTTCCTCCGTACCATAATTCCCACCCATATGCATCCTAATCAGAATATCATATGAATGCAACATGCACATGAGTAACCTCCACAAAACTCATACTCATCACATAGGGGTATTTTCGTCATTTCACAACCTAAGGATATTTCCGTAAATGTACTCTACAGGGGATTTAGGTAATTTTGCAAAACAGAGGTACTTTGGAAATTTTGTAAATCAGAGATGTTTTGGTAATTTTGCAAACTAAGGGTATTCTAGTAATTCACAATTTGGGGCAGTGATTTTACAAATCTAAGGATGTTTTGGTAATTTTCAAATCAGGGGTATTTTAGTATTTTTACAAATCTAAGGGTATTTGGTCCCTCTCGGGTTTTAGTTATGAACTTTGCCTAATTAATAGGTCCTTGCGGCTAAAGTGAACAGACACTATGCACCAAGTAGTATTCTAAAGAAGAGGAGGTGGGCCGCTAGGGCCGCTTAAGTACCAAGCTCTCCCTAGATCCAATCCTAGACATGCATATTTCTGTTGCCACACTCTAACCCAGCGACTTGTCCACGGACATGTTTAATTGTTAGAAAGTCTTATGCGGTTTAAGAGTTGCTCAGTACTAAGCCTAAAGTCCATAAAACCCTGTCATACTAGTCTATGTCCCCATAAAGCCCATCAACCCATTCTACGTTCATATAACCCATAATGGCCACATCACATTTTTATGGCCCACTAGGCCCAAATCTCAGTCATATGACCTATTAGGCCCAAAATAAATCCAGATCATGTAACATGCATGCCTAACCCAATTCATATAATCAAATTAATCCATTTCATCAAACTTAGCCTCAGGGCCCACCGGGCCCATTTAGCCACTTTCAGTTTTTCGACTTTTCGACATTGCCAATTTTGTGTGTGCATAGTGTTTGTACACACCTGGTTACAATGCGTGCTGTAAACCCCTTAATCACGAACCTACAATAGTCACCAATTAACGATTAATCTTGGCTTAATACACACTTTATTAAAAACCAAAACCTCACTGTAACCTTACCGTGTGCCACACGTTCTAGTAGCCCTTCCTTAGCTACTATTCGCGAATATCCCTAGATCTACACCCAAACATATATCATCAAAATCGAGTGACTCATTTTTCACATAAGTCACCCCTATAAACCATACCTATAGTCGGCCATCCATTAATCCATAACTGAGACGAGTACACTTACCACGTTGCTAACGATCCTTACTACGCTTGCAATCTCTAAACCCTACCCTTGTTAAACCAAGTTAATGACGATGAGTAGTTAGATAGCCCTTTGGCTTTTACCAAACATACTAAAGGAAAAATTGACTAAATACTTACCCAAGGAATAATCGGCCCAGGAAGCTTTCGGCTTTTGAGACTAGTATGGTGTGTACCCTACCGTGCACAAAAATTTAAAGTTTCAAGATTTTTGGGGCGGTACAACCCAATAGGCCCAAATCTACTAGGCCCAAATTTGGGGCGTTACAATTCTACCCTCCTTAAAGAAATTTCATCCTCGAAATTTCCAACTAACTATCAATTGTACTACCCAAGTCTAGCCACTATGCTTTCGCTGCACGCTCTAATTCTAAAGCCAAAATAAACACTCAGTATACTACAGTAGGGTACACACCATTATTCGCATCTGGAGCGTCTTTGTCCCCTTGGCAACGTGCTGCATAAACCAAAGCTGGCTGCCTCACCTCAGTATAACCTGCACCTCTACCTGGTGCTCCATGATCGTGTTCATTACCATTATCACCCCTGGCTTGTCCACAGCCCCTTGGTGGTTGTTGACCACCCCTCTGTGGCTGAAAATTACCTCTGCCATCGACTCAATCCTGATTTGGCCTTCTCTGGCACTCACTAATCCTATGTTGCATAGATCCATAGCTCAAACAAGCTCCTATTCTCCTCCAACATTCGCCCATATGCCTTCTCCCACACTAAGCACAAAGTGGTATTCCGTTATTAGCAACAGAATAGGGGCCTCAGCTCTAACCGGCCCATTCATTCCGGCCCTCATTGCAGGCCTCTATTCAGTCCCCATAGCTTCCACGTTCCATTTGTTCTTACCCTTCTCCTTTTCTCGGTGGAGGCGCTCCGTGTGCTTTACTTCCTCCACTATCTTTGCTTTCTCCACCAAGATCGCAAAGTCTCGCTCCCTCTGGGGAGATATAAGCACCCTAAGGTTGTCTCTTAACCCATCCTCGAACCGTACACATCTCTCATGCTCTGTTGCGACAATTCCCTTGGCATATCGACTGAGGCACAAAAACTCAGCCTCATACTCTGCTACCAACTTATCTCCCTGAGTCAGATTCAAAAACTCTTTCCTTCGGGCATCCACATAGGCTACTGCAATGTATTTCCCCTGAAATGCCGATTTGAAGAACTCCCAAGTGATCTGCTCTGGTTGGTTGCCCTCCTTTACGGTCAATCACCACTAATAGGCTTCCTCCCTAAGTAAGGATATCGCCCCTTTTAACTTTTGTTCAGCCGTGCAATTCAGATCGTCCATTATTCTTTTAGCTGCTTCCAACCAATACTCCGCCACACTCGGGGCCACCCTCGTTACTCCTTTGAAAATCTTTGCCCCATTAGCTCGAAGTCGCTCCACGATCGACCCACGACTCCCCGTACCATTATTGGGCCCAACGACCCTTTCTAAGATCCTTAACATGGCCTACGATACGGCATCTTCCGTAGCGACAGCCCGTTCATATGCTCCCCTTTCAGCTACTGGTGAGGCCGGAGCCTCCCCTACTCCGACGTTGGGCATATGGCCTGACTCGGACGACCCTGCCCTAACACTTCCACGGCCTCTGCTGCGGCCTCTTGCACCTCTTCTAGCGCTCATCATTGCGTATTTCTGAATTAAAAATTTTATGTATTTAGTACATAGTTCCACTTGTTTAGGACACATGTCTTATGCGAGTAACCATTTTTTTTAAAGTTATTATGCGGTCGAGAATCTACTACATGCTTAAGTTTCCTACGGGCTTTAGTCTCTGAAAGCCTATTTTAAGTAGCCTATTTTCTATACAGTTCAGTAATTTAGACAAATGAAGTACAGAAAACTTACTTGGCTCGACGTCGAGGGCTCGGTGAACCACACTTCAAGAATCCTGCAAAAACTTTTTTTTTAAAAACCCAAAATCTAAGGCTCATTTCACAGCCCGAGCTTTTCAATTGGGCTCTGATACCACTAAATGTAACACCCCCAAACCAGGCCCAAACGTTATGGTCGAATCCGAGAATGTCACATCAAAGGCATAATTCAAACGATTTTGCTAATTAAAAATTTTAGGCCCAAAAGCCCAAAATCCTTGAGTCTTGTTAAGTAATAAAGAAAAACACATTTTATAATTTTAAGTATTTCGGAAACCAAGTTTAAAAGTAAGAAATTTACTTAGGTTTAATAATTAAGTAAACAGTTGAAACAACAAAACCCAAAATCTAAAGTCAAATCGGAGTACAAGGCCTTATTACATCCTACGAAAATAAGCAATTAAAACTATGTCTTTTGAAACAAAGGAATAAAAATTTAAACATCTTGTAGTGTGGCCATCTCCGAATCCTCTCCCACGTCGAGCCATTTACTGAGGATCACTTGAAACATTAAAGTTTCAAGATTTTTGGGGCGGTACAACCCAGTAGGCCCAAATCTACTAGGCCCAAATTCGGGGCGTTACAATTCTACCCTCCTTAAAGAAATTTCATCCTCGAAATTTCCAACTAACTATCAATTGTACTACCCAAGTCTAGCCACTATGCTTTCGCTGCACGCTCTAATTCTAAAGCCAAAATAAACACTCAGTATACTACGTTAGGATACACACCATTATTCGCATCTAGAGCGTCTTTGTCCCCTTGGCAACGTGCTGCATAAACCAAAGATGGCTGCCTCGCTTCAGCATAACCTGCACCTCTACCTGGTGCTCCACGATCGCGTTCATTACCATTATCACCCCTGGCTTGTCCACAGCCCCTTGGTGGTTGTTGACCACCCCTCTGTGGCTGAAAATTACCTCTGCCATCGACTCAATCCTGATTTGGCCTTCTCGGGCACTCTCTAATCCTATGTTGCATAGATCCATAGCTCAAACAAGCTCCTATTCTCCTCCAACATTCGCCCAGATGCCTTCTCCCACACTCAGCACAAAGTGGTATTCCGTTATTAGCAACAGAATAGGGGCCTCAGCTCTAACCGGCCCATTCATTCTGGCCCTCATTGCAGGCCTCTATTCAGTCCCCATAGCTTCCACGTTCCATTTGTTCTTACCCTTCTCCTTTTCTCGGTGGAGGCGCTCCGTGTGCTTTACTTCCACCACTATCTTTGCTTTCTCCACCAAGATCGCAAAGTCTCGCTCCCTCTGGGGAGATATAAGCACCCTATGGTTGTCTCTTAACCCATTCTCGAACCGTACACATCTCTCATGCTCTGTTGCGACAATCCCCTTGGCATATCGACTGAGGCACAAAAACTCAGCCTCATACTCTGCTACCGACTTATCTCCCTGCGTCAGATTCAAAAACTCCTTCCATCGGGCATCCACATAGGCTACTGCAATGTATTTCCCCTGAAATGCTGATTTGAAGAACTCCTAAGTGATCTGCTCTGGTTGGTTGCCCTCCTTTACGGTCAATCACCACTGATAGGCTTCCTCCCTAAGTAAGGATATCGCCCCTTTTAACTTTTGTTCAGCCGTGCAATCCAGATCATCCATTATTCTTTTAGTAGCTTCCAACCAATACTCCGCCACACTCGGGGCCACCCTCGTTACTCCTTTGAAAATCTCTGCCCCATTAGCTCGAAGTCGCTCTACGATCGACCCACGACTCCCCGTACCATTATTGGGCCCAACGACCCTTTCTAAGATCCTTAACATGGCCTACGATATGGCATCTTCCGTAGCGACAGCCCATTCATATGCTCCCCTTTCAGCTACTGGTGAGGCCGGAGCCTCCCCTACTCCGACGTTGGGCATATGGCCTGACTCGGACGACCCTGCCCTAACACTTCCACTGCCTCTGTTGCGGCCTCTTGCACCTCTTCTAGCGCTCATCATTGCGTATTTCTGAATTAAAAATTTTATGTATTTAGTATATAGTTCCACTTGTTTAGGACACATATCTTATGTGAGTAACCATTTTTTTTAAAGTTATTATGCGGTCGAGAATCTACTACATGCTTAAGTTTCCTACGGGCTTTAGTCTCTAAAAGCCTATTTTAAGTAGCCCATTATCTATACAGTTCAGTAATTTAGACAAATGTAGTACAGAAAACTTGGCTTGACGTCGAGGGCTCGTGAACCACACTTTAAGAATCCTGCAAAAACTTTTTTATAAAAACCCAAAATCTAAGGCTCATTTCATAGCCCGAGCTTTGCAATTGGGCTCTGATACCACTAAATGCAACACCCCCAAACTCGGCCCAAACGTTATGGTCGAATCCGAGAATGTCACATCAAAGGCATAATTCAAACGATTTTGCTAATTAAAAATTTTAGGCCCAAAAGCCCAAAATCCTTGAGTCTTGTTAAGTAATAAAGAAAAACACATTTTATAATTTTAAATATTTCGGAAACCAAGTTTAAAAGTAAGAAATTTACTTAGGTTTAATAATTAAGTAAATAGTTGAAACAACAAAACCCAAAATCTAAAGTCAAATCGGAGTACAAGGCCTTATTACATCCTACGAAAATAAGCAATTAAAACTATGTCTTTTGAAGCAAAGGAATAAAAATTTAAACATCTTGTAGTGTGGCCATCTCCGAATCCTCTCCCACGTCGAGCCATTTACTGAAGATCACTTGAAACATTAAATAAAGGGTGTGAGTTTCGAAACTCAGTGTGTACAACCCTTGGCATTCAATTCAATATATAATTATCACATTGGCCTGAGCCCTATCAAAATCGGTGGTCTTGGGCCTTGGCCCACAATGACCTCATATCATATCATATCATATCATATGCAAGACAAGATAAAGGAAAATTCTCCCAAAAATCCATCCGCTACACACCATTTCCCTTCCAACCCTACACACCTGTGGGGACTTCTAAATCGTCCCACCCATCCTCTACACACCAAAGGTAGCACTCACAGCGGTACTACTAAATGTTGCAGCAAAGCTGCTAATCATATAATGGGCTTAAAGCCACCGGTGGATCCATGGTCATCAAGCGACTATGCGATCCTCAAATCTTCCTCCGTACCATAATTCCCACCCATATGCATCCTAATCAGAATATTATATGAATGCAACATGCGCATGAGTAACCTCCACAAAACTTATACTCATCTCATAGGGGTATTTTCGTCATTTCACAACCCAAGGATATTTTCGTAAATCTACTCTATAGGGGATTTAGGAAATTTTGCAAAACTTAGGTACTTTGGAAATTTGGTAAATCAGGGATGTTTTGGTAATTCTGCAAACCAAGGGAATTCTGGTAATTTCACAATTTGGGGCTATTTTAGTGATTTTACAAATCTGAGGATGTTTTGGTAATTTTCAAATTAGGGGTATTTTAGTAATTTTACAAATCTAGGGGTATTTGGTCCCTCTCGGGTTTTAGTTATGAACTTTGGCCCATTAACAGGTCCTTGCGACTAAAGTGAACAGACACTATGCACCAGGTAGGATTTTAGAGAGGAGGAGGTGGGTCGCTAGGGCCGCTTAAGTACCAAGCTCCCCCTAGATCTAATCCTAGACATGCATATGTCCGTTGCCACACTTTAACCTAGTGACTTGTCCACGGACATGTTTACTTATTAGAAAGTCTTATGTGGTTTAAGAGTTGTTCATTACTAAGCCTAAAGTCCATAAAACCCTATCATACTAGTCTACGTCCCCATAAAGCCCATCAACCCATTCCACGTTCATATAACCCATAATGGCCACATCACATTTTTATGGCCCACTAGGCCCAAATCTCAGTCATATGACCCATTATGCCCAAAACAAATCCAGATCATGTAACATGCATGCCTAACCCAATTCATATAATCAAATTAATCCATTTCATCAAACTTAGCCTCAAGGCCCGCCGGGCCCATTTAACCACTTTCGGCTTTTCGGCTTTTCGGCATTGCCGATTTTGTGTGTGCATAGTGTTTGTACACACCTGGTTACAACGCGTGCTGTAAACCCCTTAATCACGAACCTACAATAGTCACCGCTTAACGATTATTCTTCGCTTAATACACACTTTATTAAAAACCAAAACCTCACCGTAACCTTACCATGTGCCACACATTCTAGTAGCCCTTCCTTAGCTACTATTCACGAATATCCCTAGATCTGCACCCAAACATATATCATCAAAATTGAGTGACTCATTTTTCACATAAGTCATCCCTATAAGCCATACCTACATTCGGCCATCCATTAATCCATAACTAAGACGAGTACACTTACCACTTTGCTAACGATCCTTACCACGCTTGCAATCTCTGAACCCTACCCTTGTTAATACTAGGTTAACGGCGATGAGAAGTTAGATAGCCCTTCGGCTTTTACCGAACATACTAAAGGAAAAATTGACTAAATACTTACCCAAGGAGTAATCGACCTAGGAAGCTTTCGGCTTTTGAGACTAGTATGGTGACAGGGACAATTCGGCACCAATAGAAAGAGGAAAAGAAGAAGTGATCGGCTAGAACTAAAGGTGAACAAAAGAAGGAATTTAAGAAGAGAAGGTATGGGGAATTCAGCTAGAGAGAAAACCAAAATTTCAGCAAAGGAATGATGGGTTGTTTTTTTCGGCAAATGGAAGAATTCGGCTAAGGGGAAGAAAATGAAATGTAATGGAACCCAAGGAACCTCTCAAAGGAATTCTGCACCTCCTTTTATAGCCAATCGCCGAATCCTACCTTCCCCCATAGTCCAATTCGGCACCAACTCTTCCCACTTCTCATCTCCTAATTTTTCTCCATGATATCTCCCTTATCTCATCCAAAATTCCCTCCTTTATCAGCTCACAAGACCAATTCAAACACTTCAACAAAAGAGTCCAAATTCCACACAACTCTGGCTATCCACTATGCAAAATAAACACTCCAAAAACACCTTACGGCTACTCGAACCTTGGAGCTCTTCATGCCACCTTGTAGCTCCCCTAGTGGCGCCACCTTGCCACTGGACCACAAGCCCATTTGTGTCCTATTTTCCCCTTAATCTGCTTAAGAGGCCTAATGCCTGAGACTAGGGTCCACTAAAGCAAGAAAAAATAAATTTTTCTCTATGGTCATCCCTATCTCTAAGACTTCAAATAATCTCGATAATATCTTAAAATTAATATTCTAAGTGCTACTCATACATACCAACCTCAGTGTACAAAAAATTAAAGTTTCGAGATTTTTAGGGCGTTACAACCCAATAGGCCCAAATCTACTAGGCCCAAATTTGGGGAGTTACAAGGTCATTGTGGGCTAAGGCCCAATACCTCCGATTTTGATAGGGCTTAGGCCCAATGTGATAAGTGCATGTTGGTTGGATTACCAAGGGTCGTACACACTGAGTTTCAAACTCACACCCTTTTATTTAATGTTTCAGGTGACTCTCAGTAGACGGCTCAACGTGGAAGAGGTCTCGGAGGTGGCTACACTACAAGTTCCTTAGAAGTTTTTGCTTATTTGATCTCGAATGACTTGTTGTTAATTATTTCATTTGTAATAAGGCCTTGTATCTCCAATTTGATTTTACATTTGAGTTTCTTTATGTTTTCAACTGTTTAATTGTTAAACTTGATTAAATTTTTAAAGTTTAAACATGGTTTTCGAAATACCTACAACATGAGGGCGTTTTCTTAAGATATGGGCTTTTATCATTACTTAACAAGTTACGTGGATTTTGGGGTCTGGCCTCTAAACTTAAGTTTCAAACAAGCGAAGTCGTTTTGAATTATTCCTTTGATGTGACATCACCGGATTCGACCATAACGTCTAGGCCGGGTCTGGGGGTGTTACACATAGAGTCGTATTCACAATTCAAACATTATCCATATCTCATAATCACAATTTATGAAATATCAAAGCATTTAACATATATTTATAATGGAATTACCACATATGAACTTACCTCGTATTCGAAATTGACGGATCGGATCGACTACTCGATAACCTTACTTTTCCCCGATCAAAATTTAAATTCTTTCTTTCTTGATCTATATGTATTCAAAATTAACTCATTTAATCATCTACTCATTCAATTTAGTCCAAAAATACACTTTTAGGAATATTTGCATATTAGCCCCTAAACTTTCACTTTTACTCAATTTAGTCCCTATTTCACAAATACACAAAATTCACTAATTTTCATTAAACCCAAGCTTGGCCGAATTTTATATAAGTCCCTAGAAGCCCAAAACTTTCATTTATTTCACATTTCAACCACTCAGTTTGCATATTTCACAATTTAATCCCTATTATGCAATTTCATCAAAAATCACTTCACAAAACATGAAAATCTATCATTAAAAATTCATATTTCATCCTCAAACACCAAAGAACACATAAGCTCATCAATGGAAACTCTTAGAATCTTTACAATTTTGAAATTAAAGGTACGTGCTAGTTAGATTGAGCTGCAACGATTACAAAAACATAAAAATACTTAAAAACCGAGCAAAAATGAACTTACAAATAGTAAGAACAATGGCCGAACCTTCAAAGCCCTAACAATGGTGTTCTCTTTTCTAATTTTTGGTTTGAAATATGATGATATGAACAAAAATTTCCTTTTGTTTTACTAACATTATTTAACAAATACCAAAATTAACCTTGACTTATAACATTTAAAATCACTTAAATAATGTCCATAAAAGTCTACTAACATTTAAAATGGTCTAATTACCATTTAAGGCCATCATACTTAAAATCCAAAGCTATTTGACACCTTTAACAAGTAGAATGCAACTTTTGCATTTTACGCGATTAAGTCCTTTTTCTCAAATTAAGCAATTAAACGATAAAATTAGCTCACGAAATTTTCACACATATCAAATAACATGCTGTAATTACAACCTGTGAATAGGTTCGGGTATTGTTTTCTCATAGCATCCTCGGGTTCCCATGTAGATTCTTCAACCCCGTGTCAATGCCATAATACTTTCACTAAAGCGATTTTATTATTGCTCAGCTTGTTCATCTCACGAGCTAAAATTTTAATCGGCTCTTTAGCATATGACATATCAGACTGAATTTCAACCTCAGTCGGGGAAATAACATGTGAAGGGTAGGATCAGTATCGTTGAAGCATCGACACATGAAACACATTATGTATTTTCTCTAACTCAGATGGTAAAGATAGTTGATAAGCAACTGACCCAATTCACTCGATAATTTCGTACGGCCCGATGAATCGTGGACTCAATTTCCCTTTCCGACCAAACCGCAATATCTTTTTCCACGGCGACACTTTTAAGAACACTTTATCCTCGATCTAAAACTTAACATCTTTCCGTTTCAAGCCTGCGTACGATTTCTATCAATTCGAAGTTGCTTTCAAACTGTCAGGAATTACTTTCACTTTCTCTTCTGTCTCTCTGATCATATCAACCTAGTGAATCTTACTCTCACTAAGTTCAGTCCAATACAACGGTGTTCGACATTTATGACCGTATAGAGCTTCTTAATATGCCATCTTTATACTCGATTGGAAGCTATTATTATAAGAAAATTCAATTAGCGGTAGATATTTCTCCTAGTTGCCTTCAAACTCAAGAATGCAACATCGCAACATATCCCCAAGTATTTGAATAACTCGTTCGGATTGACCATCCGTTTGCGGGTGAAATGCAGTGCTGAAATGGAGCTTTGTACCTAGAGCTTCTTTCAATTTCTTCCAAAATCGTGAAGTGAATCTCAGATCTCTATCCGAAACAATAGATAGTGGCACTCCGTGCAATTGAACAATCACTGAAATATACAAGTCAGCCAATTTATCGAGAGAGAAATCTGTACGTACCAGAATAAAATGAGTTGATTTCGTCAATCTGTCAACAACAATCCATATTGTATCTTTCTTTTTCAGAGATAAGGGAAAACTTGAAACGAAATCCATTATTACACTATCCCACTTCCACTCAGGAATCATAATAGGCTGTAATAAACCTGACGACACTTGATGCTCAGCTTTAACTTGCTGACAAATCAAACATTTTGAAACAAATTCTGAGATATCTTGTTTCATGCTGTGCCACCAATAATGTTGTTCCAAATCGTTATACATTTTCATGCTTTCCAGATGTACTGATAAACAACTACTGTGTGCTTCGTTTAGAATCTTCTGAATAAGCTCAGAATTTCTTGGTACACATATTCAATCACGAAACATCAAACAGTCATCAGGCCCTATTCGAAACTCTGATTCAGAAGTCGACTCACGTTGAGCTCGTTTTGTTTGCAATTCATTATCAAATTTTTTAGCCTCACAAATCTGCTGTATAAATAATGGTCTCGCTTTCAACTTAGCTACTATCAAACCGTCGTCAGACAAGGCTAATTGTGTGCTCAAAGTACGTAAAGCAAATAAGGACTTTCGACTCAAAGCATCAGCAACTATGTTCGCTTTCCCTGGATGATAGTCAATCACTAATTCGTAGTCTTTTAGCAATTCTAACCATCTACGCTGTCGTAAATTCAAATCCTTCTGAGTCATTAGATATTTCAAGCTTTTCTGGTCTATATAAATATGGCATTTCTCACCAAACAAGTAATGGCACCAAATTTTCAATGCAAACACTATTGCGGCTAACTCTAGATCGTGCGTTGGATAATGCTTTTCGTGTGGCTTCAACTATCTTGAGGCATAAGCTACACTTTGCCTTCCTACATCAAAACACAACCTAGGCCATTTAACGATGCATCACTGTAAACTACGAATTCTTTACCAGACTCAGGCTGAACTAACACTGGTGCCTCTGTGAATAATGCTTTCAACTACTTGAAGCTCTGTTGACACTTTTCTGACCGTTCAAATTTAACATCTTTTTGAAGCAATCTTGTCATCGGAGTCGTGATCATCGAGAAACCTTTCACAAATCGTCTATAATAGTCGGCTAGTCCCAGAAAACTACAGACTTCGGACACATTTCTCGGAGGTTTCCAATCTATAATCGCAGAAATTTTGCTCGGGTCAACTCGGATACCCTCGGTTGAAACTATATGTCCCAGAAAACCAACCTCTCGTAGCCAAAACTCACATTTGCTAAACTTTGCAGACAACTATTTATCTCTCAAAGTTTGTAATACGATTCTCAAATGTTCTACATGCTCAGATTCATCATGGGAGTAAATCAAAATGTCATCAAAAAATACAACTACAAATCGGTCTAAGTACGGCCTAAAAATCTGGTTTATCAAGTCCATAAAAATAGCAGGTGCATTTGTTAGTCCGAAAGGCATAACAATAAATTCGTAGTGTCTGTGCCTCGTTCTAAATGCAGTCTTTGGCACATCCGAGTCTTTAACTCGCAACTGGTAATAACCCGATCTCAAATCAATTTTCGAAAACACTGTTTCCCCTTTTAACTGATAAATAAATCATCTATTCATGGCAAAGGGTATTTATTCTTGATGTCACTTTGTTGAGCTGTCGATAGTCTATACACATTCTCATCGTACCATCTTTCTTTTTCACAAATAACACCGGTGCACCCCAAGGAGAGAAACTCGGTCTAGCAAAACCTCTATCCGTAAATTCTTGCAACTGAGCTTTCAATTCTTTCAACTCGATAGTTGATAGAAGGTTAGTCTCAACTTCGATAATCGTAACTAGAAACACTTTATTAGGCTAACTCCACTTACCACGACTGTGATCTCTCTCGATGCACCAAGAATCGATCCTACCAACAATATCAATTAGCCAACCTTCAATCCGATTAACTCAATAACCAAATGAAGATATCGAATGGACTATGAAAGATCTTCCTTACCTTAATCGATTATAATCCCGTTTCTCACGATCGTCCTATGACTAGAGATGATTAGGCGATGTTGTGGTATTCGACCTCCCTCTATATCACTACGAAGAAGAAAACGATCTCGTATGAGAGAAAGTAAGGTGATGGTCTCAGTCAAAATGACCATCCAAAAACCAAAGTATGGATTTGGTCATAAGAGAAGAAAATAAAACATTGGAAAGAATACTTACCGATTGCTTAAGAAATGAGAAAGAAAGAACGATGAAAAGGTTTTTGGTTATGGAGGAGAATAACAATGATATTCAGCTGTCAAGGAAATTAGACAAAAGATGAATATGTGACCAATTCAAGAGAAGAGAAAATTGCACTATTGTGCTAGAAAATTTCGGCAAAGAAAGTAGCAAAAAGAGAGAAGATGACACAAAGGTTGCAATAAGATTTTTGGCCAAAACAAAACCAAGACCTTACCAAATGCCAAGGTAAAATTCGGCTATCAGTCTAGCCCCAAACCGTCCACATTCATCCTCCCTAGGATAAAAGTTTGGCCACCCAAACCTTCCAAAACACCATCCACAAAATAAGCCCCTTGTTCCCCTTACTTACCTATTTCTCTTTATTCCTTTCCCAAACTTCAACCTTGCCTTATTCTTTTAGCCACCTTTCCAAAATAATAAAGTCCATCCTTGCCATAAATACTCCTTGACCGACACTATAAGGAAGGGAAGCAAAAATAAAAGTCAAAATTTGCACACAAAGTGATTCGAACCTCTTCCCTTCAAGTCCATCATGTGGCATTATATCCTTCTTACCAATAGCTCATTTATGCAAGCACTTTACTCATTAATTTCTATAAGTCTTGAAGCTACTTACCATCTCTCCTTAAAGTGCTAAAATACCAAATTTTTCCTAAGGCCCAATTAAACTCGAGACTTCATAGAAACCTCGTAACCTTCTAAATTCACTTAACTAAAAAGTCTAATTTGTAATAACACCATTCTCATATTCTCGAAGATTTTAAACACTCCTAAGCCCAAGGCCCAATGGGCCCAATCCTATTAGGCCCTATTTCGGGATGTTACAAAATTCATGCATATATAAGAATGAGTTGATCTTGGATCTATCAATGCAATCACATTAGTATCATAAAGAGTGAAAGTACCAGTGATGACATCTAGGGATTTTCACGAGCACAAATAGCGTAGGCTCTAGCAGGTGCTCTGGCCTCAGATCTCATGGTAGAGTCTCTCGTCGCCCCTCGACTACCACTCATATTCCCAGTATTTCTTAGTGCTCTTCCTCTAGTCGACGTATTACTCAGTTTCAAATTCTGAGGAATATCTTTCTCACCCATATCTGGAAAGACTCTAATAAAATAATCTGACAAGCCATATTTGAAGCCAGATTTAGTACTTTTATCTCAGCATTCTCTGAAGTGTCGTCTCCCACAATGCTGACACTCGGGTTTGTTGTCTCTCACACTGCCAACACTCGATACTGAAGTAGCTTGAGCTTTAGGACCAGAGTATTGTTTTCTACGATTCCTATTCGAATATTCATTTGAAACATTTGGACGAGTGTACAAATCTCTGGATTTCTTTGACGAAGATTGATACGGCTTACTTATCGACCTTTTTCTCAAGTCTCTAGCTTCTGAATCTACTTTTCTCTTTTCTTTGCTAAGATCCTCGGCTTTACAAGCCTTTTCAACCAAAACAACAAATTCTTTCAACTCTAGAGTTCTGACTAGTAGTTTTATATCTTTGTTCAACCCGTCAATGAATCATTTACACATAATCTCCTCAGTAGACACATACTCTCGAGCATACTTGCTTAACTGTACGAATTCTCTTTCATACTCAGTGACAGTCATGTGGCCCTATTTTAATTCCAAAATCTCTTTAAGTTTTTGATCAAGGAATCGCTAACTTATATATTTCTTTCGGAACTCTGTCTGAAAGAATTCCCAGGTAACCCGTTCTTTCGGAACCACAGATATCAACTTGTTCCACCATTGAAAGCGGTGTCTCTCAGCAATGATACAACGCATTTAATAAATTCATCAGGAGTACAAGATCATTCATTGAATACTCAAATCGTATTTTCGAGCCAGAACTCAGCTCTTTCGGCATCATCATTAGCAGTAGCCCGAAACTCTTCAGCCCCATGTTTACAAATCTTATCTACTGGCGGCTTACTTAACCGTATCGGATTAGGAATAATAAGGATTTGTTGAAGAATAGGTGGGGGTGGAGATTGTTGAGCAGTTGGATTCGTTCGAACGAACTCTGTGAACCACTCGTTCATCATATGGAAAAAAGGCTTGTTTAGCCTCTCCCTCGTGGCTATTCATTACATGCCTAGAATCTGATGGCACTGCCCCTTGAGCGGGAACGGGCGCACTACTCTCTACATCATCGGCTATAGCTCGTTCGGGATCCATTACTATACGAAAACACAATTTAAGCTATCAAGAATCATCACACTATCACAGAGTATATATGGCATGTATAGCTAGACTCTCACACACGCTACGTTAGTCCTAGAATCGACTAAACTGTAGCTCTGATACCAATAAATGTAACACCCCTCACCCATATTCACCATTAGTGTAACGACCCAAATTTGGGCCTAGTAGAATTGGGCTTATTGGGCCTTGACCAGGGGAGCATTTAAAATTTTTGGGAATAAAAGAACGACAATAATGCAAGTTGGACCTATTATGAAGTCCCGGGATCAAACCTGGGCTTTAGGTAAATTTTGGTTTTTGGTGAATAAAACCTTGAGAGTTAGTAAGTAGGCTTTAAAAATAAACTATGGAGAAAAATGACACAAAAAGAGTTGTGGTCTAGTGGCAAATGGCGCCACATAGGAGACAAGGGAATGACGCCACACAAGGAAGAAAGGGGTCCAAGGTTCAAGTCTTGGCGCTTGCATTTCATTTTGATTTCTTTTTTTTTTTAAATGAACTTAGACTTTGGCCATAGACTTATATTTAGTTGCGCATGTTTTAAGATAACAAGGAGCTAGTTGGTAAAGTGGCTAGTGGTGTGGATTATGTTACAAGGGAGCCTGAGTTCGAATCCCATTGCAAGCAAAAAGGGATATTTATTTTGCTAAGTTGGGACGGCCAGAGTTTGTGTTGGAATTAAACTCTGCTGAAGGAGGGATCCCACATCGGGAAGCTAGCAAGAGGGAAGGTGAGAAGCTGGCTTTAAATAGAGCAATCTATGAGGAGAGTAAGCATACCTGGGTTGGCGTTTGGGCATAGGAGTGTTCGGAGCACGGATCAACTCCAGACTCCTATCAGGTGTGTATTTCACACTACTCTAGCTGTAGAGTGGCAAATGCCGAAATACCAGTCACACGGCAATGGTAGCCACACGAGCACGCAAGCGCATGTGTGGGGGCTTCGACACGATAGTTGAGGCCATCATGAGTGTTCTTATGTGTTAGGCTGTTTGGGCCGAAATGGGCCATGTGGGGCCAATGGGCCCATGGGCCCATATGAATAATTTGTATGATTGTGTAGTAGATAGTGAACTAGTCTATGTGAATCTCATATATGTGGCTAGATTTGGGCTAAATAGGCCACACGAACGTGTGGGTCCAATTGGGCCGAGAATGTGCCCTAGGCCCATTCGCATCGTTATCTCTGTTTAGAATTCCTTGGTTTACAAAATTACTGTAATACCATTAGTTTACAAAATTACTGAAATACCCTTAGTTGACAAAATTACTGAAATACCCTTGGTTTACAAAATTACTGAAATACCCTCGACTTGTAAAATTACCGAAGTACCCCGGTTTGTAAAATTACCGAAATAACCTCAGTTTGTGAAATTACCAAAATACGCTGAGTTGCAAAATTACTGAAATACCCCTGATTTGTGAAATTACTAAAATACCCTCAGACTGTAAAATTACCAAAATACCCTCGACGGGTAAAATTATCGAGATGCCCTTACGGGGCGAAATGACCGTTTTACCCTCAACCGATTAAATGACCATTGTACCCTCGATGTAGTACTAGTGTTGTATGTGTTAATTGTATGATTGATTATGTTTGAGATGCACTGCATACATGGATTAGTTATGAGTAAAATTACCGAATTACCCCTGTAGGGCCCCTGAGGGTAAAATATTGATTTTGGTGCCACGGTTTGATTGTGATTGTATGACTGTGGTTAACCGACTTGACTGTAGGCGTGTGTCACATTTGCTGTTAATATGTGTTGAAATGATTGTTACTAAGCATGGCCATTTTGCATACACGTGTAATGATTGAGCATGCCATACATGACATACTGCATTAGGTTGGGTTATGCTTATGGAGGAAGTACTGTACTGGTGGCTATGCCACGTTATATTGATTTAGTGGCTCTGCCACGATATACTGATTTTAGTGGCTCAGCCACGTATACTGTTACTGGCAGCTTTGCTGCGTTGATATTGGCAGCTTGGTTGCGCTCTTGGTATGTAGGGATGGGTGGGTTGACTTGGTCCCCACATGGTGTGTAGGGTTGGTACGGGTGGTATGTTGGCTGGATCGGGATGGGATGCATCCTCATACTGTTGCATACTTGTTTATGAGATCTGTCACTGTACTGGGCTTAGGCCCACTTGTTCTATTATTGGTTTGGGCTAGGCCCAATTGATTCTGTTATGGGCTATGACCCAAATGATATTGTAGTGGGCTTTGACCACGTATGCTCTGAACTAAACTGTACTGTTACTGTTAAAGGGCTTTGGCCCAGACTGTCAGATTTCTAATTCTGTATACTGACTGTTACTCTGGTAAGGGGATTACACACTGAGTTTTCATAAACTCACCCCGTTTTTAACTGTGCAGGTAATCCCCAGCCTTAGAGGATTTGGAGTTGCGAGGGACTCGGAGGTGGCCACATGTTCTCAAGTTTTTCCTTATGGCTAGCCTTTCAAATAATTTACTTTGGGTTTGATATTTTTGTGATAAGGCCATTTGGGATTTAAACTTTTATTTTCTATTATTTTTTATCTGCCAGGCTAGAAACACAAGTTTTCCAAAACAATAGTTGCTTTCAAACACTATGTTTTCGCAACCCAATTTTTAAATATCATGTTTCCATAAATTACTTATTTTAATTAAGCTTCCGCAATTGAAAAAGATTTTACTAAGTGATTAATAACATTTTGAAAAAGGAATAGTTTTTATATAAACCACGTTTTGAAAATAAATGAACGCAAACGAAAACACAATTTTTCAGAAACACATCAATATGACACGCCAGATTCGGGCCTAACTTCTAGGCTGAGTTTGAGGTGTTACAATTAGAATAAGGTTACGAGGTATTACCAATCAATTCGCAACATATAGCATACATTTATCAAATATAAAACATTCATTCTCATAAATCACTCAATATCATCAAATTGTCCCTTAATAGGGGCTATAAGGCCTTACACAAGCTTTAGAAGTGGTTCGAGACTAAACCGATAACATACGAAAATTTTGGAAACTTATAAAAATTTCAAACACACAAGGGTAACACGCCCGTGTGAACAAGACGTGTGCCTCACACGGCTCCAGCCACGCCTGTGTGAAAACAAGGCATACATACTGACTTGGGTCACACGGCTGACCACACACCCGTGTGTCTAGCCCGTGTGACCTTCGAATTAGCCTCACACGCCCGTGTGTGAGACTGTGTGGAGCATACTGACTTCATTTTAATAACAACACCAGGGGACACACGGCCGCGTAACATGACTGTGTGTCGCACAGGGCTGAGACATACGCCCGTGTCTTTGCCCGTATGGATAAAGATAAGCCATTTACAAGGCCAATTTGCCACCCTAAATTACCATCCACCTACATAACTCCGATGTAACATAATAAAAGCATAATTGGACATTACAAGCAACCAAATCAATATCAAAACATGCTTTCCCAATATCAATAATGCAAGTATCTAAATACCAAATTACGCCATTCAAATTCATACCAAAAACTCATCATCATAATCCATTAATGTGGCTACCATCAAATATGCATTATTTGCCTTATTTCTCTAGCATATCAATACTTAAAATGCTACTATTTGATATCATAATACCTATTATCAACAAGCATCACTATTTCATTTATCAACTCATAACATAAGCCATTTGCACAATTATAAACACAACTCAATCAACTAAAATATGCCAACTTCCTTAGCTATATACAAACCAAACATAAATATTCATAAGCCAACTCAAATGGCTACATCATTCCCCAAAATGACTCAAGCCTATACATGCCATATACCAAATATACACAATTCAAAAGTACCAAATAGATGTTCGATAGTGTGATGATTTTCCCGACGACTCCCGAATCCGAGCTACCTTTGATTCACTATAAAACATGGAAAAATAACACAAAGTAAGCTTCATAGCTTAGAAAGCTCATATGTGAATAACTTAATTCATCAAATAAATGCAAATCAACTAAATTTACATAACATCACCATAAACACATTAACTACAAACCTTTCTCATATCTCAAAACATGATCAAATACCATCTCATCAAACTTTCTCTATTTAATACTGGATTAGGTTCTGTACGTACCTGTATCGCCTCGTACTAACTTCTTTCTCAATCACATCATTCGTTTACTTGTTGAACTATTCGTAATAGAAGTTGGATACTCAAAGATCTCAATCGGTAAGTACCTATACCATGGCTCGAAGCCAAATCAAGGTAACTTACCCCAAGTACCTATACCATGGCCCGTAGCCAAATCAAGGTAACTCCTTTCCGAAATACCTATACCATGGCCCGTACCCAAATCAATGTATCACTCGTACTCGTAGTGCCGATATCGTGGCCCGAAGCCAACACAATAACCTAATGACATGTCACTAGCATCCTAAACTATTCCTAAGGTTCAACTGGGAATTTACACTTGTCGATTTCATCGTCGAACATATCCGTAGAGTCGTATTCACAATTCAAACATTACCCGTACCTCATAATCACAGTTTATGCGATGTTAAAGTATTTAACATATATTTATAATGAAATTACCACATACGAACTTACCTCGTATTTGAAATTGATAGATCGGATCGACTACTCGATAACCTTGCTTTTCCCCTGATCTAAATCTGGATTCTTTCTTTCTTGATCTATATATATTAAAAATTAATTCATTTAATCATCTACTCATTCAATTTAGTCCAAAAATACACATTTGGGCATATTTGCATATTAGCCCCTAAACTTTCACATTTACTCAATTTAGTCATTATTTCACAAATACACAAAATACACTAATTTTCATTAAACCCAAGCTTGGCAGAATTTCATATAAGTCTCTAGCAGCCCAAAACTTTCATTTATTTCACATTTCAACCACTCAATTTGTATATTTCACAATTTAATCCCTATTATGCAATTTCATCAAAAATCACTTCACAAAACATGAAAATCTATCATCAAAAATTCATATTTCATCCTCAAACACCAAAAAACACATAAGCTCATCAATGGAAACTCTTAAAATCTTTAACATTTTTGAAATTAAAGGTACGAGCTAGCTAGATTGACCTGTAACGATTATAAAAACATAGAAATCATTAAAAACCGAGCAAAAACGGACTTACAAATAGCAAGAACAAAAGTCGAACCTTCAAAGCCCTAACAATGATGTTTTCCCTTCTAATTTTCGATTGGAAAGATGATGATATGAACAAAAATTTCCCTTTGTTTTACTAATATTAACATTATTTAACAAATACCAAAATTAACCTTGACTTATAACATTTAAAATCACTTAAATAATGTCCATAAAAGTCCACTAACATTTAAAATGGTCTAATTACCATTTAAGGCCATCATATTTAAAAGCCAAAGCTATTTGACACCTTTAACAAGTAGAATGCAACTTTTGCTTACGCGATTAAGTCCTTTTTCTCAAATTGAGCAATTAAACGATAAAATTAGCTCACGAAATTTTCACACATATCAAATAACATGCTGTAATTACATAAAATAATATTAAAATAATTTTTTGACATCAAATTTATGGTTTCAAAACCACTGTTCTGATTTAGCTAAAATCGAGCTGTTATAAAACCCCGAAAATCAATCGTCCTGGTGCGACATAGGACCTCTATGGTGTGACGCAAAATCTTATAGCCAATATGGGAATTTTTTCGTCATCGTGTCGTACCATGCACATGCTATGGCACGACACACCGATGTTTTTCATTAGGGTTTGACCCATTTTTTTGTTAAAAGCCCGTCAGAAGTTCTATTTATACACACCAACCCTAACCTTAAATATACACTTTTCAAACACCCTATAAGAGGAAAAACTTCCATTCTACTGTGCACCTTCATCTTGGATTTTAGTTTTGATCTTTCATACCTCAATCCTCAAATTCGATAAATAACCTCTCTCTCTTTCTTCTCTTCGTTGAATAGTCATCTACTCACCTTCTATTATACTCCACATCAGTTAAGAAGCGATCTCCATCATCAACAACCAGAAGTTTCATACTTTAACTCTACTTTTCATTAATTTTAACCATTTGGATTGTTGTTATTTTGTCGTGATGGCATCAAGGAAACAATAACGTACCATCGAGGTATGGTGTAACATCCTGAATTAATAGGTCTATGCGTCTAGTATAAGGATATGTTTAATATGTCAATTAAGTAATAGGGGTCCAAATTGGGCTCAGAATTAGGCAAAGGCCTTGGTTAAATTATCTGATTGGGAATTATAGAGTTAAAAGGTGGTAATTGTGTTTAAAATACCAACGTGGGCTTGTGGCCCAACAAAAGGTGGCACTGCAAGGGAATTAGAAGGTGGCGCCATTAACAATTAAAGGGACCCAAGTTTTGGCCGCAAGGAGCCCATGTTTTTGGGCCATTTTCGGTACTTAAAATGGAGCAAGGGATGATGCCACACACAAGGAGTTAGGGGCCCAAAATTTAAGTTTTATGGAGCCTAAATCTTTTAATTCAAGTTAGCTAAAATTGGCATTAGGGTTAGGTGAGGTGGACGGCTACAAGGCTCAAAAATAGGAGAATTTATATGGATTTTATAATTGATAATATAGAAGATAAAAAGGAGAAAAGATAGGAGCTATCTGCAAGGCAAGGTGATGGCCGAAAATCCACCACCTAGAGGAGTAAAGAATTTGGCTACTTCATGGATAAGGGGTGCCGAATTTTCCTTTTTTATTAGCTTGACTTTTAGTTATCAGGAAGGGCATTTTCGGTTTTTAACAATAGGTGCCGAAATTTCTATAAATAGGGGAGGGATATCTCATTGATCCTGGTATTTAAACCCTAATTTCCTCTTCATTCTTGTGCCGAAATTCTTAGTCTCTCCCTCTCCAATTTCTTTTCTTCAATTTCTTCAAAAGCTGAAACCTCTTCTCCATTCTTTTTCCCCTTGAGCCGATTTCTCTAAAAAGCTGAAATCTCTATAGTTTTTCTTTATTCATCCTATTTGAGAATTAGTTCTATTCTTCCGGCATTTAAATCTTTTCTTTGACATTGCCGAATCTTCTCTCCAAGTGCTAGCCAAATTCCCTGTACTAAGGTAAGTGTCGACTTCTGTTAGATCTCATGTTCTATTTCGATTCTTGAAAGGCAAAAGCCGAAAAGCTAATAGTTTAATGGTTCTATGTTGGGAGGCATTCCGGGATTTGAAGGAAACTTGGTCGTTTAGATCTAACAGCCGAAAATCACTAGTCTCCAATTTCGGGATTTTAAGGTAAGATGATTTCCCTAGATTTCTACTAGATTTGTTCATTGTATACAAGATCTTAACTTTATGATGAGGATTAACGATCAAATATTGTGATAGTAGTTCTGATAAGGACTTGTGATGGAATTAAATATGGATCAGGCAAAGGAGAGAATCCCTAAGTTTAAGTAACGAGCAGTATCTGCCGTTCAAGATTGGCCACTTGGTTGTGGACCAGCTTCTGAACAACACCTTAGGCAGATAGCAGTTGTGTCGACTACGGATAGTGTCGACATAGAAAGCATCGTTTTATCGGTAATCAGGTGTGTAGATCTCCAACACACTATTAACCCTGCATGTATATATATAACTATGTTACGGGCTAAAAAGCCGGAAAGTGGCTGTATAGACAGTCGAATGGAACCCTAAAAGGGGTAGGCAAGGATGCCAAGTACGTAAATCATAGAATTCTCTATGTGTATCGAAGTATATATAAGCCTGTATGATGTTTTCTTTATGTGTATGCATGGGGTGGGAATATGATATTGAAGGGGAAGTGCATGACAGGTCATTCGGTGATCGATGGTAGAAATCCCACACATATAATTGTTAGGTCACATAGTGATCGTGGCTATGCCACATTTAATAATTCCTGAATAACAGGAACAGGTAGTACGGCTGTCGTTTTGGTGTGTAGCGGATGGAGGGTTGATTGTAGAAATCCCCAAGGTGTGATGGTTGGTACGGGCTGGTGTGTAGAGGATGGAAACCTAGGATGGGTTGGGCTATTCATCATTTATTATTTGATATATGATTATGATTGATACCTTCATGTATGCGCCAGGGCCTATAATGTGTTTGTGGGCTCAGGTCATTGTGTGTTTCGAGATTTATACACTGACTCTTGGTGACTCACGCTTTCCTTTTTCTCTACTCTTTCAGATGAGCAGTAGAACGTGGACATGGGAGCCGAGACGGACTCGAGGGGCCATCAAGTTGTTAATTCTGCAAATTATTTCGATTTTCATTAGGTTTTATTTTATTCTTATTTTGGGAATATTTATGTAATAAGGCCCCATAGTTTTTATTCAACTAAGTAGTTTTCAATGTTCGGCAACTTATGAATTTGTGTCAAAGATTTTATTATACTTAATAATAATAATACAAAGGTTCTATTTTTTTTTAAAATGTCAATTATTTATTCAGATAAAGTCTAATTAACTTATGACTTCCAAAACCAACAAAGCAAAAGTTTTCAATGTACAACTCGTAGCATACCAGATCTGGTCGAAACGCATGGGCCGGGTTTGGGGGTGTTACATATGGATCAACTTCGATGCCAATTTCTTTACTAAATTGGACATGGAGAAGTTGTACCTCCAAATGAGTGGTTGATCATTCATTCAAGAACATGGATTCGACCCCACCATGTCTTCCTATGATGAGATTTGGGATTTGGTGAGATACCACTGTTGGAATAACTTTTTTACAGCCCCAACCAAACCGACAATCGATGCAATAGTTTATGAATTTCTATGCTACCTTGAAAGATAGGGAAAATCATACATCAGGGTGAGACGATTCCCAACATCACTATTAGGGGAAAGGGAGTGTAATATGTAGATTTTATGATGCCACTTATTATTCCCACGATTATCTAGAAAATATATATTTATTCACATTTGAGGAACTAGATGTAGAGAGAATAATAAATTATTTAATGAAGGCTCGTGGCGAGTGGGCTTGTAATGCCAACACTAGGGTCCTTAAAATTCAACACAACCATCATGTAACACCCCTCACCCTTCTTCGTCACCGAATTAAGGTTACAGGATGCTACAACACATAACATAATAGTATCATGTTATATCAATTCTTACTTCTCTGAACTATAATCATTCATCAACCATTCAATCAAAAACAAGTTATTCATAAATTATCACAATTAAGTCGAGCTTTAAACCACCATGATAAAAACAGCTCGGTCTAATTCAAAGGCCATAACAAAGATGGGCTTAGTTTCCCTCTAGGCCCAATCACAAGATCCAAACCCAAGCAGCTAAAGTCAAAACTCGACTTATTCGTTCAAAACTTTATTACAAAAAAAATTAAGAAGAAGAGTTAAAGCTTCAAGACGATGGATTTTAGAGCGAGGATGAATTATAAGGGATTAATTTTGTTTGTGGGCCTAAACTCTTAATCTATGATGATAAGCCCATGTAGAAAATGTTAACAAGCTTAGTGTTTCACTTCAAGGACCCTAATCAATCCCACAAGCTTAGGTGCTTCATATTGGGTTTAGGTTTTAAGCTTAATTTTATTATATATGATCCCAATATTATATTAACCAACTCTTATTATTTTATTACTTTTTATTCTGAATTTTTGATAATTACTAAGTATTTTAAGTTATTTAGAAGTTTTATGTGAACAAGAAAGTTTAGTTTAAAACTACTTATTGTTTATGTTAATTAGAGTTGTAATGTACTTAAGAGTTTTATTTAGATTTATTTAGCTAGCCTATATAAAAGCCTTTGCATTTTACACAGAAAATCAATTCATTGATTATTCACTTTGTGTTTATAAAATTCTCTTTGAGTTTTTTATTCATGAATTTTTCTTGAGTTCTCTTTTATAACAGTTTTAACAATTTTTTCAGATTTTGGGGATCATCTTCAAACTTTTTCTTACCAAGTTTTCTTTCTTGGAGGGGAAATTAGAGCTGCTTGAAGGGGGTTGTGGATTCTTCTTGTTTCCAAGGATCCTTAGGACTTCTACACGCTACGTTCTATATTTTCCATCAATCTTATTTATTTTCTTATTTATTGGTCTAATCTTTAATTTATTATTATATTTTATTTATCTTAGTTATTTATTTTAATTGTTTTATCTTACTTGGATTCAATTGCATTTTAGGTTGTGTCAAAATCTAAGTTTCTTTCCAAACGTCTAGAGCCCTAAGTCAAATACGCGACTTGGACAAACTTTACGATCCTCTTCTACACTCATGCACATTCATTATTTATCATTTGATATTAGATTTGGGCATTTTAGTTATTCTTTTTGCTCTTATAAATTGATTCCCAACAAACAACCCCAAAACAACTTTTTACCAAGAAAGATTTTGAATTTCTTTTCAATGAGTAAACATTTTTCAAACAATATAAAATTTTACATACTATTTCCTGGCACTATTTTAGAATATAAAAATATTTCTCACAAAAAAATGATCGAAAAAGTACAAAAAAGAAAAATACGAAAAAATAAATAAAATTAGAAAAAATATTCTATGGGTTGAATTTCGTTGTGAAAATTTCTAGATCAAATATAAAAATTTGAGGAGTCTCTTGTTTAAATTTCATGATTTTTGGAAATCGGGAACACCTCGAACGAAGTTTGTCAAGTTGTTTCGCAATTTTTTGGGTTTTAAGGATTTTCATTGACTCTTAGCCTTAGGATTTCATTTGTTTTTTCTTTTTATTATTCCTTTACGCATTCTAACACTTTATTGTTTCCAGTATTAGTAGGTTAAAGCACGTTGCACATTCCTTCCTCCGTGCAACACAATTCTTTGGTGTCTAGCCGATTTTGGACTTCTAGTGCTACTTGGTTTGCTTTGTTAGTTTTATTCTAATACATTCTGATTGATTGATATAGACACTTTTGAAAGACTCATAGGATTAATTATTACCTTGTTGATAATTTTATTTTTTATTTCTGAGTGCATATCAGTAAGGTTTGATTAATTTTTTCTTTTAAGTGTTGTGTTTTTTTAGGCTTTCACAATGACTCATGATACTCGTAGTAGCAAAGAGAGTGATAATCCAAGTGAAAAGCTACCAATTACCATGGAGAACCTTGCTGGTTTCATGAAGAAATCAAAAAATGACATTTACGAGGTTCATGATAAGTTCGAACACTTGATTGGTAAGATACAAAAAGATCTAGATGGTCGAGAGGCTAAAGACAGATAACAAGATGCTATAATTCAGAAAAATTAGGAATACCTTGGATCTCTTGGATGCTCAAATTGAACGTTTAACTCGTCGTTTGGGCAATGATGATGTTGTTGATCAGCCTCATATTCGTGGAAATAATGCTAGGTGTGCCCCTTGTGCAAATGATGAAACTTTGGTTAATAATGATCTTGGGCAACCTTCTTCGGCTAAACCAAAGTTATCAATTCCACAATTTTGGGGAAAGCATGATCCTGAGGTATATTGTGAGTGGGAATAAAAAATTGAACTTATGTTTCGTTATTATAAATGCCCAGAAGATGAAAAGGTCTCATTGGCAATCCTTAAATTTTGGATTATGCATTGATTTGGTTTATCAACTTGGAATTAGTAATCAAAGAAACCAAGAAAGGGAAATGGATAAATGCGATGAGTTGAAGCAAGTGATGCGAAAGCATTTCGTTCCTCCTCATTACTACAGAGAGCTCGAAATGAAAATTTGACACATTGTTCAAGGCAGTCGATCATTGATTACTTCAAGGGGATGGAAATGTTCATACAATGAGCGAATGCTGATGAGGATGATGAAACCACTATGATACGTTTTGTTGATGGTTTCAACAAGCCTATAGCCAAAACCTTACAATTACAAACTTATATAGATCTTGATGAGGCAGTTCACAAGGCCAATGAGATTGAACAACAGTTGAAGGAACAAGGTCCTTGTTCATTCACCACTTCACAATATTATAAAGGTAACGATTCTAATTCTACTTTTAAGAATTCAAAACTACCTTTTACTACTAATAAGTTCTCTAAAAATGGTGATACTAAGAAAATAAAATGGAAAAGTGGGGCTCCTATAAAAATGCAAGTATCTTTTCTAAGTAACCCAGCTTGAGTGGTTCTAACACGAAAAGAACTCGTGAGATTGAGTGCTTAAAATGTAAAGGGCATGGGCATTACAGTAGAGATTACCCTAACACAAGGCTTCTCCTCATAAAAGAAAATGGTGAACATACTTCTAATTCTGATAATTCAGACATGAAAGAGTTTATGGAGAATGTGACCTATGGAGGTGGCATCTTTGAGGAGGAGATGATAGAACCAACAAACGAGGAGGATGAGTTTTGATGACTTCCATTGCCAAGTGGTGTGATGCGCCCTCAATATCCATATGAAGGAAGATTTCAACAATCAAAGGACTAATATCTTCCATTCACGATCTTAATTAAAGGTAAATTATGTTCACTTATTGTAGACAGTGGGAGCTGTGCTAATGTAGTAAGTAGCTATTGATGCAGTTTCTCGAGACTTGGAGAGTTTGGAAAATGGCTTAAATGAAGGATCGCCTGAATGGTTCAAGGGATGATGGAAATCGCAACCTAAAGCAGTTGAATGTTTTAAGGAATTGGAGTTATATTCAAACTCGACCTGCTTAAATTTGACAAATACTCGAACCTTAGTATATTGAAGTCACCACACTTCAAGGTAGATAACGAAGTGATAAGACAGGGTTGAATGCCACAAACTCAAAAGAAGTTTGATAAGTTTAATCAAGAACCGTAGAGAGGTATATGTATCTCCATTTATGTAATGCCCCAAAATATAGGGTCTCTAATGTTTCATGTTCTGACCAAATTGCTTGTTTGCTTCAATGGCTAAGTGTTTTGGGGATTTTAGGAAGCCTGGGTTCAAGTATGGCCTTTAGAAAAATTTTGATTTTTGCTCTTAAGTGAAATTGACTGTTAGCAGTTAGGACTTATGTTTAAATATGTGTGATTCCATGTCACAAAGAGAGCTTGTGGCTTGATGGTTGTGGCGTCACTAGGGTGGCAAGGGAATTGGGGTTCGAATCCCATGGCATGCAAATAGGAGGCTTTTATTTTATGACTTGGTGGTGTGAGAGGTAGAGTTTGAATCAAACTCTGCAGAGGAGGTTGGAGACTTGGTCAACAAATTTGAATGGGAGGCTGGGAGCAATTCAAGGAGGATTTGGTAGAGAGTTTAAAGGAGTTGGGATGTGAAGAGAGTCTTGGCTGTTTGGGGGAGCATGAGTAAGGGGAAATTAGGCTATGGCATTCATTTTGGGGTGTATTTTCGGCTTGGTGAGAGTTTAGAGGTGTCGAACTTTCTCTGGTAATTTTAGGTTTTCTTTTTTTTTTTTTATTTCGAGATTTACTTCTTTCATGTCATCTCGTGCAACATTTTTGACCATTCGGGTCTTGCTCTCTACAACTTTCTTTCTCTTTCAACTGTTATTCACTTTTGCCAAACACTATACCAATTGCCAATTTCTGAATTCTCCATTGAAGCCTTTCTTTTCTTCTGCACATCTTCTTTCTACCGATTGGCATTCTATTTCTTCTTCCTTAATTTCTTCTTTGACCGAATCTGATTCGTTTTCTTCTCCTCTTGCTCTCTTTTCTTGTGACGCCAACCTCTGTCAAGTGGCCAATTGTTACTGTATTCTACTGTTTCTATCAATTAATCTTGGGTAAGTATTCCTTACTTTTATTCGGTTTTTGGTTCCTTTTTGATGGCTCTTCTTTGACAAGCCGAATGATTCGATTTGGGGTTGCTAACTCTTGGACCCTTCTCTTGTGTTGGATTCTCTTGGTTAAGGCAGCATTTCGGTAGGAAAGGGGTATAGATATCTCTCGGTTAGCATCATAAGTGGATTGGAAAGCATTCTTGGGGGAAGGTGAGTATCAATACCAGTCTCTTTGGGATTCAACGTTAGTATTAGGTGTTGATATTAACCGAAAAACATTAATGGATGTAGGTTCAGTATTCGTGGGTTGCTTGTACGAGCTGCAAAAAAGGTGTGTAATCGTACACCCAATGTTGTT
The DNA here is from genome assembly GCA_005393395.2 of Gossypium australe. NCBI lineage: Eukaryota > Viridiplantae > Streptophyta > Magnoliopsida > Malvales > Malvaceae > Gossypium > Gossypium australe. Next base: position 89,381,957 of record CM016621.1, on the reverse strand, counting down.
TCTGTCAAAACGATGGATGAAAGTGTGTATTCACACCCCTGCTTAATTGTGAATCGGCAAAAGCTGAAAAGCCAGAAAGCCGAAACTTCGGCATCTGAGGGCTCACGAGCGTGCGAACGCTCGTAGGGACAAATCGAGCCACAACCATTGGTAATAGACCGTAGAGGCCGCCACGAACATTTTCGTGGGCTTAGGTCCTAATGGGCCTCGTAGGGCCGAGATGGGCCATGTGGGCCCAATGGGCTCATGGGCCCCACATGGGCAAAATTCACGATAGTGACAAATATGGATTGGGCTGCGAAGTTCACATAGCCGTGACTGAAACTGGACTGAATCAGCCACACGAGCGGGTGGGCCCACTTGGGTTGAATAGTAAGCTTTGGGCCCATTGACACTGTCTTAGCTATATAGGTTATCTGAGTCATTTGAGACGACTGTAGACCCTCTGAAGGGTCGTCATCAGTGCCGAGACCCCTAATGAGTTAATTACCGAAATACCCTCGCAGGGTAAATTTACCGAAATATCCTTGAAGGGTAAAATTATCGAAATACCCCCAGTTTGCAAAATTACTGAAATACCCTCAATTTTTGAAATTACCAAAATACTCCCATTTTGTAAAATTACCAAAATACCATCGATTTGTGAAATTAACGAAATACCCACAAATGGTAAAATTATCGAAATACCCCCAGCTTGCAAAATTATCGAAATACCCTCTGTTTGCAAAATTACTGAAATACCCCCAGTTTACAAAATTATCGAAATACCCCTATAGGGTAGAATTACCGAAACAGCCTTGTAGGGTAAAATGACTGTTTTGCCCTCGTGGGTAAATGATTGTTTTATGCTATGTTTTGACTGACCTGAGCTATGATTTCTCTGTCTTTCTAGAGTATGCCATGTGATTTATATATATGTGCTTTGTATACATGACATACTGTGGGATTGGGATTTTGTAATTGGAGGAAGTGATTGATCTGTTAGGGTCGTATGGGTCACCCGAGACGACTGTGGACCCACCGATTTGATTGTTAGGGTCTACGGGTCGCCCGAGACGACTGTGGACCCATCGATTTGATTGTTATGGTCGTACGGGTCGCCCAAGACGACTGTGAACCTACTGACGTCTTTAAGTCGCTTATATTCTGGCAGCTCTACTGCGATATCAGTTAATTCCGCAACCGGTGCTAATATTGGTGTGCTAGGTGGGTGGGTCGATTTTATCCCCACATGGTGTGTTGGTTGCGATGGGCTTAGGCCCACTGAAACTATACTGTGACTGAATAGGGCTCAGGCCCAGACTACTTCTGAATTCTATTTATCTGACTGACTGTTTTTATATTAGGGGATTACACACTGAGTTTTCGTAAACTTACCCCATTTTTTTAATTGTGTAGGCAATCCCCAGCCTTAGACGGATCGGAGCTGTGAGGGACTCTAAGATGGCCACACAACTACTTCTATTTTTCCATTAAGTTAGTCATAAGTACTTTATTTTGGTATGGTTTGTAATAAGGCCTCTTAAAGTTTTCGAATTTTAAATTTTAGGTTTGGTTTTAGTTTAACTTATATCTGTTAGAAGTAAATCGCGGATTTTCCAAAATGATTACTATTTTGAAAACACTACGTTACAACAACTGTTTTCGGTTATCACGTTTCCACAACGTTTTTAAAAAGCTTCCGCAGTTGAAGGAAATTTTGAAGGAAATTAATAACGTTTTAAAAGTGAACAACCTTTTTCAATGCACCCCGTTTTGAAAATAAACGAACGCAAGTACACAAGTTTTAAATGGCGAGAATTTTTTTAGTATTAAGAAGGGTTTTCAATGAAAACACGGTTGTTTTTTAATATTAAGAAGGGTTTTCAATGAAAACACGGTTTTCAAAAAACACCTCAATGTGGCACGCCAGATTCGGGCCTAACTTCTGGGTCGGGTTTGGGGTGTTATAATTTATGCCATGTATCATTCTCCATTAAGAAATGTATATGGACATGTACTTAACACACCATACAAACAACCACATGAATCACATTGAAAGCTTGAATTCTTGAAGGTTCTAGAATGCTCTTTTTATGCACGAATTCAGTAATGGATGGTCACTTAAGGCCCATACAAATAGACACCTGCACAAGTATAAATAGGCATCAATCACTTGTATCTCTCACAATCATATTCAACAAAGAAAAATAACTAAAGGATTAGACACTTGACTCACATACATATAGCATATGAACACAAAACACACACACACATATGCTATAATAATTAACAAATTAGCGAATTAGATAAACACAAGACATATGATAATACACATGATAAAGTTTGTGGAATTAAATTAAAATGAAAGCTTATTAAAAAGAAATAAATATTGAAATGTTTATAATTCTTAAAGAGGATGAATATTCAACTCAGGCCCATTAGAGCAAACATCCATCATTTGAGCAACATGGTCCTCCACAGGGTTTGGACTTGGATTCAACCCATTTTCACCATGTTCCAATTTATCAGGTCCAGACTTGGGCTTGGTGTTTGGGCTCAAATCAGCTATCTTGTGGACTCCTTACAGTTACCTTGTTCAGAGCACCTTAAGCCATACCACTTTCAATGGCTTAACGAGTGTTTCGAAGTGCGAGTCACAAAGCAGTCATTGATTACCTTTAAGCTTGGGAATTATGAGGATGAGGTATGGTAAAATGTGGTACCCATGCATGCTGCCAACTTACTTCTTGGAAGGTCATGGCAATTTGATCATGATGTGATGCACTATGGTAAACAAAATGGGTATTCCCTTATCTTTAGAGGGGAAAAAAATACATATTGGCCCCTTTAGCGCACAAAGATGTGTACAAAGATCAACTAAAAATGATGAAATTCTGTGAATGGATTAAGGGGAAAAGTAAAATTGAAAAGATAAGAGCGAAAAGAGGCTATTAGTGTTAGATTATGCCCAAAGACCAATCATGAGATGATTGTAATAACATACTTATTTTACCTTGTTTATTAATATAAGGCATAACCATTATTATTTTAGTTTATTTTTTGTGTATATAAATAAACTATTTTATAATAATGTCCTGAGAATAATATGATTATTCTTAAAACGTCTTTAGTCGAGTATTATTGTGGGCTTGGACAACAATAATGCATTAAGACTAACATGCACTTGATTGATGACAAAGTGTTGTCATTGACATGAGATGTCAAAATCAATACATGAGTATGTATGTTAGAGAACAACATATTAGACTAACTCGCTATGAGTATGTTTCTTGGATTATTATTCAATAGTCACAACATTACTCATAGTGATTACTATGTATATGATCCTTAGACTTGAGATCATCATTATCCCAACATCGTGAGTCGTATATTTTGATATAGTCAAATGTCCACCTTAATTGGTTGTTATATAAAGGTTGATGTTGGATATACTACAATCTATGCAGTGGGATATGGTTGATCAATAGAATTTGTCCTTCCTAAATAATGGGAGTAATATCTCAGGCCACTTGATTGAGTGAGACTAGAAATGCATGGCCATACTCGAATAAGTTGATATGAGATATCATACTTATTTGTTTTTCATAGTCTACTTAGGATACCAAGAAACATTAGATGGAGTATGCAAGTGTAACTATTCCATGACTTGTGTCCATTCTAGATGTAAAGGACAAAAGGATTTAATACATGAAGGTTTAATCACAGAGAGGTTATGTCGAATCATGACTTCTTGTAACTTAGGTAGCAATGATGCATTGCTAGATGCCACTCATTGTTTGTAATATTAGAATCATTCTAGTATTACTGCTAACATTACAAGAACCTACAAGGTCGCCCTATAGTTGAAACAAACGGAATCCAAACATAGTTTATCTTGTGTTTAGCTGTCAACATGAATTAAATTGATTATAAAATAAATTTAATTGGGCAGTTATATATTGAACGAATTATATGTACAAGTATGTTGTACACATAATGAAAAATATAGTTAAATTAATATATGAATTTGATTCGTATAAAATTTAGCTAAAAAATAATTTATTGAAATCCTTGTTATAATTATTGTAATTAAAATTTAGGATTGAATATTATTATAATTACTATAATGGTAATTTTTTTTGGTCAAACATGATTATAATTATGGTAATTATAATATTTGATTAATTATTATGATTTGATTCATATCAAAATATTAATGATTCCCGAATTAGGAAATATAGGGTTTTTGAGAAAAACCTAATATACCTGATATAAGGGATGTGTGAGGTTTAGCAGCTGTCAAGTAATTTTTTTCTCAGAAAAAGTTTTAGCGAGTGCTTACCGTTCGTTGTCACACCAGGTGGATTACGTAGAGGTCGAAGCATTTTCATAGTGGCTTGGAATCGACATACAATTGTGTAGTTAGCTTCTTTGATTTTTTAGACAATTAAAGGTAATCATTCATACCCTTTTCACCTTGATTCGTTCCTTGCACATGGATCCCTTGATGTGATCGCTGAATTTAATTTTTTGCTGCGCTATGGGGTGTATCGGTGATCCAACAATTAGTGATAAAAGTCAAAATACAAACGGCCCAATGGTGAGTGAACCTTCTAGTGGTAAAAATAGAGTGCTAAATTTATTTGCAAGTATAAAAGATGTGAGGAGAGCCCTATTACACAAACAACCTTGTATCCTTGTGAGATTTAGGCAAATTTATTTATCTTTAGCTAACCTGAACAATTTTTTACCTAGTGTCTTTACATCTCTTTTGTAGGATTATGAGGATGTTTTCAATGAGGCACCTACAGGTTTACCACCTTTGTGAGGCATTAAGCACCAAATTGACTAATTACCCAGTGCAACCATTCCAAACCATCCAGCTTATTGAAGCAATCTCGAGGAGAGAAAGGAGTTACAAAGGCAAGTGGAACAGCTATTACAAAAGGGGTACATTAGAGAAAGTTTGAGCCCTTGTGTCGTACCTCTCCTTTGGTGCCTAAGAAGGATGGTTCATTCTGAATGTGTGTTGATTGTTGTCCAATCAAAAAAATAATGGTAAAGCATAGGCATCCAATCCCTAGACTTGACATCATGCTTGATGAGTTACACGGTTCAACATGTTTTACTAAAATTGATTTAAAAAATGGTTATCATCAAACTCGCATGAGGGAAGGGGACGAATAGAAAAAAAACTTTTAAAACTAATTTTGGATTGTATGAGTGGCTTTATATGCCTTCCAATCTAACTAATGCACCTAGTACTTTTATGAGATTAATGAATCATGTTTTAAGGCCTTATTTGGGTAAATTTGTGGTGGTATATTTTGATGATATTCTATTTTACTCAACTTCTTTAGATGATGATGTTTCCATGTTAAATCTATTTTGGACATTTTGAGAATTGAAAAGTTATTTTCCAACCTTGATAAATGCACTTTTTTATTGTGATAAACTAATATTTTTAGGTTTTATAATAAGTGCTCAAGGTATTCATGTCGATAAGGACAAAGTAAAGGTAATTAGGGAGTGACCCACTCCTAAATCAATTACCGAGGTGAGATCTTTCCATGGTTTAGCAAGTTTTTATATACGTTTTGTGAAGGATTTCTCCACTATTGCTGCCTTATTAACTGAGGTTATTAAAAATTTTATGGGTTTTATGTGGGGAGAAGCTCAGGAAAAGGCTTGTCAAGCCTTAAAGGATAAGCTATATTCTGCTCCAAGTACTGGAATTAATGCCGCGTTGATGCAATAAAAAAATGCCAAGAGTATATTTTAGTGAAAAACTGAATGGGGTGCAATTAAACTACTCAACTTACGACAATAAGTTGCTTGCATTAGTTCGAGCTCTACAACTTTGGCAATTTTACTTACTGCCACATGAGTTCATTATCCATACGAATCATGAATCCCTAAAATGGTTAAAGGGACAAGGTAAGTTGAGCAAAAGACATGCTCGATGGATAGAATTCATAGAGACATTCCCTTATGCAATTAAATACAAAGCAGGTAGAGAAAATGTAGTTGCTGATGCCTTATCTCGTAGATATTATTTGATAACTATATTAAATGCTAAAGTCTTAAGGTTTGAACATATTAAAGATTTATACTTAAATGATATTGATTTTTCAAATATTTTTCCAATTATGGGAATGGTGCCTTTAACAAGTTTAATCTTGTAGATGGGTGTCTTTTTCGCCTAAACAGGTTATGTGTTCCATAATGTTCCATGAGAGAGTTGTGAATTTGCGAGGCACATAGTGGGGGTTTAATGGGACACTTTGGTGCCACCAAAACTGTCATGGCCCGAATTTTGGGCCTAGAAGTATTGGGCCTTGTGTCTGGATCAGTAAGGAGGCTGTACATAAGTGTTTAATTGTGCAAGAAAATGACATAATTAGATGTCTGCTCAAGTGGTTAAGGCACCTGAGAGGAGTTGGAAAAGTCCTGGGTTCAAACCTGGACTTTGGCCTTTAGACCTCTTAATTAATTGAAGTTAAAATGTGACACAAGAAGGGCTTGTGGCCTAGTGGCAAGTGGCGTGTTGGGTATCTATGAGGTCAGAGGTCCAAATCCTGGGATAAGCATTGGAGAGTTTATTTTGCTTCTTGAGCTGGGAAGGTGGAAGAGTTAGACTGAAACACTGTTGATGAGGTGTTTGATTTGGTCATAGAGAGATTGTAGGAGAAAATCGTGGAGAGGATTAAGGGAGAGTATTGTGGAGAGAATCAAGGAAATTCAAAAGTGGGTGTGTTGTAGCCGAACAAGGAGTCTGAGCATGCAAATTTGGCTAGGAGGGGGTTTCTGAGTGTTTTCTCTGCTTTTGTTCAGTTTTGGGCACTTTTTAGGTGTGTCAAATTTCCTTGCTGAGGGGTTTTCCTCATTTTGATCAGTTTTGTCACTGATTTTAGGACTCCCAATTCCTGTTTCCTTTCTTTTCTCTCTGAGTGCTGAAATTGCAATACTACTCGTGCATCTTTTTGTTTGGTACCTGCTGTTCTTCTCTGACAATTGACCATTTCCTTTCTTCCTCTTTTGCACCAACATCTGTCGAAACCTCTTTTCTTCTCTATTCTTTTTACAAGTTTCGACCAACCCCTTCTTACCTATTGAATCTTTCGGCCAAACCTACCACCATAGTCTTGGGATTCTTTCTCTACTTCGGTTTGTGATCAAAAGCTCCCCCTCTCTGTTTTGTTTCTGCAACGGATCTATTAATCGGTAAGTCTCTCGATTCCTTTCAGTACTCTCTTTTACTATTTAAGCCAAATGGTGCGATCCTTATGATTGCTTCCTCTCTTGTGTATGTCCTTTCGGGTTCTAGAACTTCCGATGGGTGAAGAAGGTGCTAGTAATAAAGCAATGGCAAAGGTACCGACTGAGGTTGAGCGTGTAGCCTCTACTCCCAAGTTCAAGAGGCATGCGGTGTCGGCTATTCGGGACTTTCCGCCAGGATGGGGAAGGGTGTGCACCAAACTCTAGTTCAAGTCGACTAATCATAGTCGACCAATCTAGTCAAGGTAAGTGGTAGTTGACCTATCGGTTAAGTGGTTGTTAAGAGTTTTTCTAACACTATTTGATAAGTGATTAACTGAATGTTATGTTTGAATATAGGTTCTGACGATCATGAATTTTTAGTACTCTGCATGATCAAGTGTGTAACAGTACCTTGTATTCGATAGTCGGCGAGAAAGCTGATAGAGTGTGTGCAATTGTATGCGGTATTCGATGATTGGATGAAAAGCCGAAAGTATGTGTTGTTTACACTACTATGATTGTAGATCGGCAAAATGCCGAAAAGCCAGAAATATGGCGTATAATGCCACACGAACGTGCGATCGTGCTCATGGTGAACTGAGCCCATGAACATGGGCGTTAGTCTGTAGAGGCCACCACGAGCGCTCTCATGGTATTGGGCTATTCTGGGCCTCGTTAGGCCGAAATGGATTGTGTGGGCCCAGTGGGCTTCTGGGCCCACACGGATAAAATGTATGTGATGTGGTAAATAGTGTTTGGACTGTAACATTTGCATAACTGTGGCTATTTCTGGGCTAAATGGGCCACATGACTGTGTGGGCCCACTTGGGCTGAGTAATGGGCCTTAGGCCCATTTACATCGTTGGGACATTTTAGGTTACTTAAGTCACTCAAGGCGACGGTGAACCTTCTGTTGGGTCGCTAAGACCTCGATTTATGAAATTAGTAAAATACCCTCAATTTATGAAATTACCAAAATACCCCCGATTAGTGAAATTACCGAAATACCCTCGGTTTGTGAAATTACCAAAATACCCCTATACGGTAGAATTACCGAAATACCCCTGTAGGGTAGAATTACCAAAATACCCCTAAAGGGTAGGATTTTCGAAATAACCTTATAGGGTAAAATGACTGTTTTGCCCTTGTGGGTAAATACTGACTTAGACTATGAATTTGACTGTTTTGACTGTGATTGTATGACTGTGTTTTAACTGACTTGACTGTGGGCGTGTGACTGATATGCTTTTAATATATGTTTAAATGACTGACTGAGCATGGCAATTTTGCATACACGTGTAATGATTGAGCATGACATACACGACATATTGCATGGGGTTGGGACATTGATACGGAGGAAGTTCTGATAGGGTCACACGATTTGCATGAGATGACTGTAGATCCAGTATTGATCTGTTAAGGTCTCATGGGCCGCATGAGACAACTGTGGACCGACGGATGGCTTAAAGCTGCGTAATCTGATTATGGCTCTGTGCCAAGCTAAATATGGCTTTGTGCCAATCATATTTACCAGTGGCTATGTGCCTAACATATATATTGATGACTCTGTGTCAATCATAATTACCAATGGATGTGTGCCGGTTATATTACCGTCTCTGATGGCTATGTGCCAAACTTATGACATTTATCGATAGCTTTGTGCCATCCTAATTATGGCTCTGTGCCATCCTGATTATGGTTTATAACTATTTTGTCTACGGCGCTGAGTCGTTCTGTTGAGTTAGTGTCGCAATCGATGCTAAGCTTCGTGTGTTGGCTGGGTGGGTCGATTTTATCCCCACGTAAGTGTAGGGTTGGTACGGGTGGTGTGTTGGCTGGATCAGGGTGGGAAGCATCCTCATACTATTGCATATCTGTTTATGAGATCTGTCACTGTACTGGGCTTAGGCCACTTGTTCTGTTATTGGTATTGGGCTAGGCTCAATTGATTCTGTTATGGGCTGTGACCCAAATGATATTGCAGTGGGCTTTGGCCCACGTATGCTCTGAACTGGATTGTACTGTTACTGTTAAAGGGCTTTGGCCTAGACTGTTTCAGCTTCAGTTTTTGTATACTAACTGTTACTCTATGATCGTTGAAATCAGAGTTTTAAAAATTTATAATGAATGTGATCGAACCTGGAAACTAACTCTGATAGTGATTAAAGGCAAGTGTACCTATCGAACAGTAGTATAGCTTAGGCAAGACCGGATTGTCGAACCCAAAGGAACTAAAAGTACTAATACTAACTTTCTTTTTATTATTTAGCCTTAAAGATATAGTGAAGTTGCTTTAATCTAAATTAACGACTACTAAGCTAAAGACACAAGACAAAAAGAACAAATTGGGAAATAACTTGACGAAAAACTCAGTTGATTACGACGATACCCTTAGGAAGAATCCACCTAGACTTCACTTGTCATTTAACACTGAACCATATGATTTCTTTTACTTAGCTTGATCCGTAGGACTCCCTAACCTATATTAAACCCTCTCACGAGGCGAATAACGTCTAACCCTAGGTTAATTAGTGGAACTCTCGTTCTCTTATAATAACCCCCTAGAATAGCAATAAATCGATCAATGGATTCCCATATTAGGTTTCACCCTAATCCAGCAAAATCTCGTAACTCTCTATCTCTAGGCGTTCGATCAACTCCGCTTAATTATGTTAGATCTACTCTTAGGCAGGGTCTATTCCTCCTCCACCTAAGCACATCAGATTTGGATTAAGCAACATAATTAAGAACAAACAAAGTAATTATCATATAATTCAGAAATCAAATAACAAAATTCATCTAGGTTTCATCCCCTTCAGGTATCTGAGGGGTTTAGTTCATGACAAATAAATAAAACATCTCAAGAGAAAAGATAAAACAAAACATAAGAAATCCCTAAAACTCCCTGAAGGAATTGAAAGAGAAATTCGTCGTCTTGAGTATAACTCTGGCTTCTTGGGATGGATCAACTGGCTATCTTCGAGTGATTCCCTCAACTCTGACCTTTCCGGCTTGGCTCTTTGGCCTAGCTTCGATGCTTTCGGCTTCTGCCGAACTCCCCTTTCAAGTTGCCCCCTAAGGTGTTTATATAGACTTTGTGATGCCTTACTTGGCCCCTAAGTATCCTAATTTAAGTAGAATTCCTAATAGGGTGTTTGAATAGGCTTTGGAATGTGTTTCTTTGCCTCCAAGTATCCTTTCCCGAATGAAATTGCTTTTTTCACTAACAGGGACACGTCCATGGCACACGCCTGTGTGGATCCTGGCCAGGCCGTGCTCGGACTTTTAATGAGGCACGGCCGTGTTAGCTTTGGGCCAGGCCGTGTCGATTTCTCTCTTGGCCAAATTTGGTCCATTTTAAGCTCGTTTCTCGTTCTTTTCATCCTTGGGTGCTTTCCTGAGTATAAAACATGAAAAGAAAGGATTAAGAGCACCTTTTTACATAAATTGGAGGATAAGTCATCCAAAAACAAGCTAAATATGGGATTAAAATATGTTATAATTACGGTTTATCAAATACCCCAACACTTAAGCTTTTGCTTGTCCTCAAGCAAAATTCTCAACTTACAATTAAAACGAACTTCCTTGATTCATAACATTCATCAATAGTGTTTCATCATAATTCAAATATAATTCATACATGGAAAATTCGACTCAAAGAGTCTTAAAAATTCAAACAATCTAAGTCATAGTTTTTATAGTATGAAAACATAGGTGTTTCCCCTTACCTGAATAATTACCTCTGATTCAAAATTGACAAGAGTTGACATCCTCACTATAGATTCACTCAAATCACTCAAAGTGTTTAAGGTTCAAAATTAAGCACTCAATAAGTCGAACATGAAAAGTTAATCCCATAGGCTTGCATGAAAATCAAATCTCCACCACTGTAAAATGAGATGATACACAAATCAAAAGGTCTTTAGCAGGGTTGTAATGGGGCTTAGGTTAAGGGTATGGATAGAGGCTGAATTAGAAGGTTAGAATCGAGATTGACCTGACGATTTACCTAACTAGAAACACGAACTAATGATAAGTAATTGCATCAAATGAAAATTTGTAATACTAATACTCTAATACGAGCTTTTTCTTCAAGACTTGAAATTTAATGCATAAGCTCACTTAACATAGAACTAATTAATGAATATACTTCGTCGTTTTTTTTAAGAACAAACTAAGTAATAAAGGATAAATTCAACTTACTGAAATAATATAATTAGGCAACTAATCAAGTCAAATTTCAATATAAGGGTAGTCAAGGAATAGTGATAACAAATACAAAGGGTTTTGGGTTAAAATTAGTGGGTAAGCCAATAAAAAGGGTTGTTAGGATTAAACGGGGTTCACTAGGGGTTAATTGTGGAGGTAGGCTTTTTGTGGAGTAAGTGGGTTAAAACCTTGGTGCCTTTATCATCTCTATATATCAAATAATAGGTGTGGTCTCGACAAGTATAATCAATACAAGTTCTAGAATAACAAATCAATGTTGACAAACTCATAATCAATAAAGTGAAAAAGAAAAAGAATATATGCTCTATAAGGCTCAAAAGCTCACAAAAATTATAGGTTTTTGATGTCAACCTCGTAAATTTCAAACTTCAAAGTGATATTCAAATTCAGGTAGACAACCTAGAAATTTTTTTTTTTAATTTTTGAAAAATACACTTATCATGCTCGATTCTCTAGTATTCTTTAAATTTAATCATCAATGCACAATTATCAATGACTTACTCTAAAATAGATCAATAAAATTCATAAATCAAAGGAAATTTCATTCTAGTCATAACATGATAAACTTACTTTTCGAACAAGGCATAATTCAGGTATTTTCAAAGAATACTATAGTTAACCCCCCCACACTTAAGATGTACATTGCCCTCAATGTACAAAGGTAGATAATAACAAAATAATCATAAAAATCATAAGATGGGGAGAGAAGTGAAACTTCCTGAATTTTGGATGAAGTTAATGAAAAGAAATCAGATAGGATTGGAGGTGAACGTGGGGAAGCGTCTCGAACCGTTTGAAATTGAATCCTCGAAGCAGTCGGCCTGATTTTATTGTATCCTAAGCTAAATCTAAATATCATAAAGAATAAGAAGAAGAAAATAAAATAAAATAAAGTAAAAAAAATAATGAAATGAAAATAAAATAAAAATAAAAATAAAAATAAATAATGGAAAATGAAAGACAACTAGAAAAAGGGAGAATGAGGTTTAAATAGAGATGTAGCCCGTGTTTTGGGATTTTGAATTTTGGGTACGTTCAGGGTGTTCGGGCACGGCCGTGGGTGTAGTGACATGCCCGTGTCTTTCTTCACACGGTCATTTAATACGGGCGTACTCCTCCCGTGTTCGATAAGTCAGAATGTTGGCACGGTTGGAAGGCACAGCCGTGTTTAGCCTGTGCTTAACAAGTCAGTAACCTCGCATGGGGCACCGGCATGGGCGTGGACTATTATCGCCACCCGTGTTGGGAAAAAAAATTTTCTATGCCGTGCACGGCTACTGGCACGCCCATAGTTCATCCCCTGGCTTCCACACGGCCACGGGCACTCCTGTGTGTAGGGCCGTGTGGCCTAGAAATCTGCTCTTTTGTTAGTTTATGGTTAGGTGCTAAAAGGAAAAAGAAAAGAAAAAAATAAAAAAATAAAAAATGTAAAAATGGGGTTAGTGCTCGGGTTGCCTCCCGAGAAGCGCTCGTTTATAGTCTTAAGCTAGACTTTACCTCTCATTCGTATGGTCATGGTGGTTTAAGGAGGTGAAAATCCTTTCTCATGCGATCACTTCGGTTATGGATATATAGTTTAAGTCGAGTAATGTTTACCTCAAAAGTGTCAAATTTAGGATTGCTTACCTCAACTGTGCCGTATAGGAAGACACTAAGTACCTCAAAAGTGATTTCTTCATTTGTCTTAAGGTCTGAATTGGTGATTCGAGGGTCTTCCTCATTCAACAATACCTGATCTCCTACTTTAAAGTGATTCGTTGTTCCTATCAGCTCGTCTGGGGGCTCCTTCGGTTTCACTTCGTGTGGTTCCAGTTCTTCTTTAAATTGTGTTTTCCACGCTTCTAGTTTGTCGACCCTAAGGCTTCGTTCCTCATATAATTCTTCTTTGTTGGCACGATGTCTAAGATCTAGCTCAGCTAGGTGATTTCGTGATGCTTCCTGTAAAGAAGGTTGAACCAAATGGTTATCAATAAAATTAACATTCGTACCTTTATTACTCGATGTCCTAGCTGAGTCAAGAGCTTGAAGAGTGACTGTTTCGTCGTCTACACGAAGTGTGAGTTCACTGAATTCTTCCTCTATGTGGTCTTTCTTTATTGCATCAGGATATGGCACACGAGGTTGGTATTCTATAATTACCGGTTTTGGTAAATCATGGCATACCTTAGCCTTACCTTCACTTACCACAGGTTCTTACCTTGGGTCTAACAATTCACTATTATGAGCTTGTACGGCTTGGGGCCCATGATTCGGCTCAAGTTTGTAGCCTTGTGGTGTTTCCTGTGGTGAAAGTTGAACAATTTGATTATCAACTGAATATACTTTCTCACCTTCATCACTTGATGTCCTGGCCGAGTCAAAAGCTTGTAGACTGATTGATTCGTCACCTACACGAAGAATGAGTTCTCCTGTACCAACATCAATTTTAGTCCTGGCAGTTGCTAGAAAGGGTTTTCTTAAAATTAAAGGAATCGAGTCATCGTCATTCATGTCTAAGACAACAAAATCTACTGGGAATATGAATTTATCAATTTTGATTAGAACATTTTCTATTATACCCCTAGGAATTCTGATAGTTTTATCAGTTAACTGAATGCTCATCCTAGTTTGTCTGGGTTTCCCTAGACCTAGTTGTTTAAACATTTTATAAGGCATAACATTGATGCTTGCCCCTAAATCAGCTAAAGCATTATCAATAGATAAACTACCAATTAAACATGGAATTGTAAAACTCCCTGTGTCTTTTTGCTTCTGCGGTAGTCTGTTCTGTAACATTGCTGAGCATGCTGCGTTTAATTCCATGTGGTGCTCCTCGTCTAATTTGCGTTTGTTTGTCAAGAGCTGTCTTAAAAATTTCCTCGAGTCTGGCATCTGAAAAAGAGCTTCAAGAAGAGGTAAGTTAATATGTAATTTCTTTAAAAGTTTAAGAAACTTACCGAATTGTTCTTCTGAATCGTCTCTTTTCATTGCTTCGGGATAAGGTATGCGAGGCTGGTACTCTTTGATTACCAGTTTTGGCTTTTCTTGTGTTACCTCTATTTTACCTTCGTCTACCTTGTTTCCTGGTATTGCATTGGGTTCATCTAACCCTTTACTGTCCTGAGCGGTGATGGCTTGATTTTGCTCCTTAGGGTTAATCTCCGTGTTACTAGGTAAACGCCCTTGCGGTCGTTCTGTCATCAGCTTTGCAAGTTGTTCGACTACATTAGTGACTTCCTTGACTGGCTTAGTAATTTCCATGATTCGGCTCTCGTTGCTTTTGATTGTTCTCTTAGTTTCTTGGAAACGTTTTTTTGTGTCTGCCGAAAATTTTGTCAGCATCTCTTCAATGTGCGAATCCTCTTCCTGTTGGTGAGGTGGTTGTTGAAAGTTTGGAGGAAGTTCCGGTCTTTGGCTATTTTGATCATCCCACGAGAAATTGGGATGGTAACTCCAACCTGCGTTATAAGTGTCAGTATAAAAATTATTTTGTGGTCTAGAATAGTTACCCATATAGTGAGCTTGCTCGTTTTCCATGCCATATCCGTATGGTGGGTACTCAGGATTCGTCACTCCTCCTAGATTCGAGTCATATTGCATTATTGATTGTACCTGTGAGGAACTATACAAACCACCAATCTTTTTATTCATCATCTCTAGCTGGTTAGATAACCTGGTGACCACGTCAAGGTTGGAGACACTGACGACTTTTGTTGGCGTTGTCTTCATAACTTGCCACTGATAGTTATTTAGTGCCATCTCCTCTAAACTAAAATTACCTGTCAAAGCAAAGAAAAATTAGCAAAGTAAAAATAAAAAAAATAAAAAAATTGCAATAATAAAATAAAAAATGGCTAAAGTAATAAAAATTAAGCTTTCCTAATATTTTAGTTCCCCGGCAACGGCGCCAAAAACTTGATCGCTGAAATCAGAGTTTTAAAAATTTGTACTGAATGTGATCGAACCTGGAAACTAGCTCTGACAACGATTAAAGGCAAGTGTACCTATCGAACAGTAGTATAGCTTAGGCAAGGCCGGTTTGTCGAACCCAAAGGAACTAAAAGTACTAATACTAACTTTCTTTTTATTATTTAGCCTTAAAGATATAGTGAAGTTGCTTTAATCTAAATTAACGACTACTAAGCTAAAGACACAAGAAAAAAAGAACGAATTGGGAAATAACTTGACGAAAAACTCAGTTGATTACGACGATACCCTTAGGAAGAATGCACCTAGACTTCACTTGTCATTTAACACTGAACCATATGATTTCTTTTACTTAGCTTGATCCGTAGGACTCCCTAACCTATATTAAACCCTCTCTCAAGGCGAATAACGTCTAACCCTAGGTTAATTAGTGGAACTCTCGTTCTCTTATAATAACCCCCTAGAATAGCAGTAAATCGATCAATGGATTCCCATATTAGGTTTCACCCTAATCCGGCAAATTCTCGTAACCCTATCTCTAGGCGTTCGATCAACTCCGCTTAATTATGTTAGATTTACTCTTGGGCAGGGTCTATTCCTCCTCCACCTAAGCACATCAGATTTGGATTAAGCAACATAATTAAGAACAAACAAAGTAATTATCATATAATTCAGAAATCAAATAACAAAATTCATCTAGGTTTCATCCCCTTAAGGTATCTGAGGGTTTAGTTCATTGCAAATAAATAAAACATCTCAAGAGAAAAGATAAAACAAAACATAAGAAATCCCTAAAACTCCCTGAAGGAATTGAAGGAGAAATCCGTCGTCTTGAGTATACCTCCGGCTTCTTGGGATGGATTTACTGGCTATCTTTGAGTGATTCCCTCAACTCTGACCTTTCCGGCTTGGCTCTTTGGCCTAGCTTTGATGCTTTCGGCTTCTGCCAAACTTCCCTTTCAAGTTGCCCCCTAAGGTGTTTATATAGACTTTGTGATGCCTTACTTGGCCCCTAAGTATCCTAATTTAAGTAGAATTCCTAATAGGGTGTTTGAATAGGCTTTGGAATGTGTTTCTTCGCCTCCAAGTATCTTTTCTCGAATGAAATTGCTCTTTTCAACGACAGGGACACGGCCATGGCACACGCCCGTGTGGATCGTGGCCAGGCCATGCTCGGACTTTTAATGAGGCACAGCCGTGTTAGCTTTGGGCCAGGCCGTGTCGATTTCTCTCTTGGCCCAATTTGGTCTGTTTTAAGCCCATTCTCGTTCTTTTCATCCTTGGGTGCTTTCTTGAGTATAAAACATGAAAAGAAAGGATTAAGAGCACCTTTTTACATAAATTGGAGGATAAGTCATCCAAAAACAAGCTAAATTGGGATTAAAATATGTTATAATTATGGTTTATCACTCTAGTAAGGGGATTACATACTGAGTTTTCATAAACTCACCCCATTTTTAACTGTGCAGGTAATCCCCAACGTTAGGAGGATCGGTGCTGCGAGGGACTCGGAGGTGACCACACGACTGCGGTTGTTATGCTTTGGACTAACATAAACTCCGTTTTGGGTTTTAATTTCTGTAATAATGCCTCTCTGGATTTAATTTTCAAATTGGGATTTTGTTACGTTTTATATATGTTAGACGTATACGAGTTTTCAACACAATTACTATTTTTTTTTAAAAACATAAGTTTTAAACTTCTTTACCTTAAATTAGCTTCCGTAACTAAAAGACGTTTTTAACGAAGTTAATAACGATTTAAAAAGTGATTAACTTTTCAATGAATCATGTTTTGAAATTGAACAAATGTAAACTGAGTCTTTAGAATTTAAATATTAAGGAGGGTTTTCAATGAAAACATGGTTTTCGAAAAACACTTTAATGTGACACACCAGAATCGGCCATCACGTCTAGGCCGCGTTTGAGGTGTTACATTTAGTGGTATCAGAGTCGAGTTGCAAAACTCAGCTGTGGATTGGGTCTTTTAAATTTGAATTTCTGAAAGTATTGTTTCAAAAAGGGTTGAAACGGTTTGAAGTTCTGAAATGTTGTATTGACCATTTTTTTGAAAGTGTGGTACACCGAGTCTCCGGTGCCGAATCCGTAAGTTTTTGAAACTGTTGTTTGTTTTCGTTGAAAAGTAGTAGATAGATATTAGACTATATTGCTACACTTAATGTTAGAATTTAAATATTAAGGAGGGTTTTCAATGAAAACATAGTTTTCGAAAAACACTTCAATGTGACACACCATAATCGACCATAACGTTTAGGCTGGGTTTGGGGTGTTACAAAAACACTAGATATTCTACAAGAACATTTTTATTGGCCGCACATGAAGAAGGACGTTGAAAAGGTATGTTATAAATGTATTGCTTGTAAATAAGCAAAATCAAAGGTAAATGCCTCATGGGCTTGATCGCGTGTCAGAGTCTTAAAATTTATAAAAAGAATGATCGAACCTAAAAACTAACTACGACAATGATTTTTGAGGCAAGCGCACCTATCGAACAGTAGTATAGTTTAGGCAAGACCGGAATGTCGAACCCAAAGGAACTAAAAGTACTAATACTAACTCTCTCTTTATTATTTAGCCTAAGAATTAAAGGATTTGTTTATCTAATCTAAAATTAACTAATAACTAAACTAAAGATGCAAAGACAAAGAAGAATGAAATTGGAAAATAACTTGAGAGAAAACCTATTAATTAAGACGACACCCAAGGAAGAATCCACCTAGACTTCACTTGTTATCTAACTCTGAACCAGACGATTTATTCACTTGACTTGATCCGTAAGATTCCCTAAGTTATATTAATCCCTCTCTCGAGGCGACTAACGTCTAACCCTAGGTTGATTAATTGAAATCTCTTTCTAATTAAAACCCCTAGAATTGCATTAACTCGATCTATGGACTCCCATATTAGGTTTCACCCTAATCCAGCAAAATCTCGTCACCCTATCTCTAGGAATGCGATCAACTCCGCTTAATTATGCTAGATCTACTCTTAGGCAGGGACTTTTGCTCCTCCACCTAAGCACATCATACTTGAATTAATATCCCGGAAATATCAACACAAGAATTAAGAACACATAATTAAGAACAAGTCAAATATTTATCATATAGTTCAGCAAATGATAACAAGATTCATCTTAGGTTTCATCCCCTCAGGTATCTAAGGGTTTAGTTCATAACAATAAAAGTAAACATCTCAAAAGAAAAGATAAAACAAAACATAAGAAATCCCTAAAATCCCCTGAAGGAATTGAAGGAGAGATCCTCCGTCTTGAGTATAATTCTGACTTCTTGAGATGGATCAACTGGCTATCTTCGAGTGATTCCCACAAATCTGACCTTTCTGGCTCAGCTCATTAGCCTAGCTAATCGCCCTCTTCTAGGTTATACTTAGGGTGTTTATATAGGCTTTTGAGATAGGTTTCTTTGCCCATAAGTATCCTTTTCCGAGTGAAATTACTCTTTTCCACGACAGGGACACGGCCATTGCACACGCCCGTGTGAGTCGTCTTTAGGTCGTGTTCAGACTTTTAATGAGGCACAGCCGTGTGGTCTTGGGCCCAGGCCGTGTCGATTTCTATTTTGGCCCAATTTGGTCTATTTTAAGCCTGTTTCTCGTTCTTTTCATCCTCCGGTGCTTTCCTGGGTATAAAACATGAAAAGAAAGGATTAAGAGCACCTTTTTACATAAATCAAAGGATAAATCATCCAAAAGCATGCTAAATGTGAGCTTAAAATATGTTACTTTTACGGTTTATCAAATACCCCCACACTTAAGGTTTTGCTTGTCCTTAAGCAAAATTCTCAACTCACAATTAAAACGAACTTCCTCGATTCATAATATTTATCAATAGTGTTTCATCATAATTCATAGATAATTTATACATGGATAACTTAACTCAAAGAGTCCTAAAGATTCAAATAATCAAAGTCATAATTTTTTATAGTATGAAAACATAGGTGTTTCCCCTTACCTAAATAATTACCTCTGATTCAAAATTGACAAGAGTTGACATCCTCACTAAAGATTCACTCAAACCACTCGAAGTGTTTAAGGTTCAGAATTAAGCACTCAAAAGTCGAAGATGAAAAGTTAATCCCATAGGCTTGCATGAAAATCAAATCTCCACCAAAAAAATATGAGATGATACACAAATCAAAAGGTCTTTACAGGGTTGTAACGGGGCTTAGGTTCAAGGGTATGAATATAGGCTGAATTAGAAGGTTAGAATCGAGATTGACCTGACAAATTACCTAACTAGAAATAACGGACTAATAATGAATAATTAAATCAATTGAAAACTTGTACTACTAATTATAATACTCTGATATGAGCTTCTTCTTCAATAATTGGATTTAACGTATAAGCTCACCTAATCACAAAACTAATAGTAACTATTCCTCGATTTTTTAGAACAAGTCAAATATATAATAAAGGATAAATTCAACTACTTGAAATAAAGATCATAGTCATGCAACTGATCAAATCAAATCTCGACATAAGGGTAGTCAAAAGGAATGGTGATAACAAATACAAAGGGTTTTGGGTTAATATTAGTGGGTGAGTCAATAAAAAGGTTTGTTAGGATTAAACGGGGTTCACTAGGGGGTTAATTGTGAAGGTAGGCTTTTAGTGGAGTGAGTGGGTTAAAACCTAGGTGCCTTTATCATCTCTGTATATCAAATCAAAGGTGTGGTCTCGACATGTATCATCAATGCAAGTTCTAGAATAACAAATCAATGTTGACACACTCATAATCAATAAAGTGAGCACGAAAAAGAATGTATGCTCTAAAAAGCTCAAAAGCTCACAGAAATTATGGGTATTTGATATCAACCTCATAAATTTTAAATTTCAAGGTAACATTCAGATTCGGGTAGACATCCTAACAAACTTTTTTAATTTTTGAAAAATAGACTTATCATGCTTGATTCTCTAGTATCCTTCAAATTTAATCATCAATGCACAATTATCAATGGCTTACTATAAAACATATCAATAAAAAATTATAAATCAAAGGAAATTTCATTCTAATCATAATATGAGAAACTTGCTTTTCAAACAAGGCATAATTCAGGGATTTTCAAATAGTATTATACTTAACCCCCCCACACTTAAGTTGTACATTGCCCTCAATGTACAAGGATAGGTAATAACATTTAGTAGATAATCAAAAAAGAGGGAGAGAAGTGAAACTTCCTGAATTATGGATGAGATCCTTGTAGGATGTTCCATGGCAAATGTGATGACTATGTAGAAGCGATGTTTTCGTTGCTTGAGTGATACATCAAATCTATTTACTCTGCGAAGTCATCAGTTAATTTTAATGAAGTGGTGCCATTATGGAGGCTTAGGGTTAGATAGCCAGCGATAAAGTGAGATAAAAAGTAATAATGTAACTTTCAAGTCTTAAAACAATAGATAGTATCAACATAAATAAAAATAAAAATAAAAAAATAAAAACAGAAAAAAATAAAAAGAAAAGGACTCGGAAGTCCTCTACATCATCTGGGTCTTGAGGTGGTGGTGGCGATGAGATGTGAAAATGATGACAGATCTGCTGAAGGGTGGCCTCGATGCCGTCAAATCGTCGAGCGGTGTCATTGAATTGCTGAGTACAGTAATGCTCGAACTGGGTGAGGCATGCAGAAATGTCTGATAGTGAAGCTGCTACCTGGGAGGGACGATGGCTCGGAAGTGGTGCCTCCTGTGGTGGTTGGACATCTTCAATAATGTCCTCGGGGTCCTCCTCGTCGGTGGGAAGGGCTAGTCGGTATTGTGGGGGATCAGTTCCACATCGATATTTGATCATCCTCATATGCAGCATAGTCTAGATGCCCTGAGGTACCATCTGCCCAATCAGTGTGAGGGAGGAGATCTGTGTTTCAGTGTTGAGGAGGCCAAAGTACCGAGCCAAACGTGTGATGTACGAACCCATCGATATGATCCCCCTCCTATGTTAAAAACGTAGTCGCTTGGACATGCACCACAGGTAGTAGACATCGTGAGTATTTACGACGCCGGTGCTTTTGCGTCGACCTGTAAGAGTATGAGCCAAAATAGCATGTACGTACCTTAGGGATGGGACAAGAGCCTTAGCCTTGGAACGGCTGAGGTTGTAACTGCCTCCTTTAGGGGCAATGTTGTACCAGCAGCTTACGGGGGTGCAATGAATATGGCGGTTTAGCACGTCGCAGTAACTAGGTGTGTATAAATTCTACACACACATGATATCGAAAATGCCGGAATACCGAAAAGCTGAAAGTGGCTAAATGGGCCCAGTGGGCCCTGAGGCTAAGTTTGATGAAATTGCTTGGTTTGGTTATAGGAATTGAGCTAATCATGCATATTATATGATCTGGAATTGTTTTGGGCCTAATAGCCATATGGATAAGATTTGGGCCTAATGGGCCGTAAGGATGTGATTTGGGCTTGATGGGCTTTATGGGGACGTAGACAAGTATGCTAGGGTTTAATGGACTTTAGGCCTAGTTCTAAACAACTCTTAAACCGCATAAGACTTAATCCAATAATTAAACATGTCCGTGGACAAGTCGCTGGGTTAGAGTGTGGCAACGGACATATGCATGTCTAGGATTGGATATAGGGAGAGCTTGGTACTTAAGCGGTCCTAGTGGCCCACCTCTTCTTCTCTAGAATCCTACCTGGTGCATAGTATCTGTTCACTTTAGCCGTAAGGACTTGTTAATGGGCCAAAGTTCACAACTAAAACCCGAGAGGGACCAAATATCCTTAGATTTGTAAAATTACTAAAATACCCCTGATTTGGAAATTACCAAAATACCCTTAGATTTATAAAATCACTAAAATACCCTTGATTTGAAAATTACCAAAATACCCTTAATTTGAGAAATTACCAAATACCCTAGATTTGAAAATTACCAAAATATCCTTAGATTTTCAAAATTACTAAAATACCCTTGATTTGTAAAATTACCAAAATACCCTTGATTTGTGGAATTACCAAAATATCCCTGATTTACAAAATTTCCAAAATACCCCTGTTTTACAAAATTACCTAGATACCCCTACAGAGTAGATTTACGAAAATACCCTTAGATAGTGAAATGACTAAAATACCCCTAAGTGCCGAATGTGTGAAAATGTGTATGTTGCATTCATGAAATAAATGTTGCACTTGGGTGGGTTTTGATGGTACGGAGGAAGATTTGTGGATCGCATAGTCGCTTGACAATCGTGGATCCATCGGTGGCTTTAAGCCTATTATAGCAGCTTTGCTGCAACGTTTGAGTAGTGCGGCTGCTGGTGCTACCTTTGGTGTGTAGGGATGGGTGGGTTGATATATATATCTCCACAGGTGTGTAGGGTTGGAAGGGAAATGGTGTGCAGGGTTGGATTTGGGATGGGTGCATTGCATTCATGTGACTCTGATGTGGTATGAGGTCATTTTGGGCTAAGGCCCAAGACCACTGATTTTGATAGGGCTTAGGCCCAATGTAATATTTGCATGTTGATTTGATTGCCAAGGGTCGTACACACTGAGTTTTGAAACTCACACCCTTTTTATTAAACGTTTCAGGTGATCCTCAGTAAACGACTCGACGTGGGAGAGGACTCGGAGATGGCCACACTACAAGATATTTAGAAGTTTTATTTATTTGTTTAAAAAGACATGATTTTAATTGCTTTATTTCCATTGGATGTAATAAGGCCTTGTACTCCGTTTTGACTTTGGATTTTGAGTTTTGTTGTTTCAACTGTTTACTTAATTATTAAACCTGGGTAATTTCTTATGTTTAAACATGGTTTTCGGAGTACTTAAAATAATTAAATGGGCTTTTATCACTACTTAACAAGATTCAACTATTTTGGGCTTTTAGGCCTTAAATTTAAACTTAGCAAAATTGTTTGAAATTGTGCCTTTGATGTGACATTCCCGAATTCGACCAAAATGTCTAGGCCGGGTTTGGGGTGTGACAATATAGAACGTGGCATGTAAAAGTGCTAAGGAGCCTTGATAACAAGAAGAATCGTAATATTCTAGATTTAGGGGTTATACGTTCGTGCATAATTCATGAATTAGTATAGTCTAGTGAAGGTTTGGAATTATTAGCTAAGCTAGAATAATTTTTAGTGTGGAAAATTTAGTGAAGTGGATTAAGTGAGCTTGACACTTAAGTTAATTTAAGTGTTAAATTAAAGCACATGAGGAGTTAGTGGCATAGTGGATAAGGAGCTTGAAAGGTTGCTTGAGGGAAATGGTTCGAGTAGCATGGAAAGCATTTTGAGGATTTTATTTTTGTACATCTTAGCATTAATGGTCAGTCAACTCTAATTATGATAGGTTGGACTTTAAGTTTTTGGTAAGTTGAATAGCATAATAGGAAAGCTTGAACTATGGGATAAGAATCTTAGGTTTATGGAAGGATGGGGGGACATAAGGCTTGGCTTAAGGAAGATGTTTTGGAAACTATTCCAAGGCCTTTAGTGCATGTATGTGGACGGCATGTGTGGCTAGGGGGTGGCCGAATATTGATAGGAGGTTTGGGGGAGGATAGTTGGTCAACTTGTGCATTTGTGCATCTTTTGGCATTTGTTTTTCTATCTCTCCAAAAACTCCCCTCCTTGGCCAAATGTGTATTGTGCTTTTGGTGCAAATTTGCTTTTGGTTTTTAGCCTCATTTTGCTTGAACCAAATACCATTTTCTCTCTTTCATTTGTCCTTTTGAAACCGAAACTACATTTGAACTTTGTGCATTTTTGTGCACTTTTCTTCTTTGGTAAAATAGGTGTTGGCCGAATCTCTCAATCCCATTTTCTCTCTTTTCTTCTTTTGAATATTGTTCAAAATCACAACATTTCTTTCTTTTGGCCGAATCTCTCTCTTCTCCAAACTCTCTCTTTGCTTTCTTCCATTGTTGATTAAACTGAATTCTCTCTCACTCTCTCATTTTTATTCTCTTTTCTACTCACATACCTCCTTACTTTTTATTCACATATCTTTCTTCTTTCATAACCATATTGCCGAAACTCCCCACTTCCTTTTTGTATTGTTTTGGCCGAATATCATCAAGGGTAGGCATTCATTTTGGGTTTTCTTCAATCGGTTTTGGAAAAAGGGCTCTTTGGGATTTCGGAAGCAATCGATTTAAGCCATTCCATTAGCAATCGAGGTTGGTAAGTCAAGTGGTAAGGACTCAATATTCTTTAAGTTGGTTGAGAAAGCCTAAGGTTTTTGGGATTTAGATGTGATGTTGGCCGAATGGTCTTGATTAAAATATTGTGGTTTGGCCGAATGTAGGACCAGGTGATCTAGTACGATAGATCCGATCTTCGGAAGTTAGTATTTGCATTGGTGAAAGGTGTGTACCTTACACACTTTATAACTCGGTTTTGTATATGTATTTATAATATTAATTTACTAATCATATTATCAAAGTGGGAAAATGATGAGATCTTGATATGATACCATGATGGTATGAATGAGGATTCGGGTAAGTCCATTTCTATATGTTGTTAATACATGTGGATTGAAATCATGATCTACGATTTATGATATTTTTGTTATGTGATTCATATCAAAGTATATTGACAAGATTTGTCTATCTATTGCATTGGTATGGGCAATATGAGAGGAGGGGGAAGATTGATAATCGTGTCTTCGGACACCAGAGGTTTGGCACCTCCAGTGATTTGGTATCACATTTGTGTCTTTGGGACACCAGAGGTTTGGTACCTCATAGCGACTCGTCCCTGTGGTTTAACACCATCGTGGGTTGGCCCCACTTTTGAGATATGGGATCGTCGCCAGTGATTTGGTATCACACGTGGGTTGGCCCCACAACTTGATTATTTGTGACTTTGGTCACCAGTGATTTGGTATCACATTTGTGTCTTTGGGACACCAGAGGTTTGGCACCTCATAGCGACTCGTCCCTGTGGTTTAACACCACCGTGGGTTGGCCCCACTTTTGAGATATGGGATCGTCGCCAGTGATTTGGTATCACACGTGGGTTGGCCCCACAGATGGATTATTTGTGACTTTGGTCACCAGTGATTTGGTATCACATTTTGGATATCGTGACTTTGGGTCACCAGTGGTTTGGCACCACCAGTGGTTTGGTACCACACGGGGTAGAAAAAGGTGTTACGGATGGCTAGGTTGGGTGCATTACATATATATATTGCTTGGTTATAATTTGTGTAAGTACGTGGCATTTACCCGGGAGAGGGATTATGCACTGAGTCTTGGTGACTCACCTTCTCCCTTGTCATTTCAGGTGATTCGTGAGATCGCGGATTAAGGAGCCGGATGAACTCGAGGAGGCCATGCAATAAAATTTGATTTTACATGATCTTCGATTTGGGGTACTTTAATTTATTTTAATTTGGTTTTTGTTATTTTGGGTTTGTAATAAGGCCTCTTTAATTATGTTTTGGATTATTATTATGTTTTGGATATGTTTTAATATGGTTTATAAATTATTGGCTAATTTAATAATTGAGCCCAAAGTTTTCTAAATTATAAACACGCAATGGTTTTAAAAATCTTACCATCGGGTAATATAAATTGTTTGATAATAAAATAGAAATTAAGTGTTTTCTACAATTTTAATGATTTCCAAATATTGAGTTTCTACATTCAAATGCTAATGGTTTTCAAAATAATAATTCGAGTTTTCTTAAAATGACATAAATGTTTTCTTAACTAAGTTTTAAAAGATTTACTTACGAGATTTTCAAAGTAAATTATCAGTTTTAACTTATTATACATCTGTTTTCTACAAATATAGAATTTTAAAAGAGTTTTTCACTAAAATTTAATTCTTAATTCGATTCTTTTCAAAACTTTTTCCTCAGTGACATACCAGATTCGGTCATGGCGTATTGACTGGGTTTGGGGTGTTACAAGAATCCACAACTCCCTTCAAGCAGCTCTAATTTTATGAACTCTTCTAAAAGAAAACTCAAGAAAATATCTTGAATAGAAAACTCAAAGAGGATTTTATAAACACAAAGTGAATAATTAATATATTAATTTTTTGTGTACAATGCAAAGGCCTTTATATAGGCTAGCTAAATAAATCTAAATAAAACTTTTAAGTATAGTAGAACTCTAATTAACCTAAACAATAAGTAGTTTTAAACTAAACTTTCTTGTTCACATAAAACTCCTAAATAACTTTAAATACTTAATAATTATAAAAAATTTGGAATAAAAATAATAAAATAATAAGATTTGATAAATATAATATTGGGATTATATATAATAAAAATTAAGCCTAAAACCTAAATCCAATATGAAACGCCTAACCTTGTGGGATTGATTAGGGTCCTTAAAGTGAAACGCCTAAGCTTGTTAACATTTTCCACATGGGCTTGCAATCATAGATTGAGAGTTTAGGCCCACAAACAAAATTAATTGTAACAGACTAATTTTGGTGAAATCGGAACAGTAGTTTTGGGATCACAAATCCGACCCGAAAATAAAATTTATTTTTATTTTATTTTATTTTATGGTCCGTAATATGATAGAAATTGTAACACCCCAGACCCGGCCTAGGCGTTATGGCCGAATCTGGCGATATCACATGGAATGGAATTTTGGAAACTAACTTATTATGATAAAACCGTGTTCATTTTATTACTCTTATTGATTCCAGAAATCGCTTACTCATCTAGTCGATTGTTTAAAACGTGATTCATTGCAGAAGCTTTAGAAATCATTTATTTTATGAAAACTGAGTTAATTAAGTAAATCCGTCCATTTTAGAGAGACCCCTTTGTTTTCGAGAAAATTGTCTAAGGGATCGAGGGTTTAGATAATACTTTAGCTTTTGAAAACCGAGTCTTCCTACGTCTAGTAGTTATGAACCCATAAAAACAATAAATAAAAACCACATTTAAGCAAAAGTCCCAAAAAGTCCGAGAGTTACATCAACATAAACCAATAATCGTAAAACAGGATAAAAACCATGAAAGTCCAGAACCGTGGTTACCACCGAGTCATTCGCCGCACTGATCCGTCTAATGCTGGGGATTACCTGAACAGATTAAACAAAAAAAGGATGAGTTTTCGCAAACTCAGTGTGTAATCCCCACAGAAAACATGAACACAACATAACATCATAAACAGTCATATATTTACAGCTCGGGTCTAAGCCCATTACAGAATCAGTGTGGACCTTAGCCCACTTAGATACAGAATAATATACAATTTAGGGCCTCAGCCGATCAGATATAACATGTAACGACCCAAATTTGGGCCTAGTAGAATTGGGCCCATTGGGCCTTAGGCGTGGGAGCGTTTAAAATTTTTGAGAACATGAGAACGACATTTATGCAAGTTGGACCTGTTAGGTGAGTGATTTTGGAAGGTTAGGGGGCTTCTATGAAGTTCCGGGATCAAACTTGGGCTTTAGGAAAATTTTGGTTTTAGGTGAATAAAACCCTGGGAGTTAGTAGGTAAGCTTTAAGAATAAAATGTGGAGAAAAATGACACAAAAGGGGTTGTGGTCTTGTGGCAAATGACGCCACATAAGAGACAAGGGAATGATGCCACAAGGAAGCAAAGGGTCCAAGGTTCAAGTCTTGGTGCTAGCATTTTGATTTTCTTTTTAAATGGACTTTAGACTTTGGCCATTAAGTATTTAGTTGTGCCTGTTTTAAGACAACAAGGAGCTAGTTGGTAAAGTGGCTAGCGGTGTGGATTATGTGACAAGGGAGCCTGGGTTCGAATCTCATGACAAGCAAGGGACTATTTATTTTGCGGATTGGACGACCAGAGTTGTGTTGGATTTAAACTCTACTGAAGGAGGGATGCCGAAAAGCCAGTCACACGGCGATGGTAGCCACACAAGCGTTCGAGCGCACGTGTGAGAGCATCGACGTGATAGTCGAGGCCACCATGAGTATTATTGTGGGTTGATGCTGTTTGGGCCACGATGGGCCGAACAGGGCCAAGTGGGGCCAACGGGCCCGTGGGCCCATATGAATAAGTTGTATGATTGTGTAGTAGATGTTGGATTAGATGTGCGAATCTCATATATGTGGCTAGATTTGGGCTAAATGGGCCACACGAGCGTGTGGGCCTATTTGGGCCGAGGGTGGGCCCTAGGCCCATTCGAATCATAATCTCTATTTAGAATGCTTGAGTCACTCGAGGCGATTGTAGACCTTCTGAGGGGTTTACAAAATTACTGAAATACCCTCAGTTTGCAAAATTGCCGAAATACCCCCAGTTTGTAAAATTACTAAAATACCCCTGGTTTGCGAAATTACCAAAATACCCCGGTTTTTAAAATTATCGAAATACCCCTGATTTGCGAAATTATCGAAATACCTTTGATTTACGAAATTATTTAAATACTCTTAATTTGTGAAATTACCGAAATACCCTCAGATTGTAAAATTACCGAAATACCCTAGATGGGTAAAATAACCGAATTACCCCTGTAGGGTAGAATTACCGAAATACCCCTGAGGGGTAGGATTACCGAAATACCATTATAGGGTAAATGACTATTTTGCCCTTGTAGGTAAATGACTGATTTAGACTGTGAATTTGACTGAGTTGACTGTGATTGTATGACTGTGTTTTAACTGACTTGACTGTGGGCGTATGTATGATTTGCTGTTAATATGTGTTGAAATGACTGTTACTAAGCATGGCCATTTTGCATACACGTGTAATGATTGAGCATGACATACACGGCATATTGCATTGGGTTGGGTTTGATGATCGGAGGAAGTGTATTCTGGTGGCCCTGCCACATTTTGTTTTAATGGCTATGCCACATATATTATTTTGGTGGCTCAGCCACATATACCATTATTAGCAGCTTGGCTGCATTATTGGAGAGCTTGGCTCTGTGCCATCTTGAATATGGCTTTGTGCCAATCGTATTTACCCATGGCTTTGTGCCTAACAGATATCGATGACTCTGTGTCGATCATATTTACCCAAGGTTGTGTGCCGATTATATTACCGTCGCTGATGGCTTTGTGCTGATTATGATTTTGGTGGCTCTACCACATTTCGTTCTGGTGGCTATGCCACATATATTCTATTATTCTGGTGGCTTCGCCATAAATTCTGTGATGAGCAGCATGACTGCCATCGAGGTGTGTAGCGGATGGAGGGTTGATTGTAGAAATCCCCACAGGTGTGTTGGGCTGGTACGGGTAGTGTGTAGTGGACGGATTATTAGGCTGGGTTGCATTGCATGCATTATCTGTTTTACCATGCTAATAGGGCTAAGGCCCAGTTTGTTTCTGTATGGGCCTCAGGCCAGTTTGCGTCTGTATGGGCTAAGGCCCAGTCTGTTTCTGTGGGCTCGGGCCCAGTTCGTGACCGATTAAGGGATTACACACTGGGTTCTCGTAACTCACCCCTCTGCTTAATCTTGTAGGTGATCCCCAGCATTGAGGATTTGGAGCTGTGGAGTACTCCGTGGTGGCCATACATCGAAATCTTAGTAAATTCCCGTTTTGCTTTATTTTGAGATTTATTAAATTTGGGTTTAATATCTTGTAATAAGGCCATTGGACTTAAGGTTTCTTTTAAACTTTCATTTCCGTTATCGCTTATTATTATATGTTTTAATATGAGAGTTTTCCAAAAACCTTAATAATTGTTTTCCAAAATCTCACATTTCTGCAATTCACTGAATTAGAATTCTGATATAAACAAAGTTTTCAGACGGCCTCACCCAGCCATCACATGACTATGTCCTTCACGGACGGCCTGGCCTCGTTGATCACATGATCGTGTTGTGGTTCACAGCCTTGCACATGGCCATGTGGTGTTGACAGAATCATTTTTTGGCTTTCACCGGTTCTAATTTTCTGTGTTTTTGGGTACACACCTGGTTCCGATTGATGCTAAAACGATCCCTAAGCACTCTAGAAACCTATAATTGACCAACCAAAGTCCTTAATCAAATACGAAAATACGAGATTCAGACAGCCCCTAATCGAACACACCCTATAGACAATATTTTCCGCACACGGAACGTACTGTTGTCGAACCAGAACTTTTGTTGCTTATTCTGCTACGGAAACCTCAACCAGAAATCGTACTTCTCCTACCAAAAGCAACACACAATTTTTCCCTTATCAAAATTAACCCAAAAGTAGCATTAAGGCTTAAGCGAAGTAAACATACCGAACAATAGCAGATAGATGTGTAACGTCAAAGGACAGTATGGAAAAGAATTTGAGAAAGAAAGGGGTGTGAGAGAACAAAATTTCGACAGCCAAAGAAAGGGGCAAGAACACAAAAAACTGCAGAGAGAACCGAATATTTTTCGAAAAAGAAGAATATGATCAGATTTTGGATAACTCCCCCACATCCCCTGATTCCCTCATAAATTCTCTCAACCTCACCCCCTACTATTCAGATTTTTAGTCCAACACAAACTCTCTGGACATAACAGGTAAAATAATGCTCACGCAGGGATTCAAACACAGTACATTCAGTACCTTGACACATCTTTTAACCACCAGACCAGCAGGCCCATTCTAACATGTTCTTACAAATAAATACTTATAAGCCTAATAACCAAATGTAAGGCTTTATTCCATAAAAACCCAAAATTTTCCCAAGACAAGGCTTGAACTTGGGACCTCTCACACACTCCCAGAACACATAATCACTAAAGCTGATAGACATTGTGTTAATATTTCACCAATACATTAACATAAATTTTTGGGGCGTTACAGAAATGTCATGTGAAAATTATGATACGAAAATTTTACCGATTATGTGCTTAATTATGAGGACTAAATCGCATAGAATGCAAAAGTTGAATTCTAGTGGCTAGAGGGATTAAATAGCTATGGAATTCAAAATTTGAGGTCCTTATATGGTAATTAGACCATTAATAAAAAGTATGTAGATATTTTGGTGATTCATCCATTGAAATTGGGTCATGGATGAATATGCTGAAAATTAGAAATTTATGGTAGAAATTGAAAGGTTGTTGATAGATAAACAACTTTTACAAAGTGATTTTTGATGAAAACATGATTTAGGGACAAAAATGTAAAGTTATGAAATTTGATGAAAGTTTTGAATTTTTATGAATACATGTGCTGTAAATTTTATGATGGAATTTTGGTTAGGCTTGGAATAGGGAGTATATTGCACAGATTTCATTTTCCGAGCCTAGGGACAAAATTGGAATTTATGGAAAAGTTGGAGGCAAAATGGTAATTTTGCCTAGGGTGTAAATTGAGTCCACATGAATATGAAATGTGATAAATTGATGTTAAGTTTACTCGTATAGATCCGGATAGACCAAATTCAGAGTTGGAATGAGGAAAAGAGGAAAATATCGGATTAGTAGATTTTACGTACACGAACATTTGTCGAGGTAAGTTTGTGTAACTAAATTATGTGTATTTATATGCTTGTATTGAATGTTTATATGTTTGAATTATTTAAATGCTATGAATATGAACTATGTTACATGATCGAGAATACTTGACATAAGTTAAGTCCCATAAACATATCTGAGAAATACCAGATAAATGGTAAAAGGTTACTTTTATGCTTGAAACGAATGTGGAATGTGTTTATTTGAATTATATGAATGTTATGAATGTATGAAATAATCACATGCCTGATAATGCTTGAAAAATGTTAAATCCCGTTTGAATACATGAAAATCGATGGATATGTGATTTCCCGAAATGAACGAGGTCCTGCAATTGTTGCTGACGGGATTTAGCTCGGACGAGTAATCCGATGGACCTTATTTACGAAAGGATTTAGCCTGGATAGGTAATCCTGATGTAAGTCCTTTCGAGCATATGTTATGGATTGGATTTAGCCTGGACGGGTAATCCAGATCAAGCTCTTTAGAGCATATGTCATAAAAAGGATTTAGCTTGGACTGGTAATCCTGACTAATCTCTATTGAATATATATATATTGGAGATAGTATTTAGCCTGGACTGGCAATCTTGTTGCATATATGTGTGACTCGAGAGTGTACTCTCTAAAATAGTACCTTACGGGTACCATTGGACATGAATTGACGGATTCTGATTTGTACACCTTGAGTGTACTACCTGTATATCCATCAATATTTTGAATAAATTCAACAGGTAAAAATCTTGACATGAAAAGATATGGATAAGAAATGAGTTATTACATGTATTTGTCTAAAACACCTGAAAATGATGATACATGACAATTGATATATGAATACATGAGAGGATGATATTTGAACAAGGAATTCATCTAATGAATATGTTCATCCTTGAATATAGACTTGTACACTTTAAGAGTTCTACTGCTCGTGTGACCTTGATATTTTGAATGATATGAGTAAAGTTCTGACATGAAATAATCTGAACTCAAGATGTGTTATATGATAATATACTTGAGATATAGCAATGTGATTTATGCATGTTGTAGAAAGCATATGTGCATGGAAACTTGATTGTTATTAAGCCCATACATGATTTGATGTGATTATGGAATATATGACTAACAAGGGTAATGAGAATATGTGTAGGGCTTGAGGTCAAATTGATTGAATGTGCCTTACATAGTTACCTCAAAATAGAATAAATGGTAAGTTAAGTATCATGTTATATGAACTTACTAAGCATGTAATGCTTACTTAGTTTTATTTCCCTGTTTTATAGTAAATCGGAAGCTCATTGGATTGGAAACTTGGAGGAGATCACTCACACTATCCATCGGCCTATCTCAATGTACATGGTAAATCAATTATGGTTATAATGGAATGTATAAGTTAAATTGGTGATACGAACTCGCGCCGGTGATGATTCGAGTCGTAAATGTTTGCCCGATCGTCTACGAGGAGTAATGGATCTTTCAGAAATTAGAAGTTTTGGAAATAAGTTGGCAGAAGTTTTTAGTTGATTTTCTTTTAGAAATGGCTTAAGTTAGGAATGGAGGTTGATAGATGATGGAGGAATCAGTTTTAGAAGATGGAATGGTTAGGTTCGGCTTAGTAGGATGAAATAAAGTCAAGTGAAGTGTAGATAGATAAAGTGTAGGATAGTCGGTGGAAATGGAGATACGGGCTTAAACACAAGAAACGATTCAACACTAGAAAGTGTCACCCCGATTTCTATTTGGTTTAAGGTGAATTATGGAATCCAAAAATGGACCTCGACCCGTTACTTAGTAAAGTAAGAACGGAAGGTATAAAAAGATGGACGAACGCCACACTGGGTTAGTGATAAGTTCGAAAGAAGAGAACGATTGACGCCACTAGCTTCGCTAGATAAGTCAGATCGAAACTTGTACGAATTTAGAGAGGAGTAAACTCACTCTTTGAACAAAGTTCATTCAAATTGATAAAATGGAAAAAGTTTCTTCAAAATGGCTAGTTACACATATTTATAAGGATGGAAAAGCTAGTTGAATGGTCACATCTTAATGTGCTAATTAAAACTAAAATTAAACTCAAGACTCTTGATATTCTTGTAACAATTTACTCCATGCTTGAATTCACTTCAATTCAGCTTGAATAGTCATCCTTGAATGCTTAAAATGTCTCTTGAGTTGTCCCTTAGCTAGCCGAAAAGACACCAACAACTAAATGGTGTTTTGAATGCTTGTTTTCATCTTTAAATGAGCAAAAACTGCTGGTAGGTGAAAGAGGTTGCTGCCAAATATAAAAGGAGTTAAAATGCTCCTTAAATCTTCTTGATTGATGTATTAAACATCCCTTGTAACAGCCACTTCATTTGTAACTGAAAATCACCTAAAAAGTCACTTCAATTATGTTGTAACAGCTTTGGAATGTAACAGTTGTGAGCTGAAGAGACACCTGTAATAAACACATTAAAATGAACTTATTAAACACAATTAAACACTAATTAAACACAAACACATTAAACACTTGACTTCAATAAATGAACTAAAAGTAAAGACATCAATTAATGCAACAACTAGTTTAATTATAGAAGCAGATTTAAACAAACTTAAACTCATGCTCCATTAAATTATCCTAATAACTAGATTAATTAAATAAGCTTCTTATTAAATGAAGTTCAATAAAAAAACTTATTAATTAAACTAAGATGAGTTGAATAAATGTCCAGCAACTCATTTATTAAACTAAGATGCTTAAATGCATAGTTTGAAAGGCAAACTAAATGAACAAATGCAAGACTTAATTTAATGATGCAGACTTAAACTAACATAGAAGTTACATAATGCTTAACTTTATTAAATGCAAAATACACAAAGTGCAAATCTAAAATTAAAAATATGCAAACTTATTAATTTAAATAAAACTATATTAAATTAAAAAGTCCTTAAAACATTGGCCCAATAATCAATCAGGCCTATGAGATGTTTCATATTGCACTTGAGCCCCCCAAGTTTAAGCCATTCTCGTTGTCGGTGGTTTGTGTTGAAACATGATACGACCAGGTCCGTATCATACCCTCCCTCTTGAAAGCGATTTGTCCTCGAATCGAGCCGTTGGTTCTCTCGATCATAGTTCCTTTTACTTGGCTTTCCTCGGTCAAATGGGGCGGATGGTAATCAAGTCACATGAAAAGAATAACCATGAGTTAGCAAATAATACTTCGAACAAATTTGCAACTCAAGCATAATCGTAACAAGACAAGTATGATGTATGCGGATGGACAGAATCAAATTATCATGCAAACGAAATAATGCCTTGTCAAATGTTTGAAACAAAATTGAATAGGTTTCCAAGCATGCATATGACTTAAATAGATTCCACAAGTCATGATTAGATCACGAGTAATGAATCAAATGGTAGACATACTCGTCACAAGTAGATAATTGAAAAGTTTCATATGGTTCATAGACTCGCACATTCAAATCTTGCAATTGACCTTTGGACATATACTCGCTAACAAATCCTTCAACATCACAATGATCAAAAATATGAATCTTTTTATCAATGACCAAAACAGATAGATCATCATCAAGCAAAATAGAACAATTAAGCACATCACGATCTAAGTGTTTTACAAAATTGAATTCATCAACGTGATTGTTGTCACCATTCGAGGAGAACAAAGATATTTTAAAGTTTTCAAGTGTCTTACCTTGTTCATCTTCAAGAGTAGGAAAACAATGATCGAATTTACCTTTTTTGATCAACACAAATCTTCTCTCCTCGGGAATGTAGTCTAATCGATGCTTTGTGGTTGAATTAATCTTGTCGAAGTGAAATGTGAACTTCAAGTGCAACCACAGAAATGGATTAAGAAATGGATTTAAGTTGAAATCAAGTTTATCATACCTCGTGTCCTTATTCAAAAACTAAGTATCGAACCAATAGAATTTATTCACACACAATTGATGAAGCTTGATTTTCACAAAATGTACCAAAACATATTCCCGGTTTAAAAACACGTGTTTGATTATTTAGGCAAAAATGTAGCAACAATTTCGATAAATCAAACATGTTAAACCAATGGGATGTTTACGTCCACGGAAACAAACATTCAAATCTCTTTATGTTCATCAAATCAAATTTGCACAAATTCACAGAATTTTCACAAAGCAATAATGGATGCACAAAATAATCGAAAAATTCATCTACCTTTCGTGCGGACCCGTTTTCATGCAAGATCAAATTTTTGGTTTGTCGGTCAGAACAAACAATATCAACCACATTCAAAGAATAACAATTAATCGGGTGAGAATAAAAGGGTCTTTTAAAAACTAAGTCATCAAAAATTGTATTGACAAATGTCTAATCGATTTGTCGTGACTCGGTTATTAAAATTTCCTTACCTAACTTACCTTCGACCTCGTGTGGTTCAATGTCATCTTCAACCTTACCTTTTTCGGTCATACGAAATCGTCTCTCGTCAGGAAGGTATTAAGTTGATATTTTCCACTCGGTTTTTCAAAAACCTAAAAAGAAGAAACAAAACAAGAACAAAATCTAGATGGGTTAGTTGAAACACTCATCACTTTTTCTTGCTCATTCTTTTCTTTTGTTTCTTTTTTTGTCTCGATTTCTTTTCTTTTTTTATTTTCTCGCTTTTTTTGATTTTTTTTCTTTCTCAAATTCTGTCTCTTTTTCAACTTCTTTTTCTTTTTCAATTTTCTTTTCTTTTTCTCCTTTTTCTTTTTCACTTTCTTTTTCTTTTCTTTCATATTCTTTTTTGATTTGATTACAACATGAAGTTGATACAAAAGAATCGAAAAGATAAGTATTTGGCTCGAAGAAAGAGAGAGGATTCTCGTAGGCTTCTCGACCATTTCTTCAGGAACGATCCTTCGTGTGCGACGTCTTTGAAGCATACGATGATTGACTCGTACTTTCTCATTCGTCATCTCGGAAAATCTCAATCTCGAAACTTTCTTCTTGTTGTTTCGAAAGCCTTGTTGAGTAGAAGTCCCGATAATAATCCCTTCTCGAATAGTCATCGGAAATGGGTCTTCGAGATGGTCGCGAGTTGGTTTCTCGACTTGGTGGATTTTGCTTCCGTCGGGCCTTTTCCTCCACTCGGTCCAAACGTTTTTGTATGTGACTTAGCTTCCTTTCAAGCATCCAGCCCATCTCATTCACCAAGTATTGAAATTCAAACATAGAAAACTCTTCTCGAGACATGATTATTTCTGAAAAGAAGAAATATTAAAAACAAAAAAAAAATAGAAATTGGTTACCTTACCACAAAAACTCACAAGATCACTCACAAAGAAAAGTCATTCACTCTCGTGTTTCACCCAAAATTGGCTTTTTCGCTAGTGCATTCACTCGTTCCTTTTACCGTTCGTCTCTCTCTCACAAATTTGTATTTTGTTTCTAGCAGACTTATCACGACTTTGAGGGTTTTCAAAAGTGGGTGCAAGGGATAATGTCGGGTGAAAAGGGTAGGCTAAAACAAAAGAAAATTTGGCGCGTGTGGCGTTGGGGGTTGAAAGGACGATACCATATACCAAATGATGGTAAAAGTGATGTTCATGATCGGGGTAGAGGGATGAGGATAAAATGAAGGATTTGGGATCGGAAAAAAAAAAAAAGAAGCTGAAATGGAAATCACAACTTGCAAACTTCACTTTTTTTTTAAAATTTTCGTATTTTTTTCAACTACAATATGCTGATTACAAGAAAAGAAATTACAATCTTGAAATTTTTTTTTCAAATTTTGATTTTTTTTGAAATTTTTTTCTTCACGAACCTAATTCCGGCTTCTAGTTGTCGTCGTCAGAGCTCCTCATTTGCTAGCTCTGATACCAAATTATGCGAACTCGCCTCGATGATGATTCAAGTTGTAAATATTTGCCCGATCGTCTACGAGGAGTAATGGATCTTTCGAAAATTAGAAGTTTTGGAAATAAGTTGGCGGAAGTTTTTAGTTGATTTTCTTTTAGAAATGGCTTAAGTTAGGAATCGATGTTGATAGATGATGAAGGAATCCGTTTTAGAAGATGGAATGGTTAGGTCGGTTTAGTAGGACGAAATAAAGTCAAGTGAATTGTAGATAGATAAAGTGTAGGATAGTCAGTGGAAATGGAGATACGGACTAAAACACGAGAAACAATTCAACTCTAGAAAGTGTCACCCCAGTTTCTATTTGGTTTAAGGTGAATGATGCAATTTGAAAATGGACCTCGACCCGTTACTTAGCAAAGTAAGAACTAAAGGTATAAAAAGATAGACGAATGCCACACCGAGCTGGTGATAAGTTCGAAAGAAGAGAATGATTGACGCCACTAGCTTCGCTAGATAAGTCAGACCAAAACTCGTACGAATTTAGAGAGGAGTAAACTCACTCTTTGAACAAAGTTCATTCAAATTGATAAATTGGAAAAGTTTTTTCAAAATGGCTGGTTACACATATTTATAAGGATAGAAAAGCTAGCTGAAAGGTCACATCTTAATGTGCTAATTAAAACTGAAATTAAACTCAAGACTCTTGATATTCTTGTAACAATTTACTCCATGCTTGAATTCACTTTAATTCAGCTTGAATGATCATCCTTGAATGCTTAACATGTCTCTTGAGTTGTCCCTTGGCTAGTCGAAAAGACACCAGCAACTAAATGGTGTTTTGAATGCTTGTTTTCATCTTTAAATGAGCAAAAACTGCTGGTAGGTGAAAGAGGTTGCTGCCAAATATAAGAGGAGTTAAAATGCTCCTTAAATCTTCTTAATTGATGTATTAAATGTCCCTTGTAACAGCCACTTCATTTGTAACCAAAAATCACCTAAAAAGTCACTTCAATTAAGTTGTAACAGCCTTGGAATGTAACGGTTGTGAGCTGAAGAGACACCTGCAATAAACAAATTAAAATGAACTTATTAAACACAATTAAACACTAATTAAACACAAACACATTAAACACTTGAATTCAATAAATGAACTAAAAGTAAAGACATCAATTAATGAAGCAACTAGTTTAATTATAGAAGCAGATTTAAACAAACTTAAACTCATGCTCCATTAAATTATACTAGTAACTAGAATAATTAAATAAGCTTCTTATTAAATGAAGTTCAATAAAAAAACTTATTAATTAAACTAAGATTAGTTGAAAAAATGTCCAGCAACTCATTTATTAAACTAAGATGCTTAAATGCATAGTTTGAAATGCAAACTAAATGAACAAATGCAAGACTTAATTTAATGATGCAGACTTAAACTAACATGGGAGTTACATAATGCATAACTTTATTAAATGCAAAACACACAAAGTGCAAATCTAAAATTAAAAATATGCAAACTTATTAATTTAAATAAAACTATATTAAATTAAAAAGTCCTTAAAATATTGGCCCAATAATCAATTAGGCCTATGAGATGTTTCATATTACACTTGGGCCCCTCAAGTTTAGGCCATTCTCGTTGTCGGTGGTTTGTGTTGAAACATGATGCGACCAGGTTCGTATCAATTGGCCAGATTGGCATGTAAATGTAAATGATTATTGTAATCTAGCCATTGGAATGGCTAGTGATGATTATGTCTTGGTATATGTATATATGTATCAATTTCAGTTTATAGATAACATAAGTTTTTATTATTGATTGATTGAAAAAGGTTAAATGAGTATGCTTATAAAAGGTAAGATTTAAGCATGACTACATGTAACAATATATTCATGTTAGATGTTATAAATTGCTTGGATCCAATGCTTGGATTGGTTTGTATTTGGATGTAAGTTAGTACAGGAACTTGGTGAAAAATCTTGGGTGAGAAATAAAGCTAGAAATGGCTTTATTTTGTCCACACGGGCAGACAAATAGGCGTGTGTCTAGACCGTGTGTGACCCACGGCCTGGTACTGGGCGTGTGGTCAGGCCGTGTGTCCTCTGCATCTTAAATTCGAGAAAAAAATGCTCAGAATTGAGCACACGTGTAACAGCCCGATTTTAGGAATAGTCGGAACAGTGGTTTCGAGACCACTAAACCGAGGTTAAGGAAAATTATTTTGATGTTATTTTATGTTTTATGGCATTAATATATGGCTATGTGAAAATTTTGGTGCTTTAATTTCAGCGATAACATGCTTAATTGTGAAAAAAGACTAAATCACATAAAGTGCGAAAGTTCTATTTTTCAAGGTAGAGGTGTCTAATAGCCATAGAATATTAAATTCAAGGTCCTTAAAGTGCAATTAGGCCATATGGAGTGTGTTGGCCGGCCATAGGAAGCAAGGGGACAAGGGCATTAATTTTTTGGTCAAATTTGGTGAAATTAGGTGATGAAAAGATGAATAAAATAATATAAAAAGAAAAGATATCATCTATCACTATTCATCTTTCTTCTTCCACTAAAAATTGAAGGGAGAGTATGGGATTTTAGAGACCAAACTTTCAGCCAAGCTATCTCCTTGCAAGTAAGTGGTTTTGGTGGTTTTATTTGATAATTTTTGTACTTTTGGAACCCCCAAAGCTTAAGCTAGCTAATGAGGGGACTAATTTGCAATATGGTTGAAAGTCTAGGGACTTGCCATGAGAGAGTTTATATTGTTTGCTGAGTTTTTATGGAAGAAAATGAATGTTAATGAGATGAGAAACAACGTTTGTGAAAGGTGTTATCATGAAAACACCTAAAAGGGACCAAGTTGTAAATGTTGTGATTTAGTAATAAATGCATGAAATAAATGGTTTTGTAAGTTGTTGTAAGAGAAATAAATGTTCAGCTATCTTGTTTAATGAGAAAATGTGGTAAAAATTTATTTACAGCCTAGGGGCAAAATCATAATTTTGCCAAAGTGTAAAGGCAAAATGGTCATTTTTGCCTAAGTATAGATTTTGATGCATTATGATCATAAGATGTTTTATATGAGTGAATTTTGTTGTTATAGACCAAGAAGAGCATGGAATCAGCCTTGAGCAAGGGAAAGGCAAGGTTACAGAATAGACCATCGATTAACACGT
This sequence comes from Gossypium australe, assembly GCA_005393395.2. Lineage (NCBI taxonomy): Eukaryota > Viridiplantae > Streptophyta > Magnoliopsida > Malvales > Malvaceae > Gossypium > Gossypium australe. Next base: position 89,341,212 of record CM016621.1, on the reverse strand, counting down.
TTTGCATCGAGGTAAGTTTATGTGTAAACAATGCATTTTATATACACATTGTTGTTACTAATTGGTGAATGGAATGATTGAGAATATGTATGATTCAAGTTGATTGACTTTGATAGTTATTGAATAATTTTTCGTATGAATGACGAAATAGATATGTAAATGTGAGATAACAACTCTTGATGGTGGGCTAAGTGCGATACCACCTTAATACTTAATTACGATGGGCTGTGTGCGATACCATCGTCTATTTATCATTTGGTGGGCTATGTGCGATACCACCGTAACTATCCTTTTTGGTGGGCTATGTACGATACCACTGTAACTATCTTTTTTGGTGGGCTATGTGCGATGCCACCCTATTAAAGATTGATGGTGGGCTAAGTGAGAAACCACTAAGTGATTGGTATTATGAATGGTTTATTGAGAAATTATGATGTGTTGTATCATGTGACTTTGTAGTGTTAAATGAAGGGATGCATGTTAATGAATGTAAGCATTAAGCTTGTGATATGGTTGGAATATGGTAAGGGAGGAAATGAGTAAGCATGGTTATGAATGTGGATTGTTCTTGTTTAGTATGTAATGCTATTTATTGTTTAGCACATACTATGATGTTATTTGTTTCCATGTAAACTTACTAAGCTTAAAGCTTACTCCCTTTTTCCTTTCCTTTGTTTTATAGTGACAAAGAGCCGAGTCGGGATACGAAGATAATTGGAAGATCACCCACACTATCTGCTCATCTCGGTATATTTAGAAATAGCATTTTGAATATGGCATGTATAGGATCTAGACTAGGTGAAATGATTTGTTATTTTGGCCAAGTGTGTATTGGCTCCTTATAGATGAATCCTTTTGTACATGGCCATAGTTAATGTCTCAATACTATTAATCAATGAAAATATGAGGTTATTCATGTAGCACCCCTCACCCGTATCCAACTCCGGGACAGGGTTTGAAGCGTTACCGAACTTAAACATTCACAATCATACAATACCGGGTTACCAAATTTTGCCCAAAATTAAAACTTTTCAAACACATGCATTTGACCTTGTCATCTATTTAATCACTTATACCACATAACAAGACATTAACACATACCACGGACAAATAGGCTTACAAGCCAAAATCATTATAAGCCACATCTTATGGCTATAATCAACTAATCAATATAATCCAATACATTTGGCTAATCACAACAACATCCATCATAGAAAAACTTAGTCCCTATACATGCCACTCACTTGAAAACATTTAACATACACATGCCAATACTCCAAGGATAATGGCTCGATAGTGTGATGCTACTTCTGACGATCTCCAACCCTGAGCTGACCTGACAAAACTAAAAGAAATGGAAAGGAGAGAGTAAGTTTTACGCTTAGTAAGCTCGCATGAAAATAATAAGCAATGCGATAACATGCTATTTTCATATTCTTTCATTTATTCAAATTCCAGTTAAGCTGTTTTCTCGAGTCACAGTCATTAAATTATTTATATCTGGATCTACAGAACTCCAAATTAAGATCCGTTAATTTTCCATAAAACTAGACTCACATATATTTTTACCATAAAATTTTCAGAATTTTTGATTCATCCAATTAGTACAGTTTATTCTTTAAACTCTCCCTTGTTTCATTGCTCGACAGCTTCGACCTCTATTTACTAAAAATAAAATATCTCATAGTACGAGACTTGGATAATGTTTCCGTATCTTTCTCCTGAAAGTATACTCATTAAGGATTTCATTCATATGATTCCTAACTCATAATTATTTTTGTACAATTTTTAATGATTTTTCCAAGGTAGAAAAGGGGATCACGTAATCATTCTGAACTAGTCTCACAAAAATTTAAATACCTCAAAATATACAAATCCTTTATTTGCTCTATATCTTTTATATGAAAATAGACTCATTTAAATAAATATCTCATCCAAATTATAATTCAATTTCTACTATTTTTGGTGCTTTTTCAAATTCACGTCACTGCTGCTGTCCAAAACAGTTTTACTGTAAATTTTTGCTCTCTCTCACTTTAGTTGTATTCATTACTTACCTATAACAATCTTTCCAATTTCCGATTACATATCGAGCATATTGTTCATACGTTACACATGTATATACCTACACTTATCACTAAAAAGTCACACATCATTTCACTTAATCGATTTTTCTATTGAACGCTTCGGAATAATAACGGATACGCGGTGGTTTCACACACAGCCCACCATTGAAGTTGAAGCTCTCTTGTACACATAGTGGCCTTCACTTAGTACCACTCATGTGACCTAGCTTGATTGTACACATAATTCTGGCTCTCTTGTACACATAGTGGCCTTCACTTAGTACCACTCATGTGACCTAGCTTGATTGTACACATAATTTTGGCTCTCTTGTACACATAGTGGCCTTCACTTAGCACCACTCATATGACCCAACCATCTCGTAGCTCTCTTGTACACATAGTGGCTCACACTACATACCACACATGTGACCTAGCTACGTATAGCTTTCTTGTACACATGGTGTACTCTCGGTACCACACATGTGACCTAGCTAAGTATATATATGTATCTTGTAGCTCTCTTGTGTACATAGTGGCCTGCACTTAGTACCACTCATGTGACCTAGCTACATACCATTTATATCTTTCGATTCTGAAGGTTCAAACGGGAAGTATCTTGTAGCAGGCCCAATCTGCCCGAGGCCCAATTAACCAAACAAATAAACAAAACCAGAACAAAAACCACCAAAAACTAATAAAGTCCAAAAAAATATCAGTCCATAGTCCATTTACAAGAGGGCCCAAACTAGGACCCCAATAAATAAACTAAATCCTAACCTATTTACAACCCAACAGTAGGCCCAATTGGCCCATGTACTAAATAAACCACTACCCGTTTTCTAAACCCAAATGCCTTGCCCACTTACAACTAGGCCCAATCTGGAAACCAGCCCGAATAGCCCAAACAACTTCAGCCAAGTAGGAAACCATAGGGTCCCCTTAGCGCCGCAGCCAACACTGGAACAACGTCCTCACACGCGCACCACGCGCGCATTGCCATGTCCTCACGATCGAGCCTCCGTACCTCTGCCAGCAAGCCCACGACCCTCGTACCTGCACAACACAACAAAATACAGAGAAGAAAAGAAAAAAAACCTTGTATTTTTTTATCTCTATTTTTGAATTAGCTATATAAAGACCGAAGAAAACCATTGTAACGGCTTCTTCATGATTGGATAGGCATCGATAATACAAAAAATTTAGCAATACAGAATCAGAAAAAAGGTGTTCCTTTTCGATTCATTTTTCTCGCTTTCTTCGTTTTTCGATTCTATTGGCATTTGATTTATTTTCTTCCTTTGCGTGCGAATAAACTAAATAAAAGAAAAGGTGTTTTACCTATATATTGCCGTCACCGGATCCCTATTCGCTTCATCGAAATTGAAGCTAGAATGGGATTTGGGGAGTAAAACGTTTCCGAGCATAGGCGCAAACAGGGCTATGCTCGACGTTCATCGGATGCCTTCCCCAGTTCTTGAAGCGTTTGGCAGTCGGATGGCCCCTGACGACGTTCTTTTGTGAGGCAGCTGATTAGAGAGAGTTAGGGGTTTTAGGTTTCTTTTCTTTCTGTTTTAAGAGATTAGGTAACTTAGAATTAGGTTTTTAGCTTTATTAAAACGCACGAAATGACACCGTTTAGGCCTGTTTCAGTGGCTCTGAAACGGTGTAATTGCATAATAATAAAATGCTACTCAACTTACATACTTACATTCTAAATCTCATCATATCATCAACTTAACTTATTCTCATCAAACTATGCTAGTCAATACTTTCTTGTTATCATACAAAGCCATAATACAAAATATGGTCCAACATCGAATTATTATCGAACATTAATCATTATATTTGAAACTCAATACTATAGTAATTATGGCCAAAATATCAATTTATCATTCAAATATGCATAATTAAATGCTTACATATGAACTTACCTCGATACCAAAACGGTCATTTTACCAACTTTCTCGATTTTCAATTTTCTTCCCGTTCTAGGTCCAAATCTCATTTTTCGGGGTCTAAGACATCACATTTCACTTATTTAATTAATGTACTACTCAAAACAGTCCCTAACTCAAACTTTGGAAAAATTACAATTTTACCCCTAAACTTTTGCATAATTATGATTTTGCCCCTAGGCTCCAAAATTAAACTTCATCCCTTATTCTTATGTTTTATAACATGCTAATAAATTTTCCCTTCTATGGCAACATCAAATTCTTGCTCTAACATGCACTTATGTACATTAGGTATTTTTGCCGATTACGTCGTTTTACTCGTTTTCACTTAAAATCGCGTAGTAAAAGTTGTTTAACATAATTCTAAGCTTCATATTCTACCATGAAACATCAAAATAAATACATTTCACCTATGTGTATTTTTCCAAATATGAACCCTAGGTTAAATTATTGCTAGAATAAGCTAAATCAAGTTACCGGGACTCCAAAAACATAAAGAACATGAAAAACGGGGCTAGAATGGACTTACCATGAAGCTTGGAAAGCTTGAAAACCCTATCTATGGCTTCCCACATGTTAAAATCGGCCTAATCTTGAAGATGGACAAATTTGGCATTTAAATTTTGTTTTTAATTCATTTAATTCACTAAATTACCAAAATGCCTCTTAAAAAAATCTTTTGAAACATACCCATCCATGTCCATTTTTGTCCACCAACTTAACCAATGGCCTAATTATCATTTAAGGACCTCCAATTTAAAATTTCATAACAATTGCACACCTCTAACATGTAGAACTCAACTTTTGCATTTTTTACAATTTAGTCCTTTTGACTAAATTGAGTGCCTAAACGTCAAAATTTTCGAATGAGATTTTCACAAAATCATTTCGTGAAATTGTAGACCATAAAAAATATAAATAAAATAAATTTCTCAACATCAGATTTGTGGTCCCAAAACCACTGTTCCGACTAAGCCCAAAATCGGGCTGTTACAACTCTCCCCCCTTTGGGGATTTTCGTCCCTGAAAATCTCACCAATTAATAGATTTAGGTCTAATTTCACAAGTCTGAGCTTCTCATATAGTCTCGGCATCTTTAACATCTTACTTCTTAAATAAACAGATAATTATCACTGTGCTAGACATCATAACATTCTATCTTTAACTCGCTAATATATGTATCAAGATCATTTGAAAAAGAAAACCAATACACAGGTCTAAGTTGAACTTCCTATCATTCACACTTTGCCAACTTCAATTTCTTCTCAAATCTAGAGAAAGATTAAACTTATAATAGAATTTACTTCAACTGTTACTCGTCGAAGCACTTAACTATACTGATGTCACAATACTCATACGGCTTAAAAATCATAGTACCATAACAAGACTAACTTCTCAATTACTTTAGTAGATAATGTCCCGGCTGAAAACAAAACATCTCGATCATCAGAGAAATTTAAACACAAATTTCCATAACAACCAATACAAAAGCACAATCTTTATACCTCTGGTAACTGTATCAAAGTACTCTCGCCATCAAGTCAAAACTTATAATCATCATAAGCATTTTAATAATAAGAAGAAACCATTTTCATTAATGGAATATTTCCTACTGATATCTCATGGCTGATACTTTGAACAATAAGGGAAACAGAAATAACAAAATCTCAAAACATAGAGCTACACAGAAAATACTCATAAGTACTAAAAATAATCTTAACAAAAGCCACACAATCTTCCTTTATTTTTATTGAGTAATAGCTAGTAAAACTGGACGCTAACATCATACGGACCTTATCGTCAACTTTCTATCTGTGCATGATGTAGAAAACCAGAAAAGATAGAGCAATTTCGATCATAGCTCAAATAGACTACAATGCTTTCATCTACCTGTAAATTTAGCTGACATTCTTATACTATAGGAATTTCATTCGAAATCTTGCAGATATATATACCTCTGAGAGTAAATGGAAACATATAATAGTCGGAAGAGATTGCTGTAATTTCTCAACCATAAACACTGCATTCAGTCATTAATACATCTCGATCATGATTTCACTATCTAATTCTGTCATTACTAATCTGATATTATCCCAATTGCAAACAGAAATAAATTCAGAATAAATTCCAGCGATTACATACTTTAGGCCTCATACCTGGATGAGTTAATTACTTGAGTCTGACCTTTATTTAACTATAACATTTCAGAATCTGAATGATTTTCATATTAATTTGACATCTTTTCTGCAACTGTGTTCATTTACTAAACCATTCTCAACACTAATCACGTTGTCAATTAATCTACAATTCAACTCTTTAGTCTTCCACTTGTAAACCCATTCGATCTAAATTTCATGAAATTTCTTTATAACATACCTAATTGGAAGGGGGTGAGGTTGTAACGCCTCTGACTTGCCTCTTATATACTCATGCATATAACTTAACACTCATCAATATATATATTTTGTTTCAAGTAACTTAACATGCATACTCATTTTACACAACCTTCCTATCATCTTATACAAACAAGTGCACTTATACTTTCATTCATAAATCTCGAGTAAAATTACTCATAACATTCACTTAATTTCACAAGTTATACTCATAGCATCATACAAATGCCAATCAAACATGAGCACTTATCATAGTATAAACTTTCCTTTCATCTCATCTTTCATATTTCAAGAGAAATTCCCATCCACAATTTATTCATCATCACATAAACATCATAAAATACTATTCTTACTTTTTACGAGTCTCAACTCATCATAAACACACTGTCTACACTATCAAATTTAGCTCAGTTGAAGTGCGTATCTGTCTAATAAAACAATTTACATCAGGGTCGGGAGTCGTCACACTATCACAGTTCAATATGGCATGTATAGCTAGACTCTCACACTCACTATGGTAGTCTGAGAGCCGACTAAACCATAGCTCTGATACCACTAAATGTAACACCCCTTACCCGTATACTATGTCGGAACCGGGTACGAGGCATTACCAGACTTAACAATACATTCTACCAAATCCCGAGCCACAAAATTTCACTTATAATTTAAACTTTAACAAACACATGCATACACAAGCATTATAACTCCATGACCAATATGAGCCACAACTCGTGGCTAAATACAGAATAATCCTTATTACCGTTATGAAGCAATACGTTTAATCAAATTAATTAACACATAAACAAAATGACTTAGTCAAGCCCCTATACATTCTAAATCTCATCATATCATCAACTTAACTTATTCTCATCAAACTATGCTAGTCAATACTTTCTTGTTATCATACAAAGCCATAATACAAAATATGGTCTAACATATAAATTATACAAGTTCTCTTTCCAATATCGAATTATTATCGAACATTAATCATTATATCTAAACCTCAATACTATAGTATTTATGGCCAAAATATTAATTTATCATTCAAATATGCATAATTAAATGCTTATTAAACATATGAACTTACCTCGATACCCAAACGGTCATTTTACCAACTTTCTCGATTTTCGATTTTCCTCCTGTTCTAGGTCCAAATCTCATTTTTCGGGGTCTAAGACATCACATTTCACTTATTTAATTAATGTACTACTCAAAGCAGTCCCTAACTCAAACTTTGGCAAAATTATAATTTTGCCCCTAAACTTTTGCATAATTATGATTTTGCCTCTAGGCTCAAAAATTAAACTTCATCCCTTATTCTTATGTTTTATAACATGCTAATCATTTTTCCCTTCTATGGCAACATCAAATTCTTGCTCTAACATGTACTTATGTACATTAGGTATTTTTGCCGATTACATCGTTTTACTCGTTTTCACTTAAAATCGCTTAGTAAAAGTTGTTTAACATAATTCTAAGCTTCATATTCTGCCATAAAACATCAAAATAAATACATTTCACCTATGGGTATTTTTCCAAATATGAACCCTAGGTTAAATTATTGCTAGAATAAGCTAAATCAAGTTACCGGGACTCCAAAAACGTAATGAACAAGAAAAACGGGGCTAGAATGGACTTACCATGAAGCTTGGAAAGCTTGAAAACCATATCTATGGCTTCCCACATGTTACATTCGGCCTAAGCTTGAAGATGGACAAATTTGGCATTTAAATTTTGTTTTTAATTCATTTAATTCACTAAATTACCAAAATGCCCCTTAAAAAATCTTTTGAAACATACCCATCCATGTCCATTTTTGTCCACCAACTTAACCTATGGCCTAATTATCATTTAAGGAACTCCAATTCAAAATTTCATAACAATTGCACACCTCTAACATGTAGAACTCAACTTTTGCACTTTTTACAATTTAGTCCTTTTGACTAAATTGAGTGCCTAAACGTCAAAATTTTTGAATGAGATTTTCACGAAATCATTCTGTGAAATTGTAGACCATAAAAAATATAAATAAAATAAATTTATCAACATCGAATTTGTGGTCCCGAAACCACTGTTCCGACTAAGCCCAAAATCGAGCTATTACATATTGATTTTCTTGGTCCTTTCCCTCCGTCTTTTGGTCACAAGTATATATTGGTAGCAGTAGATTATGTGTCCAAGTGGGTCGAGGCTGAAGCTTATTCGACGAACGATGCCAAGTTTGTGATGAAGTTCTTGCAGAAACATGTGTTCACAAGGTTTGGAACCCCAAGAGCTATTATCAGCGATGAAGGGACCCACTTTGTGAACAAGTGGTTAAAATTGTTGCTAGATAAACATGGAGTGAAGCATAAGGTTGCTATAGCTTACCATCCGCAGACAAATAGGCAAGCTGAGCTAGTAAATAAGGAGATCAACGGCATACTCGAGAAGGTAGTTTCCCTGAACCTACGAGATTGGTCTAAGAGACTAGATGATGCTTTATGGGCTTACAGAACAGCATACAAGACACCCTTAGGAATGTCACCCTATAGGTTGGTCTTTGGGAAAGCCTGTCATCTGCCTCTAGAGTTAGAGCACAGAGCTTACTGGGCTCTTCGACAACTCAATTTGGATCTCAAGCTTGCTAAAGAGAAATGAATGCTCCAACTCAACGAGCTAGAGGAATTTCGAATGTTCTCATACGAAAATGCCAAATTACTCAAAGAAAGACTCAAGAAATGGCATGACAAGCATATTCAAGTTCGAGAGTTTGAAGCAGGTCAGCAAGTTTTGTTATTTAATTCCAGATTAAAGTTCTTCCCAGGTAAGTTAAAATCACGTTGGTCCGGTCCATTTATGATTCATCGCTTCTATCCGTACGGAGTTTGTAACACCCCAAACCCGGTCAACACACCACGACCGAATCTGACAAGTGACAGAGGAAAAACGTTTTGAGGAAATTAGGTTAAGGTTAAATTTTAGTGAAAATTCTTTGTTGTTTTATGCATAAAGAAATCAGGGCATGATTAGTTAAAATAGATAATTTACTTTGGGATCCCGGAAATCAGTCTTTAAAACTTAGTTGCCGATCCATAGATTAGAAAAACCTTTTTGTCATTTTTAAAAGAAACCCGAATGATTAATTTGAAAACCGTTTCTATTTGAGTTTGGAAACCTAAGTTTGGAAATCGTTTAAGTTGTCGAAAACATTTGAGCTGTCATTTATTATCAAGTGATTTGTATTACCCGATGGTAAGGTTTTGAAAACCATTACGTTTTGTAGTTTAGAAAACCTTGCGCTCACATTATTAAATTAATCAAGTAATTCACTTAACCATGTTCGAAATCAAATCCAAAACATATAAATAATTCAAAACATAATTTAAAAGGCCTTATTACAAACCCAAATAGTAAAAGCAAAATATAAAATAATTACCCAATTCAAAATCCAAGTAAAACCAAATGTTTTAATGCATGGGCCACCTCGAGTCCACCCGACTCCTCATCCGCGATCTACGAATCACCTGAAAAGATAAGGAAGAAGGTGAGTCACCAAAACTCAGTGCATAATCCCTCCCCCGGTAATACAACAAGCTTACACAAATCATAACCAAGCAATATATCATGCACCCAAACCTAGCCATCCATAACTCCGTTTCTACCCCGTGTGGTACCAAACCACTGGTGGTGCCAAACCACTGGTGACCTAAAGTCATGATATCCAATAATAATGTGGTGCCAAACCACTGGTGACCCAAAGTCACGAATAATCCATCTGTGGGGCCAACCCACGTTGTGATACCAAATCACTGGCGACAATCCCGTCATATCAAATGTGGGGCCAACCCACTGTGGTACTAAGCCACTGGGACGAGTCGCTATGAGGTGCCAAACCTCTGGTGACCCAAAGTCACAAAATAAACTGTGGTACCAAACCACTGGAGGTGCCAAACCTCTGGTGGACACGGATATCAAATCTTCCCCCTCCTCTCATATCACCCACATCAATGCATCACATGTACAAATCATGCCATCATGCCTTAATATGAACATATAGCAAATATATCATAGTTCATGGTATTAAGCATCATATAGCAAAATCATATTGAAACGGACTTACCCGTATCCTTGCTCATACCCATAAGGTATCATATCATGATCTTCACAGTTTTCGGCTTTTCACATATTTAGGTTATTAATATATATTTACTAAGTTATAAAGTGTGTAAGTTACACACCTGTTACTAGCGAAATCACTAAATCCCGAAGACCCGATCTACCGCACTAGATCTCCCTGTCCTACATTTGGCCAAACCACAAAACCATTAACAAGGCCATTCAGCCATACCAATAAATCTTAGTCTCAATAGCCTTCGGTTTTTCAACAACTTAAAGAATGATGAACCAACATAGATATCCTTACCACTTGACTTACCAACTTCGATCGCTAAAGAATAGAGGCTTAAATCGACTGCTTCCACAATCCCGAAGAACATAGGGAGAAATCGGTTCCCATTAATGATTAACAACACTATCAAAAAATGCCGGATTAGGCTTTCACCTATGTGTGTCGACAGAGAAGAAGAGGAAGTAAGAAGGGAGTTTCGGCCATGGACACTTACCTTCTTCCAAAACCGATTGGAGAAAAACCAAAAGAAGATCTACCCCTTGATTGATATTCGGCCAAGATAACACCAGAAGAAAGAAAGGAAATTTTGACAAAGGTTGAGTGACCAAGATGATTCGGCTAAGGTTTTGAAAGAAGAAAACAAATGATATGCGGCTAAAAAGAAATGAAGGACGAGAGTGGCAAAGTAAAATAAAATGGGAGAGGGAGGATTCGGCTTGAGCAAACAATGGAAGAAAAACCAAGAGAGATGGGGAAGAAGAAGGTTCGGCCAAAAAGAAAGTAAAAGAAGAGATGTGGTTTTTGAACAAATATGAAAAGAAAGGAAAAGAAAGATGGGAACAAGAGAGGTTCGGCCAAGCACTTGAGAAGAAAAAGAAATAAAGTAAAATTAAAGAAGTTTAGCAAGCCATTCGGCTAAGGGTTTTAGTGGGGAAAAACGACAAGTACCTATGGTGGTTTCGGCTTTTACCTCAATATGGTGTACTAGGGAAAATCGGCAAGGCTCCAAAAGGGGTTTTTCGGCTTGACACAAAACAAAGAATAAAGCCAAAACCAAAACAAGACTTCACCTATTGTCAATAATACATTCGGCTAGGGAGAGTGATTTTGGAGAGAAAAGAAAATGATGCACAAAATGATAAGGAATTTGACCAACTAGCTACCAACCTACCCAAACCTTCAACAAAATTTGGTCACCCCCCTAAACCATAATTCCGTCCACATACATGGACAAGTTGGCCATTAAAAAGTTTCCAAAAACCTCATCCTTAATCCAAGCCTTATGTCCCCTTATCATTCCTTAATCAAAATGATTCCTTTCCCCAAGTTCAAGCTTACCTAAACTATTTGTCATCTTGCCATAAAAATTTAAAGTCCAACTTACCAAAAATACCTCTTGACTGATACTTAAGGAAAGCATGCAAAAATAATCTCAATTTGCACACAAAGTGATTCGAACTCCTTCCCTCAAGGTACTACAAGTAACGCTATAACCACTTTACTAATAGCTCATTTATGCTAGCTATTTACTCATAAATTTCTATATGTCTTGAAGCTACTTACCATCTCTTCTTAAAGTGCTAAAATACCAAAATTTTCCTAAAGTCCAATTAAACCCGAGACTTCATAGAAACCTTGTAACCTTCCAAATCCACTTAACTAATAAGTCCAATTTGCAATAACACCATTCTCATATTCTTGAAGATTTTAAACACTCCTAAGCCCAAGGCCCAATCGGCCCAATCTTACTAGGCCCAATTTCGGGATGTTACGGAGTTGTTGAACTCCAAGGTAAGGGAGGTAATTTTCAAGTCAATGCTAAGCGTTTGAAACATTACTACAGAGAAAAACCTGAACGGGATAAAATCTCGTTCAGTTTATCTGATTCTTAGATTTTTTGGCTTTCAATAAATTATTTAGGGTATATTTTCGGGTTTATTATGTTCAAATAAATTCTGTCTAGGAGATTGGAACTTAAGCGGGACCACTTGTGACCCCTCCAATCTTTCCTGGGAATTGATTTTTGCATAATTTCCCAAGAAGTTAGCCCCTAAATGACAAAATAAATTTTTGGTTGTTCAAATAAAAGGTCAATTTTGACCCAAGTCTTAAATTGCAACTCAATTTCAAATTTTCATTAAGTCTAGGGACTTAATTGAATTATTTTCAAAATTTGGTTGCTATTTTTATTAATAATAAAAACTAGGTGCCTCTTTTTGTAAATATTTTTAAAAGGCATCTAGAATAAATATTTTTATGATAAACTTTAATATATAATTATATTCATTATATATTAATTTTTATCAATTTAACTTAGGATTAGAATTAATTTTGTTTTATATTTATCTTGGCAATTTAATAGCAATTGATAATTTAATACATGTATATTTAATTACTAATTGTTGTTAATCTTGAGTAAAATTAGAATTGGACTCTTATTTTTAATTCCTTAATTATTCTAAGAGTTCTACTCTAATTCATACTTTTCCCTCTATAAATTGCACCATTGTTTCTCCCCATTCATTCATCACTCATAACCCCAAACACCAACACCCAAGTGCCGCAAGTCCCTAGCCACAGCAACCATTTGGCCAGCAGCCTGCCCCAGCACACGCCGCACGCCAGCTCTAGCAGCTGCCCAGGTCGTGGCCACCATGTCTGCTGCCTCCAGCCGCGCGCTTGTTGCGCATCATCGCCCCACACTCGACCAGCCCAGGCGCTCTGTTGTGCTGCACCTTGCGCACCACCTGCTTGCATGCAGCCCCTACCACGCATCCATCCGTCCAACCCAAGCCATAAGCCTTGAAACCCTCCTTTTAAATTTCCATCTTTTGTTCATTAGGATATTTTTATTTTAAGAGTTCTTACTTTTTACAAGGAAAGTGGTAAGAAAATATTTCTCCCTTAAATTTAAATTTAATTCAATTATTTAATTTTTCAATTTATTGAAATATTAGTAATTGTTATTAAATTTTTAAGAAACTGATTTTTCTTTCTATTTGATGTTCAGGTTAATCATGACTCGCAAAAGAACTCGTGCCTCCGCTCAATTTGACAAAACACAAAGCAAATTTCACTGTGAAGAAGCCAAAGTAGGACACGAAAGTATCTTCAAAAATGAACAGATGCATCCAGAGAAAGGCTTCACATTTAAGGAAAGCAACTACAGAGACTTTATGTAACACCCCAAACCCGGACAAGACACCACGTCCGAATCTGGTATGCTACGGGGAAAACCATTTTGGAAAACTAGATTTCTCGTTTAAAAGCTGAGTGAAAACACAGTGTGTTTGAAACAGATTTGTGCAGTCTTGTTTGAAAAACAGTTGATGTATTTGAAAACTTTGCCAGAATTTGTAGTTAAAACGAGTTATTACCATTTAAAACCTTATTAGTTTCTTAGTGATACATAAAACACTTTTAAACTTAGAAGAACTACAAGTTTGAATTGAAAACCATTTGTATTTGTTTATCAAAGGACTTTGTGTGATACCCGATGGTATAATTTAAAACACGTTGCGTTTTAGTTTTGAAAACTTTATCTTTCCATATTTTAGTAAAATTTATTCCAAGTTACTTTGTTAGGCATATTAAAAATCAATTTAAAGCATAAGCAACATAAAATATAACTTTAAAGGCCTTTTACAAATCCAGATAGAAACCCAAATAAAAGTAAATAACTAAAGTACCCAAAGTATAGAGTCTGAGTAAAGACTTTATTCAGCATGGCATAAGCACCCCGAGTCCATCCCGGCTCCAAGTCCGCATCTACGAGTCACCTGAAATGTCAAAGGAGAGGGTGAGTCGAGTGACTCAGTGTGTAAATCCCGCTCCCGAAGAAACAACATGCTAACACACATCATACATAGCAACATGATTAATGCAACCCGATCCTAACCATCCATATCGCCTCATCTACCCCGTGTGGTACCAAACCACTGGTGGTGCCAAACCACTGGTGACATATAGTCACAATGTGCTACCAAAGCACTGGTGTCCCAAAGACACAATATCCGTCAATGTGCTACCAAAGCACTGGTGTCCCAAAGACACATTTGTGCTACCAAAGCACTGGTGACCGAAGTCACAAATCCAATGATGATGGGGCCAACCCATCGTGTGTTACCAAAACACTAGCAGACGATCCCATATCTCAAGTGGGGCCAACCCACGGTGGTCAAACCACAGGGACAAGTCGCAATGAGGTGCCAAACCTCTGGTGTCCCAAAGACACAATGTGCTACCAAAGCACTGGTGACCGTAGTCACAAATCTGGTGATGGGGCCAACCCATCGTGTGTTACCAAAACACTGGCGTCAATCCCGTATAATCATCTGTGGGGCCAACCCACTGTGGTACTGAGCCACTGGGACGAGACGCTGAGGTACCAAACCTCTGGAGGTGCCAAACCTCTGGTGACCCAAAGTCACAAAGTGTGCTACCAAAGCACTGGTGCTCGTCAGCACAAAATATCATACTCCCTCCTCTCATATCACCCATCAACATGCCAAACTCATGTAATCATGCATATCATACTATCATGCATATCATGCCAATATGTCTAATCTCATACCCCAAGTCATATATTACCACAACCATGATATCATATAAATCATCAATAAATAGTATAACAATAACGATACTGACTTACCCGAGTCCAGAATCATACCCATAAGGGTATCATAACAGTCACCACTGTTACATTAGACCTCACACAGATTATTAAACATATTACTAAATATAAGTGTGTTAGTAAACACACCTGATAGTGCGAGTCTAAAATCCAACGAGAACGATCTAAGCCCCTCGATTACAAGGTCCTACAATCGGCCAAACATAGGGGTTAGGCAACACTAACATTCGGCCAACAACCAATTAACCAAAAGGGTAGAAAAATCCATCACTTACCTTCACTTGGTTTGGTTTCCTACCAAACCCGAACCACAGTGGTACTTCTACCCACGATCGGTCACACCTTCACAAGAGAACGGTTAATCATTTACAACTCCTGATTAAACGCAATTAAAAGAATGAACTAACAACCCAATCGCTTACCCTCAACTTACCAATCGGTTACAAAAGAATGATGGTTTGCTTGCTTCACACTTCCAAAGTCCCTATAACAGAGAGATTAATACCCTTCCAACAACCATAATCGGCCCTTAACAAAACACAACCAAATCAAGAACCAAAAGAGGGAAAATATGGCCATTCGGCCATGGACTTACCAATTCCAACCGATTGAAGCAAGGCCTCCAAACACCACTGATATTCGGCCACTACCACTACTAGGAGAAGGGAATATTCGGCCAAAAATGTCACTAAAAAGGGGTGTATAGATTCGGCTAACACTTTGAATAAAGAAGGAGAATTTGCTTTTTAGGTGTTCAACACCCTTGTGACCGATTCAGAAAGAAAGATGAGAGAAAATAATTGTGATATGAGAGTAGAGTGGAGATGGAATTTCGGCAAGATGGTTTAGGAAAAAGAGAGAAATCGGCAATCAATGGAAGAAAGGTTCGGCTTAAGGTTTTGAGAAGAAAAGAAAGGATGGAAATATTTTGGAAGGTGACTTTCGGTTTTGATCAAGAAAAGGGATGGAGAAGAATGCTTTGGAAGACAAGTTTCGGCTCAACAAAAGGGGGAACAAGAAGATGGTATAGGAGAGAACATTCGGCTAACACAAATCAAAAGAGGGTAAAGCAGTTTCGGCTACCCAGGTTCCAAGAGGAGAAAAGAGAAAAGTATGAAAACAATGGGTGCTAGTTTCGGTTTCCACAAGAAAGAAAAACAACCACAATACACACTTGAGAATTCGGCTACACCTGACAAAATGAGAAGAAAGTAGTTTACTACTCTTGACCGAAACAACCCCAAAATGTCCAAAATGAAATCGGCTAGCCCCTCACCACACTAAGCCGTCCACTACTCCATCACCTACCAACCGGCCACCCCTCAACACTCCCCCAAACATTCGGCCACATCCCCTCTATTGCTCCCCACCACAAGTTCAAATTATTTTGAACAAGTCAACATCCTAAATCTACTCTCCACCTTCCATTTGAAAGAGTAGACTAGGTCCAAGGTAGAATTTGATTTGGCTTCTACCTCTCCTCCATGCCGTCCCAAAATAGATGACAAAAAGGGGACTCCTGCTGCTCGAACATTGGACCTCCACTCCTTGAAGTTGACGCCATACCAACTCCCTCTTGCCACTCTTGCCACCTCCTTATTTGTGCAACAAAACCTCATTTAAAATTCTTAAACCCCCGCTTCCTCAGCTCCTCTCCTATAAAGCCTAAAAACAAAAATTCTCCCATTCACTCAGGCATTCACCTAGGCTACACCAAAGCCCCTAAAACACCGAAATAACAACACAGCACACTACATACATGCAAAACATGCCATGACAAAAATATAGCCCCTAACCCGGGATATTACAGTTCTACCCCCCTTAAAAATAGTTTCGGCCTCGAAATTACCTGGTCAAAAGAGTTGCGGGTATTGCTGTCTCATCATATCCTCGGGTTCCCACGTCGCTTCTTCCACGCCATGATTCCGCCAAAGTACCTTAACCAACGGCACAGTCTTCCTACGCAGAACCTTCACATCCCGATCAAGAATCTGCACAGGCTCTTCTTCCATAGTCAAGTCTGGATTTACCTCGATCTCTTCCACTGCTACCACATGCGACGGATCTGAACGATACCTCCGAAGCATTGAAACGTGAAAAACATCGTGAATCTGACTAAGCTCTGCTGGCAACTCAAGCTGATACGCTACTGGTCCAACTCGCCTCAACACCTTATATGGCCCAATGAACCTCGGACTAAGCTTGCCTTTCTTCCCGAACCTCAGAACCTTCTTCCAAGGTGAGACCTTCAGAAACACTCGATCCCCAACGGCAAACTCTATATCTCTTCGCTTAAGATCGGCATAAGACTTCTGCCGGTCCGAAGCTTCCTTTAATCTAGCTTGAATCAACTTAACCTTGTCTTCAGTCTCAGCTACCAACTCAGGTCCTAACAACTGACGTTCACCTAACTCCGTCCAACACGTAGGTGAGCGACACTTCCTACCATATAACGCCTCATACGGTGCCATCTTGATGCTCGCTTGGTAACTGTTGTTGTAGGCAAACTCGGCTAACGGTAGAAACTCCTCCCAGCTACCTCGGAAATCCAAGACACAACCTCTCAGCATGTCTTCTAAGATCTGAATAACCCTTTCTGATTGACCGTCAGACTGCGGGTGAAAAGCCGTGCTGAAATCCAAACGAGTACCCAATGCTTGATGCAATGCTTTCCAGAACCTAGACGTGAACCTGGGATCCCTATCCGAGATTATCGAAACTGGCACACCGTGCAACCTCACGATCTCTGACACATACAGCTTCGCTAGCTTCTGAAGTGAGTAGTCAACCCTCACCGGAATAAAGTGAGCTGATTTAGTCAGACGATCCACCACTACCCAAACTGAATCCTTCTTGCTTGGCGTAAGCGGTAACCCACTGACAAAATCCATGGTTATCCTTTCCCACTTCCACTGCGGAATCTTCACAGGCTGAAGCAAACCCGACGGCAACTGATGTTCAACCTTGACCTGCTGACAAGTCAGACATCTTCCAACAAACTCTGTCACCTCTTTCTTCAAACCAGGCCACCAAAATTGCTCTCTAAGATCCTTATACATCTTGCTACCTCCAGGATGCATAACATGAGGACTGCTATGTGCGTCCTGAAGAATCTTCCGCCTTAGCTCAACATCTTTAGGCATACAAGCCTTACCCTGAAAACACAGAACCTCATCACTCGACAAGCTGTAACCCTCCAAACCACCATTCTGCACTTGCAACCTTCGCGCACTCAGAACCTCATCCACTAACTGTTTCTCTCTGACCTGCTCAACCCAAGTAGGCTTAACCTGCAGCTCTGCCAAAATACTCCCGTCGTCGTACAAGCTCAAATGGGCAAACAAAGCTCTTAAGTCCGAAACAACCTTACGGCTTAACGCGTCTGCTACCACGTTAGCCTTGCCCGGATGATACTCAATCGAGCAGTCGTAATCTTTCAGCAACTCAACCCATCTGCGCTGCCTCAAATTTAAATCCTTCTGAGTCAGTAGATACTTCAGACTCTTATGATCCGTGTAGACTATCGATCTCTCTCCATATAAGTAGTGCCTCCAAATCTTTAAGGCGAAAACTACAGCCGCTAGCTCCAAATCGTGCGTCGGATAGTTGACCTCATGTGGCCTCAGCTGCCTAGAAGCGTAAGCCACAACCTTACCTTCTTGCATCAGCACACAACCCAGACCCGTATGTGATGCATCGCAGTAGACTGTGTATTCCTTACCAGCCTCAGGTTGAATTAGAACCGGAGCCTCAGTCAAAATCTTCTTTAACCTGTCAAAGCTTTCCTGTTGTTTCCCAGTCCATACAAACGGAACCTCTTTCCTTAATAACTTGGTCATCGGCGCTGCTATCAACGAGAAACCCTCAACAAACCTTCGGTAGTATCCGGCCAAACCCAGAAAACTACGAACCTCAGCCACTGACCTAGGTGGCTTCCAGTCCAAAACAGCCTCAATCTTACGAGGATCTACTCGAATCCCCTCTGCTGACACTACATGACCCAAGAACGTCACTTCTCTAAGCCAGAACTCGCACTTACTGAACTTAGCATAGAGTTGCTTTTCCCTCAAAATCTGCAGCACCACCCTCAAATGCTTATCATGCTCTTCCTCTGTCCTTGAGTACACTAAAATATCGTCTATGAAAACCACCACGAACTGGTCTAGATACTGCTGAAACACCCTGTTCATCATATCCATAAACGCTGCCGGTGCGTTAGTCAACCCGAACGGCATTACCAGGAATTCGTAGTGCCCATACCGAGTCCGAAACGCCGTCTTATGGATATCAGCCTCCTTAACCTTCAACTGATGGTACCCAGACCTCAGATCAATCTTAGAGAATACCGCAGCACCCTTCAGCTGATCAAACAAGTCATCTATCCGTGGCAACGGATACTTGTTTTTAATCGTCAGCTTGTTCAACTGGCGGTAGTCTATGCACATCCGCATCGTGCCATCTTTCTTCTTGACAAAAAGAACTGGCGCACCCCACGGCGAAACACTTGGCCTGATAAAACCTCGATCCAATAACTCCTGGATCTGAGCCTTAAGCTCCACCAATTCCTTTGGTGCCATCCTACGCGGACAGTCTCTAATGCGATGCTCCAGAGACCCACACTCGAAGCACCCTTTACCACCAGTCCAACAACCACCCCAATGAGATTTCCCACACTGGTTACACTGCGGCGGTCCCTGCCTAGCAGCAACAAACCTAGCAGACTGATTCTGCCCACTCGGTCTAGCCCTCTTCTGCGGATTACCAGACGAACCAGAAGACCCAAAGCTCCTCTTAAGCCTACTCCTGTCCATACTCTGCCTCACTGACTCCTTAACACCCTCAGCCACCTTAGCTTTCTCAACCAAGACAGCAAACTCGCGCTCCTGCTGTGGAGCAATCAGCAGCCTCAACTCGTCTCGGAGACCATCCTCGAAACGAACGCACCTCTCATGCTCAGTGGCTACAATGCCTCTGGCATACCTACTCAGCTTCAGGAACTCAGCCTCGTACTCAGCAACAGATTTACTCCCCTGAACAAGCCTCAGAAACGCCTTCCTCTGGGAGTCGATGTAACTAGCCCCGATGTATTTCTTTTGATAAGCAGCTCTGAAGTAATCCCATGTCAGATCCTCTGCAGCCACACTGTCCCGAACCGTGAGCCACCACTGATATGACTCATCCCGGAGAAGCGACACGATACCCTTCAGCTTCTCTTCAGTTGTCAGGTCCAGATCATCCATGATCCGCTCAGTTGCCTCCAGCCAATATTCAGCAGTGCTAGGAGCAACACCAGAAACACCTCGGAAGAATTCGGCCCCATTAGCCCGGAGTCGCTCAGGAACTGATTTCCTAACTCCTGCACCACCACTAGCCCCAGCTACCCTTTCCAACACTCGCAGCATCGCCTGTGACACTGCGTCGTCTCCAGTCTGATCTTGGAACTCACCACCTCCAGCTGGTGGCGGAACCGGTACCTCATTTTCTGAACCCTGCCCCGATCCTACGGGCTCAGAAACCGTCATTCTACCCCTACCTCTACCGCGAGTATTACGACCACGTCCACCTCGAGTGCTCATGTCTAATCTTTCTACGTATCTGATTAGAGAATTTTATGCATCAGTATTTATTCCACTTGTTTAAAAAGCAAGTCTTATGAATATTTAAAGAGGATTGTTCTCGCAAGTTCACAGAATCCTATCAGTTTCAATCTCTAAGGTAGCACACTATTGCTATCATCAAATCATATAACATCCAATCAAATCACAGAGAATAGTTCGGGGTACTTACCTGGGCGAACTGGTGCCGGAGACTCGGTGCCATGCCTTTCAAAACCATACTTTCAAAACAAACACTTAAACAGACTTTTGAAAACCATTTTGGGCCTCAGGCCCACAGCCGAGCCTTTGAACTTGGCTCTGATACCACAAATGTAACACCCCAAACCCGGACAAGACACCACGTCCGAATCTGGTATGCTACGGGGAAAACCATTTTGGAAAACTAGATTTCTCGTTTAAAAGCTGAGTGAAAACACAGTGTGTTTGAAACAGATTTGTGCAGTCTTGTTTGAAAAACAGTTGATGTATTTGAAAACTTTGCCAGAATTTGTAGTTAAAACGAGTTATTACCATTTAAAACCTTATTAGTTTCTTAGTGATACATAAAACACTTTTAAACTTAGAAGAACTACAAGTTTGAATTGAAAACCATTTGTATTTGTTTATCAAAGGACTTTGTGTGATACCCGATGGTATAATTTAAAACACGTTGCGTTTTAGTTTTGAAAACTTTATCTTTCCATATTTTAGTAAAATTTATTCCAAGTTACTTTGTTAGGCATATTAAAAATCAATTTAAAGCATAAGCAACATAAAATATAACTTTAAAGGCCTTTTACAAATCCAGATAGAAACCCAAATAAAAGTAAATAACTAAAGTACCCAAAGTATAGAGTCTGAGTAAAGACTTTATTCAGCATGGCATAAGCACCCGAGTCCATCCCGGCTCCAAGTCCGCATCTACGAGTCACCTGAAATGTCAAAGGAGAGGTGAGTCGAGTGACTCAGTGTGTAAATCCCGCTCCCGAAGAAACAACATGCTAACACACATCATACATAGCAACATGATTAATGCAACCCGATCCTAACCATCCATATCGCCTCATCTACCCCGTGTGGTACCAAACCACTGGTGGTGCCAAACCACTGGTGACATATAGTCACAATGTGCTACCAAAGCACTGGTGTCCCAAAGACACAATATCCGTCAATGTGCTACCAAAGCACTGGTGTCCCAAAGACACATTTGTGCTACCAAAGCACTGGTGACCGAAGTCACAAATCCAATGATGATGGGGCCAACCCATCGTGTGTTACCAAAACACTAGCAGACGATCCCATATCTCAAGTGGGGCCAACCCACGGTGGTCAAACCACAGGGACAAGTCGCAATGAGGTGCCAAACCTCTGGTGTCCCAAAGACACAATGTGCTACCAAAGCACTGGTGACCGTAGTCACAAATCTGGTGATGGGGCCAACCCATCGTGTGTTACCAAAACACTGGCGTCAATCCCGTATAATCATCTGTGGGGCCAACCCACTGTGGTACTGAGCCACTGGGACGAGACGCTGAGGTACCAAACCTCTGGAGGTGCCAAACCTCTGGTGACCCAAAGTCACAAAGTGTGCTACCAAAGCACTGGTGCTCGTCAACACAAAATATCATACTCCCTCCTCTCATATCACCCATCAACATGCCAAACTCATGTAATCATGCATATCATACTATCATGCATATCATGCCAATATGTCTAATCTCATACCCAAGTCATATATTACCACAACCATGATATCATATAAATCATCAATAAATAGTATAACAATAACGATACTGACTTACCCGAGTCCAGAATCATACCCATAAGGGTATCATAACAGTCACCACTGTTACATTAGACCTCACACAGATTATTAAACATATTACTAAATATAAGTGTGTTAGTAAACACACCTGATAGTACGAGTCTAAAATCCAACGAGAACGATCTAAGCCCCTCGATTACAAGGTCCTACAATCGGCCAAACATAGGGGTTAGGCAACACTAACATTCGGCCAACAACCAATTAACCAAAAGGGTAGAAAAATCCATCCCTTACCTTCACTTGGTTTGGTTTCCTACCAAACCCGAACCACAGTGGTACTTCTACCCACGATCGGTCACACCTTCACAAGAGAACGGTTAATCATTTACAACTCCTGATTAAACGCAATTAAAAGAATGAACTAACAACCCAATCGCTTACCCTCAACTTACCAATCGGTTACAAAAGAATGATGGTTTGCTTGCTTCACACTTCCAAAGTCCCATAACAGAGAGATTAATACCCTTCCAACAACCATAATCGGCCCTTAACAAAACACAACCAAATCAAGAACCAAAAGAGGGAAAATATGGCCATTCGGCCATGGACTTACCAATTCCAACCGATTGAAGCAAGGCCTCCAAACACCACTGATATTCGGCCACTACCACTACTAGGAGAAGGGAATATTCGGCCAAAAAGGTCACTAAAAAGGGGTGTATAGATTCGGCTAACACTTTGAATAAAGAAGGAGAATTTGCTTTTTAGGTGTTCAACACCCTTGTGACCGATTCAGAAAGAAAGATGAGAGAAAATAATTGTGATATGAGAGTAGAGTGGAGATGGAATTTCGGCAAGATGGTTTAGGAAAAAGAGAGAAATCGGCAATCAATGGAAGAAAGGTTCGGCTTAAGGTTTTGAGAAGAAAAGAAAGGATGGAAATATTTTGGAAGGTGACTTTCGGTTTTGAGCAAGAAAAGGGATGGAGAAGAATGCTTTGGAAGACAAGTTTCGGCTCAACAAAAGGGGGAACAAGAAGATGGTATAGGAGAGAACATTCGGCTAACACAAATCAAAAGAGGGTAAAGCAGTTTCGGCTACCCAGGTTCCAAGAGGAGAAAAGAGAAAAGTATGAAAAGAATGGGTGCTAGTTTCGGTTTCCACAAGAAAGAAAAACAACCACAATACACACTTGAGAATTCGGCTACACCTGACAAAATGAGAAGAAAGTAGTTTACTACTCTTGACCGAAACAACCCCAAAATGTCCAAAATGAAATCGGCTAGCCCCTCACCACACTAAGCCGTCCACTACTCCATCACCTACCAACCGGCCACCCCTCAACACTCCCCCAAACATTCGGCCACATCCCCTCTATTGCTCCCCACCACAAGTTCAAATTATTTTGAACAAGTCAACATCCTAAATCTACTCTCCACCTTCCATTTGAAAGAGTAGACTAGGTCCAAGGTAGAATTTGATTTGGCTTCTACCTCTCCTCCATGCCGTCCCAAAATAGATGACAAAAAGGGGACTCCTGCTGCTCGAACACTGGACCTCCACTCCTTGAAGTTGACGCCATACCAACTCCCTCTTGCCACTCTTGCCACCTCCTTATTTGTGCAACAAAACCTCATTTAAAATTCTTAAACCCCCGCTTCCTCAGCTCCTCTCCTATAAAGCCTAAAAACAAAAATTCTCCCATTCACTCAGGCATTCACCTAGGCTACACCAAAGCCCCTAAAACACCGAAATAACAACACAGCACACTACATACATGCAAAACATGCCATGACAAAAATATAGCCCCTAACCCGGGATATTACACTTTATGGAACGTATTCGTCAAGTTGCTGAAGCCCTCAATTGGGAATTGTTTTGTGAAAAGAGACGAAGTGTGGATGAGAAATTAGTTCGTGAATTTTACGCGAACTTAACTTCAAGCGAACTGACTGAAGTTCCAGTCCACGGAATCAAGGTACTAATAAATTCTAATGCTATTAATGATTTCTTTGAATTTCCTGATTTCAACAACGATGAATATTCCTCTCTGTTGAGCAATATTAAGCCTGAAAATCTGCAAGAAATCCTCGAGGAACTCACAGTACTAGGTTCTAAGTGGACTGTGTCAAAGCAAGGAATCTACATGTGTCGAAGAGAGTATTTGACACCACTTGCAAAGGTATGGTTTTATTTCATCCATTTCAGCCTTATGCCTAGTTCGCATGGGACTACAATCTCATTAGAGCGAGTGGTCCTATTATACTCGATTCTAACTGAAAAGACCATTGATGTGGGCAAAATCATCCTAAGAGAAATGCGAAATTGTGCCATTAGACGCTCTGGCCCAGCCTATTTCCCCTTTACGATCAAAGTTTTGTGCTTAAAAGCGAAACTCCTTGCGGACGTAAAGAAGACAGAATATAGTCAAGGCACAATCACCGATTGGGACCTTTACTGAGTAGCCGAAGATTCTGTTCTTCAGCAACGAATTGAAGAAAACGAGGATCCCGAAGAAGCAGAAGATGAACCCACAGAAATCCCACCAGAGCAATCAAATGAAGTCCATAGTGAGGCAGAACCAATGGAACCAGAAGCTGAACTTGATATCAAGCCCTCAATGTTTAGAGCTCCACTGCCTAGCCCAGACCGTCATGATGAGCTGTTGAAGCTGATGGACTTGATACAACACATGCAATGGCAGCAACAAGCCTACTGGAGATATGCAAAAATAAGAGATGACTCGATGAGCAGTGCCCTCGAGAAAATTTATAACGACCCGTTTATTTTTGTGCCTGAGTTTCCAGATTTCATATTTAAGCCATGGATTTCATCATCAAAGAAGGAGCAAGGCGATTCATGCAGAGGCAATACTAATGGAGCAAAAGATGAGTCGAAGTCGGAAGGACCGGCAAACAAATAAAAAAGGGGAGGGCTTCAACTTTAGTTTATTTTTATTTTTAAGTTACTTTAGGATTAGGTTAATTAGGAATTTTTATTTCTACACCATAAAACAAGAGATAGGAATCATGAATAAAATCTGAACAAGTCACAAAGGCTAAAGTGTGGCAATAGATATATACATGTCTAGGATTGGATTTTAGAAAGAGCCTGGTACTTAAGCAATCAATTTGACTCACCTCCTCTTTTCTAATTATCCTACCTGGTGTATAGTATCTATTCACTTTAAACAATGAGGACATTGTTCACTTTAAGTAGGGGGACCGAAAATTTGAATTCAGAATAAAATTTTCTTTTAGTTATGGTTAGGATATATTTTTGTTCAATAATTTGAAATTTTGTTAATTATGCTAAACTTCAGTATTAATAAAGTTCTATTATTTCAATAATTTATTATGTTAGCTTAATAAAGATATGAATGTATTTTTTTTAATAAAGCATGTAAATTCGTACCATAAAATTTTTAATTCCCTACGAAAAAATTAGGCATGCATGAAAGTTTAAGTCTTTAGAATTGACTTAGTAATTTCTTGAGGTGAAATCCTAGGAAGCATGGAATGTTGAAAATGATTTAGGCAACTATTGTTTGGACCGTTTGAGCCTTTCAAGCCAACCCTAATAAAATTATCCTTGGAAACCCAATTTTGAGACTATATGGCCTAATTTTATTTGGACCTATCAATATTTAGCCATCAACTTTCTCTTCATTACTTCTAAAATTGTCCCAAACTCTAGACTCAGTACTATTCAGAAGATCATTTGAAAATAAGTTTGGGGGAGTTGAAAAGAAGTATCAAATGCTCGAAAATTGTAGTACATGAAGTAAGTGCTCGAAATTGAGCTTGAATCTAAAAAAAATGTACTCAAAATGAAATAAGTGGTCGAAAGAGCATAAGTTGGGTATCAAGGGTGAAAATTCCAAAGGTTCGAGTTAAGCTGAGTCTAGGGTTTTTAAGCCAAAAAATTGTCTATCTTTTACCTACCCCTGAGCCCAGCCACGTTACAACCTTATTAAAGACCTATTGATTCAAAATTCCAATGTTACCTACATTAGTGGAGAGGAATTGCTCTGTTCAACATATGAGGACATTAGTTAAGCTTAAGGATTGCAGTTTACTTTTTGAATAAGGAATTAAAATCAAATTGGTAGCGAGTAACATGTCTTTATTGAAGAAACATTTAGTCTAATTTTGCTAGTATAATAGTTGTTGGATGTAGTTTGAGCGATATATATACTTAAGTAGCATAATTATCAAATTCCTTATTTTTGAGCCTAAGTATACCAAATTCATAAGTTTGAGAAAAAAATTGTTCTGACAGAGTTTTTTTAAAGGTGTTTCCGAGAAAATTATTTTCAAATTTGTGCATTACTTGGAACGAGCAATGAATTAAGTTTGGGGGTGTGGAAATACGAAATTTTATATACTTTTTCATGCCCTTTTTGACCCAAATTCATGCAGTTTCGAGTAAATACTTGTCGTAAAATAATTAAATATTATAAAATAATTAAATTGTGCTGGAAATATGAACATGATGAATTTTAATTAATTTTATAGTTAATTTTGATTTATTTTGACTATTTTCGACGGATTCGCACAAAGGGCGAAAATCAGCTCGGCAGACACTGCTCGAAGAATAACCCGAGAAGCAATTTGAAGTATCAAGGCAAATTTATTTCCAGCCCAAGACGGTCCAATTATGAATATTTAATCATAATATAATTCATTTTAATTTATTCCCAATTTAATTTGGGTTAAATAAATTAATCTTAATTAATTATGAAAAAGGCCCAGTTGAACCGCATCAGTTGAACCAAACCGGTTGAACCGAACCGAGCAAAGAGTTGGGCAGCCCAAACCATCCACATTGCTGGCCCAAATCAGCTTATCAACTGATTAATCAAGCTTGCAAAGAAGCCCTTGAACACTTTTCAAAGTTGCATTCAAACCCCTCCAAATATTGTGGCTTTGTAGATTTGCCCCATGCTATATTTCACAAAGTTGAATCCATCAACTTTGCCACATAGGTGGCCGGACAAGGTGTGGCTCTTTGGCTGCTATTTTTAGCAAACTTTAGCTTCCACATTCAGCTATAAATACCACCCTTGTTGATCATTCAATCCATCCCTCTAGCCTCCAACATTCTCTTCGCTCACTTTCTCTCAATTCCCATTTCCCATTTCCCTTTTTGTGTTCTTGTGTCGATTTCTCCTCTTGAAAAAGAGGCGTTTTCCCAGCTATTTGGAGCAGCAAGTGGAGTGTTCATAAGCCAGCTTGATCGCCGAGAACAACAGAGAACGAAGAACGGAGCAATCAATCAAGCCACGGAGAAACACCGGTTTGCTTCTTGTTCCCTATCTCTTTTTAATTTCGTTGTTGTTTTGACAAACATGTTTATGAATATTTATGCTATTGGAATGTTTAATTTAATCAATTTAGTTTGAATTTAATTCGTGTTGGGTTGATTGCATTTAATCCTTTTGAATTATTAAAATTGTGTTTATATTGTTAAAAGGCCTCGGTAAAACGCTTGATTAAGTAAAATCATGTTTAAGTTATCTGGAATTATAATTGTTTAGATAGCTAATGAATTAATTATTTAAACGCATTGGAATTGTAATTAATGGACACAATACTTAATCTGTGCATGTTTAATTCTTCTAAGGTAGTTGAAGATTAAATTAGCATTGTATTTGGCGATACGTATGCCTTGCATAACTTACAGGATTTTTGTGATTAAATTGTTTCAAGGTAAAAATACTTTGTTATCTTGCATGATCTTTTATATGCTTATTAGGTTGAATTAATCAGTTGGATCACATAGGAATATTGTAATATCCTGAATTAGGGGTTATTTGTGATTGTATTGTTTTGCATGAGTTCGGATTGTTGTGTTGTTAAGTGAGATGTGCTAGGGCTTAGGAATAAGCCAAGGGTAGGCTCGATCTGTAGGAAAAATTTTATTTTTAAGCTTTAGTTAAAGGGAGTTGAAGGAGCTAGGGGTTAAGAGTAATTCGTGGGGAATTTTAACACAAGTAACCAGTTGGCAAAGTGGCAAGGAGGCACTATTTAGGGCTTTGGAAGGTGACGCCACAAGCATTGAATGGGGGCTTAGGTTCGAATCCCATGGATGGACTTAAGGTTACTTTTATTTTTGCATTTATATGGCATGTGTTGGTCAAACTCTAATTAAGGTAAGGTTGGACTATTGTCTTTTATGGTTAGTAGACTAAGGAATAAGGCAAATGTTTATTTATGGTATGGTATCAAGGAATTTTGGTAGGATAAGGGGACATAAGGCTTGAAGTATAGAGTGTTGTTTTGGAAACTTTTCTATGGCCATTTGACCATGAATGTAGACGGTATAGTGGACTAGGGGGGTTGGCTTAATTTTGAATGTGATTAGGAGGAAATAAGGAGCAATTTAGGAGTGAGTTTAATTCAAAATTAGTTTGAATTAATGGCAAGAAGAATTTTGAGTGTGGTGGTCGATTGTGGGTCTCTTTTGGGTGATAATTTTCGGTCATGAGTGGGGGGGATAGCCGAATTTTCCTATAAGAGGTCTAGAAGTTCTTTTTCGGTTCTCTTTTCTTTCTTTAGTATTCTCTTTCGAAACTTTCTTTTCACCCTTGCCATTGCAGAAATTTGCACCCTATTTCTTGACCAAAAGCCGAAAGTTGGAAGTCATTTTGTGCATCTTTTTCTTTTTCCTTTTGCAACTTATTTTCCTTCCATTCACTTTCTAAAAACCGAAACCCATCCTCTCATTTGCAACAAAGCCGAAACCTCTCCACCTTTGTTCTTCATTGTCGAATTCTCCTAACTTTCATCTACACTTCTTTTCTTCTTCTCAACCTCGGGGCTATACCTATTTTGTGTTATTCGAATATCCCTTCTCCATTTGGGAGTTCTTGCCGAATCTTTTAGAGCCTTTAGAGGGGGAGGTGTCGACATTCCTTTTCATCAATCTTCCAATCGGTTTCGAGTATAGTAAGTATTTTCTTAGCAATCGAATTCTCTTCTTTTTCTTCATTTAGCATGCCGAAACCAATGGTTGGCCTTGGTTTCTAAGGGATGGCCGAATGTATGTAGAGTCATAATATTGTGTTTCTTTTGTGTAGCCAACGGTAAGGAACCTTAAGGAGGATTGTAAGGATTCAATTCATCAAGGTAAGTGTTATGTGGTGATTCGGGATTTAGTTAAGCAAAGTGGGTGGTTTGTAGCATTCAGCCATAGGCCAATTTATGAGTTTAAGTGATGACCGATTTCTGACTTTGGTTCTTAGGAGCAAATCGACAGGAATAAGAGAGTTTCGGGATTGAGTAGACTGTACCAAAAAGGTGTGTAGTTATTGCACTATTCTCTTGATTGTTTATGTGTGTATGTTGTTATATATGTGTGATATGATGTGAATGGTAGCCGAAATAAGGGCTAAGATGGTGGATACCCATGGGGGGTGATCGAATAATCAGGTCAGTACTTTATGATACTAAATTATCACTGATGAATATGTGCAATCGTGGTAAGCATGTGTTGAATACTCATCTAAATGATATTATTGTCATGATATATATATATATATATATGCATGGGAATTTGGAACATGAATATTGAAGGACATGGCGTACATTATGTACGTGGTCTGATGTTAGCCTTGTGCTACATTGGCGCTTGATGTTAGCTATGTGCTTCATCAAGGTAGGGTGTTGGCTATGTGCCACCTCCTGGCGGATGATAGCTGTGTGCATCACCGTGGATTGAGGATGACCTCGAGTCACCTCGTGGATATTGACATGTGGGGTCACTTAGGTGATCGGTGGCTTAGCCACGACCTTGGGCAGCAGGTCTGCCAAGGTAGGTGTAATGGATGGACTCTAGGTTGGGTTGGGATGCATTTTTGCATGACTGATTATGTGGATCAATGTGGATATGGGCCAAGCCCAATATGTGAAATTATGTGGATGAATTGTCTTACCATCTGATTTGTAATTGATTTGTGGATGTGGGCCAAGCCCATGTGTGGAGGCATGTGAAATAATTACACACTGAGTCTGTGTGACTCACCCAATTTTTCTCAAACCTTACAGGTGATGCATAAAGCTTGGACCGGGTTG
Organism: Gossypium australe; assembly: GCA_005393395.2. Taxonomy (NCBI): domain Eukaryota; kingdom Viridiplantae; phylum Streptophyta; class Magnoliopsida; order Malvales; family Malvaceae; genus Gossypium; species Gossypium australe. The sequence continues at coordinate 89,310,617 of CM016621.1, read as the reverse complement.
GGGTGGATACGAGGTGGCCCATGCAGAAGAGGATTTTCTTTATACAATTTATGTTTCAGTATTTTAAGTATTTATTTATTGTAATAAGGGCCTCCTAAAGTATTTAAGGATTTTTATTATGTTATAACTTGGACTATCGATTATATTACTATCTGAAAATGTTTTATCTTTAGTAACTTTCCTTTTAAAATATATGATAAAGTTTTTAACCGAAGAATTTGAAACATTGTAATTTATGTCGAAATTTTAAATATCCAATGTTTTATTAAAGACAATAAATTTTTATGTTTTCACTCTAAGTCAAAATATTTTTCAAACATTTTCCGCAGTGGCATCCTAAATTCGGCCGTGGCTCGTGGGCCGGGTTTGGGGTTTTACAATTTGGTATCAGAGCCCGGTTCAAAACTCGACTTTGAGGGTTTTGGGCCCAAAAACATTTTTTTTAAGATGGGCTTTTCAAAGATTTGGGCTTTCATAAATTTTTCAGGTTTATTCTGGCATGGCACCTGTATCTCTGACCCGAAGTCCACCAGGTAAGTACCTCTAATTGTTGTGTGAATTATTATATGATTGGGATGTGGGTACGATGGGAACGTAGATTAGTATATTAAGTTATTGAACTTTAGGATTAGCTTACTCCAACACAGAATTACATAAAATTTTAAAGCCTAATTAAACAAACCTATGAGTAAGTCGCCGAGTTAGGGTGTGGCAACCATTGTGCGCATGTCTAGGATTGGTTTTGGTGGGAGCTTGGTATTTAAGCAGTCCTAGTGACTCACCTCCTCTCCACTCGAAACCTACCTGGTGAATAGTAACGGTTCACCCTAACCAAGAGGACTTATTCACGGGCTAAACTCGATAATTAAAACCCGAAAGGGACTAGCCATACTGTTTTATAAAAACCTTAAGTTTTCAAAATTACTCCTTTGATTTGTAAAACCATTTTATACTTGGAAAATTTTTCGAAATATTTCCGATTTACAAAATTACCCAAATACCCCTGGGTGTAAAATTACCAAAATGCCCTTGGTTTATAAAATTACCATACTACCCATGACTTTTGTAAAAACATTCTTACTTTACAAAAATACCAAAAACTCCTATTTTACAAAATAGTAAGATACCCTGATTTGGGAAAATTTACTAAAATGCCCCTGACTTCCAAAATTACCAAAATAACCCTGATTTCTGAAATTTCTGCAATATCATTGATTTGGTAGAATTTTCAAAATAACCTCGAGATTTGTATATTTTGGAATGCCTTTGATTTGTAAAGATTTTCAAATTGACTCTGATTTATTACTAAAATACCCCTGTAGGAAAATGACGAAAATACCCCTGGGATAGGAACAGACAAAAATGTTTGAAGAGTGAATATGTATGGTAGATACTACTGAATGGATGTGTTTCTGTGAATTAAGGTAGAAGACTTGAAACTTTGATTGATCGAAAGAACTACTATTAAGCTCTTTTTATAAAATTGTTCGCGGATAAACAGTGGAACAAAGACTAATGCATAAAATTTCTTAAATCAGACTAAAGCACGAGCGTAGACATGAGCTTTAGGGGACGTAGTCGTAATGTGCGAGGACATGATAGAGGCAGAATGGCTGTGTCGAAACCCGTTAGATCGGGTCAAGGGTCTGAGAATGAGGTACCACCACCACCATCACCAGCTGTTGGTGTGGAGCAGCAAGATCAGACGGGGGATGATGCTGTATCGCAGGCGGTGCTGCGAGTTTTGGAGATGGTGGCTGGAGCAGGTGGAATTAGGGGAGCTCGGAAATCGGTACCCGAGCGACTTCGAGCCAATGGAGCTGAGGTGTTCCGTGGCGTATCTGGTGTGGCACCCAGTACTGTTGAGTATTGGTTGGAGGCGACCGAACGGATTATGGATGAGCTCGATTTAACGGCCGAGGAGAAAGTGAAAGGAATGGTGTCGCTTTTTCGTGATGAGTCACATCAATGGTGGCTCACAGTTCGGGATGGTGCTACGACTGAGGAACTCACTTGGGAGTACGTTAAGGCGGCTTACCAGAAGAAGTATGTTGGTACTCATTATATTGATGCGCAGAGAAAGGCTTTTCTGGGGCTGGTTCAAGGGAACAAGTCCGTGGCGGAGTACGAGGCTGAATTCCTAAGGTTGAGCCGGTATGCTCGAGGAGTAGTGGCCACGGAGCATGAGCGATGTGTCCGGTTTGAGGACGGACTAAGGGATGACCTGAGGCTGTTGATAGCTCCACAGCAGGAGCGGGAATTTGCTGTGTTAGTAGAAAAGGCTAAGGTAGCTGAGAGGATTAAGGACTCTGTGAGACAAAATAGAGATAAGGATAGGAACCGGGACAAGAGGAGTTTTGGACCGTCAGAATCGTCTGAGAGCCTTCAGAAAAGACCGAGGGTTGGGAATTCTTCTCATGTTGCTAAGCCAGCTACTGGAAGGTATCATGTTGGCGAGTGCTGGAATCTGGATCGAGAGTGTTTTAGGTGTAAGTCGAAGGCTCATTTGATTAAAGATTGTCCTCAGGATCTGAATAGGACTCGGACAGTAGGTCAGGGTGGTGTGCAGCCGGACAGAGGTGGTCAGCAAGCGATAAGGGGTCGTGGTCCGAATCATGGAGGGAATCGTTCCGGGCGAGGTCGTGGAACACCAAACGGAGGTGCTAGAGGTGCAGACGCGAGGCAACCAAGGTTGGTTTATGCAGTCAGGCGTCACGAGGATAGTGATACGCTAGATGGGACAACGGGTATGTCCCTTATTTTTGGAATACCCTTTATTGCCTTGTTTGTTATAGAGCTAGTTCGTTCTTGTGTTGCTAGTGAAATGTATGGAACCTTGAGTGTGAACTTTGAGACTGTTCATAGAAAGTATGTTAGTTTTATTAAGATCAGAGTGCGCAGCAAGAGCGTAGTGTGGTGAGTGAGGATGCACGACTGCTAGTTAGTTGGAAATTTCGAGGACAAAATTTCTTTAAGGAGAGTAGAATTGTAATATCCTGAATTAGGGGTTATTTGTGATTGTATTGTTTTGCATGAGTTCGGATTGTTGTGTTGTTAAGTGAGATGTTCTAGGGCTTAGGAATAAGCCAAGGGTAGGCTCGAGCTGTAGGAAAAATTTTATTTTTAAGCTTTAGTTAAAGGGAGTTGAAGGAGCTAGGAGTTAAGAGTAATTCGTGGGGAATTTTAACACAAGTAACCAGTTGGCAAAGTGGCAAGGAGGCACCACTTAGGGCTTTGGAAGGTGACGCCACAAGCATTGAAAGGGGGATTAGGTTCGAATCCCATGGATGGACTTAAGGTGACATTTATTTTTGCATTTATATGGCATGTGTTGGTCAAACTCTAATTAAGGTAAGGTTAGACTATTGTCTTTTATAGTTAGTAGACTAAGGAATAAGGCAAGTGCTTATTTATGGTATGGTATCAAGGAATTTTGGTAGGATAAGGGGACATAAGGCATGAAGTATGGAGTGTTGTTTTGGAAACTTTTCTATGGCCATTTGACCATGAATGTAGACTGTATAGTGGACTAGGGGGGTTGGCTTAATTTTGAATGTGATTAGGAGGAAATAAGGAGAAATTTAGGAGTGAGTTTAATTCAAAATTAGTTTGAATTGATGGCAAGAAGAATTTTGAGTGTGGTGGTCGATTGTGGGTCTCTTTTGGGTGATAATTTTCGGTCATGAGTGGGGGGGATAGCCGAATTTTCCTATAAGAGGTCTAGAAGTTCTTTTTCGGTTCTCTTTTCTTTCTTTAGTATTATCTTTCGAAACTTTCTTTTCACCCTTTCCATTGCCGAAATTTGCACCCTATTTCTTGACCAAAAGTCGAAAGTTGGAAGTCATTTTGTGCATCTTTTTCTTTTTCCTTTTGCAACTTATTTTCCTTCCATTCACTTTCTAACAACTGAAACCCATCCTCTCATTTGCAACAAAGCTGAAACCTCTCCACCTTTGTTCTTCATTGCCGAATTCTCCTAACTTTCATCTACACTTCTTTTCTTCTTCTCAACCTCGGGGCTATACCTATTTTGTGTTATTCGAATATCCCTTTTCCATTTGGGAGTTCTTGCCGAATCTTTTAGAGCCTTTAGAGGGGGAGGTGTCGACATTCCTTTTCATCAATCTTCCAATCGGTTTCGAGTATAGTAAGTATTTTCTTAGCAATCGAATTCTCTTCTTCTTCATTTAGTATGCCGAAACCAATGGTTGGCCTTGGTTTCTAAGGGATGGTCGAATGTATGTAGAGTCATAATATTGTGTTTCTTTTGTGTAGCCAACGGTAAGGAGCCTTAAGGAGGATTGTAAGGATTCGATTCATCAAGGTAAGTGTTATGTGGTGATTCGGGATTTAGTTAAGCAAAGTAGGTGGTTTGTAGTATTCGGCCATAGGCCATTTTATGAGTTTAACTGATGACCGATTTCTGACTTTGGTTCTTAGGAGCAAATCGACATGAATAAGAGAGTTTCGGGATTGAGTAGACTGTACCAAAAAGGTGTGTAGTTATTGCACTGTTCTCTTGATTGTTTATGTGTGTATGTTGTTATATATGTGTGATATGATGTGAATGGTAGCCGAAATAAGGGCTAAGATGGTGGATACCCATGGGGGGTGATCGAATAATTAGGTCAGTACTTTATGATACTAAATTATCACTGATGAATATGTGCAATCGTGGTAAGCATGTGTTGAATACTCATCTAAATGATATTATTGTCATGATATATATATATATATATATATATATATATGCATGGGAATTTGGAACATGAATATTGAAGGACATGGCGTACATTATGTACGTGGTCTGATGTTAGCCTTGTGCTACATTGGCGCTTGATGTTAGCTATGTGCTTCATCAAGGTGGGGTGTTGGCTATGTGCCACCTCTTGGCAGATGATAGCTGTGTGCATCACCGTGGATTGAGGATGACCTCGAGTCACCTCGTTGATATTGACATGTGGGGTCACTTAGGTGATCGGTGGCTTAGCCACGGCCTTGGGCAGCAGGTCTGCCAAGGTAGGTGTAATGGATGGACTCTAGGTTGGGTTGGGATGCATTTTTGCATGACTGATTATGTGGATCAATGTGGATATGGGCCAAGCCCAATATGTGAAATTATGTGGATGAATTGTCTTACCATCTGATTTGTAATTGATTTGTGGATGTGGGCCAAGCCCATGTGTGGAGGCATGTGAAATAATTACACACTGAGTCTGTGTGACTCACCCAATTTTTCTCAAACCTTACAGGTGATGCATAAAGCTTGGACCGGGTTGGAGTGGATACGAGGTGGCCCATGCAGAAAAGGATTTTCTTTATACAATTTATGTTTCAGTATTTTAAGTATTTATTTATTGTAATAAGGGCCTCTTAAAGTATTTAAGGATTTTTATTATGTTATAAGTTGGACTATCGATTATATTACTATCTGAAAATGTTTTATCTTTAGTAACTTTCCTTTTAAAATATATGATAAAGTTTTTAACCGAAGAATTTGAAACATTGTAATTTATGTCGAAATTTTAAATATCCAATGTTTTATTAAAGACAATAAATTTTTATGTTTTCACTCTAAGTCAAAATATTTTTCAAACGTTTTTCGCAGTGGCATCCTAAATTCGGCCGTGGCTCGTGGGCCGGGTTTGGGGTGTTACAAATATGCGAGAGATTGTTTAATTTGATAAGTATGTATGGGCAACAACATGTTTATTTTTAAGTCTGTTTAATCGGTACATAGAAATGTGTACAAGAATTGAATGGTTTCTTTTTTTGTAAATATGTTCGTAAGTTACCAATTTACCGAGTCGCCGTGATTTTATTCGTAACAAGTATAAACACGAGTTTAATAATTCTAAGGTAAGAAATGTTATTAATCCAACACAACTATATCATCTTGATTAAAATCAGTTTTTGAAATCATGCATTAGAACTTTGTGTTATTTTATTTACTTTGTTTTTCTTTAGTTTTTTCAATATTTCTCAAAACCAAATATTTTACCGTCACGAAAGTGTTTGAAATCATTTTCATAAATAATTGTGGGTACGATAACTCAACATTTACTTGTCACTTTATTACTTGTTATGACTGTGTACACTTGCACAATTCCACCGTTCCAATACCCCTGGGTAGTGAAATTACGAAAATACCCCTATGTGATGATATGAGTTTGTGGATGTTACTTATGTGTTTGATGCATTCATATGATATTCTGCTTAGGATGCATATGGGTGGGAATTATGGTACGGAGGAAGATTTGAGGATCGCATAGTTGTATGGCCATGGATCCATCGGAGGCTTTAAGCCCACTATATGATTAGCAGCTTTGCTGCAACGTTAGGTAGTACCGCAACCGGGCTACCTTTGGTGTGTAGAGGATGGGTGGGTTGATTTAGAAATCCCCACAGGTGTGTTATGGTTCGAAGGGAAATGGTGTGTGCAGCGGATGGATTTTTGGGGAGGGTTTTGCATTATCTTGTTTGTAATGATACGATATGATATGATATGATATGAGGTCATTGTGGGCTAAGGCCCAAGACCACCGATTTTGATAGAGCTTAGGCCTAATGTGAATATTTGTATGTGATTTGATTGCCAAGGGTTGTACACACTGAGTTTCAAAACTCACACCCTTTTATTTAATGTTTCAGGTGATCCTGAATAGATGGCTCGACGTGGGAGAGGACTCGGAGATGGCCACACTACAAGCTGATCAAATGTTTTATTTTGTTCAAATGAATTTATTTTAAATACTTTGTTTTTTTCCATTAGATTGTATTAAGGCCATGTAACTCCTAATTGACTTTAGATTTTGGGTTTTATTATTATTGTTTCAACTATCCGCTTAATAAATTTCATAAAATTTCTAAAGCTAACATGGTTTTCGAGATAACTTAACCTATGAATGTTTTCTAAAATATGGGCTTTTATCATTACTTAACAAGACTCATGGGTTTTGGGCTTTTGGGCCCTAAAATTTAACTTAGCAAAATCGTTCTGAAATATGCCTTTGATGTGACACATCAGATTCGGGCCTAACTTCTAGACTGGGTCTAGGGTGTTACATTGAGTGGTATCAGAGTCCGGTTGCAAAGCTCGGGCTGTGAAATGGACCTTAGATTTTTGGTTTTGAAAACAAGTGGATTAAAAAGGTTTTTGTAGGATTCTTGAAGTGTGGTTCACCGAGCCCTCGACGTCGAGCCAAGTAAGTTTTCTGTGTTTACCTTTGTTTAAATTATGAAACTATATCTAGTTATTGGGCTACTTTAAAATAGGTTTTTAGAGACTAAAGCCCGTAGGAAACTTAAGCCTGTAGTGGATTCTCGAGCACGAAATAACTTTAAAAAAAATTGTTACTTACATAAGACATGTCCTTTAAACAGTGGAACTATGAGCTAATTTCATAAAATCCTAATCCAGAAATACACACGCAACGATGAGCGCTAGAAGAGGAAGAGGCCGCGGCCGAGGCCGTGGAAGTGTTAGGGCTTTGTAAACATTTGAATCAGAATTTGGTACTTATTTTGCGTATGTTTAAGAATGTTTGCGATAGGTGGATTTTAGGTATGTATTAAAATTATTATGGTTAGAGTACGCAGCGGTAGCATGGTGGGGTAGTTGATACACGAGCACCATATTAGTTGGAAATTTCGATGACGAAATTTCTTTAATGGGGAAAAATTATAACGCCCCGAATTCGGGCCTAGAAGAATTTGGCCTATTGGGCTTTGGGCTTTGGATTTCAGAAAATTTTTTTAAGTGAACGAGAAAAATGACAATTGGCATGTGGGCTTTGAGGATTAATGAATTTGGAGTGTCTAGGGGTGTTGGAGATGTCCTGAGATCAAGTAAGGGTAAAGGAAAATTTTTGGTTTTAGCCTTAGGGAACAGTGACTTTAGTTAGTAGGCCTTTTTAATAAATGACGAAGAAATAGGACACAAACGGGCTTGTGGTCCAGTGGTAAGTGGCGTCACTTGGGAGCTATAAGGTGGCGTGTTGTAAGCTGAAGAGGTCCAAGGTTCGAGGCTTAGGAGTTGTATTTTGTGGAGTGTTTATTTTACTGTATGGAGGCCAGAGTTGTTTATGTAACACCCCAAACTCGGCCCATTCACTACAACCGAATCTGGTTATGTTAGCGAAAATATTTTTGACTTGGAATAAAATAGTAAAAATTTATTTGCTCTTGGAAACCATGTTCTTTTGAAAAATATAGCCACATGTTTAATAATTCCACATTTGAATAAGTAAGTTATAAAAAAAAAATAACCATCTTCACATAGTGTTTCAATTTAAACAAACCATAATAGAGTTAATAATAAAATGATACCAAAATAATAAAATAAATCCTTATTACAACCATTATTTAAAAGATCAAGAACTTAATATAAATAAGCTTTAAAAACATCTCCTTCGGCATGGGCCACCATGTGTCCTCTCCGATCCCGGTCCATCTCATGAATCACCTGAAATGTTAGGAAAATAATTGGGTGAGTCCACAGACTCAGTGCATAACCATAACACCTATTTCCCCTACGTATGGGCTTGGCCCATACCCACACAACCATCGAACCATTCATGCAATCATGCATCACAGCCCAACCTAGGTCCATCCATACACCAACCTTAGCAGACTCCCTGCTCAAGGCCGTGGCTAATCCACCGATCACAACCGAGTGATCACACATATCTTACCTCGGCAGACCTGCTGCACAAGGCCGTGGCTGAGCCACCGATCAACCAAAATGATCTCAACATCAATATCTGTCTACGGTGATGCACATAGCCATCAACCGCCGAGATGGGCACCGAGCCAACACCTCCCTTGAGGTAGCACAAAGCTAACCATCAAGCGCTAATGTAGCCGGAGCTAACATTAGACCACGTACATCCTGTGTACACTTCCTCCTTCATCGAGTCAAGCCCCACCTCATGCAAATATGTAGATGCTACATGTTAAATCATCATATCACATAAGTATATAAATATATATACATGCATAAATACATCACAAATAATCTTACCATCACCAGTTCTCATCACTTAAGCCATTATAATCGGCTTCCACACATAATACATAGTTTTAAACGTTAGCAATCAAACCGAGAAATTGTGCGATGATTACGCACCTTGTTAGATACAATCGATCAAATCTTAACTGCTCTTACAACACTTGATGAATAAGACTTAAGAGTCCCTTCCTTCCGCTCCTTCTTGTTGGCTACACACAAACAAAACACAACATATCACCCATGCTCTAGAGACATTCGGCCATACCAAAACTAAGGCCAACCATTCGGTTTTGACCACCAAAACAGAGAACTAGAACACTTACCCACAAGCTCTAAATGTCGACAGCACCACTCTACACAGGTTCGGCTTCAAGCTTGGATAAATAGAAGAGAGATGGAGAGGCTAAAGGTTTCGGCTTCACTACCAAATGAAGTTGGAGCATTCGGCTAACACAAGATGTTGTTATGGAGTTTGAAAGGAGTTTGATAAAGGGATGGGGGTTCGGCCAAAGTACAAATAGGGTAGGGGAAGAAGCAAACGAAAGACCTTTAAGGGCTTTAGAGTTTCGGCAAAGAAAATGGGAATTGAACTAGGTGACTTCTCAAAGAAAATTCGGCATCAGAGAGTGAGATGAAAGAAAGCTTTTGACTTGAAAAACAAGAAGGAAAAAGGATTTCCAAAAGGGTGCTCCCCTATTTATAGCATTCGGCCACCCCTAAGCTCACCCCACAAAACCAAAAATGCCCTCCAAAAGCTCCCAAAACCGGCCACTACCCAACTCCCTTTCAAATCCCATTATTCCTTCCTACTTTTCCTCCCTAACACCCATTCAAAAAGTTTGAATGGGTCAAACCTCTACCTAGCCGAATTTAAAAAGAAAGACCAAGTCTCTCTCCACCTTTTAAGCATCCAAAAGCCACCCAACTTCTTACCTCTCTGAGGCCAAAAATAAAGGCCAAAGTGCTGCCTTCGCAGCTTGAACACTGGCCCCCTTCCCTTGCACCTGAGACGTCACCTCCCCAAGCTCTTAGTGGCGTCTCCCTTGCCACTCCACCAGCCCAGTTCTTGTGACATAAACTCCCAAATAATTCTCTTAAGACACCCATCGCCAAGCTCCCCTTTTAGCACTTAAAAATCCAAAATTTCCCAAGGTCTTCCCCTTTAATCTGAGCATTCTTAACACCTCTCAAACACATCCAAGCATACCCAAAACCTACTAGAACATGAATTATACCCAACAGGCATAGCCCCTAAACCAGGGTGTTACAGTTTAGGTTTTGAACTCTTGCCGTGGAGAGTTTGAAGTAAACAGGTGTGTTGGATGTGGAGGAAATTTTGAATAATATTAAGGTTTTATCAGGGAGAAAAGTCAGGAGATGAGGAGAGGGAGGAGTTGGTGCCGAATGGGACTGTGGGGGGAAGGTAGGATTCGACTTTGGCTATAGAAAGGGGGTTCCGAATTCATTGAAGGGTTCCTTGGGTTCTGTTATTTCTTCCTTTTCTCCCCCTCAGCCGAATTCTTTCATTTGCCGAAAAGAAAACCCATCATTCTTTTTGCCAAAATTCCTATTAGAGTTGTGTTCTTCTTCTTTCTCTGAAATCCGAGTACTCCCTTATAATCGAATAGCTCTATCTTTTCACTGATTCCTTGTTATTTTTCCTCCATCACAAATCGGTTGCTATTATCTACTCTTAATCAAGTTTTAAAAGCTGGATCTCGTTTAGTAGCTATCTAGGCCGCAGGATTGAAATGGGGTTTGGTAAGTATTTGATTAACCTCTCTTGTACATTTTACTAAAAGTCGAGGGGATATCTAACCCAATCCTTGCCGTTAACTTGTATTAACAAGGGTAAGGCTCAACAATCGCAAGCGTGGTAGGTAAGGATTGCTAAAAAGGTGGTAAGTGTTCTCGACTCAGTCATGGTTTTGTAAGTGGCCAAATCTAATGTGGCTCATAGGGGTGACTTATGTTCAATATGGGTCACTTGGTTTTGACGATATAGGTGTTTGGGTGCAGATTTAGAGGATAATTGCAAATAGTAGCAAAGGAAGGGCTACTAGAACGTGAGGCACACGGTAAGGGTAAAGTGAGGTTTTGGTTTTTGATAAGTATGTGTTTAAGCCTTGGTTAATCATTAGTAATGTCGATTGTAAGTTCGTGACTAAGGGGTTTGCAGCGCGTGGAAACCAGGCGTGTACAACACTACATACACGATATCGGCAATGCCGAAAAGCCGAAAGTGGCTAAATGGGCCCGGTGGGCCCTAAGGCTAGGTTTGATGAGTTTGTTTGGTTTGGTGTATGAATTGAGTCTATCAAGCATAATACTTGATCTGGAATTGTTTTGGGCCCAACGGGCCATACAGATGTGATTTGGGCCTAATGGGCCGTAAAGATGTAATTTGGGTTTGATGGGCTTTATGGGGACGTAGACAATGATGTTATGGTTTATGGACTTAAGGCCTAGTTTGAACAACTCTTAAATTTCATAAGACTTAATCTAATTAAACATGTCCGTGAACAAGTCGCTGGGTTAGGGTGTGGCAACGGACATACGCATGTCTAGGATTGGATCTAGGGAGAGCTTGGTACTTAAGCGGTCCTAGCGGCCCACCTCTTCTTCTCTAGAATCCTACCTGGTGCGTAGTGTCTGTTCACTTTAGCCTCGAGGACTTGTTGATAGGTCAAAGCTGATAGGTCAAAGTTCATAACTAAAACTCGAGAAGGACCAAATACCCATATATTTTTAAATTACTAAAATACCCTTATGTTTTATAAAATTACTAAAATACCCTTATATTTGTAAAATTACTAAAATACCCTTATGTTTTGTAAAATTACTAAAATAACCTTATGTTTTGTAAAATTACTAAAATACCCTTATATTTGTAAAATTAATAAAATACCCTTATGTTTGTAAAATTACTAAAATACCTCTAAATTTGTAAATTACCAAAATACCCCTGTGTTGCAAAAGTATCAAAATACCCCTGTTTTGCAAAATTATCAAGATATCCCTATTTTTCCAAATTACCAAAATACCCCTTATAGGGTAGAATTACGATTATACCCCTGGGTAGTTAAATTACGAAAATACCCCTATATGACGAATATGAGTTTATGGATGTTACTTATGTGTTTGATGCATTCATATGATATTCTGCTTAGTATGCATATGGGTGGGAATTATGGTACGGAGGAAGATTTGAGGATCACATAGTCGTATGGCCATGGATCCACCGGAGGCTTTAAGCCCACTATATGATTAGCAGCTTTGCTGTAACGTTAGGTAGTACCACAACCGGGCTACCTTTGGTGTGTAGAGGATGGGTGGGTTGATTTAGAAATCCCCACAGGTGTGTTATGGTTCAAAGGGAAATGGTGTGTGCAGCGGATGGATTTTTGGGGAGGGTTTTGCATTATCTTGTTTGTATATGATATGATATGATATGATATGATATGAGGTCATTGTGGGCTAAGGCCCAAGACCACCGATTTTGATAGGGCTTAGGTCCAATGTGAATATTTGTATGTGATTTGATTTCCAAGGGTTTTACACACTGAGTTTCGAAACTCACACCCTTTTATTTAATGTTTCAGGTGATCCTGAATAGACGGCTCGACGTGGGAGAGGACTTGGAGATGGCCACACTACAAGCTGATCAAATGTTTTATTTTGTTCAAATGAATTTATTTTAAATACTTTGTTTTTTTTCCATTGGATTGTAATAAGGCCATGTAACTCCTAATTGACTTTAGATTTTGGGTTTTATTATTATTGTTTCAACTATCCGCTTAATAAATTTCATAAAATTTCTAAAGTTAACATGGTTTTCGAAATAACTTAACCTATGAATGTTTTCTAAAATATAGGCGTTTATCATTATTTAACAAGACTCATGGGTTTTGGGCTTTTGGGCCCTAAAATTTAATTTAGCAAAATCATTTTGAAATATGCCTTTGATGTGACACGTCGGATTCGGGCCTAACTTCTAGGCCAGGTCTGGGGTGTTACAGTAAATTTGATGCATACTTATGCATGAGGTTTATATTAATTAGTATATGAATGTGTTTGGTTTAATATATTAAATGTAATTAAGTTTGGGTAAGTATATAATTTTAATGTAAAGATGATACTTGAAAGCATGAGTAAATGTGTCAGGCATAAAACTTGATCATTAGAATGATTTATATGCCTTGAATTGGTTGGTGAATATATTGAAGTGTTGATGTATGTGCAAGGTAAAAGGGTGAGAAATAAGACTTGGAAAATGGCCTTATTCTGTCCACACGGTCGTGTGTCTCAATCGTGTATGACACACGGCCATGCACATGGGCGTGTGGTTTGGCCGTGTGCCCCCTTTATCCTACAAATTTAGAAATACAATGCTCATAATTGGTCACACAGGCAGAGACACGGGCGTGTGTCTCAGCCGTGTGAAACACACGGCCCAAGACACGAGCATTTGTCTTGGCCGTGTGAATCATACACCTAATTTTTGAAAATTAAATTGTCCACACGGCCTAGCACATGGGCGTGTGGTCGGACGTGTGACCCAAGTCAATAGCTAACCTAATTTGAGCATGGGCTGGGACACGGTTGTGTGCCTCACATCGAATGCCCACACAGCCTAAGACATGGGCGTGTCACTTGACCGTGTGAGCCACTTGGCCTGACCACACGGGCGTGTGTCCCCAGCAGCTAAAAAAAATTTTGAGATTTCGCAAAAAAAAAATTGTGATCCCGGTTTTTTCCCAATTCGATGCTAATATGTATATTGGGCCTCGAGGACCCATATGAGGGACATTATGATTGGTTGTGATTGATTTTTGGAAATGAGTAGTAAATGACATGAATTAACTATATTGATTTTCGAAAATGAATAGTAAATGACATGAATTAACTATAATTGAACTGTAAACTCTGGAAATGCTCCATAACCCTATTCCGACGACGGATACGGGTTAGGGGTGTTACAAATCAAATACACATTTATACATTTTTATGTCTAATTTACTAAATCCAACACAACTATACCAAGCACACACATTTCAAACATGATATATCCTCACATATAAATATACATCAAAACATGTCATCATTAGCCATCCCAATGGCTAGTTACAATTAAAACATATATATGCCAACATTGGCAAACTATTCTATACATGCCATTATAACCAAGTTTTAGTATATTACATATACCGAAAAGTCTGAGAGATAGTGTGATGTAGCTCCAACCTGCTTCCAACCTTACGAGCCTTCGAATACTATAAAACGGAGGAAACAAAACCAAGTAAGCATTTAATGCTTAGTAAGTTCGTATAACGAGAAATTAACTTACCATTCGTTTACATTAAGAGTAAGCATACAAAATACATTCAACAACTTGGCCAATAGCCTAAACATATAACTTCATCAAACATGTTAGTCATGTATTACATTTGTATATCAAGAAACATATATGAACTCATTAAATATCAAACTTCCATGTACATAACGTTTTACATCTTGTGTTCATATATCAATTTCATGTAATTCAAGTATTTTTGGGTAATGGTTCACTTCAATTTCATGTGGTCTCATGTTAGAGCTTGGCCCGTTGAATCATTTGAAATATCGATGTATACATGAGTAGTACACTTGAAATGTACAAATCTGTAGCCCATCAATTCATATACGGGAATGCTCATTCGAGCACATAAACAGGAAGCTCTTTCGAGCCATATAACGAGAAGCTCTAGGGAGCCATTAACGGGAAGCTCATACAAGCCAATATCGGGAAGGTTCAAGCGAGCCAATATTAGGAAGCTCTGAAAAGCCATTAATCGAGAAGCTCACAAAGAGCCTTTAATCTGGAAGCTCACGAAGAGCCATGTACCGGAAAGCTCATAAGAGCTACGGTGTGTCCACAACACATGTAGGATCACAACCAAATTGGGATGCTCCGAAGAGCTATTAATGGGAAGCTCGCAAGACCCATTTAACGGGAAGCTCATGAGAGCTAATAATGGGATGTTATTCTGAGCTATGGTCTGTCCGCAACACATGCAAGAACCCAACCAATCGGGAACCCACTATCCATCGAATTTCATTTGTTCAAACGGAATTTAATACTCATTGGATCTACTTGGATATTTGCTCAGTACTTTTACATAGCAATTATACATTTCACACATAACAATATTCAATTTAAATCATTTAATTACACAAATAGTTACACGAACTTACCTCGAGAATATTCATATATGCAAAATCTACTAATCTGACACCTCTTCTTTTCCTCGATCTAACTTTGTATTTGGTTTATAGGATCTATATGAATGAATTTAACATCAATTTAATACAATTTACATTCAAATTCAATCCAATTCACACCTTAGGCAAAATTACCATTTTGCCCCTACAATTTTAATCAATCCCAATTTCATACCTAGGCTCGGAAAATGAAATTCATGAAATTTAATCTTCATTCCAAGCCTAAAAGTTTTTATATATAACACTAGCAATCCATGAATTCCATAAAATTTAGAATTTACCCTAAATTCAACATCTTTTCAATTTAATCCCTAAATCATGTTTTCATCAAAATTCTTTAACAAAATACTTTTAAATACTCATCAACACCTCAAATTCATCATCTAATAGCTAAAATCATATGAAGTCATCAATGGCAACTTCCATGATTTTCAATAAAATCAAAAACTAAGGTAAAGGTTAATTGGACCTAATTGTAACAATCACAAAAGCATAAAAATTGTAAGAAACGGGTAAGAATTGAACATACAAGAAGCAAAAATTGAAAAACCAACCTAAACCTTCTTCAATGTCTGTTTTAGAACTGAAAATGATGATGAAAATGTCTAGAATCCTTTAATTTTCCATTTGTTTCATTAAATTTGTCAAAATTTACAATTTTGCCCTTATTTCACATCATTTTGTCATTTACTTTAGGCATATTTATGCCTAAAGTCCTTGTTATTTACTATTTAAGCAATTTAATCATTATTTCTTTTAATTACAAGTTTTGCAACTTTTTCAATCTAGTCCTTTTTAACAAATTAGACATGTAATCGGTGAAATTTCTTAACAAAATTTTCATACGACATTCCTATCATACCATAGACTATAATATAATATTAAAATAAATTTTATTCCGACCTCAGATTTGTGGTCCCGAAACCACTGTTCTAATTTCACTAAAAACTGGTTGTTACAACTCTCTCCCTTAAAGAATTTTCGTCCTCGAAAATCTTACCAGTAAAGAGGTCTGGATATTGTTTCCTCTGGTTCCTAGGTAGCCTCTTCTATACCATGTCATTGCCAAAGAACTTTTACTAAAGCTACCTTTTTTATTTCTCCTCTCTTTTGTATCACGTGCCAAAATTTTGATCGGTTTCTCACTGTAAGTCATGTCAGGTTGAATCTCAATATCTATTGGAGAAAAACATGTGAACGATCCGACCGATACCGTGTAACATAGAAACATGAAATACATTATGAATTTTGTCAAGTTTTGGTGGTAATGCTAATCAGCATGCAACAGGTCTGATTCTTTCAATGATTTCATATGGCCCGATAAATCATGGACTTAGTTTTCCTTTACAGGCAAATCGAAGAACTTTTCTCCAATGTGACACTTTCAAGAACACCTTGTCACCAACTTGGAATTCTATCTCTTTTCGTTCAAGATTTACATAAGATTTTTGACGATCAAAGGCTGCTTTCAAGCTATCCCGAATCGCTTTTACCTTTTCTTCTGTCTCACAGATCAAATCAACTCCGTGTATCTTTTTCTCATTGAGCTCAGTCCAATACAACTGAGTTCTACATTTACAACCATACAGAGCCTCGTAAGTGCCATTTTAATGCTTTCCTTCGAATTCCAAAATTCAACACCGAAGCATATCTTCTAGAATTTGTATCACACGTTCGGATTGACCATTAGGCTGAGGGTGGAATGCAGTACTGAAATGTAACTGCGTACTCAGAGCTTCTTGTAACTTGTTCCAGAATCAAAATGTGAACCATGGATCTCTGTCTAAAATAATGGAGACTGGAACTCTATGTAGCCTGACAATCTCAGAAACATATAATTCAGCCAATCTGTCAAGTGAAAAATCCATACGTACCAAAATAAAGTGTGCAGACTTCATCAAATGGTCGACGATTACCCAAATATCATCTTTCTTTTTCGGAGATAGGGGTAACCTCGACACAAAGTCCATAGTAACTCTTTCCCATTTCCATTCCGGTATCGTCACTGGCTATAGCGAACCCGAAGGTACTTGATGTTCAGCTTTAACTTGCTGACATATAAAACATTTAGATACAAATTAAGAAATATCACGTTTCATTCCCGACCACCGTTACATCTATTTCAAATCATTGTACATTTTATTGCACCCCGGATGAACAGACATAGTACCATTATGAGCTTCGTGCAAAATTTTCTGTACAAGCTCTGAATTTCTCGGTACACATATTCTGCCTCTGTACAACAAACAATCATCAGGTCCAATCTGAAATTCTTACTCGGAGGTTGACTCACATTGTACCCGTTTAGGTTGTAACTCCTCATCATTCTTCTAAGCTTCGTAAATTTGCCACAAAAATGTCAGTTTAACTTTTAGCTCAGCTATGATTGAACCACCATAATCAGATAATGACAACCGAGTATTCATTGCTTGCAAAGCAAACAGAGACTTTCTACTCAGAGCATCTACAACCACATTTGCTTTCCCAAATGATAATCGATAACCAAATCATAATCTTTTAACAATTCAAGCAACTTGCGCTGTCTCAGATTCAAATCTTTTTGCGACATCAAGTACTTTAAGCTTTTATGATCAGTGAATATATGACATTTTTCACCGAACAAATAGTGTCGCCAAATTTTTAGAGCAAAAATAATAGTTGCCAATTCTAAATCATGTATCGGGTAATTCTTTTCATGTGGTTTCAGCTATCTAGAAGAATAGACTATTACTTTTCCTTCTTGCATCAAGACACAGCCTAAACCATTCAATGATGCATCACTGTAAATTGCAAATTCCTTACCTGATTCAGGCTAAACTAGAACTGGTGCTTCAGTCAACAAAGCTTTCAATCTGTCAAAACTCTGTTGACATTTATCTGTCCATTCAAATTTCACATCCTTCTGTAACAATCGTGTCATCAAGGAAGGTATCATTAAGAACCCTTTTACAAACCTCTGATAATATCCATCTAGTCCGAGAAAACTTCTGACTTCAGACACATTTTTCAGTGGTTTCCAGTTAACAATTCCTGAAATTTTATTCAGGTTTACTCTAATGCCTTTAGCAAATACTATATGTCCAAGAAAACCAACTTCTCAAAGCCAAAATTCCCATTTAATGAATTTAGCATACAGTTGCTTCTCACTCAGAGTTTGCAGAATAATTCTTAAATGATCAGCATGTTCATTTTCATCTCAGGAGTATACCAGAATGTCATCAACAAATACCACCACAAATCTATCCAGATATGGTCTAAAAATTCTATTCATTAGATCCATAAATACCGCAGGTGCATTTGTCAAGCCAAACAGCATCACAAGAAATTCATAGTGCCCGTACCTGGTTCTGAATGCTATTTTCGGCATATCTGAGTCTTTCACTTACAACTGATAGTAGCTAGAACGGAATCTATCTTCGAGAATACCGTAGCACCTTTTAACTGGTCAACAAGTCATCAATACGAGGCAGTGGATACTAATTCCTTATTTTAACTTTGTTGAGTTGTCGATAATCAATTCTCAATCTCAACGATCCATCTTTCTTCTTAACAAATAAAACCAGTGCACCCCAAGGTGTTGAGCTAGGTCAAGCGAAATCTCTGTCAGTCAATTCTTGCAACTGTTTTAATTCTGTAGGGTGCTATAGATATCAGTGTTGTCCCCGGAACAAGATCTATAGAAAATTCCACTTCTCTAACCAGTGGTAATCCAGGTAACTCCTCCAAAAACACATCAAGATACTCACAAACAACTGGAACTGACTTAATCTTTGACTCGGATACTTTAGTGTCCAACACATAGGCAAGATAAACATCATACCCTTTTTTGACATATTTCTATGCTGACACGATTGATATCACATTAGACAACCCATCTACTTTATTAGATTCAATACAAAGCATTTCACCATTCCGACATTTCAATACAATATGCTTTTGTTTGCAATTTACCACAGCATCATGCTAAATTAACAGTCCATACCCAGAATCACATCAAATTCATCAAATGGCAACAGCATTAAATCAGCCGGGAAATAGTAACCCCATACCATTAACGAAAAATTCTTACAAATTTTATCCACCATCACATATTGGCCTAAAGGGTTTGAAACTTTAACCATGAATTCAGTGGACTCGACAAGTAAATTTTTATTAAACACTAAAATCGTGCAGACATATGACTACGTTGAACCAGGATCAATTAAAGCAGTTATATCAGTATCAAGAAAAGAAAAAGTACCAGGAATAACATCGGGTGTAGAGGCATCCTCACGTGCATGAATAGCATATGTTCTAGCTGGTGCTCGTGCTTCAGATCTGACAGTTGAATCTTTTGTCGTACCTCTGCTACCACTGACATTCTTGAGGTTATGAGGTAGTCTACCTCTTGTGGCAGGGTTGCTCGGCCTTGAAGTCTGTACAATATTTTTCTTAAGCTTTTCTGGGCAATCTCTGAGATAGTGGTCAAAGGAACCACATCTAAACCAAACTCTGCTTTTCATACGATACTCTCCAAAATGTATTTTATTACAGTGCTTACATCGGGGTTTAGGATTTCTCACACTGCCTGCACTTGCTACAGATGTAGCCTGAGATCTCAGATTGGAGCGTTGAATACCTCAGTCTCTCCCAGAGTACCCTGCAGAGGTGGTAAAACAATCATGATATTTCTTTGAAGCCGATTGTTGTGACTTTCTCGAAAATCTTTTACTTCAAGTTCGGGCTTCCATCTCTACGTGTCTCTTTTCGTTACTTAGTTCTTCAGCTTTATGAGCTCGGTCAGCCAGTACCACAAATTCTTTTAATTCCAGAATCCCAACCAACATATTGATGTCTTCATTTAAACCCTCTTCAAAATGCTTAAACATGGCAATTTCAGTCGTGATACACTCTGTAACACTCCTAACCAATATCCGTCGTCGAAATAGGGTTATGGAGCATTACCAAATTTTACAGAACTAATATAATTAATTCATGTCATTTGCTATTCATATCCAAATCCAATCATACTCAATCATATTGTCTCTTAAATGGACCATTGAGGCCCAATTTATGCATTAGAAACAAGTCGAGACTAAATCGAGAACTCAGAAAATTTTTTGCGAAATTTTAAAAATTTTCATAAATGCAAGGGACACACACCCATGTGGGTAGGTCGTGTGGCTCACACGGTCAAGTGACACCCCTGTGCCCTAGGTTGTGTGGGCATTTGATGTAAGGCACACGGTCGTGTCCCAGCCCGTGTCCTTCCCCGTGTAACTCTCTGACTTGGGTCACACGGCCAGGCATACACCCGCGTGCTAGACCGTGTGGACAATTTAATTTTCGAAAATTAGGTGCAGGGGTTACAAGACACGTGCCCATGTGCTAGGCCGTGTGTATCACACGGATGAGACACATGTCTATGTCTCTACTCGTGTGCTCAATTCTAAGCATTCTGTTTCTCTAATTTTAAGATGTAGGGGACACACGGCCATACGCACACGACCAAACCACACGCCCGTGTGTCTTCCCGTGTGGATAGAATAAGGCCATTTTCCAAGCCTTATTTCTCACCCTTTTTACCTTGCACCTATATCAACACTTCAATATATTCACCAACCAATTCAAGGCATATAAATCAATCTAATGATCAAGTTTTATGCATGACACATTTGCTCATGCTTTCAAGTATAATCTTTACATTAAAATTATATACTTGCCCAAACTTAATTGCGTCTAATATATTAAACCAAACACATTCATATACTAAATATAATAAACCTCATGCATAAGTATGCATTAAATTTACTATCACTAGCCATTCCAATGGCTAGTTATAACCAAAACAATTACATACCCTCATTTATTATCAATAGCCTATACATGCCATTACACCAAGGTAAGATTCCTATTTATACCAAAACGAGCTGGAAAACCTAGTAAGCGTTTGATGCTTAGTAAGGTCGTATAATAGGAATTTCACTTACCAATCATGTTCAATTAAAATAAGCATATCAATAACATGTATCCCAACAAATTAGCCATTTGCCTAATCATATACACTCAATCAAACAAGTTAATCATAAATTTTCTAAATACTTTTCAAATAATAATGATGATGAGCTCATCAGGTAATAACTTTCATATACATAATCCTTTCATATCGTATTTTCACATAACTCATACATTTCCATAACAAGTCATCTCAAGTTCAGTGGTGACATGTTAAAACTTTACCCGTTGAGTTTATTTGAAATATCGATGGATACATCAATAGTACACTTAAGGTGTACAAAACTGTAAATCTGTCAATTCGTATTCAGGGGTACCCAATTAGGCCACATAATCAGGAAGCACTCTCTCGAGCCATGTAATAGGATGCTCATGTGAGCCATGTATCAGGAAGCTTATCCAAGCTAAACAGGAAACTCATACGAGTTTTAATCAAGAAGCTCATTGAGCTTAATAGGTAACTCTGAAGAGTTATTATCAAGGAGCTCCAAATAGCCATTTAATAGGAAGTTCAAGCAAGCTATAACAGGATGCTCATAAAGAGTTGCATTTGTGTCCGCAATATATGTAGGATCACAACCGATCATATAACAGGGCGCTCACAAAGAGCTGCGGTAGTCCGCAACACATGCAGCATCACTACCGATCAGGATGTTCGCAAGAACCATATAGCAGGAATGCTCGAGAAGGCTTTTAACAGGATGCTCGTCCAAGCTATAATGTCCGCAACATATGCAGGACATAATCGATAAGGGAAAATATTGTATCCATCGCATTTCAATATTCAAACGGGAATTATCATTTATCGAGCAATATCAGGTATGTGATTAATTTCATACATTAAACATTTATGCAATTCACACAAATACAACATTCAATTGAAACATATTAATATGCATAATTAAATTATACGAACTTACCTCGACACTTGTTTGTGTATGAAAATCTACTAATCCAACACCTTTTCTTTTCCTTGATCTAACTTTTTATTTGATCTTTCCGGATCTATATAAATGAATTTAGCATCAATTTAATTCACTTTATACTCAATTGAATTCAATTCACATCTTAGGCAAAATTACCATTTTTCCCCTATTCTTTTCATAAATGACAATTTCGTTCCTAAGCTCGGAAAATGAAATTCATGCAATTTAATCCTTATTTCAAGCCTAATCGAATTTTACATGTTACAATAACAACCCATGAATTTCAAAAAAATCAGAATATTTTCATGGGTTTTACATCTTTACAATTTAGTCCCTAAATCACAATTTCATCAAAGTTTTCTTTGTAAAAGTTGTTTATCTATCAACAACCATTCATTTTCTACCATAAATTTCAAAATTTCAGCATTCACATCCATGGAAAAATTTCTATATTTTTATATCTTTACAAATTAATCTCCAAAATAGATAGATGAAGTTATTCTAATCTCGGAAATATAAAAATTACTAAAAGCGGGACAATATTACTTACCCAATTAAGCTTGTTTGATTTCCTTTCTCTTTCCTAGGGTTTTCATGTATTTTGGGGAAGGTGATAATTATAATATGTTATTTCTATTTAATTATTATATCATCCATTATTTTTCCTACTTTTCAATTTAGTCCTTTTCTTTTTCCTAATATTCCATGGATGATTCATTATAAATATCTATTAACTTTTCTTAATGGTCTAATTACCATATAAGGACCTCAAATTTTGAATTCCATAGCTATTTGATACTTATAGCTACTAGAACTCAACTTTTGCATTTTATGCAATTTGGTCCTTTCTACAATTAAACATGAAACCGGTAAAATTTTCTTAATGAAATTTTCATACGTCATTTCTATCATAATGCAATTCATGCAATAATATTAAAATAAATTTTCTTTCTGACTCAGATTTGTGGTCCTAAAACTACCGTTTCGATTTCACTGAAAATGGGCTATTACACACTCTCTAGCATATTTACTCAATCGGACAAATTTTCTTTCATATTCACATACCGTCATATTTCTCTGTTTAAGTTCTAAAAATTCCTTCTATTTCTGATCGAGGAATCTCTGACTGATATATTTCTTTTCAAACTCAGTTTGGATAAATTCCCATGTAACCCTTTCCTTTAGTATAATAGAAACCAATGTATTCCACCACTGGTATGCTGAGTCTTTTAGCAGAGATACAGCACATTTCAGGCATTTAGCTGGTGTACAAGACAATTCATCCAAAACTCTAATATTGTTTTCTAACCAAAATTCAACCCTTTCTGGATCGTCTTCAGCGGTGGTCTAAATTCTTCTGCCCCATATTTACGAATTTTATCCACCGGAGGCTTACCAGTTCTAACAAGTTCCATACTTTGTGGCACATCAGGAACCGGTTGAGAGACAAGAGGGAGAGGTTGTTGTCCAGCCGAATTTCTTCTTACAAACTCTGTAAACCATTCATTCATCATTTGGAAGAAGGTTTCTTTAGCCTTTTCTCCTCGGCCCTTAGATACGGGCCTTCTACTACTTGAAGCTACTCTTTGAACTGAAGCTTCAGCATTGCTCTAAGCTTCTTCAAATTTAGCTCGGTTGGACGACATTACTATATGAAAAATATGTTCAAAATGGTCAGGAGATATCACACTATCACAAATTATAAAATGGCATGTATAGTTAGACTCATACTTGCTACGTTAGTCCAAGAATCGAGTAAAACGTAGCTCTAATACAAATAAATCTAATACCCCTAACCCGTATTCATTGCCAAAACAAGGTTACAGAGCATTATCAGAATAAACAGATCAAGTACAGACATTTCGTATTATTTAACATTCATGTCAGATAGTATTCATAAAATCCCTTATATGAGCCCTCGAGGCCCAAAACATACATTAGAAACAAGCCGGGACTAAACCGGGTAGTCAGAGAATTTTTCGCGAAATTTCAAAATATATTTCCAAGGTGCAGGGTACACACGCCCGTGTGGTCAGGCCATGTGAGACGCCCGTGTCTCACGCCATGTGGGCATTCGAAATGGGGCACACGGTCGTGCCCCAGCCCGTGTTTGTACCTGTGTAACACTGTGACTTGGGTCACACTGCCAAATCAAACGTGTAACACCTCATACCCGAGTCCAAGGCTGAGACCAGATACGAGACATTACTATGCTTGAACTTTCTTAAACATGCACTTACGAGCTGTAAAATTTTGTTCCGAATTAAAAACTTCTCTTTCTTAATCTAATCATATATTTCATGGGCCTACGAGGCCTTAAACACACATTTGGAAACTTTCAAAACTTAATCAAAAACTTTTCCTTAAAATAGGGGTCACACGCCCATGTGGCGTACCCCTAAGACATGCCCATGTCTTCCAACCGTGGTCGACACTGACTAATTTCACATGGCCTTGACACGCCCGTGGACTTAGACTGTGTGCTATACCTTGTTATACTGACTTATTCACACGACCTGGGGCACACGCCATGTTCTAAACGATTGTCACACACGACCTAAACAAACGGCCGTGGAATTAGCTCGTGGTCTATTCTGACTTAAGGTACTAAGGTGCAGGGGACGCACGGCCTAGACACACGCCTGTGTGTCTATCCGTGTGGGCACCGGAAGGCTATTTACCAAGCCAATTGCCACCCTGAAATCAAGATCAATCTCATACTCAATTCAACAACTCAAATTACTACATCCTTCATTGATATCAATAAACATACATACTTAGTCAATCTTGGCCAATCACTTAGCCATATACAAAAGAATAATAAACTTGATAGCCCATACTTTTGCCCTTTTTAAGGCATATTCTCAAAAGGAAATGTTTCCTATAGATTCCATACTTAATATAAACAACTTGGCTAGCGATTGATAGTGTGCTTCGAGCTCCAATGACAATGATCCAAGAGACTAGCTTGGCGAGACTACATGGCAAGAAATAATAAAAGACGTAAGCGTTTAGCTTAGTAAGTTTGCATATAATGTACATAGCAACATACTTGTTTAATATAAACCATTTGGCATAAACAATGGCATCTTAAAATTCAGCTATTTAAGCTTACTTACTCTTACTATTCTTACATATCTCATGATACTTACTAGTCTCATGCTCGTGAGTTAAACAAGGTGTCTGTATCACTTGATCACATAGATCAGCATACTGTACTATAACAACCATAATCTCTAATTCATCATTCATAACATGAATAATACTTATTTCTAACTTAATAATAGCTTTGCTTACTTAACTTTCTTGCTATCTCATTTAAGCTCTACTCCTTTGCTCGATGAATTTCTATGAATAACCGAGGATATTGAATCTCATCCCACATATAACTCGATGCCAAAGCCATATCCTAGATATGGTCTTATATGGGATCTCTCATCTTGGTATCGATTCTATGTCTTGACATGGACTTACACAAAGTCCTCCTTGTGTGTTCCCTTGGGAACTTACCATTGCCACGTCTTGACATGGTCTTATTTGGTATCTTTACTCATGAACTGGTCAATGCCGAGCCTTGGCTTGGACTTACATGAAATCTTCCTTGTTACTCACCAATGCCATGCCTTGGCTTAGGCTTACATGGGATCTCTATCTCGTGATTACTTTTCAATGCCAAGACTTATCTTGGACTTACATGACATCTTTACTTGGAGACTCACCAATGCCATGCCTTGGCTTGGGCTTATATGGGTCTTCATCTCATAATAACTCTTCAATGCCAAGACTTGTCTTGGTCTTACATGATAACTTGCTTGATTGCCGATGCCATGCCCTGGCTTGGTCTTATACGGACTTTCTCATTTCATGTGATAGATTGAGTATCCTAAGTAATTCAACTTCAGTCGGGACTTTCTCATGCTTAATCTCATTGATTTCTTTATTTAACATAGCATTAAACATTTCCATGGTAATAATGTACATTATACTAAGCAATTCAATGATAGTAATCATAAAGCTTAGAAATTATACAAACTTACCTCGATATACAAAATGTATGTAGATATGCAATTTAGTCCTCGACTTTGTTCTTGCCTCGATTTCGATCCGGGCTTCTTTTTTCTTGATTAGCAAGCTTCAAAATTTTGAAGAACCCTAGCCATGGAGTCTCTCCAATTTTCGGCACAGGGAAGAAGATGAATAAGAATTTTTATCATCTTTTTTCCCTTTTTAATCATTTAATTGATAAATGACCAAAATGCCATTCTATTTAAAATTTCACCATTTACTAACTCATGTCCATTTTTGTCCAAAAATTATAATTTGGGAAAATTGCTATTTAAGGAATTCTAATTAATATTCTAAAGCTATTTCATACAAAAAGCTTCTAAAAACTCATATTTTGCAACTTTTGCAATTTAGTCCTAATGGACCCTTTAATGGAAATTTCCATAAAACTTCTACATGAAACTATCATATTATCATGCAAACATCTCAATACCTTAAAAACTCATATTACTACTTCGGATTTGTGGCCTCGCACCACTGTTCCGACCAGGCCCTAAAGCGGGCTGTTACAATTCTCCCCCTATGGGATTTTCGTCCTCGAAAATCTTACTAGCAAAAAGATTTGGGTATTGGTTTCTCATGCTCTCTTCTGGTTCCCATGTAGCTTCTTCTATTCCATGCCTTTGCCACAATACTTTCACTAGGGCAATACTTTTATTTCTTAGCTACTTGAATTCTCGAGCTAAAATCTTAACTGGTTCTTCACCATAAGTCATGTCGGGATGAATCTCTATTTCTGACGGGGTAATTACATGTGAAGGATCTGATCGGTAGCATCGCAACATAGACACGTGAAACACATCATGTATCTTTTCTAACTCAGATGGCAAAGCCAATCGGTAAGCTACCGGCCCAACTCTCTCAGTAATCTCATAGGGTCCAATGTAACGTGGACTTAACTTGCCTTTCCGGCCAAATATGAGAACTTTTCTCCATGGTGACACTTTCAAGAAAACTTTATCTCTAACTTGATACTCTATTTCTTTTCTTCTTAAATCCGAATAGGATTTTTGTCTGTCTACTGCAGCTTTTAAACAGTCTCGTATCACTTTCACTTTCTCTTCGGTTTCTCTAACCAAATCAACCCCGTGAATTAGATTTTCTTTGAGTTTAGTCCAATATAAAGGCATTCTACACTTACGTCCATATAGAGCCTCATAAGGCGCAATCTTTAAACTCAACTGAAAACTATTATTGTAGGCAAATTCTACCAATGGGAGAAACTTTTCCCAACTGCCTCGAAATTCAAGAACACAACACCGGAGCATATCCTCGAGTACTTGAATTAATCTCTCTGACTGACCATCAGTTTGGGGATGAAAAGCTGTACTAAAGCTCAACTTTGTACCCAAGGGCTCGTGTAACTTCTTCCAAAATCTGGAGGTGAATCTTGGATCTCTATCCGATATGACCGATAAGGGAACTCCGTGAAGTCTCACTATTTCTGAAACATACAAGTCTGCCAACTTGTCTAGGGAGTAATACATTCGTACAGGGATAAAATGGGTTGACTTCGTAAGTCTATCAACCACAACCCATATAGCATCTTTCTTACTCGGAGACAACGGTAAACCCATTACAAAATCCATAGTAATATGGTCCCATTTCCACTCAGGTACCATAATGGGTTGAAGCAAACCTGAAGGTATTTGGTGTTCAGCCTTTACTTGCTGACAAATCATGCATTTGGAAACAAACTCTGAAATATCTTTCTTCATTCTCGGCCACCAATACTGTTGCTTCAAGTCATTATACATTTTAGTACTACCCGGATGTACAGATAAACATCCGTTATGTGCCTCATGCAAAATTCTCTGAATAAGCTCTTCCTTTCTTGGCACACAAACTCTATCTTTGTATATCAGACTTCCTTTTGAATCAATCTGAAAATCGAACTCAACATCTGACTCGCACTGAGCTCTCTTGACTTGCAATTCATTATCTTCTTTCTGAGCTTCAATGATCTCTTGGAGGAACCTTGGTCTCAACTCAGTTAGAATAGAACCATCGTCGGATAAAGTCATCCGCAAATTCATTGCCCTTGATACAAATAGGGACTTCCTGCTCAAAGCATCAGCGACCACATTCGCCTTTCCTAGATGGTAGTCAATGACCAACTCGTAGTCTTTTATCAATTCTAACCATCTCCGCTATCTTAGGTTCAATTCTTTCTGCATCATTAAGTACTTTAAACTTTTGTGATCGGTGAAAATTTGACATCTTTCACCATATAAATGGTGTCTCCATATCTTTAATGCGAAGACTATGGCAGCCAACTCTAGATCGTGTGTTGGATAATTCTTCTCGTAAGGCTTCAACTGTCTTGAGACATAAGCAATCACCTTGCCCTTTTGCATAAGCACACAGCCTAACCCATTTAAGGATGCATCGTTGTAAATTACGAATTCTTTCCCCGTCTCGGGTTGTACTAAAACTGGAGCTTCTGTCAACAATGCTTTCAGTTTCTCCAAACTGTGTTGGCATCTTTCTGTCCACTCAAACTTCACATTTTTTTGTAACAATGATACAGGCACGCCCGGGGAACCAACGTTTTACAAAATGACGAAGCTCGGATCAAATGCCCCAAGTGCCGAACCGCTGAAGTGCATCTTCATTCATTTTCAAATTGAGCCGGATTAATCAATTCGAGCTCAATTTAAGCTCACTCGAGCTCATTTCAGCTCATTGAACTAATTCTTTAATTTTTAATTTTTATGCTTTAAATAATTTTTAAGTCTTTAAATTGCAAGAAATTAAATTGCTGAATTTAATTAAATAAATTAAACACCTTTAATTTATTTAATTAATTTTTGGTTTACAGCAAATTAATTTTTAAATATTTTATTTAGTGTCTAAATTTGTTTTCCTTAATCTAATTTAATTTTGTTTCATGTTTAATCGATGTTTTAAAGTTGTCTTGTCTCAGCCTCATTTTATGCAAGCTTATTTTAATTTGTCCTAGTAGAAACATGCTATTAATGTGTATAAATTAAGCCCAAATTGATGGTTGGACGTTCCCCCCTTTAATAAGCCTTGACCAATTTTTTTTTATTAGTATGTGCAGCCTAAAACATGATTTAAATGGTGTTTTAAGTGCATGGGATTTAATGTGACGAAATTTGATGCTTGTAGGTGCCTTGGGAGCATACAAGGGCATTGGGGGCTGTTTTTGTGCTCCCCAACACGTCCATTAAGGGGACAATATTCAACAATTTGGGGACATGTTTAATGACATGCTGGTGCATGCATGGGACAGCTTTTAAAGCCTTAAAGTTGACGTTTTGTGTTCCCCACACATGGGGGTTGATGTTTTGTGTTTCCCACACATGGGGGTTGCCGTTTTGTGTTCCCCACACATGACTTTTCCTCTCCCCAAATGAAGCATGCGTGAGACACATAAAATGCCATGTTGGAGCATGTTTGAATGCCTTTTTCGTAAACTACAAAAAGGCTGGATTTTTCAACTTCCAAGGAAACATTTCTGTGATTAACAAAGCACATTAAAGGTGCCGAATTTTAATGTAACACCCCAAACCCAGCCTAGACGTTACGACCGGATCTGGCATGTCACATGAAAGGAATGTCTAAACAAACTGTGCATTCGTTAAAAAGTTCGTATTCTTTTTGAAACTCCGTGTTTTGTGGTTTGTTTATAAAAGCTGATTCATTTAATGCCCATTTTACCAGCTAGCTCCTTGTTAGTAATTTGAATAAAATTGTATTTGTTGTAAAAATAGAGTTTAAGAAATTTTGAATAAGAAACGGTTTACTATCACTTTAGGAAAATCCCATATTGAACATTTAATAATAATAGGTAGTAATCGAATTAAAAGCTAAACCAAATAAAAGAAACGAGTTTACGAGAAAACATTATAGGGCCACTACAAGTCTGCCTCAGCTCCCAAAATGTCATGGCATATCAAGAATGAGTGCAAAGCAATTAATCCACATGATTCCACAAATGGGCTTGGCCCCAAATCCACATCCAACCACATACCACGCATTATGATGCAAAATGTTAACCCAACCCCACCTAGTGTCCATCCGCTACACACCCCCGTATATCCATCCACCACACACCAGCGGATTACTAAATCGACCCTCCATCCGCTACACACCTCTTTGGCAGTCATGCTGCTCAAAGTCAATATAACGTGGCCTAGCCACCGATCACCATGTGACCAAATAAAACGTGGCCTAGCCACCGATCACTATGTGACCAAATCAAAATATTCACGATGTGACTCAAGGTCATCATCAATCCACGATGAGGCACAAAGCCAACATCAATCCACGATGAGGCACATAGCCAACATCAATCCACGATGAGGCACATAGCCAAGACTTGAACCTTGGACCTCCTTCCTTCCCTGTGGCGTCACCCCCTTGTCTCTTATGTGGCGTCACTTTGCCACTACACCACACACTCCACTTGTGTCATTTTCCTCCACTTTTTATTCTTAAGGCCTACCTGCCAACTTCTATGGTTTTTTCCGCCTAAAACCAAAATTTTCCTGAAGCCTAAATTTGATCCCGGGACTTCCTAGAAGCCCTCTAACCTTCCAAAATCACTTACCTAAAAAGTCTAACTTGCATTAATACCGTTCTTTAAAATTTTAAACGCCACTACGCCTAAGGCCCATTGGGCTCAATCCTACTAGGCCCAATTTTAGGATGTTACAAATCTACCCTCCTTAAAGAAATTTCGTCCTCGAAATTTCCAACTAACTAACAGTCGTACATCCTAACTTATAACACTACGCCCACGCTGCGCACTCTGATTCTAATAACACTAATACCCTTTCTAACTAAATCTTGGAACCCCTTCACATAACCAACTATCTAACACCGGAGCAAACAGATATTTTTCCCACATACATACAACTCCTATATTCAAGCATCACATCCACACATCGTAGAATAAATACAATCATTCAGCATATAATAGAATATAGTAAAAAGGAAACTTACGAATTTGGTGCCGGAGAATCGGGTGCCATACTTCCAGGAAACAGATATATATTTTTCTAAACCATTTTCCAAACCATCCTTTGAAAACATTTTTGAACCCAAACCCACAGCCGAGTTTTTGAACCTAGGCTCTGATACCATAATTGTAACACCCCAAACTCGGCCTAAACGTTACGGCCGGATCTGGCATGTCACATGAAAGGAATGTCTAAACAAACTGTGCGTTCGTTAAAAAGTTCGTATTCTTTTTGAAACTCTGTGTTTTGTGGTTTGTTTATAAAAGCTGATTCATTTAATGCCCATTTTACCAACTAGCTCCTTGTTACTAATTTGAATAAAATTGTATTTGTTGTAAAATTCGAGTTTAAGAAATTTTGAATAAGAATCGGTTTACTATCACTTTAGGAAAATCCCATATTGAACATTTAATAATAATAGGTAGTAATCGAATTAAAAGCTAAACCAAATAAAAGAAACGAGTTTACGAGAAAATATTGCAGGGCCACCACAAGTCTGCCTCAGCTCCCAAAATGTCATGGCATATCAAGAATGAGTGCAATGCAATTAATCCACATGATTCCACAAATGGGCTTGGCCCTAAATCCACATCCAACCACATACCACGCATTATGATGCAAAATGTTAACCCAACCCCACCTAGTGTCCATCCGCTACACACCCCCGTATATCCATCCACCACACACCAGGGGATTACTAAATCGACCCTCCATCCGCTACACACCTCTTTGGCAGTCATGCTGCTCAAAGTCAATATAATGTGGCCTAGCCACCGATCACCATGTGACCAAATATAACGTGGCCTAGCCACCGATCACTATTTGAACAAATCACAATATCCACGATGTGACTCAAGGTCATCATCAATCCACGATGAGGCACGAAGCCAACATCAATCCACGATGAGGCACATAGCCAACATCAATCCACGATGAGGCACATAGCCAACATCAATCCACGATGAGGCGCATAGCCAACATCAATCCACAATGAGGCACGAAGCCAACATCAATCCACGATGAGGCACATAGCCAAGACTTGAACCTTGGACCTCCTTCCTTCCCTGTGGCGTCACCCCCTTGTCTCTTATGTGGCATCACTTTGCCACTACACCACACACTCCACTTGTGTCATTTTCCTCCACTTTTTATTCTTAAGGCCTACCTGCCAACTTCCAGGGTTTTTTTCGCCTAAAACCAAAATTTCCCTAAAGCCTAAATTTGATCCCGGGACTTCCTAGAAGCCCTCTAACCTTCCAAAATCACTTACCTAAAAAGTCTAACTTGCATTAATATCGTTCTCTAAAATTTTAAACGCCACTACGCCTAAGGCCCATTGGGCTCAATCCTACTAGGCCCAATTTTAGGATGTTACATTTAAGTTGCTGTTGGGTTGTGTCTCCATTGTGTCTCCATGCGTGGGGGGTATTTTAGAAGCTGATATGGGGATTTGGGGAAGGCTTTTCACATTTCCAAGACACCTAAGACATGGCAAAGGCCATTTAGCTTCCAAGAGCAAACCACACAAGTTCCTAGGCCAAATATTAAGGGCCCTATGTTCCCCATTACAGCATTTTTAACAAGCATGGCCGTTGGAACCCCCTAGGCCGAATATCAAGAACAATTTCATGACTTTTAATGCTTCTTGTGTGGGCATTAAACACAATGGCTAACATGGGGGTTTGAAAATCCCTTTTTACACTTCCTAGGTCGAATATTAAAGGATTTCTACATGCCTTAATGCTCCATGCATGGGGGATTGAATTCAAAAGCTTTCTAGGCTAATTTAGGGTCATTTTAGGTATGAAAATTACTTAGAAATTAAGTTTAAATTTCATGTCTTTTAATTAGTTTCTTAGCACTATAAATATCCGACAATTACCATTTGTAAAAAAAAAACTTTTGATTGAATGAAAAATTTATGAACATTTGTTCATCGAGTGAGCTGGCCTCCTCTTCACTTTTGAGTTTTCGATCTCGACTTATCAAGCTTGCTTGTGGCGTCAATCGATTCTCTTCCATTTAATTATACCATTGGTGCTTACTTCACTAAGTAACGGGTCTTTGGTCCATATCGACTTCCATAATTCCACCTTGAACAGTATAGAATTCGGGGTAACGTTTGTTAGGGTTGAATCATTTCTCCGTTCAAGTTCGATAATCCATTGCCACCAAATATCACCTATCCTTTATCCATCTTGTTTCTAAAACCGAACCTAACCTTCTCCTTATCCGAATCATTCCCACACTTAAAACACATCCATTCTTAACTTGAACCATCTCCTAAATAAATTCACTAAAAAGCTTCCGCAAACTTAGTTATCTTTCCATAATTTTTCCACTAATTCCCGAAGGCTTGAATCACTCCTCGTAGACGATTGGACAACCCGTATACATTTCGACTCATCCCGAGCCGGCCCGTATCATCTGGTATTAGAGCTATAAAACGAGGACTGCCGATGACATCGTGAAGCCGGAAGTTAGTTCGTAATTTTAAAAAAAAAGTTCGAAAAAAAATCAAGTTGTAATTTTTGTTTCTTCTACTTTATATTTGAAGTTAAAAAAAAGAGTAAAAAAACGAAAATTCAAAAAAAAAACGAGTTAAAAAAAAGTGTGTAGAATTTTTTTTTAAGTTTGCAAGTTTTCTTTCATTACTTCTTTCCCGGTCTCAAAACCACCCCTCTATCCTCTTTCTTTCTACCCGACCCCCAAATTTTTTTTCTTTGTTTTAGCCTACCCGGTACCAAAATTTTTCTTTAGTTAGCCTACCTTATACCCGACATCAAACCCTTGTTACCAATTTCGAAGCCGACCCTCAAGCAACAAATAAGTCTTTCGAAAATGAAACACGAATTTGTGAGAGCGAGAGAAAAAGGTAAAAGGCACAAGTACTGACATTAGAGAAAAAGCCATATTCGAATGAAAACACGAGTATGAGTGATTTTTTTTTTCTTTCTTGTGAGTGATTTGTGAGGTTTTTGTGGTAAGGTACTTTAATTTTTGTTTGTTTATTTTGCTTCTTTATAACCGTTTATTTTTCAGCAAAAAAAAATGTCTCAAGAAGAGTTTTTATCCGATGATTACCAATACTTGTTGGACGGAATGCGAAGAGCCATGAACGCCAAGTTTGACAGGTTGGAAAAGCGTTTGGATCGGATCGAAGAACGAGACCAACAAGATCGACTTTCTTCAAGTCGAAGGATGGAGTCAAGGTCATCACGAAGACACGCTTTTGGAGATTATTCAAGAAGAGATTTTGATCGAGATTTGTATTGCTCAAGAAGTTCGAGACAATATTCCTCTATGAAAGATTTTTCTCGAAGTAATCCAAATCATTCGACGAGGAATTCATGGCGAAATAAAACGATTAACGAGTGTGAAGCCTATTACGTAGATGAATACGCAAGCACGAGTTATTCGATTTATGATTCTGGGATGTCACGCTCAAGGAATCTTCCAAGAAGCGATCGTGATATCTTAGAATCGAATCCGCCCATTTGTGATTATTTTGAATCTTCCTCTTGTTGTAATAAAAATGAAAAAGAAAAAGAAGAAAAAGAATTTGAATAAAAGAATCAAGAAAAAGAAAAGAAAAATGAGAGAAAAGAAAAAGAAGAAAAAGAAAAGAAAATCGAAAAGAAAATCGAGATTGAAAATAAAGAGAGCGATGAAAAAGAAAATGAGTTGGAAAAAGAAACGCGAGAACAAGATGAGCAAGAAAAAGAAAGTGGGTATTCAGCTAACTCTTTGGATTTTTGTTCTTCTTCTGATTCTTCATGTCAGGTGCCCAACGTATCACATGATGATTTCCAACTTCAATACCTTCTCGAAGAAAGGCATTTTCATTTGATTGAAAAAGGTAAGGAAGGTAAGTTTTTTGAAGCGATTCAATCTCCATCGAATTTTTTGTATAATGATGATTTTTCTTTTAACCCCAATTTGTTTGATTGTAG
Source organism: Gossypium australe (assembly GCA_005393395.2). NCBI lineage: Eukaryota > Viridiplantae > Streptophyta > Magnoliopsida > Malvales > Malvaceae > Gossypium > Gossypium australe. The sequence continues at coordinate 89,275,420 of CM016621.1, read as the reverse complement.
ATATTACGAGATTAATTCATTGTTCAAAATGAAATCTTTGAGTTTTTGTAAATACATTTTGAAATATGTTAAGAATTTTGATCATTCGATCTTGAACATACATAATTCTTTTCGGTTTAACACGTTTGATTTAACAAAACATTTGATACATTTTGACTTAAATAATCAAAATCAAGTTTTTAAACCGGGAATTGTTTTTGATTTGTTTTGTGGAAAAAGCAAGTATCATCAAATATGTGTGAGAAATTCCTATTGTTTCGATACTTGGCTTCTGAATAAGGTAACGAATTTTGTCAACTTTGTTTTTAATTTTTATTCCTTCCTTAAACAATACTTATGGTTATTCACCCACCATTTGAAAGGGGTTGAATCAAACGCACAGCTTCAATTACACTACAATCCTGAGAAAAGAAGGTTCATCTTGATCGAACAAGGTAAATTCTATCTTCGAGTTTTAGTTTATGAAGACAAGCAAGGTAAGAATGGTCTCTATCTTGTTGACTTGTGGAATCCATCCCAACCGTATGCCTATCATGAAGCTTATTCAATTTAGTTCCAATTATTTGATAAGGCATTGCTCATTTTATACGATAATATGATTCTGCCTACTTGTTTACGAAATAATTGTTTGGCATTGATTACATTTTGGTTGCAAGTATTTTTGAAACAAGTCTTGCTAACTCATGATTATATCTTTCAGGTGTTGCGATTATCATCCGTCCCGTATGATCGAGGAAAGACGAGCAAGGAGTTTTGTTCAGACAACCAACGGGTGGATTCGAGGACGAATCATCTTAAAGAGGGGAGGGATGATACAGGCACGCCCGGGGCACCAACGTTTTACAAAATGACGAAGCTCGGATCAAATGCCCCAAGTGCCGAACCGCTGAAGTGCCTCTTCATGCATTTTCAAATTGAGCCGGATTAATCAATTCGAGCTCAATTTAAGCTCACTCGAACTCATTTTAGCTCATTGAGCTGATTCTTTAATTTTTAATTTTTATGCTTTAAATAATTTTTAAGTCTTTAAATTGCGGGAAATTAAATTGCTGAATTTAATTAAATAAATTAAACACCTTTAATTTATTTAATTAATTTTTGGTTTACAGCAAATTAATTTTTAAATATTTTATTTAGTGTCTAAATTTGTTTTTCTTAATCTAATTTAATTTTGTTTCATGTTTAATTGATGTTTTAAAGTTGTCTTGTCTCAGCCTCATTTTAAGCAAGCTTATTTTAATTTGTCCTAGTTGAAACATGCTATTAATGTGTATAAATTAAGCCCAAATTGATGGTTGGACGTTCCCCCCCTTTAATAAGCCTTGACAAATTTTTTTTATTAGTATGTGCAGCCTAAAACATGATTTAAATGGTGTTTTAAGTGCATGGGATTTAATGTGACGAAATTTGATGCTTGTAGGTGCCTTGGGAGCATGCAAGGGCATTGGGGGTTGTTTTTGTGCTCCCCAACACGTCCATTAAGGGGAAAATATTCAGCAATTTGAGGACATGTTTAATGACATGCTGGTGCATGCATGGGACAGCTTTTAAAGCCTTAAAGTTGACGTTTTGTGTTCCCCACACATGGGGGCTGCCGTTTTGTGTTCCCCACACATGACTTTTCCTCTCCCCAAATGAAGCATGCGTGAGACACATAAAATGCCATGTTGGAGCATGTTTGAATGCCTTTTTCATAAACTACAAAAAGGCTAGATTTTTCAACTTCCAAGGAGACATTTTCGTGATTAACAAAGCACATTAAAGGTGCCGAATTTTAAGTTGCTATTGGGTTGTGTCTCCATTGTGTCTCCATGCGTGGGGGGTATTTTAGAAGTTGATTGTAATATCCTAGATTTAGGGGTTATGCGGGCTTAGTGTGTGTTGGGATGTGGTTGAGGGGTTCCTAAAACCCTAGGGTGTAGGTGAGTGCCTTAGGAAAAATTGGATTTTTAAGCTTAGAAAAGGGAGCTAGGTGAAGGAGGTCTTAAGACAAATTGTGTGGGAGTTATGACACAACAAGTGATGTGGTAAAGTGGCTTGGACGCTACCTTAGGGGCTTGGAAGGTTGCGTCAGCAAGGGGGTTCCAAGGGAGGAGGTTCGAATCACGTTGGCAGCATGGGAGTGTGTTTTTATTTTGCTTTTGGCGTCAAGACAAGGGGGAAGTGGTGGACGGAATTTGGGACTTTGGAATATGAAGATAAGCCTTAGATTTCTTTTTAAATATAAGCTAAGATTAGAAGATAATTATGGATTTATTTTATTTATTTTGAATGGGTGTTAAAGAGATAAAGGAGGAGAAGAAAGTGGGATATGATAGGAGGAAGGTTGGTGGCCGAATGTGGGATTCTTTGGGGGTGCCTAATCGGTTTTGAGGCATAGATAGGAAGAGTGTGCCGAAATTCATAGTTGATAACTTTGTTTCCTCTCCTTTTTCTCTTCAAGTTCAGCCATTTGGTGCACTAGGTGAGTTGCCGAAATTTTTTTCTGCTTTCTCTTCTTATTCTTTTTCTTTCCTTCAACCTTTATTCTACAGCTATTTCTTTGTGGCCGAATATCCCTTTGTTCTTTTGAACCTTAGCCGAATTTGGTAGCCCTTTTCTTCTCTTTTCTTTTCCTGAAATCTTTATAGCCGAAACCTTCTTCTTTGGAGAGCCATAGCCGAACCCTATAAGCCCTTATTTTCTTTTCTTCTTCATCACCATTTTGAGCCATAGCCGAATGTGCAACTACCATTTGAAAGGCTTAGCCGAATCTTGTTGTGAGTTTTAGAAGCCGAAACCTTTTTCTCTTTGAGTCTCTTCAAGCAACGTGATGTCGAAGGAAGGAAACACTAAGGAGCCTTTCGGGATTTGAAGTGTTCAAGGTAAGCAACTATAATATTCGGCCAAGGGCCATTCTTCATAAGATTATGCTTAAGGCCGATTCTAATATGGTTTCACTCAGGGATTTCGACAACTTCATAGACCAGTGGTGATTCGGGATTTAGTTAAGCAAGGTAGGTGATTTGTAGTATTCGGCCATAGGCCATTTTATGAGTTTAAGTGATGACCGATTTCTGATTTTGGTTCTTAGGAGCAAATCGACAGGAATAAGGGAGTTTCGGGATTGAGTAGACTGTGCCAAAAGGTGTGTAGTTATCGCACTGTTCTCCCATTATTTATGTATGTCGTTATATATATGTATATGATGTGAATAGTAGCCGACAATAATGGCTAAGATGGTGGATACCCATGATGGGTACTCGAGTAACCAGGTCAGTATTTTATGACGTTAATTTACATATGGTATATGCATGAAATTGTGATGGCATGTGATGTATATTTGTTCCAGTGATATGTTGTCATGATACATATATATGCATGGGGCCTGGGATATGATCAAAGAAGGACAGGGTGTACATATTTATGTACGTGGTCTAATGTTAGCCTTGTGCTACATTAGCGCGTGATGTTGGCTGTGTGCTTCATCAAGGTGGGATGTTGGCTATGTGCCACATCGTGGGCGGATGATAGCTGTGTGCATCACCGTGGATCGAGTATGACCTCGAGTCATCTCGTGGATATTGATATGTGGGGTCACTTAGGTGATCGGTGGCCTAGCCACGGCTTTGAGCAGCATGACTGCCAAAGAGATGTGTAGCGGTTGGAGGGCGATTTAGTAATCCCCTGGTGTGTGCGGCAGGTACGGGGGTGTGTAGAGGATGGACCCTAGGCTGGGTTGGATGCACTTTGCATAAACTCATTATCTGACATGTGGATTAATGTGGAAATGGGCCAAGCCCAATGTGTGGAATCATGTGAATGAATTGCATTGCTATATGATATGTGATGTGGTAATGGGCCAAGCCCAATATGTGAAATTATGTGAGTTAATTGCCTTATTACCTGATATGTGGCTTGGTATGATTGTGGGCTAAGCCCACATGGGTGGAAATCAGTGGACTAATTACACACTGAGTCTGTTTGACTCACCCAAATTTTACCAACATCGCAGGTGATACGTGAATCCTGGACCGGGTTGGAGAGGATACGAAGTGGCCATGCAGAAGTTATTTTTATGCCATGTAGAAGTTATATTTATTTATTTCATGCAGAAGATATTGTAATTGTTTTACGCAATTTATTATTTTAAGTATTTTTGAATAATTATTTGATGTAATAAGGGCAACTTAAAGTATTTGAAGTTGTTACTATGTTTTAATTGGATTGACGATTTAAACTACTATTTGGACATGATTTTATTTTTAGCAATTTATATTTTAAAAGTATATGTTAAAGTTTTAAATCCGAATAATTTGTAACATCCAAGTTTTACTTAGAGTTTTAAATACGAGATGATTTACCAGCAACAACAGATTTTCATGTTTTCACTACTAAGTCAAATTCTTTTCAAACGTTTTTCCGCAGTGGCATTCTAAATTCGGCCGTGGTGTATGGGCCGGGTTTGGGGTGTTACACTGATATGGGGATTTGGGGAAGGCTTTTCACGTTTCCAAGACACCTAGGACATGGCAAAGGCCATTCGGCTTCCAAGAGCAAACCACACAAGTTCCTAGGCCGAATATTAAGGGCCCTATGTTCCCCATTGCAGCATTTTTAACAAGCATGGCCGTTGGAACCCCCTAGGCCGAATATCAAGAACATTTTCATGACTTTTAATGCTTCATGCGTGGGCATTAAACACAATGGCTAACATGGGGGTTTGAAAATCCCTTTTTACACTTCCTAGGCTGAATATTAAAGGACTTCTACATGCCTTAATGCTCCATGCGTGGGGGATTGAATTCAAAAGCTTTCTAGGCTAATTTAGGGTCATTTTAGGTCCGAAAATTACTTAGAAATTAAGTTTAAATTTCATGTCTTTTAATTAGTTTCTTAGCACTATAAATATCTGAAAATTACCATTTGTAAAAAAAAACTTTTGATTGAATGAAAAATTTATGAACATTTGTTCATCGAGTGAGCTGGCCTCCTCTTCACTTTCGAGTTTTCGATCTTGACTTATCAAGCTTGCTTGTGGCGTCAATCGATTCTCTTCTATTTAATTATACCATTGGTTCTTACTTCACTAAGTAACGGGTCTTTGGTCCATATCGACTTCCATAATTCCACCTTAAACAGTATAGAAATCGGGGTAACGTTTGTTAGCATTGAATCGTTTCTCCATTCAAGTTCGATAATCCATTGCCACCAAATATCACCTATCCTTTATCCATCTTGTTTCTAAAACCGAACCTAACCTTCTCCTTATCCGAATCATTCCCACACTTAAAACACATCCATTCTTAACTTGAACCATCTCCTAAATAAATTCACTAAAAAGCTTCCGCAAACTTAGTTATCTTTCCATAATTTTTCCACTAATTCTCGAAGGCTTGAATCACTCCTCGTAGACGATTGGGCAACCCGCATACGTTTCGACTCATCCCGAGCCGGCCCTATCAGACAACTTAGTCATCGGGGTTACAATCACAGAAGACCCTTTGACAAATCATCTGTAATAGCCTGCTAGGCCTAGGAAACTTTTAATCTCAGAAATATTCTTCGGTGGCTTCCAGTCCATTATAGCTGAAATCTTACTTGGGTCTACTCGAACTCCTTCTCCCGAGACAATTTGTCCCAGAAATCCTCCTTCCTTGAGCCAAAATTCACTTTTATTGAATATGGCATACAGTTGTTTTTCTCGTAGAGTCTGTAAAACTGTCTGTAGGTGCTCAGCATGCTCAATCTCATCTCGAGAATAAACCAATATGTCATCAATAAAAATAACTACAAACTTGTCGTGGTATGGTCTAAAAATGCAGTTCATTAAGTCCATGAATACCGCAGGAGCATTGGTCAATCCAAAGGGCATGACTAAAAATTCATAATGCCCATACCTTGTTCGAAAAGCGGTCTTAAATACATCTGAATCCTTTACTCTCAACTGGTAGTACCCTGATCTCAAGTCTATTTTGGAGAACACAATGGCTCCTTTCAATTGATCGAACAAATCATCGATTCTAGGCAATGGGTACTTGTTCTTCACTGTCACCTTATTAAGCTAACGGTAATCTATGCACAATCTCATGGTGCCATCTTTCTTTTTCACAAATAAAACTGGAGCACCCCAGAGAGAACAACTTGATCTTGCAAAACCTTTATCCGTCAATTCTTGCAACTGTATCTTCAACTCTCTCAACTCTATTGGAGCCATTCTATAAGGGGTAATAGATATTGGTACAGTACCGGGAGCTAGCTCAATATTGAACTCAACCTCTCTAACTGGAGGTAATCCTGGTAATTCCTCAGGAAAAACATCCAAGTACTCACATACTATCGGTACCGACTCAATCTTTAACTCTGTTTCTCTAGCATTCATCACAAAGGCCAGATATGCTTCATACCCTTTTCTTATGTATCTCTGTGCCGTCATATGAGAAATCAATACCGGTGATCTACCTTGTTCATCTGATTCTACATGGAGAATGTCCCCATTCTCACATTTCATCTCAATGTACTTTTTCCCACAATTTATTATTACATTATGGGCAGTCAACTAGTCCATACCAAGAATGAGGTCAAACTCATCAAATGGTAACAACATAAGGTTTGCTTTAAAATAATGACCTCTAATCATCAATGGACAGTCTTTACATACTTCATTAACTAAAACACTCTTACCTAAAGGATTAAACACCTTAATCATAAATTCTGTAGTATCTATAGGCATACTCATATCAGATACTAGTTTCATACAAATGTAAGAGTGTGGATCCGAGATCTCTTAAAGCAATAACTTTAATATCATGAAGAGAAAAGATACCCGTAATAACATCGGGGGAAGACGCCTCTTCGCGAGCGCGAATGGCATAAGTTCTCGCAGGCGCCCTACCCTCGGGTCTCGCAGCCTGTTCTCTAGGGTTACCTCTCCCACTTGCCCCACTTCCTGGGTTCCTCTGCGGTCTTCCTCTGACCATAATTCCAAATCTCGGGTTTTGAGCTCTCTTCTTTCATTGTCTCTGGACAATCTTTTATGTAGTGGTCCTTGGAACCACATCTGAAACATGCATTTTCATGCACTCGACATTCTCCAACATGACGTCTGCCACGCTGTGGGCATTCGGGTCTATCCGATCGGATGTTCCCCACACTAGCAACTGAAGTCGTTTGTGCTTTATTTCCTGAATGCTGCTTACTCTTGTCCTTCCTTAAAAACCCAGTGGAAGTAGCCGATCGAGTGGAGAAATCTCTTGACTTCTTGGATGAGGATTGGAATAACTTATTCCATTGTCTCTTTCTAGAGTCACGAGACTCCATTTCAGATTTTCTCTTCTCCTTTACTAGCTCTTCGGCTTTACAAGCCTCTCTACTAGCACAACGAATTCCTTTAGTTCTAAGACAGCAACAAACAATTTGATGTCATCATTTAGTCCATCTTCAAATCTCTTGCTCATAATGGCCTCGGTGGATACACACTCTCGAGCGTATTTACTGAGTTGCACAAACTCGCGCTCATAATCAGTCACCGACATCTTGCCTTACTTTAGTTCTAGGAATTCCTTCCTTTTCTGGTCCACAAACCTTTGACTAATATACTTTTTCTTAAACTCTTCTTGGAAGAATTCCCAAGTGATCTTCTCTCTTGGTACTACCGATACCAAGGTGTTCCACCATTGATAGGCAGAATTTCTTAAAAGAGAAACTACACACTGCATGCATTCTTTAAACGTGCATGGCAACTCTTTAAATACCCTGATGGTATTTTCTAACCAGAACTCGGCCTTTTTCTGGATCATCATCTCTTTTAGCCCGGAATTCTTCTGCCCCATGTTTCCTAATCCTATCAACTAGAGGCTTAACTCCTCTTGCCACCTCTACTATTTGGGGGGCTACTGGGATAGGTTGAGGAATAGGCGGGGGTGGAGGGAGTTGTGCATTCGGGTTCGTACAAACGAACTCCGTGTACCATGTATTCATCATATGGAGGAAGGCTTCTCTAGCCTCTTCTCCTCCTCCTTGACTCACCGTAGTGGGTCTATTCTTATTCTTGTTTGGCACCGTCCCTTCAGCGAGAGCCGGTGCATTACTTTCTACATCATCCGCCACAGCTCTTTCGGGATCCATTTACTATACGTATAAACATAATTTAAGTTGTCAGGAGTCGTCACACTATCATTATAAAAACATTCTTACGTATGGCATGTATAGCTAGACTCCTTCTCGTGCTACGTTAGTCCTAGAACCGACTAAACTATCGCTCTGATACCACTAAATGTAACACCTCATACCCGAGTCCATGGCTGAGACCAGATACGAGACATTACTATTCTTGAACTTTCTTAAACATGCACTTACGGGCTGTAAGATTTTGTTCTGAATTAAAAACTTCTCTTTCTTAATTTAATCATACATTTCATGGGTCTACGAGGCCTTAAACACATATCTAGAAACTTTCAGAACTTAATCGAAAACTTTTCCTTAAAACAGGGGTCACACACCCATGTGGCATACCGCTAAGACACGCCCATGTCTTCCAACCATGGTCGACACTGACTAATTTCACATGACCTTGACACGCCCGTGGACTTAGACCGTGTGCTACACCTTGATATATTGACTTATTCACATGGCCTGGGGCACACGCCCCTGTTCTAATCGTATGTCACACATGGCCTAAACAAACAGTCATGGAATTAGCCCGTGTTCTATTCTGACTTAAGGTACTAAGGTGCAGGGGGCGCACGGCCTAGACACACGCCCGTGTGTCTATCCGTCTAGGCACCTGAAGGCTATTTACCAAGCCAATTGCCACCCTGAAATCAAGTTCAATCTCATACTCAATTCAACAACTCAAATTAATACATCCTTCATTGATATCAATAAACATACATACTTAGTCAATCTTAACCAATCACTTAGCCATATACAAAAGAATAATAAACGTGATAGCCCATACTTTTGCCCTTTTTAAGGCATATTCTCAAAATGAAATGTTTCCTATACATGCCATACTTAATATAAACAACTTGGCTAGCAATTAATATTATGCTTCGAGCTCCAATGACAATGGTCCACGAGATTAGCTTGGCGGGACTACATGGATAGAAAGAATAAAAGACATAAGCATTTAGCTTAGTAAGTTTTCATATAATGTACATAGCAACATACTTGTTTAATATAAACCATTTGGCATAAACAATGGCATCTTAAATTTCAGCTATTTAAGCTTACTTACTCTTACTGATTCTTACATATCTCATGATACCTACTAGTCTCATGCTCGTGAGGTAAACAAGGTATCTGTATCACTTGATCACATAGATCAGCATACTTTACTATAACAATCATAATCTCTAATTCATCATTCATAACATGAATAATACTCATTTCTAACTTAATAATAGCTTTGCTTACTTAACTTTCTTGCTATCTCATTTAAGCTCTACTCATTTGCCCGATGAATTTCTATGAATAACCGAGGATACTGAATCTCATCCCACATATAACTCGATGCCAAAGCCATATCCTAGATATAGTCTTATATGGGATCTCTCATTTTGGTATCGATGCCATGTCTTGACATGGACTTACACAAAGTCTTCCTTGTGTGTTCCCTTGGGAACTTACCATTGCCACGTCTTGACATGGTCTTATTTGGTATCTTAACTCATGAACTGGTTAATGCCGAGCCTTGGCTTGGACTTACATGAAATCTTCCTTGTTACTCACCAATGCCATGCCTTGGCTTGGACTTACATGGGATCTCTATCTCATGATAACTTTTCAATGCCAAGACTTGTCTTGGACTTACATGACATCTTCACTTGGAGACTCACCAATGGCATGCCTTGGCTTGGGCTTATATGGGTCTTCATCTTATAATAACTCTTCAATGCCAAGACTTGTCTTGGTCTTACATGATAACTTGCTTGATTGCCGATGCCTTGGCTTGGCTTGGTCTTATACGGACTTTCTCATTTCATGTGATAGATTGAGTATCCTAAGTAATTCAACTTCAATCGGGACTTTCTCATGCTTAATCTCATTGATTTCTTTATTTAACATAGCATTAAGCATTCCATGGTAATAATGTACATTATACTAAGCAATTCAATGATAGTAATCATAAAGCTTAGAAATCATACAAACTTACCTTGATATACAAAATGTATGTAGATATGCAATTTAGTCCTCGACTTTGTTCTTGCCTTGGTTTTGATCCGGGCTTCGTTTTTCTTGATTAGCAAGCTTCAAAAATTTGAAGAACCCTAGCCATAGAGTCTCTCCAATTTTCGGCACAAGGAAGAAGATGAATAAGAATTTTTATCATCTTTTTTCCCTTTTTAATCATTTAATTAATAAATGACCAAAATGCCCTTCTCTTTAAAATTTCACCATTTACTAACTCATATCCATTTTTGTCCAAAAATTATAATTTGGGAAAATTGCTATTTAAGGACTTCTATTTAATATTCTAAAGCTATTTCATACAAAAAGCTTCTAGAAACTCATATTTTGCAACTTTTGCAATTTAGTCCTAATAGACCCTTTAATGGAAATTTCCATGAAACTTCTACATGAAACTATCATAATATCATGCAAACATCTCAATACCTTAAAAACTCATATTACTACTTCGGATTTGTGGTCTCGCACCACTGTTTCGACTAGGCCCTAAATTGGGCTGTTACAAAACGCCCGTGTGCTAGGTCGTGTGTAGGTGCAGGGGTCACACGGCCAAGCCACATGCCTGTGTGCCAGGCCGTGTGATCAATTCTGGGCATTTTGTTTTGAAATTTTAAAGATGCAAGGGACACAAGGCCAAAACACACGCCCATACTTGGAAATGGCCTTATTTTGTCCGCACGGGCTTGTGCCTCAGCCGTGTGTGACAAACGACTGAGACACACGCCCGTGTCTCTGCCTGTGTGGACAAAATAAGGCTATTTCCAAGCCTCATTTCTCACCCAAACTTGCATTCCACCTATATAAACATTTACATATATTCTCAAGCCAATCCAAGACATTTAGACCAAGCCAAAATCAAGTCTTATGTGTGATATATCATCTCATATGTTCAAGTTTACAAACTTACTTATTTGTCCAAACATATAAACTTACCACATTAATCAAATACACACCTATACATATTTATGTCTAGTTTACTAAATCCAACACAGCTATACCAAGCACACACATATCAAACAAGATATATCCTCACATATAAATATACATCAAAACATGCCATCACTAGCCATCCCAATGGCTAGTTACAATTAAAACATATATATGTCAACATTGGCCAAACTATCCTATACATGCCATTAAAACCAAGTTTTAGTATATTACATATACCGAAAAGTCTGAGATATAGTGTGATGTAGCTCCAACCTGCTTTCAACCTTTACGAGCCTCCGAATACTATAAAACAGAGAAAACAAAACCAGGTAAGCATTTAATGCTTAGTAAGTTCTTATAACAAGAAATTAACTTACCATTCATTTACATTAAGAGTAAGCATACAAAATACATTCAACAATTTGGCCAATAGCCTAAACATATAACTTCATCAAACATGTTAGTCATGTATTATATTTGTATATCAAGAAACATATATGAACTCATTAAATATTAAACTTCCATGTACATAACTTTTCACATCTTGTGTTCATATATCAATTTCATGTAATTCAAGTATTTTCAGGTAATGGTTCACTTCAATTTCACGTGGTCTCATGTCAGAGCTTGGCCCGTTGAATCTTTTGAAATATCGATGGATACATGAGTAGTACACTTGAAGTGTACAAATCTGTAGCCCGTTAATTCATATTCGGGAATGCTCATTCGGGCACATAAACAAGAAGCTCTTTTGAGCCATATAATGGGAAGCTCTAGGGAGGCATTAATTGAAAAGCTCACAAAGAGCCTTTAATCGGGAAGTTCATGAACAGACATGTATTTGGACGCTCATAAAAGCTACGGTGTGTCCACAACACATATAGGATCACAACCAAATCGGGATGCTCCGAAGAGCTATTAACGGGAGGCTTGCAAGAACCATTTAACGTGAAGCTCATGAGAGCTAATAACGAGACACTATTTTGAGCTATGGTGTGTCCGCAACACATGCAAGAACACAACCAATCGGGAACTCTGTATCCATCGAATTTCATTTGTTCAAATGGAATTTAATACTTGTCAAATCTACTTGGATATTTTCTCAATACTTTCACATAACAATTATACATTTCACACACAACAATATTCAATTTAAATCATTCAATTACACAAATAGTTACATGAACTTACCTCGACAATATTCGTATATGCAAAAGCTACTAATCCGACACCTTTTCTTTTCCTCGAACTAACTCTGTATATGGTCTATCCGGATCTATATGAATGAATTTAGCATCAATTTAATACAATTTACATTCAATTCAATCCAATTCACACCTTTGGCAAAATTACCATTTTGCCCTATAATTTTAATTAATCCCGATTTCGTCCCTAGGCTCGAAAAATGAAATTCATGAAATTTAATCTTCATTCCAAGTCTAGTAATTTTTGTATATAACACTAGCAACCCATGAATTACATAAAATTTAGAATTTACCCTAAATTTAACATCTTTTCAATTTAATCCCAAAATCATGTTTTCATAAAAATTCTTTAATAAAATACTGTTAAATACTCATCAACATCTCAAATTCATCATCTAATAACTAAAATCACATGAACTTATTAAAATAACTTCCAAGATTTTTAATAAAATCAAAAACTAAGGTAAAAGTTAATTGGACCTAATTGTAACAATCACAAAAACATAAAAATTGCAAGAAACAGGTAAGAATTGAACTTACAAGAAGCAAAAATTGAAGAACCAACATGTACCCTCTTCAATGTTTGTTTTAGAACTAAAAAAGAGGATGAAAATGTCTAGAATCCTTTAATTTTCCATTTGTTTCATTAAATTTGGCAAAACTTATAATTTTGCCCTTATTTCACATCATTTTGTCACTTTTCTAAGCTTATGCCGCCTCAGCCATTTACTTTAGGCATATTTATGCCAAAAGTCCTTCCTTATTTACTATTTAAGATATTTAATCATTATTTCTTTTAATTAACAAGTTTTGCAACTTTTTCAATCTAGTCCTTTTTAACAAATTAGACATGTAATCGGTCAAATTTCTTAACAAAATTTGTAACATCCTGAAATTGGGCCTAGTAGGATTGAGCCCAATGGGCCTTAGGAGTAGTAGCGTTTAAAATTTTAGAAAACGGTATTAATGCAAGTTAGACTTATTAGGTAAGTGATTTTGGAAGATTAGAGGGCTTCTATGAAGTCCCGGGATCAAATATTGGCTATGGGGAAATTTTGGTTTTAGGTGAAAAAAAACCCTGGAAGTTGGCAGGTAGGCCTTAAGAATAAAATATGGAGAAAATGACACAAGTGGAGTGTGTGGTGTAGTGGCAAAGTGACGCCACATAAGAGACAAGGGGGTGACGCCACAAGGAAGGAAGGAGGTCCAAGGTTCAAGTCTTGGCTTTTGCATTTTGGTTTCTTTTTACTTGGATCTTAGAATTTGGGTCATAGTTTATATTTAGTTGCGCATGGTTTAAGATACAAGAGGAGCTTGTGGCCAAGTGGTTAGCGGTGTGGATTATGCTACAGCGGAGCCTGGGTTCGAATCTCATGAGAAGCAAGGGAGTATTTATTTTGCGGATTGGACGGCAAGAGTTTAAGTTGAATTTAAACCCTACTGACGAAGGGATCCCACATCGGAAAGACACAAAGAAGAAGGGTGAAGAGCTAGCTATATAAAGAGCATTCCAGGAGGAGAGTTAACATACCTTGGTGGGCGTTTGGGCACAGCAGTGGGCGCAGCGCGGTTTAACACCAGAGTCCTAACAGGTGTGTAACTCTCTCTACTCTAGTTGTAGAGCGGCAAATGCCGAAGTGTTGATCACGACAATAGTAGCCACACGAGCGTGCGAGTGCACGTGTGGGGCTTCGACGCGATAGTTGAGGCCATCAGTAGTATTCTTGTGGGTTGGGGCTGCTTGGGCCACGATGGGCTAAAGTGGGCCCGATGGGCCCGTAGGCCCAAATGAGTAAATTGTATGATTGTTTAGTATATGTTGAACTAGACTAGGTCGAATTTATATACGTGGCTAGATTTGTGCTAGGTGGGCCACACGAGCGTGTGGGCCCGAATGGGCCAGAATCGGGTTTTAGGCCCAATAGTCCGGTAAAGACAGAATTGGTAGTCGAGTCGCTCGGGGCGACATTGGGCCTTCAGAAAGGCCATTCCAGGTACGAAATTACTGAAATACCCTTAGTGGATAAATTACCAAAATACCCCTAGAAGGTAAATTACTGTTATACCCTTAGAGGTTGATTGGCTTGATTATGTTGTTTTTGTTATTTTGATTATGATGGTAATTTGTTTCATACGGTATCTGTGATATATGATTTGCATACATGTCATACTGCATACGAATTATTATGTCATATTGCATGGGTATGATGAGAGGAGGGGGAAGATTGATATCCGTGACTTTGGGTCACCAGAGGTTTGGCACCTCATAGCGACTCGTCCCAGTGGTTTAACACCACAGTAGGTTGGCCCCACACTTGATATATCGGGATTGTCGCTAGTGATTTTGTATCACAATGTGGGTTGGCTCTACACTTGGATTATTGATATTCGTGACTTTGGGTCACCAGAGGTTTGGCACCTCATAGCGACTCGTCCCAGTGGCTTAGCACCACAGTGGGTTGGCCCCACATTTGACATAACGGGATTGTCGCCAGTGATTTGGTATCACAACGTGGGTTGGCCCCACAGATGGATTATTCGTGACTTTGGGTCACCAGTGGTTTGGCACGACATTATTATTGGATATCAGTGACTTTGGGTCACCAGTGGTTTGGCACCACCAGTGGTTTGGTACTACACGGGGTAGAAACGGAGTTATGGATGGCTAGGTTTGGGTGCATGATATATTTGCTTGGTTATGATTTGTGTAAGCATGTTGCATTAACCGGGAGGGGGATTATGCACTGAGTCTTGGTTACTCACCTTCTCCCTTATCTTTTCAGGTGACTCGTAGATCGCGGATGAGGAGCCGGATGGACTCGAGGTAGCCATGCATTAGATACATTCAGTTTTACATGGACTTTTGGTCTGGGTATTTATTTTAAATTTCAGTTTTTTATTTGGGTTTGTAATAAGGCCTTTGGTATTTTATTTGGTTTTAGCTTTCAATTTGGTTACTGTTCCTTATTAAATGTTTAATATGGGATTTTCCTAAAATGATAATAAACTGTTTTTATTCAAAATTACTTAAGCTCGGTTGTCACAACAAATACAATTTTATTCAAATTAATAACAACTTTGTAAAATGGGCATTGAAATGAATCGACTTTTATAAACAAACCACAAAACGCGGAGTTTCAAAAAGAATACGAACTTTTTAACGAACGCACAGTTTGTTTTAAACATTCCTTTCATGTGACATGCCAGATCCGGTCGTAACGTCTAGGCCAGGTTTGGGGTGTTACAATTATGGTATCAGAGCCAGGTTCAAAAACTCGGCTGTGGGTTTGGGTTGAAAAATGTTTTCAAAGGATGGTTTAGAAAAATATATATCTCTTTTCTGGAAGTATGGCACCCAAGTCTCCGGCACCAAATCCGTAAGTTCCTTTTTACTTTATTCTATTATATGCTGAATGATTGTATTATTCTGCGATGTGTGGATGTGATGCTTGAATATAGGAATTGTATGTATGTGTGGAAAATATCTGTTTGCTTCGGTGTTAGATAGTTGGTTATGTGACGGGTTCCAAGATTTAGATAGAAAGTATATTAGTTTTATTAAGATCAGAGTGCGCAGCGTGAGCGTAGTGTTGTAGGTTAGGATGTGTGACTGTACCTATAGTTGGAAATTTCGAGGACGAAATTTCTTTAAGGAGGGTAGATTTGTAACAGCCTGAAATTGGGCCTAGTAGGATTGAGCCCAATGGGCCATAGGAGTAGTAGCGTTTAAAATTTTAGAGAACAGTATTAATGCAAGTTAGACTTATTAGGTAAGTGATTTTGGAAGATTAGAGGGCTTCTATGAAGTCCCGGGATCAAATATTGGCTTTGGGGAAATTTTGGTTTTAGGTGAAAAAAACCCTGGAAGTTGGCAGGTAGGCCTTAAGAATAAAATATGGAGAAAATGACACAAGTGGAGTGTGTGGTGTAGTGGCAAAGTGACGCCACATAAGAGACAAGGGGGTGACGCCACAAGGAAGGAAGGAGGTCCAAGGTTCAAGTCTTGGCTTTTGCATTTTGGTTTCTTTTTACTTGGATCTTAGAATTTGGGTCATAGTTTATATTTAGTTGCGCATGGTTTAAGATACAAGAGGAGCTTGTGGCCAAGTGGTTAGCGGTGTGGATTATGCTACAGCGGAGCCTGGGTTCGAATCTCATGAGAAGCAAGGGAGTATTTATTTTGCGGATTGGACGGCAAGAGTTTCAGTTGAATTTAAACCCTAATGACGAAGGGATCCCACATCGGAAAGACACAAAGAAGAAGGGTGAAGAGCTAGCTATATAAAGAGCATTCCAGGAGGAGAGTTAACATACCTTGGTGGGCGTTTGGGCACAGCAGTGGGCGCAGCGCGGTTTAACACCAGAGTCCTATCAGGTGTGTAACTCTCTCTACTCTAGTTGTAGAGCGGCAAATGCCGAAGTGCTGATCACGGCAATAGTAGCCACACGAGCGTGCGAGTGCACGTGTGGGGCTTCGACGCGATAGTTGAGGCCATCAGTAGTATTCTTGTGGGTTGGGGCTGCTTGGGCCACGATGGGCCAAAGTGGGCCCGATGGGCCCGTAGGCCCAAATGAGTAAATTGTATGATTGTTTAGTATATGTTGAACTAGACTAGGTCGAATTTATATACGTGGCTAGATTTGTGCTAGGTGGGCCACATGAGCGTGTGGGCCCGAATGAGCCGGAATCGGGTTTTAGGCCCAATAGTCCGGTAAAAATAGAATTGGTAGTCGAGTCGCTCGGGGCGACATTGGGCCTTCAGAAAGGCCATTCCAGGTACGAAATTACTAAAATACCCTTAGTGGGTAAATTACCAAAATACCCCTAGAAGGTAAATTACTGTTATACCCTTAGAGGTTGATTGGCTTGATTATGTCATTTTTGTTATTTTGATTATGATGGTAATTTGTTTCATACGGTATCTGTGATATATGATTTGCATACATGTCATACTGCATACGAATTATTATGTCATATTGCATGGGTATGATGAGAGGAGGGGGAAGATTGATATCCGTGACTTTGGGTCACCAGTGGTTTGGCACCACCAGTGGTTTGGTAACACAGTTAATTTCGTGACTTTGGGTCACCATAGGTTTGGCACCTCATAGCGACTCGTCCTAGTGGTTTAACACCATAGTGGGTTGGCCCCACAGTTGATATATCGGGATTGTCGCCAGTGATTTGGTATCACAATGTGGGTTGGCCCCACACTTGGATTATTGATATTCGTGACTTTGGGTCACCAGAGGTTTGGCACCTCATAGCGACTCGTCCCAGTGGCTTAGCACCACAGTGGGTTGGCCCCACATTTGACATAACGGGATTGTCGCCAATGATTTAGTATCACAACGTGGGTTGGCCCCACAAATGAATTATTCGTGACTTTGGGTCACCAGTGGTTTGGCACCACATTATTATTGGATATCAGTGACTTTGGGTCACCAGTGGTTTGGCACCACCAGTGGTTTGGTACCACATGGGGTAGAAACGGAGTTATGGATGGCTAGGTTTGGGTGCATGATATATTTGCTTGGTTATGATTTGTGTAAGCATGTTGCATTAACCGGGAGGGGGATTATGCACTGAGTCTTGGTTACTCACCTTCTCCCTTATCTTTTCAGGTGACTCGTAGATCGCGGATGAGGAGCCGGATGGACTCGAGGTAGCCATGCATTAGATACATTCAGTTTTACATGGACTTTTGGTCTGGGTATTTATTTTAAATTTCGGTTTTTTATTTGGGTTTGTAATAAGGCCTTTGGTATTTTATTTGGTTTTAGCTTTCAATTTGGTTACTGTTCATTATTAAATGTTCAATATGGGATTTTTCTAAAATGATAATAAACTATTTTTATTCAAAATTACTTAAGCTCGGTTGTCACAACAAATACAATTTTATTCAAATTAATAACAACTTTGTAAAATGGGCATTGAAATGAATCGGCTTTTATAAACAAACCACAAAACGCGGAGTTTCAAAAAGAATACGAACTTTTTGACGAACGCACAATTTTTTTTAAACATTCCCTTCATGTGACATGCCAGATCCGGTTGTAACGTCTAGGCCGGGTTTGGGGTGTTACAAAATTTTCATACGACATTTCTATCATACCATAGACTATAAAATAGTATTTAAAGAAATTATCTTCCGACCTCAGATTTGTGGTCCCGAAACCACTATTCCGATTTCACTAAAAACAGGCTATTACACTTCATCACTGAATGTCCATGGAAGCATGAAGCGAAGTTTCTACTATGGTGTAATTTCATGCATGGTATGTGATTTTAGCCCCGTTTCTTTTAATTTTTATGTTTTTGATATCGTTTCAACTAAGTCCAACTAGCCCGTACCTTCGATTTTGAAACTATTAAATATATTGAATGTTTCCATTGATGAATTTATATGATTTTATATATTAAATGATGAATTTGCAATGTTGGTTGATATTTAAAAGTATTTTGTTACATAATTTTGATGAATTTTCTAATTAGGGACTAAATTGATGAAATAGTAAAAATACAAGGATTTGTTGTGAAATTATTACAAATGTGGGCTGTTTTGTGTGCCATGGACATTTGGTTGATGTGAATTGGCATTAAAATGGTTAATTTGCATATTTTAGGCTAAGGGACTAAATTGAATAAATATAAAATTTTAGGGGCAATTTTGTAAAAATATCAAAAATGACTAAATTGCATAAAATAATTTTTTTACTATCTAAATTAATGAATTGAATGAAATTATTAATTGAGATCAAGATTGAGTGGAAAATCGAGGAGAATGGAAAATTACCAAAAAGCCCCTGTACTTTGATGTTTCTGCAATTTAGCCAGGTAAGTTCATTATACAATTATTAGTAGTTGAATTGAATGTTTCATACTATGTCATTATTAGTTAAATCTTGAATGGCATTTAGATATGTTTTAAGAAATAGAAACGTAATGTTATTCGGGCTTTGTGCCTAGCAGGCTTTGTGCCAGTGATATTCGATCTTTGTGCCTAGTAGGCTTTGTGCCGGTGATATTCGGGCTCTGTGCCTAGTAGGATTTGTGTCGGTTATATTCGGGCTCTGAGCCTGGCAGTCTTCGTGCCAATGTATTGGATAAGGTAAGTTGTACTGAAAATATTATTTCCATTATTCGATGTTATTTCATCTGATTCAACGAGTATGAAAAAGGAAGGGATCGGTAAGTATTCAAAAGACTTATGTCATGAATCTATGAAAAGGAATAAAAAGGTAATGTTCAACACAAGTATGTTTATGTTCATGAAATTGATGATTTCAAGTGATGTTATTCATATATATATGACTTACCTTATGATATTTCGAGTGAATTATGAGTATATGCACTAACTGGTGTATTGATGATGATATATAGGCTTGTGTCAAGTTTGCATAATTGGACTATGTTTATGCTTATGTCTTGTGTTATGCAAATGATATGAGTGAGGAAATGTAATAAAACGGTAATTTCATAATTGAGATGTAATGTCATAATAATGTAAATGCATTGATGAGTTAAAGGGTTTACTTATATGTGAGAAATTTACTTAAGTTATGGATGAATTTATCTAGGTTGTGGATAAATACACTAATTTGTGGGTTGATAATGTATTTTAAGCTAAAGTAAGTAAATGGAAGGTTTGATAAATCTTGTGGCATTGGTATAGGTTTATGTTTACCTTATAAAGTTCATTATTGAAATAAAATGTTTAAAATTATACGAGCTTACTAAGCATTCATTGCTTACATTGTTATTTTTCCTTTACTTTTAGATTACTGGAAGCTTGATAAGTTTGGAAGTTCGTCAGAGATCTGTCATACTATCTAGTGATTATATCGGTAGTTCTTAATGTTTTAGCAAAGGTTATAATGGCATGTATAGGTGGACTTGTGTTTGATGTTTATTTAAATGCTTAGACATGGACTTTGATATTGATGCGATCTTGTACTCGTCGGATGAATCGATCTGCTTGTGTTCCCGATCGTAAAATTAAGTAGTATTCGGACTAGTTTGTCAAAAGAATGAAATTGAAAGTAGTTGGTTTAAAATATCAGAAAGTGGGTGTCTCATAGATGGGATATGGATGGAATAGGTTCGGCTTAAGGTTGAAGAGTGAACCAATAGTATAAATAAATATTGACCCGAATCTTATGTCAACATTAAGGTGGAAAAGATAGACAAATTGTGACCCACTATCTACGTTGAGATAGGAACCAATTGGTATAAACCTGAACGCCACACTTTGAGAAGTGATAAGTTCACAAGAATCAGATTGATGCCACTAGACTAGCTAGATAAGTCAATTTGAGTCACAAAGGAACAGAGAGAGTTGAATAACTCACAAATAGATTAAAATTCATCAAAGGTTCAAAAGTCCCAAATACAATATGTAAGTTAAGTATTTATAGTTTCTACAAAGGTCCAGCCGAATGGACTAATTTAATTTAGCTTAATTGAGTTGAATAACCATTGAGCTATCCCACAAGACTCTTGAAGATTCCTATGCATAGGAGACGCTAACAGCCATGTCATTTGCACTCCCTAAACAGCCAAAACATGTAGCCTTTAATTTGAGCTGATGATTCAAGTAGATGATCAATTTTGGATGGTGTGAACATGGTTGATGCCTTCTTGGGAAGCTGGATTTGTAATCTCCCTTTTAATGTTGCATAAGGCACACGAACAACCTTCAAGGTGTGGAAACCCAAAATTGGATGGTCACTTGGTATGGAACATAGCATCCAGCTGATTGGACAAGTGTGAAAACACTTGTGTCCATTGCATTCCACAAAAGGCTGCTTAGAAGAGACCAACCAGCAGCTCCCCCCATGCATGCAAGTCCAAATGAATGTTTCCCCCTTTAATGTCGTCCATTGAACCCCCTACAAGACACATTAAACACAGCTTAAACATAATTTAGTTGGTCTTAACTAAAGACATGTATTAAAGACGTCTAAACTAAGACATATTTAAAACATATTTTTAAGATGTCCTAAACTATGACATAATTAAAAACCCTTATTAAATATGTTCAGATTATGACATAATTAAAAACTCTTATTAAATATGTTTAGATTATGACATAATTAAAACTCATATAAATAATGTTCAAATTATGTCATAATTAAAGAATAAAACTAATTTTAACTAAATAACTAGAACCGAATTTAATTCTTTATTCTAGCAAATAAATTCACAAGCTGAAGAAAGCTAAAGTTGAGCTTGAAGCAAGTTGCATAGCACTCATGGAGTGCATGTCCATGACTGATCAATGAACCCCACAATGGCTTCACCCCAAATTCGATCAATAAGGCCTGTAACAACTTCCTTGAACCTCTTAGCTCGAGCTCGAGTAATCGGCCCCATTGGTAACTCCATGGGTTCTTCGGCAGCTTTGGAAGGGTCTTGGATCATGATCGCATCAGGTATGTATAAGTTTATTGTTTGGTGCCAATTTGATGATGGTTACATTATGTGTGAATGGTATGGTACAAATGGTTAGTTTAAGCTGAAGTGGTATAGATCAATTTATGATAAGTTTGAGATGAAAATGATTTAGGTGTTGATGAATGAAAAGTGTCAAGTACATGTATATGTTTAAGTAAATTTGTATGTTTTTTTTTTAGGTGCCTATATGGCATATCGATTGAATGGTATTTGATCATATGAATTGGACATTTTATGCAGATTTGAATATGTTTTGATGCCTTGGTCAAATGTACAAATTGTGTTTAGGTGCATGCTTGAGGTGGGTAAAGGAAATGGATCGATTTTGGCTAATTTCTTGTCCACATAGACTAAGACATGGGCGTGTGTCTCAGCCATGTGTGACACACAATGTAGCAGCCCGAATTAGGGCCTAAACGGAATAGTGGTTTTGAAACCATGAGTCTTAGGTCAAAATATTTATTTAGATTGAGTTTTAGTGTTTATAGAGTGATTGAA
Source organism: Gossypium australe (assembly GCA_005393395.2). Classification (NCBI taxonomy): domain Eukaryota; kingdom Viridiplantae; phylum Streptophyta; class Magnoliopsida; order Malvales; family Malvaceae; genus Gossypium; species Gossypium australe. The sequence goes on along the minus strand of CM016621.1, from coordinate 89,253,160 downwards.
TGTTTGTGTGAAATTTTGGTTGAGAAATTTTATTGTTTGGCTGTCCAAATTGATAAGTTGGACTAAATTCCAATGGGTGAAAAGTGTGTATTATAATCCATAAATGTACTTGATTGAGATGGGTTTTAAATTGAGAGTCCTTAGTTGGTAATTAGACCATTATATTATTGTTTGGACACAAAATGCACACAGAGGGATAAAAAATCTAAAGGATTAATGAAGGGCAATTTGGTCATTTGGCTAATAAAAGAAATAAAAGGGAAAATAAGGCTAAAATTTTGTCCATCTTCATCCTCCATAGCCGAAATTTGCAAGGAGCCATAGCTAGGGTTTTGTTTCACTTTCAAGTTTGATTGTAAGTACCTCCTAGCCCCGTTTTTGATGTTATTCGTATTTTTGAAATCCTCATAGCTCGATCTAGCTATTTCTACCACTATTTTGAGCTAGAGTTTGTGTTTAAAATTTTACCCATGGATGAATACATGTATTTTGATGTCTAGTGGTAGAATATGAAAGTTTGAAGTGTGATAAACAACTTTTGCTAGATGATTTTTGGTGAAATTGATAAAAAGGAATTATTTGCAAAAGATGAAATAATGTGTATATAATGTAAAATAGTTAAAATTGTGGACTGCTATAAGAGAGAATATGAATCGGCTAGGCTTGGGTGTGTGAAAAATGAACACATTTCATTTTACAAGCCTAGGGACTAAAGTGTAAAAATTGAGAAAGATAGGGGCTAAATTGTAAATTTTGCCATAGGAAGATTTTAGACTGATTTGAATAGTATGTATATTAAATAAGCTAAATGTGTCATTATAGATAAAAAAAGAACGTGGAATCAACCTTAATCGAGGAAAAGGCAAGGTTTCAGACTAAATTGCAAATTGACACATTTTGTATCGAGGTAAGTTTATATGTAAATGATACATCCTTTTTATTTATGTTTTTTACGTATTAATGTCTTATGTGAAATGTGAGTGAATATTATTGATATTTATTAAAATGATGAAAAGTGAGGAAATTCCCGGATGAACCTTTGGAATAGAAAAAGTATACAGATGAACACTATATAATTATTATTGGTGGGCTGTGTGCGATACCACCATGTATATGTGATTATTGGTGGGTTGTGTGCGATACCACTGTGTAGATGATATTATTCGTGGGCTGTGTGCGATACTACCGTGTTTATTATTATTGGTGGGCTATGTGCGATACCACCGTGTATATGTGATTATTGGTGGGCTATTTGTGATACCACCATGTTTATATTATTGTGGGTGGGCTGTGTGTGAAAACATCGTGTATCCAGTATTACTCTGAAGTGTTCATCGGGAAAATTTGACTAAGTGAAATTACGTGTGACAATGTGGTGACAAGTGCAGGGTTATAAGTGCATGTAATTATGAGCAATTTCTATGATATGTATTTTGAATGTCGTAAGGTTTGAAATGAGTAAGTGCAACTACAATGATCTAAATTGTTCTTGGTTAGTATGTAATGTTCTTGATTGATAAGTATGTGGTATGATGTTCATTTTTTACATATGGACTTACTAAGCTGAAAGCTTACTCCCTTCTCTTTTCCCTTGTTTTATAGTGTCACCAAGCCAGCTCTGGATAAGGAGATTGCCGGAGGATCATGTAACACCCTGAATTTGGGCCTAGAATAAGTGGGTTCGTGTGTCAAGGAATGGATTTTGTCGTTAAAAAAAAACTTATAATTATTGTTTGGATTTAGATTAATGTGTACTTATTGTATACTAATTTTTCCTCCCTTTTAAATATATTAACTGAATTATAATAAAATTTAATGTGGCATAATATTAAACTCTATGTAGTCAATTTATGCATCAATTTATCAAATATTTTCCATAATTTTGTCCTTGTCATATAATTAATTATTTTATTTATGTTATCAGTGTGATGAACGAAGTTATAATTTAGAAATATTAATTTTTTTATTATTCTCGATTTAATTTTTATATTTTAATATAATTTAGTTCTTATATTTTTTATAATATTAATTTCTATCGTTAAATTTTCGTTAATATACAATATGAGTATATATAATTTGAATGTACTAAAAAAAATTAATATGTAGTTATACTAAAATAAGATAATGGTCAATTTTTAATTGACCCCTAGATTATGCTAAAATTTGGGGATTTGATTTATATGCTTTACTTTTTTTTTTACATAGTTTGTCCCTCTACTTTTATAATGTCACTAATACATTTAAATAGTTAATTTTTCTTAAAAATATTATTCAAACAGAAATAAATTATTTTATCATGAAAAGTTTGAATGGACATTTTCTTTTAAAAAAATTATTATTGCATGTTTAGTTTAATTTTTAGGAGGTTTAGGAAGGGTTGGTAGTGTTGGAAAAGTCCTAGGCTCGATCTAGGGCTTTAGAAAAATGTTGTTTTTTTAGGGAGGTTGGTGGTAGTCATAAGGCTTTTAAAATATTGTTGGGTTAAAAGATATCACAAAGAAGTAGGTGGTCTGGTGGCTTGGGGCGTTTGGAATAAGCTGGTGGTAAGAGGTTCAAGTCCTGGGCTTGGAAAAAAAAAATTTTATTGCGCATAAGTGGTATGAAGGCCAGAGTTTAGGCCTTATAATTAGTTGGGACTGTTTCATGACACAAGGAAACGCTTGGCCCAGCGGCAAAGGCGTTAGGAGTAGTAGGGGGAGCATGGTTCTAGTCGTAGCGTGCGCTAAATGTTGTGTTTTTTTTTTTAAGTAAACCTGAAGTGCGACAGAAGGTTTATAATTAAGTAGGGAGGAAATATGAATCAAATAAAATATGTGGCTAGTGGCAAGGGGCGTGTACCATAGTGAAAAGGTTGGAGGTTCGAAGCCCGGTGTTGTTGAATATTTTTTGGATTTCTTTGGATGATTTGGTCGCTGTGAAATAGGCCTTAAAAGAAGTTGAGAATGAAACATATCACAAGAAGAGTTCTGGTGCAGTGGCTGGTAGCGTGTGGTTGTGCTTGGAGGTCTTGGGTTCGAGTTGCCTTGTGCACACTAATATGTTATTTTGCTGCTGGTGTGGGGAAGGTATTTGAGGTGGACCAAAATGCCCAAAAGATGGCTGCTGTTCGGGGAAGCTATTTGAATGAAATTCAAATTGAATTTTTGGCTAAATAAAAGGACTTTTTGATGAGGATAAACTTTGGAGATAATAAAGGAATTTAATTAGTGATAAGTTTGAGTTGATTAGGGAGTGTAGGTTTATTCTATTTATTTATTTATTTATTTATTTTAGTATATATGGGTACCGAATTTTCCTTTTTTACTTGCTTAATTTTTTAGTTATTAGGAAGGGCACTTTCGGTTGTTGATAGGTAAGTGCCGAAATTTCTATAAATAGAGGGGATAGCTCATTTATTCTGGCATTTGAACCCTACTCTTTTCTTCTTTCTCTGTGCCGAATTTTTCATTCAGAACAGTCTCTAGTTTTCTCTCTTTCGAAGCATTTCTTCTTCTTTTGCTTTTCTGTCAGAAATCGAAACTTTTGAGGTCTCATCAAATTGCCGAAACCCTGCAAACACTTTCTCTTTTCTTTAATATTCATTGGCCGAATATCTTTTGGCCATCTCTTCAATTCTTTGTTCTTCCAAAAGCCGAAAACATATCAGTCCTCTCTTGTTCATCTTTCCAGGATTTCCTTAAAAAGCCGAAACTTCTAGATCTCTAATCTTTTACTGTTGCCGAATCTTTTACAAGGGATAGCCGAAACCTTCAGTAGAGGTAAGTACCGATTTGGGTTATCTTTTGATCTTTTTTCGGCTTTTGGAGGCCATAGCCGAATGGCCATATGGAATTAATCTTGTGTTTTTCTTTCTTTTTTCGACATTCCGGGATTTAAAGGGGGAGTCAATCGCTTAGATCTCTAAGTCAGGGTTCAGTAACACTCAAATCGTGTTACTTTCAGGATTTCAAGGTAAGGAGATCTATTGATTTTAGCGTGTAAATTCGGGTATTTATTAACCCTTGGCCGAATGTAGGGGAGGCCAAATCTTCGTGTTATTCTGGCTTTTGAGCAAGGATTTAGACTAAGGGTTGTAGATCCATATAGTAAGGATATTGACTAAGGGTGTAAAACTACGCGATATCAGGTGTGTAACACTTCCACACCATTTAGATTGCCTGTTAAAATATGTTTATTAATCTGTTATATTTTGATAAACGCCGAAATCCCGGCATAACGATTGAAACCCCAAAGAGGGTAAAAGCGAATCACCAGGTTAGTGATCCTTGTCATTCTAAGTGAATGTTCCGATTAAATGAAATAAGTATGCCGATTTTCTGTGATTGCATGGGGTTGGGTTTGATGAAAGAGGAAGCGTTCTGTTGTAGCGGCTCTTGCCGTGACCTGTTGTAGCGGCTATTGCCGTGACCTATTGTAGCGGCTTTTGCCGTGACCTGTTGTAGCGGCTTTTGCCGTGACCTGTTGTAGCGGCTTTTGCCGTGACCTGTTGTAGTGGCTTTTTCCATGACCTGTTGTAGTGGCTACGGCCATGATCTGACGATGAGCAGCACGACTGCAATCAACGGCGTGTAGCGGTGCGGGTTGATTGTAGAAATCCCCTATGGTGTGAATGGCTGGTACGGGTGGCGTGTAGCGGATGGAAACCTAGGATTTGGGTTGAGCTTGCATAATTTTTATTATATATTAATATGTTATTCTGTTCTGTGGGGCTAAGGCCCAAATCTAATGGTGCATGAGGGTTGCACACTAAGTCTCGCGACTCAACCAATTATTTAACATTTTCAGGTAGCACCTAGTGCATCGGACCGAGCTGGAGAGGAGCGCAAGGTGGCCATGCAAAAGAACATTTGGATTCAGCAAAAAGACTTTAGTTTATTATTTTATATTTTTATTTAATGGGTTTTAAATCTCGTTGTAATAAGGCCATGAGCCACTGGATTCATATTTATTTTGGGGTTTTATTTTGGGCTTTGACTGTTACTAGACATTTAAATGTTATGTTTAATTAGACTAAGGCATGTACTAAATTTTGGTTTTAAATTCATAAAGGCATCAGTTAAATTTATATTTTATATATATATATTATCTAATTACTAAGTTTTTCGGTATAAATATTTAAGTTAGAAAGATATTTTTCGAAAAAAAATGACATGTTTTACAAAATTTTCCTAGTGGCATGCCAGATCCGGTCGTGGTGTTTGGGCCGGGTTTGGGGTGTTACAAATTGGTATCAGAGCCCGGTTCAAAACTCGGCTCTGGGGGTTTTTGGGCTCAAAATGTTTTCTAAAGAGGGGTATTGAAACATGCATTTTTATAAATGATACAGGTCTGATAGCACGGCATGGCACCTACGTCTTCGACCCAAGTCCGCCAGGTAAGTATTCTAAACTATTATGTGACATATATATGTGGGCTTGATGGGCTTTACGGGGACGTAGACTAATTAGATTAGAACTTGATGGACTCTAGGTTTAGCTTAAACAACTCCTTAAATCTCATAAGACTTTATTTCACTAAACAAACCCGTGAACGAGTTACAAGACTAGGGTGTGGCAACAGACATGCGCATGTCTAGGATTGGATCCGGAAGTGCTTGGTACTTAAGCAGTCCTAGTGACTCACCTCCTCTTCGCTGGAATCCTACCTGGTGCGTAGTGACTGTTCACCCTAGCCACGAGGATTTGTAGACGGGCCAAAATCTATAATTAAAACCCGAAAGGGACCAGCCACCTTATTTTTACAAAATTGCTAAAATACCCTTATTTTGAAAAAAAATTACTAAGATACCCATGATTTGCAAATATATCCCGATTTACAAAGTCAACGAAATTTTTCCTTAAAAAAAATAATATATATATACCTTCTTAGTTTTGTAAAATTTTCTTTTGAAAATACCATTGATTTGTAAAATTACCAAAATACCCCTGGATTACAAAATTACCAAAATACCCCTGGATTACAAAATTACCAAAATACCCTTATTTCACGAAATCAACAAGGAACTCTATTTTGAAAATTATGAAAATACCCCTGTAGGATAAAATTACGAAAATACCCCTGGGTAGTGGAATAACGAAAATACCCCTATGTGTTGAATGTGGGTGCATGGATGTTGTCTGTATGTTGATGGTTGAATGTATGTAGTTCTTAGAACTAGGAAAGGTGAACTTGAGACTGAATTGCGAATTCGAAAGAACTACTCTTAAAACTACTAATCATAAGACTGTTCGTGGATAATCAGTGGAAGAAAACCAATAATTCATAAAATTTTTAATCAGACAAACGCGAAATGATAGCATGAGTACAAGGGGACGAGGACGCTCTAGATGTGAATATCGGTGCATACTCTACCATAGAATACTAAGTGTTTATTTTGGGTTTAGAATTGGAGTGCGCAGGGAAAGCATGGTAGTGAGACTTAGGTAGTAAGATTACTAGTTAGTTGGAAATTTCGAGGACTAAATTTCTTTAAGGAGGGTAGAATTGTAACACCCTGAATTTGGGCCTAGAATAAGTGGGTTCGTGTGTCAAGAGAATGGATTTTGTCGTTAAAAAAAACTTGTAATTATTGTTTGGATTTAGATTAATGTGTAATTATTGTATACTAATTTTTCCTCCCTTTTAAATATATTAACTGAATTATAATAAAATTTAATGTGGCATAATATTAAACTCTATGTAGTCAATTTATGCATCAATTTATCAAATATTTTCCATAATTTTGTCCTTGTCATATAATTAATTATTTTATTAATGTTTCAGTGTGATGAACGAAGTTATAATTTAGAAATATTAATTTTTCTATTATTCTCGATTTAATTTTTATATTTTAATATAATTTAGTTCTTATATTTTTTATAATATTAATTTCTATCGTTAAATTTTCGTTAATATACAATATGAGTATATATAATTTGAATGTACTAAAAAAAATTAATATGTGGTTTATACTAAAATAAGATAATGGTCAATTTTTATGTAACACCCTGAATAATTGGGTCTATGCATTATATGTGTTTGGCTGCTTAAAATATTAAATTGAGAATTTAAGGTACAATTGGGGCTCAGGTTTGGGCTGAAACTTGGGTTAGTTTCTAATAAAGAGCTATAGAACATTATTTAAATAGATATCTGTGTTTAAAAGGCAAGGTGGGCTTATGGCCCAAAAATTTGGAGGTGTTATAAGGGGAGCATGTAGGTGGCGTCATTAAGGGATGGATTGGGCCAAGTGTTGGCTACTTAGGGCCCAAGTTTTTGGGTCACAAATTCGGCACTTAGGAGGGAAGGGGAGGACGGCACACTTGCTACAATTTAGGGGTTTTAATTCTTTTATTTTTTTGATAAATAGGAAGATAATGAAGAAAAAGATTAGGGCTATTTTTGAGGAGCTAAGGGATTAAGATAATAGGTGGGATAAAGCTATCAGATGATAGCAGAGTTGGCCGAAAATCCAACTCTGGGAGGGGGATTGATTTGCCGAAATTTATTGGCCAGTGATCATCTTTTTCATTCTATTTTTTCTTCTTTCTTTCTCACCTATTCTCTGCTAGTCGAAATTTCTTTTCTCTTCTGAGCTTCTCTCCCTTTCTTTGCCGCAACTTCCTAGCTCTCCTCTCCTCAATATTTTCTTCCTAAAAGCCAAATTCTCCTTGCTCATATCTCTTCCTTCCATAGCCGAATCTTCAAGGTTGGTCTCTCTTTCCCGATGGTGCACCATAGCCGATTACACCTTCTTAGTTTGGTAAGTTTTTTTTTGTGATGTATTTCTACCATATTTCTTTCTTTCTCATATTGTTCTTAAACCGAATTACCCCTCTAACATCTCGATTGATGATCACTCTCTGATCTTAGAAGTCGAATTCTCTCTTGCTGAGATCTGTAGTGCCGATTTGTGAAAAGTCGAAGGTAGGAGGGTGACGTTTTCTTAAGGACTTTCGGGATTCGACAAATTACTATTAGTTTTTAATGTGTAGGTTGAGATTTATTAACCTTGGCCGAATATTGAAGGGCTAAATCTTCGTGTGATTTTCCGGCTTTTGAGCAAGGATTTACACTGAGGGTAGTAGATTGGATATCAATTAAGAATAGTAGATTCCGTGATATCAGGTGTGTAATACTTCCCCATCATCTAGATCTGCTTATAAAATGCATGTTCATAAGTTTATATGTTGTGATAAATGCCGAAATCTCGGTTTAATGTTGGAAACCCGAAAAGGAAGAAGCAAATCACCAGGTCAGTGAATGTTTTGACTTTATATGATAAAAGTATACTGATTTTATGATTGCATGGGTTGGGTTTGTTAAAGGAGGAAGTTATACGTTGTAGCGGTTTTACCGTGACCTGTTATATGTTGTAGCGGCCTTTGCCGTGATCTGTTGTAGTGGCTTCGGCCATGATCTGATGATGAGCAGCAAGATTGCCATCAAGGCGTGTAGCGGTGTGGGTCGATTGTAGAAATCCCCAATGGTGTGCTTGGCTGGTACGGGGGCGTGTAGCGGATGGACACTTAGGTTTTGGGATTGGGCTTGCATATTATTTTTTATTATGTATATTAACTGTTTATTTTGTTTTATGGGCCTAAAGCCCAAATCTAATGGTGCATGAGGGTTGCACACTGAGTCTCGCGACTCACCCTATCAATTAACATTTCAGGTGATACCTAGTGCCTCGGACCGGGCTTGAGAGGAACGCAAGGTGGCCATGCAGAAGAATATGTGGATTTGGCAAAAAGACACAAGTTAATTATTTTATATTGTATTTTGATTAATGGATTTTAAACTCCGATGTAATAAGGTCATGGGCCACTAGTTTTATTTCCTTTTATTATGGGTTTAAATTATTCTTGTTTTTAGTTATTGGAACCATTTATTTTAATTAAACTAAGGCATGTAATTAAGTTTTGGTTTTATTTACAAAGGCATATTCTATATAAAATATATTTGGGCTTTTCTGAAAATACGACATGTTATACAAAATTTTTCTTAGTGACATACCAGATCCGGTTGTAGTAATTGGGTCGGGTTTGGGGTGTTACAAATTGGTATCAGAGCCCGGTTCAAAACTCAGCTCTGGGGTTTTTGGGCTCAAAACGTTTCTAAAATGGGCTTTTGAAATATGGTTGTCTTTAAGTAATAACAGATATGTTAGCTCAGCATGGCACCTGCGTCTCCGGCCCAAGTCCGCCAGGTAAGTACTCTGAACCATTGTATGAACTTTATATATGTGGGCTTAATGGGCCTAGTGGGACGTAAATTAAGTTAGAATTAGAACTTGATGGACTCTAGGCTTAGTACAAACTACTTCTTAAAATTTCATAAAACTTAATTTCACTGAACAAACTCGTTAACGAGCCGCAAGGCTAGGGTGTGGTAACCGTCATACGCATGTCTAGGAAGGATCCGGAAGAGCCTGGTATTTAAGCAGTCCTAGTGACTCACCTCCTCTTCACTGGAATCCTACCTGGTGCGTGGTGACTATTCACCTTAGCCGAGTTAGTGTGTGGCAATGAGCATACGCATGTCTAGGAGTGGATTCAGGGAGAGCTGTGTACTTAAGCAATCCTAGCGACTCACCTCCTCTTCACTAGAATCCTACCTGGTGCGTAGTGACTGTTCACCCTAGTTACGATGACTGGTTGATGGGCTAAACCCTACGACTAAAACCCGAAAGGGACCGACCACCCTATTTTTGAAAAAAAATCCTAAGGTTTTGTAAAATTTTCAAAACATATTTGATTTGTGAAAATTTCCGATCAACCATGAACTTATAAAATACCTATGTTTCAAAAATTTACCCGAAAATCTCACGTTTACAAGAATAACTCGGACCATGAAACTAGATTTTTCCAAAAGTACCCCTGTTTGAAAAAAAAATCAAAGTTTGGAAAAAAAATTACCAGACTACCCTTGTTTTGCAAAATAACCAAAATACCCCTAGTGGGTAAAATTACCGAAATACCCCCGAATTTCAAAATTAAAGAAATACCCCCAGATTTCCAAATTACTGAAATACCCCCAAATTTCAAAATTTTTGAAATACCCCCGGGATTGCAAAATTACCAAAATACCCTTACTTCACAAAATCACCAAGGACCTTATTTTGAAAAATTATGAAGATACCCCTGTAGGATAAAATTATGAAAATACCCCTGGGTAGTGAAAACAACAACAACAACACTTTTCTGTAATGAACGCGAGTTCATGAATGTTGATGATTGAATGAATGAACTTGAGACTGTATTGTGTGTATGAATTCGAAAGAACTACTTTTAAAACTATTAATCATAAGACTGTTCGCGATAAATCAGTGGAAAGAAATAATGATTCATAAAATTCTTAATCAGATAAACGCAAATCGGAAGAATGAGTACAAGGGGTCGAGGATGTACGCCGCGTGGACGCGGTAGGGGTAGGATGACCTTGTCTGAGCCAGTAGGGTCTGGCCATGGGTCAGGAAACGAACTGCCGAATCCTCCAACTGTGGAGGGAGAGTTACGGGATCAGGCGACCGGAGATGATGTTGTATCCCAGGCGATGTTGCGAGTCCTTGAGAGAGTTGCTGGAGTAGGCATGGGCACAGGAGCCCTGAAATCTGTGCCAGAGCGGCTTGGCCAATGGAGCGGAAGTGTTTAGGGGAGTTTCTGGTGTAGCCCCTAACACAGCTGAGTATTGGATGGAAGCGGCTGAGCGTATAATGGATGACTTAGATTTTACGGTGGAGGAGAAGTTGAAAGGGGTCGTGTCTCTTTTTTGAGACGAGGCTTACCAGTGGTGGCTCACGGTGAAAGAAGGTACTGCTGCAGATCTGATTGACTGGGATTTCTTTAAGGAGTCATTCCAGGGAAAGTATGTTGGGGCCAGTTATATTGATGCACAAAGGAAGGCATTCTTGAACCTGGTACAGGGAAGTAAGACTGTGACTGAATATGATGCAGAGTTCCTGTGTTTGAGCCGCTACGCTCGGGGAATGGTAGCAACGGAGTATGACCGTTGTGTTCGGTTCGAGGATGGGCTACAAAATGAGTTAAGGGTTCTGATAGCATCGCAACGAGAGAAAGCTTTTACGGTTTTGGTAGATAAGGTTAAAATAGCTGAGGAAGTGAAACTGGTTGAGAGACAAGAAAGGGATAAGGATCGGAGTAAGAGTAAGAGGATTTTTGGGCCATCAAGAGCATCTGGGAATTTTCAGAGGAGGCCTAGGACTGATGGGCCAGTTCGTGCTCCGACAAGTCAGAATCAAGCATGTTCTACATGTGGGAAGACACATTATGGGGAGTGCAGAATGAAAACAGGTGGATGCTTTAGGTGTGGATCCACAGAACATCTGATTAAGGACTGTCCCCAGATGGATCGGGTACAGCCGGCGGGCCGAGGTTCTGATCAGGCTGGAAGAGGTGGTCAGCCAGTACCAAGGGGTCGTGGTCGTGGAGCACCTGGTAGAGGTGCAAGTAATGTAGACGCAAGGCAGCCGGGTCTGGTTTATGCAGTTCATCGACAGGAGGATGGTGACGCACCGGATGTCATCACCGATATGTTTCTTATTGCTGATGGCCCTTTGCTTGCTTTGATTGATATTGGGTCAACCCATTCCTATGTTGCATGTTCCATATCTGAGACCTTAAGTATAGACCTTGAAACAACTACTAGGAAGATGACTGTGGTTAGTCCCCTAGGACAATCTAGGGTAGTAGACAAGCTGTTTAAGGATGTACCTTTAGAGACTTAAGGGGTAGTGTTTCCGGCAGACTTAATGGAATTGCCATTTGGAGAGTTCGATCTTATCCTAGGAATGGATTGGTTGACAAAGCATCGTGCTAAGTTGATTGTGGGTCTAAGCGCATGGTGTTAAGTACCCCAAAAGGCGGTGAGGTGGTTGTGTTAGGAGAGAGAAGGAACTATCTGTCCAACGTAGTGTCAGCATTGAAAGCTGTTAAGATGATCCGGAAGGGATGTAATGCCTTTCTAGCTTTTATTAGAGCTTTGGATGTTAAGGAGGTGACTGCCGATGGGGTTCGAACAGTCAAGGATTTTGCGGATGTCTTTCCGGAGGAGTTGCCAGGATTACCCCCAGATCGTGAAGTGGAGTTTGGAATAGAACTACTCCCGGGTGCGGCTCCGGTATCTATTGCCCCTTATCGAATGGCACCGAAGGAGTTGGTGGAGCTCAAGGCTAAGATTCAGGAGCTATTGGATCGGGGATTTATCTGACCAAGTGTGTCTCCATGGGAAGCGCTGGTCCTATTCGTGAAGAAGAAGGACGGATCCATGCGTATGTGCGTGGACTATCGTCAACTGAATAAGCTGACGATAAAGAACAAGTATCCATTACCCAGAATCGACGATTTGTTCGATCAGCTCAAGGGAGCTTCGGTCTTTTCTAAGATTGATCTAAGGTCGGGATATCATCAGTTAAAGGTGAAGGAAGGAGATATTCATAAGACGGCATTTCGAACACGCTACGGTCATTATGAGTTTTTGGTAATGCCGTTCGGTTTGACAAACGCGCCAGCAGCATTTATGGATATGATGAACCGGGTGTTTCAGCCATACCTTGATCGGTTCGTCGTAGTGTTTATCGACGATATATTGTTTTATTCCAAGTCTGAGGAGGAGCATGATGCACATCTTCGAGTGGTGTTGTAAATTCTGAGGGAAAAGCAGCTGTACGCAAAGTTCAGTAAGTGTGAGTTCTGGCTGAAGGAGGTGACTTTTCTAGGGCATGTAGTTTCCGCAGAGGGAATTAGGGTAGATCCTCGGAAAATAGAAGCTGTGTTAAATTGGAAACTGCCAAAGTCTGTGGTGGAAATACGAAGTTTCTTAGGATTAGCAGGATATTATCGAAGGTTCGTTGAGGGGTTCTCTTCAATAGCGGCACCTTTAACTAAGTTGTTGAGGAAGGGAGTATCATTTGTGTGGACTGACAAACAACAGGAGAGCTTTGAGAAGCTGAAGAGAATTTTGACGAAAGCGCCGGTGTTAATTCAGCTAGAGGCAGGAAAAGAATTTATCGTCTATTGTGATGCGTCACACACAGGTTTAGGGTGTGTGCTGATGCAAGATGGAAAAGTTGTGGCATACGCGTCTCGACAGTTGAGACCACATGAGTTGAACTACCCTACGCATGATTTGGAATTGGCGGCGGTAGTGTTTGCTCTAAAGATTTGGAGGCACTACCTGTACGGGGAAAAGTCGGTAATTTACACCGACCATAAAAGTCTGAAGTATCTCCTTACCTAGAAGAAGTTGAATTTAAGACAACGTAGGTGGGTCGAGCTCTTGAAGGACTATGATTGCTCGATTGAATACCATCCCGACAAGGCGAATGTAGTGGCGGATGCGTTGAGTAGGAAGGTGATAGCAGACCTAAGGGCGATGTTCGCTCATCTTAGTTTGTATGAGGATGGTAGTTTGGTCGCTGAACTACAAGTAAGACCTATGTGGACAAGTCTAATCAAGGAGAAGCAACTTTTGGATGATGTCTTAAGTACTCGAATCCGACAAGTGCAGGAGGGTGAAGTAGAGGACTATAGTCTGAACAATGATGGAGTTTTGTGTTTCCGTGGGAAGGTTTGTATGCCAAAAGATGAGGAGCTAAGGCAGATGATTCTTCGGGAATCGCATGGTAGCCCCTGTGCTATGCATCCTGGAGGAGTTAAGATGTATCGGGATTTGCGAGACCAGTTCTGGTGGTCAGGTTTGAAGCGAGAAGTTACGGAATATGTGGGGAAGTGTTTGACGTGTCAGCAACTCAAAGCTGAACACCAGTCGCCTTCGGGATTGTTGCAGCCGATAAAGATTCCCCAATGGAAATGGAAGAGAATCACAATGGATTTTGTTACAGGGTTACCCCTTACACCCACCAAGAAAGATTCAATTTGGGTAATTGTGGATCGGCTGACGAAGTCTGCTCACTTTATATCGGTTCGGGTCGACTACTCTTTGCAAAAGTTGGCTAAGTTGTACGTGGCTGAGGTTGTAAGATTACATGGTGTACCAGTGTCGATCATATCAGATAGGGACCCTAGGTTCACGTCACGATTTTGGAAGGCTCTTCATCAGGCAATGGGAACAAGGCTAGACTTCAGTACCGCTTTTCACCCACAGACTGATGGTCAGTCTGAGAGTGTAATTCAGATCTTGGAGGATATGCTAAGGGGTTGCATCATCGATTTTAGGGGTAGTTGGGAGGAGTATTTACCCTTGGCTGAATTCGCGTACAATAATAGCTATCAAGCTAGTATTCAAATGGCGCCGTATGAAGTATTATATGGAAGGAGACGTCGTACTCCAACTTGTTGGACGGAGTTGGGTGAACTAGTCGAAAACGAAGGAAAAAGTTAAGTTAATACGGGCTCGATTGAAGGAAGCGTCTGATCGGCAGAAATCTTATGCGGATCTAAAGCGGAAGGAGGTGGAATTCGCAGTAGGAGATCAAGTCTTTTTGAAGGTTTCCCCATGGAAAAAGGTAATGAGGTTTGGACGGAAGGGTAAGCTAAGTCTTCGGTTTATTGGGCCTTATCGGGTGTTAGAACGTATGGGGCCAGTGGCTTATCGTTTGGAGTTGCCTTCAGAGTTGAAGCAGATACATGACGTGTTCAATGTCTCGATGCTGAGACGTTATCGATCTGATCCATCGCACATAGTGCCAGTGGAAGAAATTGAAGTAAGGCCAGATTTATCTTTTGAGGAGGAACCAGTACGAATTTTGGATCGAGATATAAAAGTGTTGAGAAGGAAGTCTGTTCATTTGGTCAAAGTTCTATGGCGAAATCACGGCGCAAAAGAGGCGACGTGGGAGCCAGAGGATGTTATGCTACAGCAGTATCCCTATCTCTTTTGATCAGGTAAATTTCGAGGACGAAATTTATTTTTAAGGGGGGTAGAACTGTAACGCCCTGAATAATTGGGTCTGTGCATTATATGTGTTTGACTGCTTAAAATATTAAATTGAGAATTTAAGGTACAATTGGGGCTCAGGTTTGGGCTGAAACTTGGGTTAGTTTCTAATAAAGAGCTATAGAACATTATTTAAATAGATATCTGTGTTTAAAAGGCAAGGTGGGCTTATGGCCCAAAAATTTGGAGGTGTTATAAGGGGAGCATGTAGGTGGCGTCATTAAGGGATGGATTGGGCCAAGTGTTGGCTACTTAGGGCCCAAGTTTTTGGGTCAAAAATTTAGCACTTAGAAGGGAAGGGGAGGACGGCACACTTGCTACAATTTACGGGTTTTAATTCTTTTATTTTTTTGATAAATAGGAAGATAATGAAGAGAAAGATTAGGGCTATTTTTGAGGAGCTAAGGCATTAAGATAATAGGTGGGATAAAGGCTATCAGATGACAGCAGAGTTGGCCGAAAATCCAACTCTGGGAGGGGGATTGATTTGCCGAAATTTATTGGCCAGTGATCATCTTTTTCATTCTATTTTTTCTTCTTTCTTTCCCACCTATTCTCTGCTAGCCGAAATTTCTTTTCTCTTGTGAGATTCTCTCCCTTTCTTTGCTGCAACTTCCTAGCTCTCCTCTCCTCAATATTTTCTTCCTAAAAGCCGAATTCTCCTTGCTCATATCTCTTCCTTCCATAGCCGAATCTTCAAGGTTGGTCTCTCTTTCCTGAAGGTGCACCATAGCCGATTACACCTTCCTAGTTTGGTAAGTTTTTTTTTCTGATGTATTTCTACCATATTTCTTTCTTTCTCATATTGTTCTTAAACCGAATTACCCCTCTAACATCTCGATTGATGATCACTCTCTGATCTTAGAAGTCGAATTCTCTCTTGCTGAGATCTGTAGTGCCGATTTGTGAAAAGCCGAAGGTAGGAGGGTGACGTTTTCTTAAGGACTTTCGGGATTCGACAAATTACTATTAGTTTTTAATGTGTAGGTTGAGATTTATTAACCTTGGCCGAATATTGAAGGGCTAAATCTTCGTGTAATTTTCCAGCTTTTGAGCAAGGCTTTACACTGAGGGTAGTAGATTGGATATCAACTAAGAATAGTAGATTTCGCGATATCAGGTGTGTAATACTTCCCCATCATCTAGATCTGCTTATAAAATGCATGTTCATAAGTTTATATGTTATGATAAATGTCGAAATCTCGGTTTAATGTTGGAAACTCGAAAAGGGTGAAGCAAATCATCAGGTTAGTGAATGTTTTGACTTTATATGATAAAAGTATACTGATTTTATGGTTGCATGGGTTGGGTTTGTTAAAGGAGGAAGTTATACATTGTAGCGGCCTTTGCCGTGATCTGTTGTAGTGGCTTCAGCCATGATCTGATGATGAGCAGCAAGACTGCCATCAAGGCATGTAGCGGTGTGGGTCGATTGTAGAAATCCCTAATGGTGTGCTTGGTTGGTACGGGGGCTTGTAGTGGATGGACACTTAGGTTTTGGGATTGGGCTTGCATATTATTTTTTATTATGTATATTAACTGTTTATTTTGTTTTATGGGCCTAAAGCCCAAAGCTAGTGGTGCATGAGTGTTGCACACTGAGTCTCGTGACTCACCCTATCAATTAACATTTCAGGTGATACCTAGTGCCTCGGACCGGGCTGGAGAGGAACGCAAGGTGGCCATGCAGAAGAATATGTGTATTTGGCAAAAAGACACAAGTTAATTATTTTATATTGTATTTTGATTAATGGATTTTAAACTCCGATGTAATAAGGCCATGGGCCACTAGTTTTATTTCCTTTTATTATGGGTTTAAATTATTATTGTTTTTAGTTATTGGAACCATTTATTTCAATTAAACTAAGGCATGTAATTAAGTTTGGGTTTTATTTACAAAGGCATATTCTATATAAAATATATTTGGGCTTTTCTGAAAATACGACATGTTATACAAAATTTTTTTTAGTGACATACCAGATCCGGTTGTAGTAATTGGGCCGGGTTTGGGGTGTTACATTTTAATTGACCCCTAGAATATGCTAAAATTTGGGGATTTGATTTATATGCTTTACTTTTTTTGCATAGTTTGTCCCTCTACTTTTATAATGTCACTAATACATTTAAATAGTTAATTTTTCTTAAAAATATTATTCAAACAGAAATAAATTATTTTATCATGAAAAGTTTGAATGGACATTTTGTTTTAAAAAAATTATTATTGCATGTTTAGTTTAATTTTTAGGAGGTTTAGGAAGGGTTGGTAGTGTTGGAAAAGTCCTAGGCTCGATCTAGGGCTTTAGCAAAAATGTTGCTTTTTTTAGGGAGGTTGGTGGTAGTCATAAGGCTTTTAAAATATTGTTGGGTTAAAAGATATCACAAAGAAGTAGGTGGTTTGGTGGCTTGGGGCGTTTGGAATAAGCTGGTGGTCAGAGGTTCAAGTCCTGGACTTGGCAAAAAAATTTTTTATTGCGCATAAGTGGTATGAAGGCCAGAGTTTAGGCCTTATAATTAGTTGGGACTGTTTCATGACACAAGGAAACGCCTGGCCCAGTGGCAAAGGTGTTAGGAGTAGTAGGGGGATCATGGTTCTAGTCGCGGCGTTCGCTAAATGTTGTGTTTTTTTTAAGTAAACCTGGAGTGCGACAGAAGGTTTATAATCAAGTAGGGAGGAAATATGACTCAAATAAAATACGCGAAGCAGTGGCAAGGGGCGTGTACCATAGTGAAAAGGTTGGAGGTTCGAAGCCCGGTGTTGTCGAATATTTTTTGGATTTCTTTGGATGATTTGGTCGCTGTGAAAAGGCCTTAAAAGAAGTTGAGAATGAAACATATCATAAGAAGAGTTCTGGTGCAGTGATTGGTAGCGTGTGGTTGTGCTTGGAGGTCTTGGGTTCGAGTTGCCTTGTGCACAATAATATGTTATTTTGCTACTGGCGTGGGGAAGGTATTTGAGGTGGACCAAAATGCCCAAAAGATGGCTGCTGTTCGGGGAAGCTATTTAAATGAAATTCAAATTGAATTTTTGGCTAAATAAAAGGACTTTTTGATGAGGATAATCTTTGGAGATAATAAAGGAATTTAATTACTGATAATAAAGGAATTTATATTTTATATATATTATCTAATTACTAAGTTTTCCGGTATAAATATTTAAGTTAGAAAGATATTTTCCGAAAAAAAATGTAACACCCCAAACCCGGCCCATACGTTTCGACCAGATCTGATATGCTACGGGTTGAACGTTAAAATCTTTTGCTAAGTTGGTTTTAGAAAAACATAAGTTATTAGGCAATATTTGAATAAATAAGTGACATTTGAAAAGAAACCTTGTATTATTGTTATTTGGTATAAATAAACCCCTAACATAAATTCATAAGTTGGAAATATTAAAAAAACTACTTAAGCGAATATAAACTATGGGGCCTTATTACCTAAATATTCCCAAAACAAAACTTAAAGGAAAACCGAAAATAATCTATAGAAATAAAAACTTGATGGCCCCTCAAGTCCGTCTCGGCTCCCATGTCCACGATCTACTGCTCATCTGAAAAGTTAGGGAAAAATAATAGGGTGAGTCACCAAGACTCAGTGTGTAAATCTCGAAAACACATAAAAGGCTTGGGCCCACAAACACATTATGAGCCCTGGCCCATACACAATGGCAACAATCATAATCACATGACAGATAATAAATGATGCAAAGCCCAACCCATCCTAGAATTCCATCCTCTACACACCAACCCGTACCAACCATCACACAGTAGGGATTTCTACAATCAACCCTCCATCCGCTACACACCAAAAAGACAGCCGTACCGCCTATTCCTATCAATCAGGAATTTTAACGTGGGTTTTCTACCACCGATCACCAAGTGACCTAACATTTCATTTCGTGGGTTTTCTACCACCGATCACCATGTGATCTAACATTTCATTAGGTGGGTTTTCTACCACCGATCACCACGTGATCTAACATTTCATTAGGTAGGTTTTCTACCACCGATCACCACGTGATCTAACATTTCATTAGGTGGGTTTTCTACCACCGATCACCATGTGACCAATCATGCTCTTCCCCTTTTCATATCAAACCCATCCCATGCATACATTCATGCAAAATCAAACAATCTACTACCTAAGAGATTACAGTCTTTCGCATACATCGATACACATAGAGAAGTTATATGATTACGTACTTGGCATTCCTTGCCTAACCTTTTTTGGGTTTCATTCGACTGTCTACACAGCCACTTTCCGGCTTTTTAGCCCATAACATAAACATACATATATTCATACAGATTATTAGTGTGTTAGAAATCTACACACGATTGTTCATACAGCCTCATTTTCCGGCTTTTCAGCCCCTAACAAGTATAATACAAAATAAAACTTATGTGATAAGGATCTACACACGACTGTTCATACAGCCTTATTTTCCGGCTTTTCAGCCCCTAACAGGTATAATACAAAATAATACTTATGTGATAAGGATGTATAATACAAAATAAAACTTATGTGATAAGGATCTACACACGACTGTTCATACAGCCTCATTTTCCGGCTTTTCAGCCCCTAACAGGTATAATACAAAATAAAACTTATGTGATTAGGATCTACACACGACTGTTCATACAGCCTTATTTTCCGGCTTTTCAGCCCCTAATAGGTATAATACAAAATAAACTTATGTGATAAGGATCTACACACGACTGTTCATACAGCCTCATTTTCTGGCTTTTCAGCCCCTAACAGGTATAATACAAAATAAAACTTATGTGATAAGGATCTACACATGACTGTTCATACAGCCTCATTTTCCGGCTTTTCAGCCCCTAACAGGTATAATACAAAATAAAACTTATGTGATAAGGATCTACACGCGACTGTTCATACAGCCTCATTTTCCGGCTTTTCAGCCCCTAACAAGTATAATACAAAATAAAACTTATGTGATAAGGATCTACACACGACTATTCATACAACCTCATTTTCTGGCTTTTCAGCGTCTAACAGGTATAGTACAAAATAAAACTTATGTGATAAGGATCTACACACCTGATTACCTTAGAACGAGACCCTCTAAGTCGACGCTATCCGTAGCCAACACCACCTTGAAATCTCGAAAAGAGATATGAGATTCAGGGACTAGTGTTTCCGGCTTTTAGATCTAAGAGATCTACTTACTAGAGAAGATTCGGCTACTCCCAGAGGATTTCGGCTTTTTGTAAAAATCAGGAAGAGAAGATGATTCGAAGAAATCTATAGAGATTTGGCTTTTAGAAGAAAGAAGAGAAGAGAATAATGGAGTTTTCGGCTTTTAGAAGAAAGAAGAGAATGATGGAGTTTTTGGCTTTTAGAAGAAAGAAGAGAATAATGGAGTTTTCGGTTTTTAGAAGAAAGAAGAGAATAATGGAGTTTTCAGCTTTTAGAAGAAAGAAGAGAGTAATGGAGTTTTCGACTTTTAGAAGAAAGAAGAGAATAATGGAGTTTTCGGCTTTAAGAAGAAAGAAGAGAATAATAGAGTTTTCGGCTTTTAGAAAAAAGAAGAGAACAATGGAGTTTTCGGCTTTTAGAAGAAAGAAGAGAATAATAGAGTTTTCGGCTTTTAGAAGAAAGAAGAGAATAATAGAGTTTTTGGCTTTTAGGAGAAAGAAGAGAAAAGAATAATGGGGTTTTCGGCTTTTAGAATAAAGAAGAGAATGATGGAGTTTTCGGCTTTTAGAAGAAAGAAGAGAATAATGGAGTTTTCAGCTTTTAGAAGAAAGAAGAGAATAATGGAGTTTTCGGCTTTTAGAAGAAAGAAGAGAAAGAAAAGGTGGAAACCCTAAATGTCACAAAATAAAGAAGAGAACCCTCCCTATTTATAGAAATTTCGGCTAACTCCTAGCCTTGTAGATAGCTCCTATCTTCTCTCCTTTTATCTTCCATATTATCAACTATAATATCTACATTATCTTATTCATATAAATTCTCCTATTTTTGAGCCTTGTTGCCATCCACTCCACCTAACCCAAATGCCGAAAATTAGCTAACTTAAATTAAAAGAATTGGGCTCCATGAAACTTAAATTTTGGGCCCCTATCTCCCTTATTGTGGCGTCACCTCCTTGCTCCCTAAGTGGCGCCACTGACCACTGGGCCACAAGCCCATTTTGATACATTAAACACAGATACCACCTTTTAAAACTCTATAGTGCCCAAACAAAAATTTCACCAAGGCCTTGACCACATCCTGAGCCCAATTTGGACCCTAACAGTTAAATTAACTCATTACTCATTTTCACCCATTAAGCGCATAGGCCCAAAAATTCATGATGTTACAGTTCTACCACCCTTAAGGAAATTTCGTCCTCGAAGTTTCCAACTAACTATTAATCGTACTACCCAAGTCTCACCACTATGCTTTTGCTGCGCACTCTAATTCTAAAGCCAAAAGAAACACTTAGTATACTATGGTAGAGTACGCACCGGTATTCACATCTAGAGCGCCCTCGTCCCCTTATACTCATTCTATCGATTTGTGTTTATCTGATGAATTATTAATTTTTTCACTGATTAACCACGAACAATCTTATGAACAGTAGTTTAAAAGTAGTTCTTTCGAATTCTAAATTATATCTACGAGTTTCAGTCTCAAGTTTATCCCCTAATTCTAGAAATCACATACATTCAACCAGCATACATCAATCACACAAGTAGCATCCATGCACACACATTCATCGCATAAGGGTATCTTCGTTATTTCACTACTCAGGGGTTTTTTTCTGTAGTTTTGCCCTACAAGGTATTTTTTCCAAATAAAGTATCTTGGTAATTTTCTTTGAATTAGAGGTACTTTGGTACACTTTTTTTTTTTTAAAAAAAACAAGGGTATTTTGGAAAACAAGGTTTTTTTTTCCGAAATAGAGATATTTTGATGTTGTTGTTGTTTTTTTTTTCTTTTTGAAGCAGAGGTACTTTGGAAAATTTAATTTTGCAAACCGGGTTACTTTTGTAAATATAGGGGTTTCCAGGTAAATTTGTAAAACATGGGTATTTTATAAAATCACGGTTATTTGGAAATTTTCACAAACTAAGGGTATTTTGAAAATTTTGCCAACCGGAGTGTTTCGGTAATTTCACAAATTTCGGTAGTTTTACAATTCTGGGGTATTCTGGGAAATTTTCACAAATCAAGTGTATTTTGGAAATTTTACAAAACTTGGGGGTATTTTGGTTGCGAAATAGGGTGGCTGGTCCCTTTCGGGTTTTAATTATAGATTTTGGCCCATCAACAAGTCCTCGTGGCTAAGGTGAACAGTTACTACGCACCAGGTAGGATTCTAGCGAAGAGGAGGTGAGTTACTAGGACTACTTAAGTACCAAGCTATTCCTGAATCCAATCCTAGACATGCGTATGCCTGTTGCCACACCCTAACCTATTGACTTGTTCACAGGTTTGTTTAGTTGGATTAAATCTTATGAATTTAGAGAGTAATTTAAACTAAACCTAAAGTCCATCAATGTCTAATATTCTAGCCTACGTTCCTCAAGCCCATTAAGCCCACATGTATATCACAACAAGAGTTTAGAATATTTACCTACGTGGATCGGGTGCCGGTAGACTCGAAGGCCATATCTTCAACAAGGACACATTTTTTTTCAAATTTACATCACTTTACAAAACATTGCTAAGCCCATTTCACAGCCCGAGTTTTGAACTGGGCTCTGATACCAAATTGTAACACCCCAAACTTGGCCCATACGTTTCGACCAGATCTGGTATGCTACGGGTTGAATGTTAAAATCTTTTGGTAAGTTGGTTTTAGAAAATCATAAGTTATTAGGCAATATTTGAATAAATAAGTGACATTTGAAAAGAAACCTTGTATTATTATTATTTGGTATAAATAAACCCCTGACATAAATTCATAAGTTGCAAATATTAAAAAAACTACTTAGGCGAATATAAACTATGGGGCCTTATTACCTAAATATTCCCAAAACAAAACTTAAAGGAAAACCTAAAATAATCTATAGAAATAAAAACTTGATGGCCCCTCGAGTCCGTCTCGGCTCCCATGTCCACGATCTACTGCTCATCTGAAAAGTTAGGGAAAAATAATAGGGTGAGTCACCAAGACTCAGTGTGTAAATCACGAAAACACATAAAAAGCTTGGGCCCACAAACACATTATGAGCCTTGGCCCATACACAATTGCAACAATCATAATCACATGACAGATAATAAATGATGCAAAGCCCAACCCATCCTACAATTCCATACTCTACACACCAACCCGTACCAACCATCACACCTTGGGGATTTCTACAATCAACCCTCCATCCGCTACACACCAAAACGACAGCCGTACTGCCTATTCCTATCAATCAGGATTTTAATGTGGGTTTTCTACCACCGATCACCATGTGATCTAACATTTCATTAGGTGGGTTTTCTACCACCGATCACCACGTGATCTAACATTTCATTAGGTAGGTTTTCTACCACCGATCACCACGTGATCTAACATTTCATTAGGTGGGTTTTCTACCACCGATCACCATGTGACCAATCATGCTCTTCCCCTTTTCATATCAAACCCATCCCATGCATAAATTCATGCAAAATCAAACAATCTACTACCTAAGAGATTACAGTCTTTCGCATACATCGATACACATAGAGAAGTTATATGATTACGTACTTGGCATTCCTTGCCTAACCTTTTTTTGGGTTTCATCCGACTGTCTACACAGCCACTTTCCGACTTTTTAGCCCATAACATAAACATACATATATTCATATAGATTATTAGTGTGTTAGAGATCTACACACGACTGTTCATACTGCCTCATTTTGCGGCTTTTCAACCCCTAACAAGTATAATACAAAATAAAACTTATGTGATAAGGATGTACACACGACTGTTCATACAGCCTAATTTTCCGGCTTTTCATCCCCTAACATGTATAATACAAAATAAAACTTATGTGATAAGGATCTACACACGACTGTTCATACAGCCTCATTTTCCGACTTTTCAGCCCCTAACAGGTATAGTACAAAATTAAACTTATGTGATAAGGATCTACACACGACTGTTCATACAGCCTCATTTTCTAGCTTTTTATCCCCTAACAGGTATAATACAAAATAAAACTTATGTGATAAGGATCTACACACGACTATTCATACAGCCTCATTTTCCGGCTTTTCAGCCCCTAACAGGTATAATACAAAATAAACTTATGTGATAAGGATCTACACACGACTGTTCATACAGCCTCATTTTTCGGCTTTTCAGCCCCTAACAGGTATAATACAAAATAAAACTTATGTGATAAGGATGTACACACGACTGTTCATACAGCCTCATTTTTCGGCTTTTCAGCCCCTAACAAGTATAATACAAAATAAAACTTATAAGGATCTATACGCGACTGTTCATACAGCCTCATTTTCCGGCTTTTCAGCCCCTAACAGGTATAATACAAAATAAAACTTATGTGATAAGGATCTACACACGACTGTTCATACAGCCTCATTTTCCGTCTTTTCAGGCTTTTCAGCCCCTAACAGGTATAATACAAAATAAAACTTATGTGATAAGGATCTACACACGAATGTTCAGACAGCCTCATTTTTCGGCTTTTCAGCCCCTAACAGGTATAATACAAAATAAAACTTATGTGATAAGGATCTACACACGAATGTTCAGACAGCCTCATTTTTCGGCTTTTCAGCCCCTAACAGGTATAATACAAAATAAAACTTATGTGATAAGGATCTACACACGACTGTTCATACAACCTCATTTTCTGGCTTTTCAGCTCCTAACAGGTATGATACAAAATAAAACTTATGTGATAAGGATCTACACACCTAATTACCATTAGAACGAGACCCTCTAAGTCGACGCTATCCGTAGCCAACACTACCGCTATCTGCCTTGAAATCCCGAAAAGAGATATGAGATTCAGGGACTAGTGTTTCCAGCTTTTAGATCTAAGAGATCTACTTACTAGAGAAGATTCGACTACTCTTAGAGGATTTCAGCATTTTGCGAAAATTAGGAAAAAAAGATGATTCGAAGAAATCTATAGAGATTCGGCTTTTAGAAGAAAGAAGAGAAGAGAATAATGGAGTTTTCGGCTTTTAGAAGAAAGAAGAGAATGATGGAGTTTTTGGCTTTTAGAAGAAAGAAGAGAATAATAGAGTTTTCAGTTTTTAGAAGAAAGAAGAGAATAATGGAGTTTTCGTCTTTTAGAAGAAAGAAGAGAGTAATGGAGTTTTAAGCTTTTAGAAGAAAGAAGAGAATAATGGAGTTTTCGGCTTTTAGAAGAAATAAGAGAATAATGGAGTTTTCGGCTTTTAGAAGAAAGAAGAGAGTAATGGAGTTTTCGGCTTTTAGAAGAAAGAAGAGAATAATAGAGTTTTCGGCTTTTAGAAGAAAGAAGAGAATAATGGAGTTTTCGGCTTTTAGGAGAAAGAAGAGAAAAGAATAATAGGGTTTTCAGCTTTTAGATGAAAGAAGAGAATGATGGAGTTTTTGGCTTTTAGAAGAAAGAAGAGAATAATGGAGTTTTCGGCTTTTAGAAGAAAGAAGAGAATAATGGAGTTTTTGACTTTTAGAAAAAAGAAGAGAGTAATGGAGTTTTCGGCTTTTAGAAGAAAGAAGAGAATAATAGAGTTTTCGGCTTTTAGAAGAAAGAAGAGAATAATAGAGTTTTCAGCTTTTAGGAGAAAGAAGAAAAAAGAATAATGGGGTTTTCGGCTTTTAGAAGAAAGGAGAGAATGATGGAGTTTTCGGGTTTTAGAAGAACGAAGAGAATAATGGAGTTTTCGGCTTTTAGAAGAAAGAAGAGAATAATGGAGTTTTCGGCTTTTAGAGGAAAGAAGAGAAAGAAAAGGTAGAAACCCTAAATGTCGCAAAATAAAGAAGAGAACCCTCCCTATTTATAGAAATTTCGGCTAACTCCTAGCCTTGTAGATAGCCCCTATCTTTTCTCCTTTTATCTTCCATATTATCAACTATAATATCTACATTATCTTATTCATATAAATTCTCCTATTTTTGAGCCTTGTTGCCATCCACTCCACCTAACCCAAATGCCAAAAATTAGCTAACTTAAATTAAAAGAATTGGGCTCCGTGAAACTTAAATTTTGGGCCCCTATCTCCCTTGTTGTGGCGTCACCTCCTTGCTCCCTAAGTGGCGCCACTGACTACTGGGCCACAAGCCTATTTTGATAATTTAAACACAAATACCACCTTTTAAAACTCTATAGTGCCCAAACAAAAATTTCACCAAGGCCTTGACCACATCCTGAGCCCAATTTGGACCCCTAACAGTTAAATTAACTCATTACTCATTTTCACCCATTAAGCGCATAGGCCCAAAAATTCAGGATGTTACAAAAAATGACATGTTTTACAAAAATTTCCTAGTGGTGTAATATCCCGGGTTAGGGGCTATTTTGTTGCTGCATGATATTGCATGTGTTTGGTGTGCTGTGTTGCTATTTCGGTGTTTTAGGGGCTTAATTGTAGGCTAGGAGTGTGTCTGAGTGAATGGGAAAATTTTGGTTTTGGGTGTCAAGTCAGGGGAGCTGTTGGAGTTAGGGTATAAGGGTTTTCTTTGGTAATTTGTTGCACAAGTGAAGAGCTGGCAGAGTGGCAAGGGGGAGCTGGGTATGGCGTCAACTTCAAGGAGTGGAGGTCCAGTGTTCGAGCAGCAGGATTCCTCTATTTTGGCTTCATTTTGGACGGCATAGGAGGGAGGAGTTGTGTGTGACTTAAACTCCACCTTGGACTTGGTCAAGTGGTGACTTGGATGGTGGAGAGCAAAGTGTGGAGGAGGACTTGGTCCACTCATTTCAAATGAGTGAATGGGAGCTTTTGGGGGGATTTGGCCGAATTTTTGGAGAGGTTTGGGGAAGGTGGACGGCTAGGTAGTGTGTTGTGGAGGGAGTGCCGAATTTCCACTTTAGCATTTTGGTTGTTTTCGGTCAAGTGTGGTAAGCTAGAATTCCTTTTCTTTTTGTCAATTTTCCTAAACCGAATTTCAAGTAAAACTCTCCCACTTTTGCTTCTTGAAACCGAAACCCCAAGCAACTCCATTGCCGAATTTTGTAATTGGTTTTTTCTACATTTTGTGTTGCTAGCCGAATGCCTCTCCCTTTTGGTTCTTTTGATCATTTGGTTGCCGAAACTAGCATTCTATTCCTCTAATATTCTTTTCCATCTCCCTGAATTTTTGATAGCCGAAAGTCACCCCAAAAATCTTCTTCTCTATTCCTTTTTCTTTCCAAAGCCGAAGGTACCCTCCCTCGATTTTCTTATTCTTTCTTCTTCTCAATTACCTTTGCCGAAACTTCTTTATCATCTTGTAATTTCTTTTCTTTTCAAGCCGATTATAGGAGTGGTAAGCATCTAAGCCGAATACCTCCTTTCTCTTAGTGTTTTATTGGCCGAATCCACCTCTTCTTCTAGTGGTTTACTTGGCCGAATATCTGTGGGATATTTGGGGGCCTTGTTTCAATCGTTGGAATCTGGTAAGTCCATGGCCGAACGGTCATTTATTTTCTTTCTGTTCTCAATCGATTTTGGTTTAAGTAAGGGCCGATTATGGTCATGATTGGAAGGATTCTAATCTTTTCATTATAGGACATCAAAGGTTTCAAAGCAATCAAGAGGAGCCATTTTCTCCTGTCAATTGATTGGTAGGCAGTGGTAAGTGGCTATGTTAGTATTGGATTATTTATCTATTTAGTGCGATTAAGTCTGGAGTGGCAAAAGATTAATAGTTCTCTTTTGAAGGTGTAGCCGATTGTTGGAAGGAGAGCCTTTGTGGTTCGGGTTTGATAAAGAATCAAACCATTAACAAGGTAAGGGCTTTCGACAAACCCTTTTGGTCTATGTGGTGTTGGCCGAATGTTGTAGATGCCTAACCCCTATGTTTTGGCCGATTATAGGAGCTAGCAATCGAGGGACTTAGATCGTTTCATTGGGATCTTTAGACTTGTACTTATCAGGTGTGTAAACTAACACACTGATACTTAGTAATAGCATTAATAAACCTGTTTGCCTGTTAAAAATTATAACAGTATGATGGACAATTGGATACCCAAATAGGGTATGTGTACGATTCGGGTAAGTCTGTTCTAATATGAGTACTATTAATGAAGTATGATATCATGATCCATGTTATGTATGTATGCTATGAGAGGTAATGCTTGGTATGTGGGCATAATATGCATGATTGTATGATATGCATGATTACATGAGTATGGTATGTTGATGGGTGATACGAGTGGAGGGAGCAGTGATATCTTGTGCTGACGAGCACCAGTGCTTTGGTAGCACAACTTTGTGACTTTGGGTCACCAGAGGTTTGGCACCTCCAGAGGTTTGGTACCTCAGCGTCTCGTCCCTGTGGTTAACACCACCGTGGGTTGGCCCCACTTGGGAGATACGGGATTGACGCCAGTGATTTGGTATCACACGATGGGTTGGCCCCATCACCAGATTTGTGACTACGGTCACCAGTGCTTTGGTAGCACATTGTGTCTTTGGGACACCAGAGGTTTGGCACCTCATTGCGACTTGTCCCTGTGGTTTGACCACCGTGGGTTGGCCCCACTTGAGATATGGGATCGTCTGCTAGTGATTTGGTATCACACGATGGGTTGGCCCCATCATCATTGGATTTGTGACTTCGGTCACCAGTGCTTTGGTAGCACAATTGTGTCTTTGGGACACCAGTGGTTTGGTACCACATTGATGGATATTGTGTCTTTGGGACACCAGTGTTTGGTAACACATTGTGACTATATGTCACCAGTGGTTTGGCACCACCAGTGGTTTGGTACCACACGGGGTAGAAAAGGCGATATGGATGGTTAGGATTGGGTTGCATTAATTATGTTGCTATGTATGATGTGTGTTAGCATGTTGTTTTCTTGGGAGCGGGATTTACACACTGAGTCACTCGACTCACCCTCTCCTTTGACATTTCAGGTGACTCGTAGACGCGGACATGGAGCCGGGATGGACTCGGGGTGCACCTGCCATGCTTAATAAAGTTTTACTCAGACTCTACTATTTGGGTACTTTAGTTTAGTTACTTCTAATTGGGTTTTATTTGGATTTGTAAAAGGCCTTTAAAGTTATGTTTTATGTTGCTTACGCTTTAAGTTGATTTTTGACATGCCTTAACAAAGTAACTTGGAATAAATTTTACTAAAACTTGGAAAGATAATGATTTCAAAACTATAACGCACTGGGTTTTTAAACTATACCATCGGGTATCACACTAAGTCTTTTTGATAAACAAATACAACTGGTTTCCAATTCAAACTTGTAGTTCTTCTAAGTTTAAAAGTGTTTTATGTATCACTAAGAAACTAATGAGGTTTTAAATGGTATAAACTCGTTTTAACTACACATTCTGGCTAAGTTTTCAAAATCTCCGGGTTTCAAATACATCAACCGTTTTTCAAACAAGTCTACTCAAATTTGTTTCAAATACACTGTGTTTTCACTCAGCTTTTAAACGGAAAATCTAACTTTTCAAAAACGATTTCCCCGTAGCATACCAGATTCGGACGTGGTGTCTTGTCCGGGTTTGGGGTGTTACAATTGTGGTATCAGAGCCAAGTTCAAAGGCTCGGCTGTGGGCCTGAGGCCCAAAATGTTTTCAAAAAGGATGTTTTAAGTGTTCTTGGTCTAAATATATGGTTTGAAAGGCATGGCACCGAGTCTCCGGCACCAGTTCGCCCAGGTAAGTACCCCGTACTATTACTTGTGATTTGATTGGATATGATATGATTTGATGACTAGCAATAGTATACTACTTTAGAGATTGAAACTGATAGGATTTTGTGAACTCGCGAGAACAAATCCTCTTTAATATTCATAAGACTTGCTTTTAAAAACAAGGGGAATAAATACTGATGCATAAAATTCTTTAATCAGATACGTAGAAAGATTAGACATGAGCACTCGAGGCGGACGTGGTCGTAACACTCGTGGTAGAGGTAGGGGTAGAATGACGGTTTCTGAGCCCGTAGGATCTGGGCAGGGTTCAGAAAATGAGATACCGGTTCCGCCACCAGCTGGAGGTGGTGAGTTCCAAGACCAGACTGGAGACGACGCGGTGTCACAGGCGATGCTGCGAGTGTTGGAAAGAGTAGCTGGTGTAGGTGGTGGTGCAGGAGTCAGGAAATCTGTTCCTGAGCGACTCCGGGCTAACGGGGCCGAATTCTTTCGAGGTGTATCGGGTGTTGCTCCTAGCACTGCTGAATATTGGCTGGAGGCAACTGAGCGGATTATGGATGATCTGGACTTGACGGCTGAAGAGAAGCTGAAGGGTATTGTATCGCTTCTCCGGGATGAGTCATATCAGTGGTGGCTCACGGTTCGGGACAGTGTGGCAGCAGAGGATTTGACATGGGATTATTTTAGGGCTGCTTATCAAAAGAAATACATCGGAGCTAGTTATATTGACTCCCAGAGGAAGGCATTTCTGAGGCTTGTTCAGGGGAGTAAATCTGTTGCTGAGTACGAGGCTGAGTTCCTGAAGCTGAGTAGGTATGCCAGGGGCATTGTAGCCACTGAGCATGAGAGGTGTGTTCGTTTCGAGGATGGTCTGCGAGACGAGTTGAGGCTGCTGATTGCTCCACAGCAGGAGCGCGAGTTTGCTGTCTTAGTTGAGAAGGCTAAGGTAGCCGAGGGTATTAAGGAGTCAGTGAGGCAGAGTATGGACAGGAGTAGGCTTAAGAGGAGTTTTGGGTCTTCTGGATCGTCGGGTAATCCGCAGAAGAGGGCTAGACCGAGTGGGCAGAATCAGTCTGCTAGGTTTGTTGCTGCTAGGCAGGGACCGCCGCAGTGTAATCAGTGTGGGAAATCTCATTGGGGTGGTTGCTGGACTGGTGGAAAAGGTTGCTTCGAGTGTGGTTCTCTGGAGCATCGCATAAGGGACTGTCCGCGTAGGATGGCCAGGATTCAGTCGGAGAGTCAGGGCCGTAATCAGTTCAGAGGTAATGGACCGCCACCGCAGAGGGGCCGCGGTAATGGCAGAGGTGGTAATGGTTCTGGTCGGGGCCGT
Source organism: Gossypium australe (assembly GCA_005393395.2). Classification (NCBI taxonomy): domain Eukaryota; kingdom Viridiplantae; phylum Streptophyta; class Magnoliopsida; order Malvales; family Malvaceae; genus Gossypium; species Gossypium australe. Next base: position 89,222,172 of record CM016621.1, on the reverse strand, counting down.
GGAGCACCGGGCAGAGGTGCGGGTAGTTCTGATGCCAGACAGCCTGGATTGGTATATGCTGCGAGGCGCCGAGAGGAGGGCGAGGCACCGGACGTCATAACCGGTACGTTCTTGATTTTTGGTACTCCTTATACTGCTTTAATTGATGTGGGTTCGACGCACTCTTATGTTGCCAGTAGTATAGTAGAGACAATGGACTTAGACTCTGAGATATCTTCTAGGCAGATGACTATGATTAGTCCTTTAGGTCACTCTGTAGTAGTAGATAAACTGTTTAGAGATGTACCTCTAGAACTCCAAGGGGTAGAATTTGCTGCTGATCTGATGGAACTGCCGTTTGGGGAGTTCGATCTGATTCTTGGGATGGATTGGCTGGTTAAGTACCAGGCGAGGTTGGATTGCGCGGCCAAACGCATGGTTCTTAAGACGGTTGATGGTGACGAAGTGGCTATGATAGGTAATAGGAGAGATTACTTATCAAATGTGGTATCTGCTCTGAAGGCAGAGAAGATGGTCAGGAAGGGCTGTGAAGCGTATGTGGTTCATGTGTATGCTTTGGAGGCTAAAGAGTCTGCTGTAGAGAAGGTTCGTACTGTTAAGGAATTTGCTGATGTGTTTCCTGAGGAGCTTCCGGGTTTGCCACCAGATCGAGAGGTAGAGTTCGGGATTGATCTGTTACCCGGGACTGCGCCAGTGTCTATTGCTCCGTATAGGATGGCACCAAAGGAATTGGTGGAGCTTAAGGCTCAGATCCAGGAGTTATTGGATCGAGGTTTTATTAGGCCAAGTGTTTCGCCGTGGGGTGCGCCGGTTCTTTTTGTTAAGAAGAAAGATGGTACGATGCAGATGTGCATAGACTACCGCCAGTTGAACAAGTTGGCGATTAAAAACAAGTATCCGTTGCCACGGATAGATGACTTGTTTGATCAGCTGAAGGGTGCTGCGGTATTTTCGAAGATCGACTTGAGATCTGGGTATCACCAGTTGAAGGTTAAGGAGGCGGATATCCATAAAACAGCGTTTCGGACTCGGTATGGGCACTACGAATTTCTGGTAATGCCGTTCGGGTTGACTAACGCACCAGCAGCGTTTATGGATATGATGAATAGGGTGTTTCAGCAGTATCTGGATCGGTTCGTGGTGGTTTTCATAGACGACATCTTGGTGTACTCAAGGACAGAGGAAGAGCATGATGCGCATTTAAGGGTGGTGCTGCAGATTCTGAGGGAAAAGCAACTCTATGCTAAGTTTAGTAAGTGCGAGTTCTGGCTTGGAGAAGTGACGTTCTTGGGTCATGTAGTGTCGGCTGAGGGGATTCGGGTAGACCCTCGTAAGATTGAGGCAGTTTTGGATTGGAAACCACCTAGGTCAGTGGCGGAGATTCGTAGTTTTCTGGGTTTGGCAGGATACTACCGAAGGTTTGTTGAGGGTTTCTCGTTGATAGCAGCGCCGATGACTAAGTTATTAAGGAAAGAGGTTCCGTTTGTATGGACTGAGAAACAGCAGGAAAGCTTCGATAAGTTAAAGAAGATTTTGACTGAGGCTCCGGTTCTAATTCAACCTGAGGCTGGTAAGGAATACACCGTGTACTGCGATGCATCACATACGGGTCTGGGTTGTGTGTTGATGCAAGAAGGTAAGGTTGTGGCTTACGCTTCCAGGCAGCTGAGGCCACATGAGGTCAACTATCCGACGCACGATTTGGAGCTAGCGGCTGTAGTTTTCGCCTTAAAGATTTGGAGGCACTACTTATATGGAGAGAGATCGATAGTCTACACGGATCATAAGAGTCTGAAGTATCTCCTGACTCAGAAGGATTTGAATTTGAGGCAGCGCAGATGGGTCGAGTTGCTGAAAGATTACGACTGCTCGATTGAGTATCATCCGGGCAAGGCTAACGTGGTGGCAGACGCGTTGAGCCGTAAGGTTGTTTCGGACTTAAGAGCTTTGTTTGCCCATTTGAGTTTGTATGACGACGGGAGTATTCTGGCAGAGTTACAAGTTAAGCCTACTTGGGTTGAGCAGATCAGAGAGAAACAGTTATTGGATGAGGTTCTGAGTGCGCGAAGGTTGCAAGTGCAGAATGGTAGTGTGGATGGTTACAGTCTGTCTAGTGACGAGGTTCTGTGTTTTCAAGGTAAGGCTTGTATGCCTAAGGATGCTGAGCTGAGGCAGAAGATTCTTCAGGACGCGCATAGCAGTCCTTATGCTATGCATCCTGGAGGTAGCAAAATGTATAAGGATCTGAGAGAGCAGTTTTGGTGGCCTGGTTTGAAGAAAGAGGTGACAGAGTTTGTTGGGAAGTGTCTGACTTGTCAGCAGGTCAAGGCTGAACATCAGTTGCCGTCGGGTTTGCTTCAGCCTGTAAAGATTCCTCAGTGGAAGTGGGAAAGGATAACCATGGATTTTGTCAGTGGACTACCGCTTACGCCAAGTAAGAAGGATTCAGTTTGGGTAGTGGTGGATCGACTGACTAAATCAGCTCACTTTATTCCGGTGAGGGTTGACTACTCACTTCAGAAGCTAGCGAAGCTGTATGTGTCAGAGATAGTGAGGTTGCACGGTGTGCCAGTTTCGATAATCTCGGATAGGGATCCCAGGTTTACGTCAAGGTTCTGGAAAGCATTGCATCAAGCTCTGGGTACTCGTTTGGATTTCAGCACGGCTTTTCACCCGCAGTCTGACGGTCAATCAGAAAGGGTTATTCAGATCTTAGAGGACATGCTGAGAGGTTGTGTCTTGGATTTCAGAGGTAGTTGGGAGGAGTTTCTACCGTTAGCCGAGTTTGCCTACAACAACAGTTATCAAGCGAGCATCAAGATGGCACCGTATGAGGCGTTGTATGGTAGGAAGTGTCGCTCACCTACGTGTTGGACGGAGTTAGGTGAACGTCAGTTGTTGGGACCCGAGTTGGTTGCTGAGACCGAAGACAAGGTTAAGTTGATTCAGGCTCGATTGAAGGAAGCTTCGGACCGGCAGAAGTCTTATGCCGATCTTAAGCGAAGAGATATAGAGTTTGCTGTTGGGGATCGAGTTTTTCTGAAGGTCTCGCCTTAGAAGAAGGTCCTGAGGTTCGGGAAGAAAGGCAAGCTAAGTCCGAGGTTCATTGGGCCGTATAAGGTATTGAGGCGAGTTGGACCAGTAGCGTATCAGCTTGAATTGCCAGCAGAGCTTAGTCAGATTCATGATGTGTTTCACGTTTCGATGCTTCGGAGGTATCGTTCAGATCCGTCACATGTGGTATCAGTGGAAGAGATCGAGGTAAATCCAGACTTGACTATGGAAGAAGAACCTGTGCAGATTCTTGATCGAGATGTGAAGGTTCTACGAAGGAAGTCTGTGCCTTTGGTTAAGGTACTTTGGCGGAATCATGGCGTAGAAGAAGCCACGTGGGAACCCGAGGATATGATGAGACAGCAATACCCGCAACTCTTTTGATCAGGTAATTTCGAGGCCGAAATTATTTTTAAGGGGGGTAGAACTGTAATATCCCGGGTTAGGGGCTATTTTGTTGCTGCATGATATTGCATGTGTTTGGTGTGCTGTGTTGCTATTTCGGTGTTTTAGGGGCTTAATTGTAGGCTAGGAGTGTGTCTGAGTGAATGGGAAAATTTTGGTTTTGGGTGTCAAGTCAGGGGAGCTGTTGGAGTTAGGGTATAAGGGTTTTCTTTGGTAATTTGTTGCACAAGTGAAGAGCTGGCAGAGTGGCAAGGGGGAGCTGGGTATGGCGTCAACTTCAAGGAGTGGAGGTCCAGTGTTCGAGCAGCAGGATTCCTCTATTTTGGCTTCATTTTGGACGGCATAGGAGGGAGGAGTTGTGTGTGACTTAAACTCCACCTTGGACTTGGTCAAGTGGTGACTTGGATGGTGGAGAGCAAAGTGTGGAGGAAGACTTGGTCCACTCATTTCAAATGAGTGAATGGGAGCTTTTGGGGGGATTTGGCCGAATTTTTGGAGAGGTTTGGGGAAGGTGGACGGCTAGGTAGTGTGTTGTGGAGGGAGTGCCGAATTTCCACTTTAGCATTTTGGTTGTTTTCGGTCAAGTGTGGTAAGCTAGAATTCCTTTTCTTTTTGTCAATTTCCTAAACCGAATTTCAAGTAAAACTCTCCCACTTTTGCTTCTTGAAACTGAAACCCCAAGCAACTCCATTGCCGAATTTTGTAATTGGTTTTTTCTACATTTTGTGTTGCTAGCCGAATGCCTCTCCCTTTTGGTTCTTTTGATCATTTGGTTGCCGAAACTAGCATTCTATTCCTCTAATATTCTTTTCCATCTCCCTGAATTTTTGATAGCCGAAAGTCACCCCAAAAATCTTCTTCTCTATTCCTTTTTCTTTCCAAAGCCGAAGGTACCCTCCCTCGATTTTCTTATTCTTTCTTCTTCTCAATTACCTTTGCGGAAACTTCTTTATCATCTTGTAATTTCTTTTCTTTTCAAGCCGATTATAGGAGTGGTAAGCATCTAAGCCGAATACCTCCTTTCTCTTAGTGTTTTATTGGCCGAATCCACCTCTTCTTCTAGTGGTTTACTTGGCCGAATATCTGTGGGATATTTGGGGGCCTTGTTTCAATCGTTGGAATCTGGTAAGTCCATGGCCGAACGGTCATTTATTTTCTTTCTGTTCTCAATCGATTTTGGTTTAAGTAAGGGCCGATTATGGTCATGATTGGAAGGATTCTAATCTTTTCATTATAGGACATCAAAGGTTTCAAAGCAATCAAGAGGAGCCGTTTTCTCCTGTCAATTGATTGGTAGGCAGTGGTAAGTGGCTATGTTAGTATTGGATTATTTATCTATTTAGTGCGATTAAGTCTGGAGTGGCAAAAGATTAATAGTTCTCTTTTGAAGGTGTAGCCGATTGTTGGAAGGAGAGCCTTTGTGGTTCGGGTTTGATAAAGAATCAAACCATTAACAAGGTAAGGGCTTTCGACAAACCCTTTTGGTCTATGTGGTGTTGGCCAAATGTTGTAGATGCCTAACCCCTATGTTTTGGCCGATTATAGGAGCTAGCAATCGAGGGACTTAGATCGTTTCATTGGGATCTTTAGACTTGTACTTATCAGGTGTGTAAACTAACACACTGATACTTAGTAATAGCATTAATAAACCTGTTTGCCTGTTAAAAATTATAACAGTATGATGGACAATTGGATACCCAAATAGGGTATGTGTACGATTCGGGTAAGTCTGTTCTAATATGAGTACTATTAATGAAGTATGATATCATGATCCATGTTATGTATTTATGCTATGAGAGGTAATGCTTGGTATGTGGGCATAATATGCATGATTGTATGATATGCCTGATTACATGAGTATGGTATGTTGATGGGTGATACGAGTGGAGGGAGCAGTGATATCTTGTGCTGACGAGCACCAGTGCTTTGGTAGCACAACTTTGTGACTTTGGGTCACCAGAGGTTTGGCACCTCCAGAGGTTTGGTACCTCAGCGTCTCGTCCCTGTGGTTAACACCACCGTGGGTTGGCCCCACTTGGGAGATACGGGATTGACGCCAGTGATTTGGTATCACACGATGGGTTGGCCCCATCACCAGATTTGTGACTACGGTCACCAGTGCTTTGGTAGCACATTGTGTCTTTGGGACACCAGAGGTTTGGCACCTCATTGCGACTTGTCCCTGTGGTTTGACCACCGTGGGTTGGCCCCACTTGAGATATGGGATCGTCTGCTAGTGATTTGGTATCACACGATGGGTTGGCCCCATCATCATTGGATTTGTGACTTCGGTCACCAGTGCTTTGGTAGCACAATTGTGTCTTTGGGACACCAGTGGTTTGGTACCACATTGATGGATATTGTGTCTTTGGGACACCAGTGTTTGGTAACACATTGTGACTATATGTCACCAGTGGTTTGGCACCACCAGTGGTTTGGTACCACACGGGGTAGAAAAGGCGATATGGATGGTTAGGATTGGGTTGCATTAATTATGTTGCTATGTATGATGTGTGTTAGCATGTTGTTTTCTTGGGAGCGGGATTTACACACTGAGTCACTCGACTCACCCTCTCCTTTGACATTTCAGGTGACTCGTAGACGCGGACATGGAGCCGGGATGGACTCGGGGTGCACCTGCCATGCTTAATAAAGTTTTACTCAGACTCTACTATTTGGGTACTTTAGTTTAGTTACTTCTAATTGGGTTTTATTTGGATTTGTAAAAGGCCTTTAAAGTTATGTTTTATGTTGTTTACGCTTTAAGTTGATTTTTGACATGCCTTAACAAAGTAACTTGGAATAAATTTTACTAAAACTTGGAAAGATAATGATTTCAAAACTATAACGCACTGGGTTTTTAAACTATACCATCGGGTATCACACTAAGTCTTTTTGATAAACAAATACAACTGGTTTCCAATTCAAACTTGTAGTTCTTCTAAGTTTAAAAGTGTTTTATGTATCACTAAGAAACTAATGAGGTTTTAAATGGTATAAACTCGTTTTAACTACACATTCTGGCTAAGTTTTCAAAATCTCCGGGTTTCAAATACATCAACCGTTTTTCAAACAAGTCTACTCAAATTTGTTTCAAATACACTGTGTTTTCACTCAGCTTTTAAACGGAAAATCTAACTTTTCAAAAACGATTTCCCCGTAGCATACCAGATTCGGACGTGGTGTCTTGTCCGGGTTTGGGGTGTTACAAGTGGCATGCCAGATCTGGTCGTGGTGTTTGGGCCGGGTTTGGGGTGTTACAGATCATCCACACTATCCACACATTTTGGTATATTGAGATTTACATTGAATTATGGCATGTATAGGAATTTGGTTATTTTGTAAGTGTCATAATTGTTTGGCCAAGAATGTGGTCTGTGTCATTTGATATATCATTTTGTATAAGGCTATGTGATGTGGCTAATATTGGTTGTGTTACAAGTCTATGATGAGGCCTTTCATGAATGTGTTTGCTTGCCTAAGTGGGAAAGAATGATAGCATGAAATTGAAGTGTGGGAAGTGTGACATGTGAATGATTGTGTAGGTGCATGTGTGATGGATAAGTATAAGTGTGGTTATACATGATGAGTATGGTTATTAAATGGTGCATGAATGCTCTTAATGTTGTCTAATAATAGCATGTTATGTTTGGTTGGAAATGGTACAAGTGTGGATGTTTTTCAGGGTGGAAAAAGGCTTGGTAAATAGTCTTATAATTGTCCACACGGGTAGACACACGGGCGTGTGTCTAGGCCGTGTGTGACACAGGGTCTACCTCATGGGCGTGTAGCCTGGTCGTGTGTCCCCTAGCCGTGTGTCCCCTGCACCTAATTTGCGAAAAATTAAGTTCGTCACACGGGCTAACACGCAGGCATGTGCCTTGGCCATGTGACCTAAAATGTATGCTAACGTCATAAACAGAATACCCAGGTTTTTGCACACGAGCAAAGACACGGGCATGTGTCTCGACCGTGTGAAGGACACGGCCTAGGACACAGGTGTGTGCTCGGCCGTGTGAAAACCCTTGTAGGTTCAAAATGAAAAATAAATTCACACGGGTAGGGGACATGCGCGTGTGCGACCACACGGCCTGCCCACACGGGCGTATGCCCAGTTTTTATGTAAATTTTCTAAATTTTTCTAAAGTTCTCAATTTGGTTCCGGACTGTTCCCAAAGGATGTTTTGGGCCTCATAGGCGCATTTTAGGGGCTTTATGATTGAATATGAAAGTTTTTAATTTGGAAGAAATTTTATGGGCCGGTTTTGCATGAATGTTTTTGTTATTGTTCGGTAATGCCTCGTACCCTGTTCCGGCGTCAAACACGAGTAAGGGGTGTTACATTTTAGTGGTATTAGAGCTATGATTTAGTCGGTTCTCGGACTATCGTATCGTGTATTAGAGTCTAGCTATACATGCCATAAATATATTATGATAGTGCGGTGACTCCTGATAATTTTAAACTGTGTTTTCATATAGTAAATGGATCCCGACCAAGCTGCTGTTGATGATGCTGCAAGTAATGCATCGGCTCCCGCGCAAGGGACTGCACCAGTAGAAAGTAGACCAGAGACCTTGAGTCAGGGAGAGGAGGCTCGGGAAGCCTTTCTCCATATGATGAGTAATTGGTATACTAAATTTGTTCGAGCAAATCCTAATGCTCAACCTCCTCCAACCCCTCCTATACCTCAGCCGGTCCCCGTAGCTCCTCAAGGTTTTGATTTGGTAAGATTGACTAAACCCCCGGTTGATAAGATTCGAAAACAAGGAGCTGAAGAATTCAAAGCCAACATAGATAATGATCCTGAGAAAGCAGAGTTCTGGCTTGAGAATTCTATGTAGGTATTTGATGAACTTTCTTGCACGCCTGAATAATGCTTAAAATGTGTTGTATCATTACTGAGGGACTCGACATATCGCTGGTGGAAGACGCTCATATCTGTAGTTTCGAAAGAGTGAGTGACATGGGATTTCTTCCTAGAGGAATTCCAAAAGAAATATATAAGTCAGCGGTTCATCGATCGGAAATGGAAAGAGTTCCTCGAATTGAAGCAAGGTAAAACGTCTGTTGCAGAGTATGAACGTGAATTTGTCAGACTCAGTAAGTATGCTCAAGAATGTGTGTCTACCGAAGCTATTATGTGCAAGAGATTCGAAGATGGGCTGAACAATGATATTAGATTGTTATTTGGGATCTTAGAGTTGAAAGAACTCGTGGTATTGGTCGATAGAGCTTGCAAGGCTGAAGAGCTGAATAAAGAAAGGAGAAAAGCTATGATTGAGGCCCAAGATGCAAGAAAGAGGCCGATGAGTAAGTCGTTCCAATCCCAATCCAAGAGGTCCAAAGAAACGAATCCTCGGATGATAGTTTTAGCTGGGTATTCACACCGAGACCGTGGTAAAACATATTCAGGCTCTAGAGTTCAAGCTACTTCGATGGCAAGTGTGGGTAATGTAAGGTCTAATAAACCTGAGTTTCAGAATTGTGGTAGACAACATATCGAAGAGTGTTGGGGAAACAACCGAGCTTGCTTCAAATGTGTTCTTGAGAATATTTTATCAGAGACTGTCCTGAGAAAGTTGAAGAAGAGGAACTTCAGAGTGTTAGATCGAGTAACATTGCTAGCAGAGGTAGACTACTACGAAATGCTGAAAATGGAGCTAGTAGTAAAAGTATGATGAAGGATTCAACTGCAAGGTCAGATTCGAGAGCACCTGCTAGAGCTTATGCCATACAAGCTCATGAGGATGCATTATCCCCCGATGTGATTACGGGTACATTCTCTCTTTATGATACTAATGTTGTTGCATTAATTGACCCCGGATCCACTCATTCTTATATTTTTGTGAAATTGGTAAATAGCAAGAAATTTCCTGTTGAATTGACTGAATTTGTGGTTAAAGTGTCAAACCCTTTAGGCAAGTATGTGTTAGTAGATAAGGTTTGCAAGAATCGTCCTTTGACGATTCAAGGTCACTATTTTTTGGCTAATTTGATGTTGTTTCCATTTGACGAGTTTGATGTTATTTTGGGCATGGATTGGTTGACATTACATGATGCCAAGGTAAATTGTATACAGAAAACTCTTGAGTTGAAATGTGAAAATGGTGAGATTATTTGGGTTGAAATAGATGACTCAAATAAGATATCTGTGGTGATTTCGTACATGTCTGCTCAGAAGTGTATGAGAAAAGGGTGTGAAGTATACCTTGCATATGTGTTGAATACTGAGATATCTGAGTTGAAGCTTGAATCTGTCCCAGTAGTTTGTGAATTTCCAGATGTGTTTCAAGAAGAATTACCTGGGTTGCCTCCGGTTAGAGAGATTGAGTTTGCTGTCAATCTGATACCTAGGACTGCACCAATCTCCGTTGCTCCGTATAGAATGGCTCCGACCAAATTGAAAGAGTGAAAGGCTCAGTTGCAAGAGTTGACCGATGAGGGATTGTGAGATCGAGTTTTTCTCCCTGGGGTGCTCCCTTATTATTTGTAAAGAAGAAAAACAGAACAATGAGGCTTTGCATTGACTACTGTCAACTTAACAAGGTAACTATAAAGAACAAGTATCCACTGCCGAGAATTGATGATTTGTTTGATCAATTGAAGGGAGCAACAGTTTTCTCAAAGATAGGTTTGAGATTCGGCTACTATTAGTTGAGAGTCAAAGAATTCGATGTGCCGAAAACTAATTTTAGAACGAGGTATGGACACTATGAATTTCTTGTGATGCCTTTCGATTTAACAATGCACTAGCTATGTTTATGGATTTGATGAACCGAAATTTTTGGCTATATTTGGATAAGTTTTTGGTAGTGTTCATAGATGATATATTGATTTATTCCCGAGATGAGTCCGAGCATGCCGAACACTTAAGAACGGTATTGCAGATTCTACGAGAGGAGAAATTATTTGCTAAGTTCAGTAAAAGTGAGTTTTGGCTTCGTGAAGTCAGATTTCTGGGACATATAGCTTCAGGTGATGGTATTCGGGTTGATCCGAGCAAAATTTCGGCAATTATTGATTGGAAATCGCCAAAGAATGTATCTGATGTTAGAAGCTTTTTGGGCTTAGCCGGGTATTATAGAAGTTTTAAGAAGTTGAAAGCACAATTGACTGAAGCACCGGTTTTGGTACAACCTGAGTCGGGAAAAGAGTTTGTGATTTATAGTGATGCATCATTGAATGGTCTTGGTTGTGTGTTGATGCAAGAGGGAAAGGTAGTAGCTTATGCCTCGAGACAGCTAAAACCGCATGAGAAGAACTATCCGACGCATGATTTGGAATTGGCTGCCATCGTCTTTGCTTTGAAGATTTTGTAACAGTCTGATTTTGGGCCTAGTCGAATCAGTGGTTTCGGGACCACAAATTCGACATAAGAAAATTTATTTTTATTATATTTTTATGGTCTACGATTTCTTGAAAATTTCATTTGAAAATTTTGATGTTTGGGCATTCAATTTAGTCAAAGGACTAAATTATAAAAAGTGCAAAAGTTGAGTTCTACATGTTAGAGGTGTCCAATTGTTATGAAATTTTGAGGTCCTTAAATGATAACTGATAATTAGACCGTTGGTTAATTTGTTGGACAAAAATGGAAATGAAATAGGTGAAATAGAATATTTTTAAGATAGGGGCATTTTGGTCATTTAGTATTTAAAATGAATTAAAAACAAAATTAAAAGCCAATTTTCGTCCATCTTCAACCCCATGGCCGAATTTCACAAGTGGAAACCATGGCTAGGATTTTTCAAGCTTCCAAGCTCGATTGTAAGTCTGTTCTAGCCCCGTTTTTAATGATTTTTACGTTTTTGAAATCCTCGTAACAAGATCTATCTATTTCTACCACTAATTTGAGATATGGTTAAAGTCTAGGGTTTTGACCCATGATGCATATGTGTGTATTTTTGTGTTTAATGGCAGAAAATGCATGTTTATGGTTAGAGAAATGACTTTTACTAAGTAATTTCGGTAAAAATGCCTAAAAGGAATAATTTGTAAAAGTTATAAAATATGTCATAAAAGTGTGTTTTAATGGAAATTTTGGGCTTTTATAGTTATGAAAATGGTTTGGCTAGGCTTAAAATACAAGGAAATTGAATAAAAATCATTTTACGACCTAGGGGCAAAAGTGTAAATATGACAAAGTTTGGGGTAAAAATGTATATTTTGCCAAAATGTGAATTTAGGCTAATTTGAGTAGCAGGATGAATAAATGAGTTAAATGTGTTATTATAGATCAAGGAAAACGAGATTCGGACTTAGAACGGAGGAAAACAAAGAATATAACGAATAAGTCCTTTTCACCGACTATGCAACCGAGGTAAGTTTGTATGTAAATAATACATTGTTTTTATTTATGTTTTAATATTTTGTTATTTTATATGAGATATGGTTGAATATGGAGTAATTATTTGATGTAAATTATGAATTGTGATAGATTATGGATGAATTGGTAAAATATTGAAAAGTGAGAATTCCTGGTTGAACCTTCGAAATAGAAAAGATACGAATGAGGTAGCTAGGTCACATGTGTGGTACTAAGTGTAGGCCACTATGTGTACAAGAGAGCCACGAGATGGTTTTAGGTCACGTGTGTAGTACTAAGTGTAGGCTACTACGTGTACCAAACGGATAGGTCGCATGTGTAGTACTAAGTGCATGCTACTATGCGTACCCGATAGCTTCGATCACATGTGTGGTACTAAGTGCAGGCCACTATGTGTAAGTGATGGTTTTGGTCACATGTGTAGTACTAAGTGCAAGCTACTATGTGCACCAGATACCTTCAGCTGCAAGGGTGGTACTATGTGTAGGCCACCGTGTATCTGTTATTATTCCGATGAGTTCAACGGGAAATTGACTAAGTGAAAATACATGTGATCATGTAACGAATAAGTGTAATTGAATATGACCGTGTGATGAATAAGTGCAGGTATAAGTGTGAAAATTTATGAACAATGTGCTCGATATTTGATCGAACCGTCGGTAAGATGAAATGGAGTAAGTGAAATTATGAAAGAGTAAATTTAGCAATAAAACAGTTTTGGACAGCAGCAGTTGTGTGACTTTGAAAAATCACCAAAAATGGTGGAAATCTAATTAGAGGTTGAATAAGATATAAAATTAAATCTTATTGAGTCTATTTTCACATAAAAGAAATTGTGTAAACAAAATAATTTTATATTCTGTGATATTAAAATTTTTGTGAGACAGGGTCAGAATGATGTTGGAATCCCCTGTTCCAACTTTGGAAAATCATTAAAAATTGTATAAAAATAATTATGGTTTATAATTTATATTATTAAATTTCTTAATGAGCTTACTTTCAAGAGAAACAAACAGAAACATTATCCAAATTCTATACGATGAGATAATTAATTTTTAGTGCAGAGGGGGTCAGAACTTTCAGACAGCAAAGAAGGGGAAACTTTAAAGAATAAACTGTAATTATTGGATAAACAAAAAATTCTGAAAATTTTATGGTAAGAATATATGTGAGTCTAGTTTTAGGGAAAATTAAAGGATCTTAATTTGGAGTTCCGTAGCTCATGATATAAATAATTTATTGACTATGACTCGAGTAGACAGCTTGAGATGAACATGAATAAATAGTGGAACTATGTGCAATTATGATTGTATTATCTTCAGAACATATAGTGAAGATTTATAAAAGCCTGTTAATAAATCACTTATTATTTACATATCTACTTACTAAGCTATAATGCTTACCCTCTTCCTTTCCTTTTTTTCCTATAGTGTCACAGATGCTAGCTCGAGTTGGAGGTCGTCAGAGATTCTATCACACTAACAAGTTATTGATTGGTATTGTATCAACGATTTTCAAGTATTTTTAAGTCTATGGCATGTATAGGGACTTGATTATGTGTGTATATGTTAATATGAGTTGGTCTATGTTATTAGAAGGTTATTGTTGTATAAGGTTGTTTAATGTGGCTAATAATTGTTATGTTATAAGTCTATGATGATGCATCTCAAGAATGTGTATGTGTTTCGGTAATGCCTCGTACCCTATTCCGGCGTCGAATATGGATAAAGGGTGTTACAGATTTGGCGTCATTATTTGTATGGTGAGAAATGCGGAATCTTTACTAATCACAAAAGTTTGAAGTATCTGATGAATCAAAAGGACTTGAATTTGCGACAATGGAGATGGATCTAATTGTTAAAGGATTATGAGCTAGTGATTGAATATCATCCAGGAAAGTCAAATGTGGTTGCGGATGCTTTGAGCAGAAAATCCTTGTATACTTTAAGAGCTATGAGTACGAGTTTGACATTGTCTGATGATGGTTCTATATTGGCCAAGTTGAAGGCTAGACCGTTGTTTCTTCAGCAGATTTGTGAAGCTCAAAAGAATGATAGTGGAATGCAAGCTAAGAGAGCTCAGTGTGAATCGAGAAGTAACTCTGATTTTTGAGTTGGTTCAGATGATTGTTTGATGTTTTGTGATAGAGTTTGTGTACCGAAAGATGATGAGTTGATTCGGAAAATTTTACACGAGGCACACAATGATTGTTTGTCAGTACATTCGAGCAGTACAAAAATGTACAATGATTTGAAGAAGTTGTATTGGTGGCCAGGTATGAAAAGAGACATCTCTAAGTTTCTGACAAAGCGTTTGATCTGCCAATAAGTGAAAGCCGAGCATCAGGTACCTTCGGGTTTACTTTAGCCAGTGATGGTTCCCGAGTAGAAATGGGACAGAATCATGATGGATTTTGTGACAGTTTTGCCTCAGACTCCAAAATAGAAAGATGCCGTTTGGGTTGTGGTTGATAGATTGACGAAATCGGCTCACTTTATATTGGTACGTACCGACTACTCACTTGATAAGTTGGTTGAGTTGTATATTGATGAAATTTTGAAATTGCACGAAGTACCTATGTCTATTATTTCGGATAGAGATCTGAGATTTACTTTGAGGTTTTGGAAAAAGTTGCAAGAAGCCTTGGGTACAAAATTGAATTTTAGTACCGCGTTTCATTCGCAAACTGACAGTCAATTCGAAAGAGTAATTCAAGTTCTTGAAGACATGCTCCGATGTTGTGTTTTAGAATTCAAAGGCAGTTGGGAGAAATATCTACCTTTGGTTGAATTTGCCTACAACAACAGTTACCAGTCGAGTATACAGATGGCACCGTACGAAGCATTATATGGTCGTAAGTGTCAAACTCCTTTGTATTGGATCAAGCTCAGTGAGAAACAGATTCACAGGGTTGATTTCGTTAGAGAAACCGGGGAGAAAGTGAAAGTAATCCGTGATTGTCTGAAAGCTGCTTCAGATCAACAAAAGTCATAAACGGATTTGAAAAGAAAAGAAATTGAGTTTCAGGTGGGTGATAAAGTGTTTCTGAAAGCATCTCCATGGAAGAAGATTTTGAGATTTGGCTAAAAGGGCAAGTTGAGTTCGCGTTTCATTGGGTTGTATGTGGTTATCGAAAGGATTGGACCAGTGGCATATCAGTTAGCTTTACCGGCAGAGTTAGAAAGAATTCATAATGTGTTTCATGTGTCGAAGTTGCAACGCTATTGTTCTGATCCTTCACATTTGATTTCTCCGACAGAGATTGAGATTCGACCGAATATGACCTATGATGAGTAACCGATTAAGATTTTGGCTCGGGAAGTTAAACAGTTGAGAAATAAAAGTATAGCCTTAGTGAAAGTGTTGTGGCAAAGACATGGAGTAGAAGAGGCTACGTGGGAACTAGAAGAAGCCATGAGAAAACAGTACCCAAACCTCTTTACCGGTAACATTTTCGGGGACAAATATCCCTAAAGGAGGAGAGTTGTAGTAGCCCAAATTAGGGCCTAAACGGAACAGTGGTTTCGAAACCATGAATCCTAGGTCAAAATATATATTCCGGTTGAGTTTTAGTGTTTATTGAGTGATTGAATGTTTGTGTGAAATTTTGGTTGAGAAATTTTATTGTTTGGATGTCCAAATTGATAAGTTGGACTAAATTGCAATGGGTGAAAAGTGTGTATTATAATCCATGAAGGTACTTGATTGAGATGGTTTTTAAATTGAGAGTCCGTAGTTGGTAATTTGACCATTATATTATAGTTTAGACACAAAATGCCCATAGAGGAATAAAATATCTAAAGGATTAATGAAGGGCAATTTGGTCATTTGGCTAATAAAAGAAATAAAAGAGAAAATAAGGCTAAAATTTTGTCCATCTTCATCCTCCATAGCTGAAATTTGCAAGGAGCCATAGCTAGGGTTTTGTTTCACTTTCAAGCTTGATTGTAAGTACCTCCTAGCCCCGTTTTTTATGTTATTCGTATTTTTGAAATCCTTGTAGCTCGATCTAACTATTTCTACCACTATTTTGAGCTAGAGTTTGTGTTTAAAATTTTACCCATGGATGACATACATGTATTTTGATGTCTAGTGGTAGAATATGAAAGTTTGAAGTGTGATAAACAACTTTTGCTAGATGATTTTTGGTGAAATTGATAAAAAATGACTTATTTGCAAAAGATGAAATAATGTGTATAAAATGTAAAATAGTTAAAATTATGGGCTACTATAAGAGAGGATATGAATCGGCTAGGCTTGGGTGTGTGAAAAATGAACACATTTCATTTTACTAGCCTAGGGACTAAAGTGTAAAAATTGAGAAAGTTAGGGGCTAAATTGTAAATTTTTCCATAGGAAGATTTTGGACTGGTTTGAATAATGTGTATATTAAATAAGCTAAATGTGTCATTATAGATCAAGAAGAACGTGGAATCAACCTTGACCGAAGAAAAGGCAAGGTTTCGGACTAAATTGCAAATTGACACATTTTGTATCGAGGTAAGTTTATATGTAAATGATACATCCTTTTTATTTATGTTTTTACATATTAATGTCTTATGTGAAATGTGAGTGAATATTATTGATATTTATTAAAATGATGAAAAGTGAGGAAATTCCTGGATGAACCTTCGGAATAGAAAAAGGATATAGATAAACACTGTATAATTATTATTATTGGTGGGCTGTGTGCGATACCACCGTGTATATGTGATTATTGGTGGACTGTGTGCGATACCACCGTGTTTATTATTATTGGTGGGTTATGTGTGATACCACCGTGTATATGTGATTATTGGTGGGTTGTGTGCGATACTACCGCGTATATGTGATTATTGGTGGGATGTGTGCAATACCACCATGTATCTGGTATTATTCCGAAGTGTTCATCGGGAAAATTTGACTAAGTGAAATTACATGTGACAATGTGGTGACAAGTGCAGGGTTATAAGTGCATGTAATTGTGAGCAATGTCTAAGATATGTATTTGGAATGTGGTAAGGTTTGAAATGAGTAAGTGCAACTACAAGGATCTGAATTGTTCTTGATTAGTATGTAATGTTCTTGATTGATAAGTATGTGGTATGATGTTCATTGTTTACATATAGACTTACTAAGCTTAAACCTTACTACCTTCTCTTTTCCCTTATTTTATAGTGTCGCCAAGCCAGCTCGGGATACGGAGATCGTCGGAGGATCATCCACACTATCCACACATTTTGGTATATTGAGATTTACATTGAATTATGGCATGTATAGGAATTTGGTTATTTTGTAAGTGTCATAATTGTTTGGCCAAGAATGTGGTCTGTGTCATTTGATATATCATTTTGTATAAGGCCATGTGATGTGGCTAATATTGGTTATGTTATAAGTCTATGATGAGGCCTTTCAAGAATGAGTTTTCTTGCCTAAGTGGAAAAGAATGATAGCATGAAATTGAAGTGTGGGAAGTGTGACATGTGAATAGTTGTGTAGGTGCATGTGTGATGGCTAAGTATAAGTGTGGTTATACATGATGAGTATGGTTATTAAATGGTGCATGAATGCTCTTAATGTGGACCAATAGATGTCTAATAATAGTATGTTAAGTTTGGTTGGAAATGGTATAAGTGTGGATGCTTTTCAAGGTGGCAAAAGGCTTGGTAAGTAGTCTTATAATTGTCCACATGGGGAGACACACGGGCTTGTGTCTAGGCTGTGCGTGACACACGGTCTGCCTCATGGGCATGTAGCCTGGTCGTGTGTCCCCTGCACTTAATTTGCGAAAAATTAAGTTCGTCACACGGGCTAACACATGGGTATGTGCCTTGGCCGTGTGACCTAAAATGTGTACTGACGTCATAAATAGAATACCTAGGTTTTTGCACACGGGCAGAGACACGGGCGTGTGTCTCGGCCGTGTGAAGGACACAGGCGTGTGCTCGGCCGTGTGAAAATCCCTGTAGGTTCAAAATGAAAAATAAATTCACACGAGTTGGGGACATAGGCGTGTACAACCACACGGCCTGCCCACACGAGCGTGTCCCTGTGCCACAAGGGCGTGTGCCCAGTTTTTATGTAAATTTCCTAAATTTATCTAAAGTTCTCGGTTTGGTCCCGGACCATTCCCAAAGTATGTTCTGGGCCTCGTAGGCCCATTTTAGGGGCTTTATGATTGAATATGAAAAATTTTAAATTGAAACAAATTTTATGGCCCGTTTTTGCATGAATGTTTGTGTTATTGTCCGGTAATGCCTCGTACCCTGTTCCGGCGTCGAACACGGGTAAGGGGTGTTACACACAGTCATGCGACATGGCATGCGTCCCCTGTAGTTTTTTTTAAGGTGTCATTTCGAGAGTTACATGGCCTAGCAAACGGGCGTGTGGCTTGGCTGTGTGACCTGAGTCAGAGAGTTACACGGGCATAGACACAGGCTGGGACACGACCATGTGTCTTTCAATGTCTGCATGGCCTGAGACACGGGCGTTTGTCTCAGCCGTGTGAGTCAAACGGCGTGTGACCTCTACAGTGTGAATTTTTCCATCTTTTCCCATGAAGTTTTAAATGTTTTCGGTTTAGTCCCCAATCATTTCTAAAGTGTTTCTAAGGCCTCGAGGGCTTGAATTAGGGACGTTATGCATGTGTTTGACTGGAATTTGCAATGATTACGAAATATTGAGAATGAATGATTTGAGTTACATTTTTATGGTAATGCTCTGTAACCTTATTCCAGCAATGGATACAGGTTAGGGGTGTTACAGATATCCACAAAATTTTCTCAGATTGATTTAAAGAATTCACATAACCATCATAATCAAACATATTAAGCATTTTTTTGTGAAAATTCTTTATCATTCAGAACAATCAGATTTTGCAAACATTTAATTAGACCAAAGAAGTCAACAATTTTATCAACTTGCGATTGAAAATTGCTTAGACCAAATCAATACATGTCACGAGAAAAATTAAATCATTACACATGACAAAATTAGCAACATCGTTCAACGAATAACAACAAAACAGATTATCGTAAGGTATTTTTAGATAAAAAAATCGACAAATTTATCAATGAAATTTAAAGAATATCGTGGTTTAACTTCAAAGAATTCATTACCTTTCTTACCTTCTGACACTTGATCTTGTAGATTAATTTCATTTTCGATCTTACCTTTCTTAATCAATTGAAATTGTCTCTCATCAGGAAGGTATTGAAGTTGGAACTTGTCAAATGGATCTTTAGAGACCTGAAAAAAAGAGATAACACGAGGCAAACTTGCATGTTGGTTAGTTAAAACAATCCTCACATTTGTTTGAACAAGTTATCTGTTTTCACTCTATTCCTTTTCACTTTCTTTCTCAACCTCACTTTCTTTTTCCATAAGGATATGCTCATCACCCACTCTTTCTGTTCTTTCTTCTTTCACGATTTCTTTTCTCACACTCTATTTTTGGAATCTCACTCTCATTCTTTGTTTCAATTTCTTTTTCATTTGATTTCTATTTTTCTTTCCTCTCACACTCTCTTTTTTCAATATCTATTTCATCTTTTTCTTTTTTTACACACTTTCTTTTTCTTTCCTTTTCAATTTCTTTACTAGCTTTTAACTTCATTTGATCTTCAACAATTTGCTTGGAAGTTAAAGATACTAGTGTAACAAATTTTTCTCAGAACACTAAAGAAAAACAATTAGATTGTCCATCATGCTTGGCTCGAAGATCAAATTTCCAAGGTTGACCTAAAATAATGTGGCTATCTTGTACAGGAGCAACGTCACACCAAACTTCGTCATGGTACTTTCCAATAGAGAATGGAACCAACACTTGTTTGGTTACCTTTACCTTTTCATACTTGTTGCACCATTGAAGATTGTAGGGTTGTGGATGTTCTGACATGAGTAATCTTCTCCATCATGTAAGGGCTCGCAATGTTAGCACATATTCTGCCATCGATGATAAGACTACATACTTTGTCGTAGACTTGACAGCGCGCTTGGAATTACTTTTCTCGTTGTAAACTTCCATCATTGGTATGAACGTTTGTAGCCTTTCTTCTAACTAGATTTTCTTTAGACATGATTTTCAACAAAGGATTAGAAAACACAAAAATAAGTGTAATGAAAGATGTATACCTCACCAAAAACAAAATCTCACGAGTCACTTAGAAAGAAGTTCACTCCATTCATGTTTCACTCAAAATCTTGGCTTTTTTCCTCTCGGATGCTCTTACACACTCACACCACTTTCCACTCTCAATTTTCTCTCATGGGCTCTTAAAAGAAATAAAAGAACTCTTTCAATCCTTTCGAAAGTTAGCAGCTTGAAAATTGACTTATCGTTTCACGGGTGCTTGCAACAAGAACAAACGTTAGAGTGTTCACAAGAGAGTGAATGAAAAGTACTCTGAATGATGTCAACTTGATGAAAGGGACAGAAATTGAATTTTTTTCACTCGAACTTTTTTTGTTTTTTAACTTTGAATCTCCCTTTTTAAAAAATTTTCTAAATTTTTTTTCTTTTTTTCGAATTTTTTTGAGAAACGAGATAACAGTAAGAAATAAACCTAATTTCAAGAATCCTGAGCTTTGATAGCAAATGATATGATTTCCCAAGCTTGGATAATCGAAAATAGCTCAATGTGAAGAATCGTCTTGAAATGGTTAAAAAGGTGGAAACCTTAATTCGAAGCACTTGAATTCTTTAAGGAATCATATCTATATTAAAACTACGACCCACTTAAACTTGATAAAATACTCGAATCTTGGTGTATTGAAGTCGCCACACACCGGGATAGAAAACAGAGTGATAAGACTATTTTTGAACACCACAAACTAAGAAAGTTTGATAAGTTTGAAATAGTTCAATGAATAACCTTAGAGAAAATTTCTCACAAAAGTATGATTTAATTTCAAGCAATAGGTAGCTTATGCCAAAATTTATAGGCCTTCAAAACGACCTTTCAAGTTCTTAAAAAGACCTTTCATATTCGGCATTTAACTAGCTTAAAAACAAACAATTACATTTGTTTTAAACTCTTTGTGATTAGCCCAAAAGTATTGTCTCTTCACTTGACTTTGTGTAGTTGAGAAGTCATGTCTTTTCATTAGTCCATGGATAGCTTAAAGGTGATCATCTTCATGAAGCTTAATGCTCCTTAAAGTTTCTCTTTTGAAGTCCTTTTCTTTTTCCATAACCAACTACCTTCATTGCTTGTATTTCCTCCCTTTTAATAGGTGCCATGAATTTGCCTTAAGTGCATCAAAATCGAACAAAATTTGGAAAGCCGCCCTTGGTCTTTTGAATAGTCACCTGATCAAGATTGAATATTCATTAAACACCTGAAACCTATTCACATTCTTATTCAACTTAAAACAACTTAATAAAAATGAAAATAAATGCACTTTAACTAATGCATTAAAACAACAGCCAAAATAAATAACACACTTAAATAAACTAACTCAAACATGTTTAACAACCAAGATTCTTAAATGCATGGTTTAATTAAGATGTAAATTGTTAGAAGTTGTGTGACCCAAATTCCTATTAAAATAAAATACAAGTGGAAAGTGGCAAGATCTACGGTACAGGCTGCACAAGTAAAATCTGTATAGAAGTTTACTTCCTCTATTTGATGTTGATTAGAATAAGGTATTTTAATGTAACACCCCTAACCCGTATCTATTGCTGGACTAGGGTTAAGAGGCATTACTGATCATTTCGAAACATTTCATATCATTTTACAACACAAAGTCAATCATATTCAAACATATCATAAATATAAACATTTAGTCCCTTAGTGAGGTCTACAAGACCTTAAACACATGTTAGATAGGGGTCGGGACTAAACCGAACACATACAAAAATTTTCAGAAATTTAAAGATTTTTCAAAACTGTAGAGATCACACGCCTGTGTGGGTAGGCCGTGTGCCTCACACGGCCTCACACACGCCCGTGTGGGTAGGTCGTGTGCCTCACACGGCCTCGAACACGCCCGTGCATCCAAGCCGTGGCAAAACAGGGCATGCATACTGACTTGTCCACACGGCCTGAGACACGCCCGTGTGCCTCACCCGTGGTCGACAATGACTTGCACCACACGGCCAGTCACACGCTCATGTGTGCAGCCCGTGGTCGAGACTGACTTGTTTCAATTGGAAAACTTAAACAACATGGTCGAGCCACACGCCCGTGTGCTCAACCGTATGGGCAATTATAGGCCATTTACAAGGCCAAACTTGCCTCCCACACTTAGGATCACCTACAAGCCTCAAATCACATGCATTTATACTTCAATTGGAAACCAAAACCTATCAATATATGTACCAATTAATCATCAACTACATCATCTATTTTCATACCCAATTTCATCTCAAATAAGTTCATCAAAAATACCAATTTCTCATCCCAACTCATATAAGTCAAGCATCAAATAATCCTTATCACAAGTTCACATTAAACCATCATTCTCATCAACCAATTCAAGCATGAAATATACCATTTCTATTCTTACTATTTCATACCACATTCATCATTTTCATAGCCTTCATATAAGAACCAACATCATTTAACTTCCAAGCCATATCACATGGCAATGTCCAAAACATTTCACATCATACCATAACTTCTAGCCTATACATGCCATATACCAAATATATACATCTTTCAAAACTATCAAATTAGATAGACGATTGTGTGATTGAGTCGTTGACAATCCCCGGATTCGAGCTAGCTTTAAAGACACTGTAAAACAGAGAAAAACACTTCACACAGTAAGCTTTAAAGCTTAGTAAGTTCGTAATATAATACATATTACTCAAAAATACATTATCAATACATAAATAAACCATCACTTAGATAGATTCACAACTAAACATAATATCATCCTCCACCATATACTCATACATCCATCTATTCAGCCTTAAACATTATCATCAACCACATATGTTCGAAACATACCTTTGCCAACACTTAGTTAACAAACATTCTTGCTGTTCAATGCTCGATACCATAATTTATTCACTGTTCACTATCTCTTCAACTCAATCGCACACTTAGTGCCTATTTCATAGCCGAAACTTAAATAACATCGCACACTTAGTGCCATATTATAAAACCGAACTTAATTCAGTATCGCACACACAGTGCCAATCAAAAAGCCGAAGCTTCTATTTTTCATACACACAGTGATAATCATCTCGGTCTCATTTCCAAATACGCACACTTAGTGCCACCTAACTCGATTGCACACATAGCATTACTAATCCAATAATTTAAGAACACGTATTATATCCGAACTTACCTCGAATGTCGAAATAACAAAACAGTCAATTAATCGAGCACTTTGTCTTTGCCCCGATCTCAATCCGAATCTCTCCTTTCTTGGTCTATACATATTCAAATTTAACTTATTCAATTACCAATTCATTCAATTTAGTCCAAACATACATATTTAAGGCATTTTACAAAATAGCCCTCACATGTCCACATTTTGACATTTTAGTCCCTATTTCATAAAATCATCAAATACACATAATTTCATTTCACCCATGCCTAGCCGAATTCTCCTTATGTCCATACAAGCTCACACATTTCATTTATTTCACATATTAGTCCTCCAATTTCTTATTTTCACAATTAAGTCCAAATTACTCAATTTCACTAAAAGTTCAAAGACAAAATATGTTAATCTATCACATATCTTTCATATTTCATCACCAACTATCACAAAGCTCAAACTTTCATCAATGGCAAAATCACCATCAATTCACAAAATTAAGGCATTGGCTAGTTAGAACACTAAGCAACGATCACAAAAATGTAGAAATTATCAAAAACCGAGCTCAAACATACCTTAATCAAGAATAACAATGGCCGAATGTTTCAAGCCCTAGTTCTTTCTTTTTCTCCTTCAAATTCGGCTAAGAAAAGATGATAATGGCTTTATTTTTCATACTTGTTTTATTTAATATACCTTATTTCCTGTTTTACCATTTTACCCTTTAATAATTCATTTAAATTTCCACCAACTAAAGCCCATTTTTGTCCATCCATTCTTTTAATGGTTTATTAACAACATAAGGACTTCTTATTTAGAAAGCCATGACAAATAAACACTTTAACAATCAGCACACAACTTTTGCATTTTATACGATTAAGTCATTTTTACAAATTAAGCATACAATCGATATAATTTTCACACAGAATTTTCAAACATGCTTAATCACACATTGTAAATACGAAAAATAATATTAAAATGTTTTTCCTACCTCAGATTTGTGGTTCTGAAACCACTGTTTCGACTAGAGTCTAAATCGGGCTGTTACATTTAATCTTACTGCATTACTTCTATTTGAATTTGGTTAGAATAAGGTTTTTAAACCTATAAATAGATGTAATTGTCTCTCCTCTTGTAACATTCGAATTAGACATAGTGAATTTTCTTATCCTCTACCCGTGGTTTTTTCCCGAAAGGGTTTCCACATAAAATTTTGTGTGTTCTTTTCTCTCTTTCTTTGCAATTTCATTATCATTATCGACATTCAATTTTCACATAAACTAAATGAGCAAATGAGTTACTTAATGCATGACTTTATTTATAATGCAAACTTTAACTATCATGGGAGTTACATAATGCATGTCATAATTTATGATGCAATCTTAACTAACATGAAAGTTTCATAATGCATGACATAATTAAATCATGAACTTTATTAACATATGAGTTATGAAATGCATGACATAATTAAAACTCAAACTTTATTAACATGTGAGATTCTTTAATGTATGACCTAATTAAATGCTACACACATAATGCCAGACATAATTAAATATGCAAGCTTATTAAATGAAATAAAACTTAATTAAATTAATAATTCCTTAAAAAAGTTGGCCCAATAATCAATTAGGCCTGTGTGATGTTTCATTCTGCACTTGGGCCCCTCGTGTTTGGGCCAATCTCGACATTGTCGAATTGCATTCTAACATGATGTGGCTGTGCTCACATCAACTCAGCATCCAACCAAAATCCCGAACTCAAGCGTTGGGTACTTAGGGATTTTTCTATGCTTATATTAGTTATTTTGTGTGTTGTTGGTATTTTGAAGGCTATGTATATACATGTAAGAATGGATGGTAATAATCATGTTTTAGATAGCTTGATAGGTTGTTGAATCATATGTCCAATGCCTTCATGGATCAGATGATATTATGATATGCAATGTGGTTGGATTCGGCATACAACATATCACATTTTCCTCAACCATAAGGATACTAAGCATACAACTCAAACATCAATCCAAACATATCATAGTTAAACAAATTGAATGCCAAAATGGTATCGATATTTATTTGAGTATCAATACTTTTTCATAAAATATTGATACCATATAATGAATATCGATACTCTTGTTTTGCATAACAAACATAATTGTAATTTGGTATCGATATTTAACAAGGTATTGATACGATATCAATACCTAACCATGAATTATTGATACCAACTTTAAAATTTTGTTATATTAGAAATTGATCTTATTTCATGTATGAATTTCACGATTAGGTCCATGTAAATTTCAAATTATTGTATTTGATGATACTTAATTTAGATTTTTTTTTAGTAAATTTGATACATGTAGGGATGGGGTGAAATTTTTTAAATTCCATTCATTGAAGCTGCCAATTTTCAAGTTTCAAAAATCAGCTGACTTGCGACGACTTTTTGGATGGGATTCAGGCATTTTTGGGTTAAGATGTTTGCATGGCGTTTAAATATCTATCTCTTAGTTTCGAAATACACTTTGAATCACTTGATTTTGAGTTCGAGAACTCACGTTTTGACTGTTTTAGGGAGGACTACACAAGTAGAATTTCTGGACAAGATTATAACGGGAATTATGAGTCTCAGGCTTTTAATTCAAGTTTAAATCATATTGAGTTCAGGTTTTAGGCTTAATTTTTATTATATATGAGCCCAATATTGTATTTATCAGCTCTTATTATTTTATTATTTTTTACTCCAATTTTTTGTTATAATTATTAAGTATTTTAAGCTATTTAGGACTTTTATATCAACAAGAAAGTTTAGTTTAAAACTACTTCTTATTTAGGTTAATTAGAGTTCTTGTAAATCTAAGAGTTTTATTTAGATTTATTTAGCTAGCCTATATAAAGGCCTTTGCATTGTACACAAATAATTTAATTATTATTCAACTTCTTTTTTGAGTTTTTCTTTCAAAACTTTCTCCTGAGTTTTCTTTTAAAAAAGTTTTAACAATCTTTTTAGATTGTAACATCCCATACCCGAGTCCGATGCTAGGACTGGATATGAGACGTTACCATGCTTGAACTCACTTAGACATACTCTTATGGGCTGTAAAATTTTGTTCTGACTTAAAAACTTCTCTTTCTTAGTCTAATCATACTTAAAAACTTCTCTTTCTTAGTCTAATCATACATTTCATGGGCCTACAAGGCCTTAAGCACTTATCCGATAACTTTAGGAACTTAATTGAAATCTCTTCTTTGAAACAGGGTTCACACACCTATGTGACTTGGAACACGCCCGTGTACCCTTAGACACGCCCATGTCTACAAACCGTGGGGAGTTACTGACTATATTCACACGGCCTTGACACGCCCATGGGCTTAGACCGTGTGTTTTTCCTTGATATACTGACTTGATCACACGGTCTGGGGCACACGCCCATGTTCTAACCGTGTGTCATACACGGCTCATACCAACGGCCGTGGGATATGACCATGGCCTATCCTGACTTAAAACATTAAGGTGCAGGGTTCACACGGCCTAGACACACACCCGTGCGTCCAACCGTTTGGGCACTTAAAGGCTATTTACCAAGCCATTTGCCACCCTGAAATCAAGATCAACTCAATGCATCTCATAGACAATACTACATGCTTCATTGATTTCAATAAACATACATACATAGACAATTTTGGCCAATCACTTAGCCAAATACAAAAGAATAATAAAAGAGGCATGCACTTTATTAATTTCATCTTCATTGAAAATAAAGAGTTTGCCAAATATTTGTCTAACTCAATAGACCATTTACAAAAGGACTTACAACCAACACTTTAACGAACAATTACAACTTGACAAAATACCCAAGTCCTATACATGCCATATTCAAAACAAGTCTAAAATTGTTATACCAAAGTGTTGTTGATAGTGTGATTCCCGAACCCCTGCGTCTATGATCCTCGAGTTATCTTGGGAATACTATAAGAAAGATGGGCAATGAAAAAGGGTAAGCATTAAGCTTAGTAAGTTGCATGGAAATAAATAGCAATCATAATACTCATAAAAGAATAATTCACCCATGGCATTAGCTAACCGTGCACAAGTCAAGACTTCTTGACAATACTTACTTACAATTGCCCATATCTAACGTTTACGTAACACATATAGAGCCAATTTCTAATGACTCATTCATTAGCACTTGTATTCATTTATATCTCTACTTTTAAATTCATCTGCTTATCCCGCCATACACTGAAAATAATCAAATACATGTTTTTATAATCACTATGATGAGTATAAAACTAATGTCCCATTCTCTAGGTGGTCTTACATGAAGTTTTCTCTAAGTACCGATGCCATGTCCCGACATGGTCTTATAGGGAATTACCTCTATATGCTAATGCCATGTAACACCCCAAACCCGGACAAGACCCCACGCCCGAATCTGGTATGTTACGGGGAAAACGGTTTTTGAGAGGTTAAATTTTTCGTTTAAAAGCTGAGTGAAAACACAGTGTATTTTGAAGACAATTTGAGTGGACTTGTTTGAAATCAGATGGTGTATTGGAAACCCGGAGATTTTGAAATCTTAACCAGAATGTGTGGTTAAAATGAGTTTAAACCATTTAAAACCTTAATAGTTTCTTAGTGTTACTTAAAACATTTTTAGACTTAGGAGTAATACCAGTTTGATTTGAAAATCATTTGAATTTGCTTACTATAAAGACGTAGTTTGATACCTGATGGTATGGTTTAAAAACACATTGCGTTATAATTTTGAAATCATTATCTTTCCAAGTTTTAGTAAAATTCATACCAACTTGTTTTGTTAAGGCATTTTAAAATTTAATTAGAACATAAACATCACAAAACATAAATTAAAGGCCTTTTACAAATCCAATATAAAAACCAAAGTAAATAAGCTAAAGTACCCAAATGCAATAGTCTGAGCAAACTTTTATTAAAGCATGGCATGTGTACCCCGAGTCCATCCCGGCTCCATGTCCGCGTCTACGAGTCACCTGAAATGTCAAAGGAGAGGGTGAGTCGAGTGACTCAGTGTGTAAATCCCGCTCCCGGAGAAACAACATGCTAACACACATCATACATAGCAACATAATTAATGCAACCCGTTCCTAACCATCCATATCGCCTTTACTACCCCGTGTGGTACCAAACCACTGGTGGTGCCAAACCACTGGTGACATATAGTCACAATGTGTTACCAAAACACTGGTGTCCCAAAGACACAATACCTAACCACTGGTGTCCCAAAGACACAATTGTGCTACCAAAGCACTGGTGACCGAGGTCACAAATCCAATGATGATGGGGCCAACCCATCGTGTGATACCAAATCACTAGCAGACGATCCCATATCTCAAGTGGGGCCAACCCACGGTGGTCAAACCACAGGGACAAGTCGCAATGAGGTGCCAAACCTCTGGTGTCCCAAAGACACAATGTGCTACCAAAGCACTGGTGACCGTAGTCACAAATCTGGTGATGGGGCCAACCCATCGTGTGATACCAAATCACTGGCGTCAATCCCGTATAATCATCCGTGGGGCCAACCCACTGTGGTACTGAGCCACTGGGACGAGACGCTGAGGTACCAAACCTCTGGAGGTGCCAAACCTCTGGTGACCCAACGTCACAAAGTTGTGTTACCAAAACACTGGTGCTCGTCAGCACAAAATGTCACTGCTCCCTCCACTCGTATCCCCCATCAACATACCATACTCATGTAATCATGCATATCATACAATCATGCATATCATGCTAACATGTCTAATCTCATATCCCATGTCACATATATCCACAGCCATGGTATCATATAGATCATCATTAAACTCATAATAATAATACTGACTTACCCGAGTCCAGAATCATACCCATTAGGGTATCATATCAATCATCACTGTTTCATTAATCATCACACAGGTTATCAATCATATTACTAAACAGAAGTGTGTTAGTTTACACACCTGGTAAATACGAGTCTAGAATCCCAACGAAAACGATCTAAGTCCCTCGATTATTAGATCCTACAATCGGCCAAACATTAGGGGTTAGGCATCTAAAGCCATTCGGCCAGGGATTTTAAGCCAACAGGAATTGCTACCAACCCTTACCTTCACTTGATTTGGTTTCCTACCAAATCCGAACCCACAGTGGTTCCTTCTTCAACAATCGGCACCCTATCAAAATAGTTAATCACAAATCACCTTTGACTTAATTGAAATCACGAATAAACCATGAACGATATATCACCATCACTTACCGAATTGGTTAACAAAGGGAGAAGGCTCCACCTGACTGCTTGGAACTCCCTAATTGCCCTATCACACAATCGGTTTAATCATAAGAGACCACACCTTTACCACATGCCTAGAATCGGCTAATAATCCAATCAAAAACCCATTAAGCACTAGAGAGGGAAGAAATGGCTATTCGGCCTAGCACTTACCAACACCAACCAATTATTCGGCCAAGACGCCACTAGGGAAGAAGATAGGTTCGGTCCACACTTTGCACCACAATCAAACAAAAGGTACGGCTAGGAGGGTTTATCACTCTTATTTTCGGCCTTGAAAGAAAAAGGAGGAAAAAATAGAGGTGGGAAGAAATGGGGAAATCGGCAATTGAGTTTAAAGAAAAGAAGATAGAAGATGAGAATGGAGTTTCGGCAACAATGAATGAGAAAAGAAATTAAAGGTTTGGGATGCAAGTGTTTGTGATTTCGGCACAAGGGAATGGGAAGATGAATGGAGAAAATAATGGGAGGGTTCGGTTTGAAACAGATGAGAGTTTCGGCACACAAAGAAAGGGGAAGGGAAATGGAGAATTCGGCTTCACAATGAACAAAAGAAAAGGAGATGAAGAGGAGAATATTCGGCTACCCAATGAACACCAAAGATCAAAGATATTTCGGCTAGTTTAGGAGTGTGGTATTTCGGTTTTCAAAAGCAAAAAGAATGTGAGCATACTCTTTGAGAAAATCGGCTTCTTTGACAAAAATTGAGAAAACTTTGCTTACCAACAAAAGTGACCGAAAAAATGCACCAAAATGCAAGGTACATTCGGCCTTCCCCTCACCCACACTATGCCGTCACTTCCCCCCACTCTAAGCCCCAAAAATTCGGCCATATCCCTCAATGCACTCACATCCACCCATTTCAAAAGAGTGGACCAAGTCTTTCTCCTAAAGTTGCTCTCCACCTTCCATTTGAATGACATGACTTAGTCCAAGGTAGAATTCTACTAGCCTTCTACCTCTCCTCCATGCCGTCCCAAAAAGAAGCCAAAATGGGGACTCTGCAGCTCGAACACTGGACCTCCACCACAAGTAGATGACGCCACATCCAGCTCCCCCATGTAGCGCATGCTTTGCCACTAAGCTAGCTCCTTATTTGTGCAATGAAACCACAATTAAAATTCTTAAACCCCAGCTTCCTCAGCTCCCCTGACTTAACACCCAAAAACCAAAATTTTCCCATTCACTCAGGCATACACCTAGGCTACAATTAAGCCCCTAAAACACCGAAATAGCAACACAGCACACCAAACACATGCAATATCATGCAACAACAAAATAGCCCCTAACCCGGGATATTACAGTTCTACCCCCCTTAAAAATAATTTCGGCCTCGAAATTACCTGGTCAAAAGAGTTGCGGGTATTGCTGTCTCATCATATCCTCGGGTTCCCACGTCGCTTCTTCTACGCCATGATTCCGCCAAAGTACCTTAACCAAAGGCACAGACTTCCTACGCAGAACCTTCACATCCCGATCAAGAATCTGCACAGGTTCCTCTTCCATAGTCAAGTCTGGATTTACCTCGATCTCTTCCACCGCTACCACATGCGATGGATCCGAACGATAACGTCGAAGCATCGATACATGGAAAACGTCGTGAATCTGACTAAGCTCTGCTGGCAACTCAAGCTGATACGCCACTGGTCCAACTCGCCTCAGAACCTTATACGGCCCAATAAACCTCGGACTTAGCTTGCCTTTCTTCCCGAACCTCAACACTTTCTTCCAAGGCGCGACCTTCAGAAAAACTCGATCCCCTACAGCAAACTCTATGTCTCTTCGCTTAAGATCGGCATAAGACTTCTGCCGGTCCGAAGCTTCCTTCAAACGAGACTGAATCAACTTAACCTTGTCTTCGGTCTCAGCCACCAACTCGGGTCCCAACAACTGACGTTCACCCAACTCCGTCCAACACGTAGGTGAGCGACACTTCCTACCATACAACGCCTCGTACGGTGCCATCTTGATGCTCGCTTGGTAACTGTTGTTGTAGGCAAACTCAGCTAACGGTAGAAACTCCTCCCAACTACCTCTGAAATCCAAGACACAACCTCTCAGCATGTCTTCTAAGATCTGAATAACCCTTTCTGATTGACCGTCAGACTGCGGGTGAAAAGCCGTGCTGAAATCCAAATGAGTACCCAAAGCCTGATGCAACGCTTTCCAGAACCTTGACGTGAACCTGGGATCCCTATCCGAGATTATCGAAACTGGCACACCGTGCAACCTTACTATCTCTGACACATACAGCTTCGCTAGCTTCTGAAGTGAGTAGTCAACCCTCACCGGAATAAAGTGAGCTGATTTAGTCAGACGATCCACCACTACCCAAACTGAATCCTTCTTGCTTGGCGTAAGCGGTAACCCACTGACGAAATCCATGGTTATCCTTTCCCACTTCCACTGAGGAATCTTTACAGGCTGAAGCAAACCCGACGGCAACTGGTGCTCTGCCTTGACCTGCTGACAAGTTAGACACTTCCCAACAAACTCTGTCACCTCTTTCTTCAAACCAGGCCACCAAAACTGCTCTCTCAGATCCTTATACATTTTGCTACCTCCAGAATGCATAGCATAAGGACTGCTATGTGCGTCCTGAAGAATCTTCTGCCTTAGCTCAACATCCTTAGGCATACAAGCCTTACCCTGAAAACACAGAACCTCGTCACTAGACAGACTGTAACCATCCACACCACCATTCTGCACTTGCAACCTTCGCGCACTCAGAACCTCATCCTCTAACTGTTTCTCTCTGATCTGCTCAAACCAAGTAGGCTTAACTTGTTGCTCTGCCAAAATACTTCCGTCGTCGTACAAGCTCAAATGGGCAAACATAGCTCTTAAGTCCGAAACAACCTTACGGCTCAACGCGTCTGCTACCACGTTAGCCTTGCCCGGATGATACTCAATAGAACAGTCATAGTCTTTCAGCAACTCAACCCATCTACGCTGCCTCAAATTCAAATCCTTCTGAGTCAGAAGATACTTCAGACTCTTATGATCTGTGTAGACTATCGATCTCTCTCCATACAAGTAGTGCCTCCAAATCTTTAAGGCGAAGACTACAGCCGCTAGCTCCAGATCGTGTGTCGGATAGTTGACCTCATGTGGCCTCAGCTGCCGAGAAGCGTAAGCCACAACCTTACCTTCTTGCATCAGCACACAACCCAAGCCCGTATGTGATGCATCGCAGTACACGGTGTATTCCTTACCAGCCTCAGGTTGAATTAGAACCGGAGCCTCAGTTAAGATCTTCTTTAACTTGTCGAAGCTTTCTTGCTGTTTCTCAGTCCATACAAACGGAACCTCTTTCCTTAATAACTTAGTCATCGGCGCTGCTATTAGCGAGAAACCCTCAACAAACCTTCGGTAGTATCCGGCCAAACCCAGAAAACTCCGAATCTCAGCCACTGACCTAGGCGGCTTCCAATCCAAAACTGCCTCAATCTTACGAGGATCTACACGAATCCCCTCAGCCGACACTACATGACCCAAGAACGTCACTTCTCTAAGCCAGAACTCGCACTTACTAAACTTAGCATAGAGTTGCTTTTCCCTCAGAATTTGCAGCACCACTCTCAAATGCGCATCATGCTCTTCCTCTGTCCTTGAGTACACCAAGATGTCGTCTATGAAAACCATGACGAACTGATCCAGATACTACTGAAACACCCTATTCATCATATCCATAAACGCTGCCGGTGCGTTAGTCAACCCGAACGGCATTACCAGAAATTCGTAGTGCCCATACCGAGTCCGAAACGCTGTTTTATGGATATCCGCCTCCTTAACCTTTAACTGGTGATACCCAGACCTCAAGTCAATCTTCGAGAATACCGCAGCACCCTTCAGCTGATCAAACAAGTCATCTATCCGTGGCAACGGATACTTGTTTTTAATCGTCAGCTTGTTCAACTGGCGGTAGTCTATGCACATCCGCATTGTACCATCTTTCTTCTTGACAAAAAGTACCGGCGCACCCCACGGCGAAACACTTGGCCTAATAAAACCTCGATCCAATAACTCCTGGATCTGAGCCTTAAGCTCCACCAATTCCTTTGGTGCCATCCTATACGGAGCAATAGACACTGGCGTAGTCCCGGGTAACAGATCTATTCCGAACTCTACCTCTCGATCTGGCGGCAAACCCGGAAGCTCCTCAGGAAAAACATCAGCAAATTCCTTAACAGTACGAACCTTCTCAACCGCAGACTCTTTAACCTCCAAGGCATACACATGAACCACATACGCTTCGTAACCCTTCCTGACCATCTTCTCCGCTTTCAAAGCAGATACCACATTTGATAAGTAATCTCTCCTATTACCTATCATAGCCACTTCGTCGCCATCAACTATCTTAAGAACCATGCGCTTGGCCGCGCAATCCAACCTCGCCTGATACTTGACCAACCAATCCATCCCAAGAATCAGATCGAACTCCCCAAACGGCAGTTCCATCAGATCAGCAGCAAACACTACCCCTTGGAGTTCTAGGGGTACCTCTCTAAACAGCTTATCTACCACTACAGAGTGACCTAGAGGGCTAATCACAGTCATCTGCCTAGAAGATATCTCAGAGTCTAAGTCCATTGTCTCTACTATACTACTGGCAACATAAGAGTGCGTAGAACCCACATCAATTAAAGCAGTATAAGGAGAACCAAAAATCAAAAACGTACCGGTTATGACGTCCGGTGCGTCGCCCTCCTCTCGGCGCCTCGCAGCATACACTAAACCAGGCTGTCGTGCCTCAGAACTACCCGCACCTCTGCCCGGTGCTCCACGGCCCCGACCAGAACCATTACCACCTCTGCCATTACCACGGCCCCTCTGCGGTGGCGGTCCATTACCTCTGAACTGATTACGGCCCTGACTCTCCGACTGAATCCTGGCCATCCTACGCGGACAGTCCCTTATGCGATGCTCCAAAGAACCACACTCGAAGCAACCTTTTCCACCAGTCCAACAACCACCCCAATGAGATTTCCCACACTGATTACACTGCGGCGGTCCCTGTCTAGCAGCAACAAACCTAGCAGGCTGATTCGGCCCACTCGGTCTGGCCCTCTTCTGCGGATTACCAGACGATCCAGAAGACCCAAAGCTCCTCTTAAGCCTACTCCTGTCCATACTCTGCCTCACTGACTCCTTAACACCCTCGGCTACCTTAGCCTTCTCAACTAAGACAGCAAACTCGCGCTCCTGCTGTGGAGCAATCAGCAGCCTCAACTCGTCTCGCAGACCATCCTCGAAACGAACACACCTTTCATGCTCAGTGGCCACAATGCCCCTGGCATACCTACTCAGCTTCAGGAACTCAGCCTCGTACTCAGAAACAGATTTGCTCCCCTGAACAAGTCTCAGGAATGCCTTTCGCTGGGAGTCAATATAACTAGCCCCGATGTATTTCTTTTGATATGCAGCTCGAAAATAATCCCATGTCAAATCCTCTGCGGCCACACTATCCCGA
Source organism: Gossypium australe (assembly GCA_005393395.2). Lineage (NCBI taxonomy): Eukaryota > Viridiplantae > Streptophyta > Magnoliopsida > Malvales > Malvaceae > Gossypium > Gossypium australe. The sequence goes on along the minus strand of CM016621.1, from coordinate 89,187,353 downwards.
ACCGTGAGCCACCACTGGTATGACTCATCCCGTAGAAGCGATACGATCCCCTTCAGCTTCTCTTCAGCCGTCAAGTCCAGATCATCCATGATCCGCTCAGTTGCCTCCAGCCAATATTCAGCAGTGCTAGGAGCAACACCAGATACACCTCGGAAGAATTCGGCCCCATTAGCCCGGAGTCGCTCAGGAACAGATTTCCTAACTCCTGCACCACCACCTGCTCCAGCTACCCTTTCCAACACTCGCAGCATCGCCTGTGACACTGCGTCATCTCCAGATTGATCTTGGAACTCACCACCTCCAGCTGGTGGCGGAACCGGTATCTCGTTCTCTGAACCCTGCCCAGATCCTACGGGCTCAGAAACTGTCATCCTACCCCTACCTCTACCACGAGTATTACGACCACGTCCACCTCGAGTGCTCATGACTAATCTTTCTACGTATCTGATTAAAGAATTTTATGCATCAGTGTTTATTCCACTTGTTTAAAAGCAAGTCTTATGAATATTAAAGAGGATTTGTTCTCGCGAGTTCACAGAATCCTATCAGTTTCAATCTCTAAAGTAGCATACTACTGCTATTCATCAAATCATATCACATCCAATCAAATCACAAGCAATAGTACGGGGTACTTACCTGGGCGAACTGGTGCCGGAGACTCGGTGCCATGCCTTTCAAACCATATATTTAGACCAAGAACACTTAAAACATCTTTTTGAAAACATTTTGGGCCTCAGGCCCACAGCCGAGCCTTTGAACTTGGCTCTGATACCACAATTGTAACACCCCAAACCTGAACAAGACCCCACGCCCGAATCTGGTATGTTACGGGGAAAACAGTTTTTGAGAGGTTAAATTTTTCGTTTAAAAGCCGAGTGAAAACACAGTGTATTTTGAAGACAATTTGAGTGGACTTGTTTGAAATCAGATGGTGTATTGGAAACCCGGAGATTTTGAAATCTTAACCAGAATGTGTGGTTAAAATGAGTTTAAACCATTTAAAACCTTAATAGTTTCTTAGTGTTACTTAAAACATTTTTAGACTTAGGAGTAATACCAGTTTGATTTGAAAATCATTTGAATTTGCTTACTATAAAGACGTAGTTTGATACCCGATGGTATGGTTTAAAAACACATTGCGTTATAATTTTGAAATCATTATCTTTCCAAGTTTTAGTAAAATTCATACCAACTTGTTTTGTTAAGGCATTTTAAAATTTAATTAGAACATAAACATCACAAAACATAAATTAAAGGCCTTTTACAAATCCAATATAAAAACCAAAGTAAATAAGCTAAAGTACCCAAATGCAATAGTCTGAGCAAACTTTTATTAAAGCATGGCATGTGTACCCCGAGTCCATCCCGGCTCCATGTCCGCGTCTACGAGTCACCTGAAATGTCAAAGGAGAGGGTGAGTCGAGTGACTCAGTGTGTAAATCCCGCTCCCGAAGAAACAACATGCTAACACACATCATACATAGCAACATAATTAATGCAACCCGTTCCTAACCATCCATATCGCCTTTACTACCCCGTGTGGTACCAAACCACTGGTGGTGCCAAACCACTGGTGACATATAGTCACAATGTGTTACCAAAACACTGGTGTCCCAAAGACACAATACCTAACCACTGGTGTCCCAAAGACACAATTGTGCTACCAAAGCACTGGTGACCGAGGTCACAAATCCAATGATGATGGGGCCAACCCATCGTGTGATACCAAATCACTAGCAGACGATCCCATATCTCAAGTGGGGCCAACCCACGGTGGTCAAACCACAGGGACAAGTCGCAATGAGGTGCCAAACCTCTGGTGTCCCAAAGACACAATGTGCTACCAAAGCACTGGTGACCGTAGTCACAAATCTGGTGATGGGGCCAACCCATCGTGTGATACCAAATCACTGGCGTCAATCCCGTATAATCATCCGTGGGGCCAACCCACTGTGGTACTGAGCCACTGGGACGAGACGCTGAGGTACCAAACCTCTGGAGGTGCCAAACCTCTGGTGACCCAACGTCACAAAGTTGTGTTACCAAAACACTGGTGCTCGTCAGCACAAAATGTCACTGCTCCCTCCACTCGTATCCCCCATCAACATACCATACTCATGTAATCATGCATATCATACAATCATGCATATCATGCTAACATGTCTAATCTCATATCCCATGTCACATATATCCACAGCCATGGTATCATATAGATCATCATTAAACTCATAATAATAATACTGACTTACCCGAGTCCAGAATCATACCCATTAGGGTATCATATCAATCATCACTGTTTCATTAATCATCACACAGGTTATCAATCATATTACTAAACAGAAGTGTGTTAGTTTACACACCTGGTAAATACGAGTCTAGAATCCCAACGAAAACGATCTAAGTCCCTCGATTATTAGATCCTACAATCGGCCAAACATTAGGGGTTAGGCATCTAAAGCCATTCGGCCAGGGATTTTAAGCCAACAGGAATTGCTACCAACCCTTACCTTCACTTGATTTGGTTTCCTACCAAATCCGAACCCACAGTGGTTCCTTCTTCAACAATCGGCACCCTATCAAAATAGTTAATCACAAATCACCTTTGACTTAATCGAAATCACGAATAAACCATGAACGATATATCACCATCACTTACCGAATTGGTTAACAAAGGGAGAAGGCTCCACCTGACTGCTTGGAACTCCCTGATTGCCCTATCACACAATCGGTTTAATCATAAGAGACCACACCTTTACCACATGCCTAGAATCGGCTAATAATCCAATCAAAAACCCATTAAGCACTAGAGAGGGAAGAAATGGCTATTCGGCCTAGCACTTACCAACACCAACCAATTATTCGGCCAAGACGCCACTAGGGAAGAAGATAGGTTCGGTCCACACTTTGCACCACAATCAAACAAAAGGTACGGCTAGGAGGGTTTATCACTCTTATTTTCGGCCTTGAAAGAAAAAGGAGGAAAAAAATAGAGGTGGGAAGAAATGGGGAAATCGGCAATTGAGTTTAAAGAAAAGAAGATAGAAGATGAGAATGGAGTTTCGGCAACAATGAATGAGAAAAGAAATTAAAGGTTTGGGATGCAAGTGTTTGTGATTTCGGCACAAGGGAATGGGAAGATGAATGGAGAAAATAATGGGAGGGTTCGGTTTGAAACAGATGAGAGTTTCGGCACACAAAGAAAGGGGAAGGGAAATGGAGAATTCGGCTTCACAATGAACAAAAGAAAAGGAGATGAAGAGGAGAATATTCGGCTACCCAATGAACACCAAAGATTAAAGATATTTCGGCTAGTTTAGGAGTGTGGTATTTCGGTTTTCAAAAGCAAAAAGAATGTGAGCATACTCTTTGAGAAAATCGGCTTCTTTGACAAAAATTGAGAAAACTTTGCTTACCAACAAAAGTGACCGAAAAAATGCACCAAAATGCAAGGTACATTCAGCCTTCCCCTCACCCACACTATGCCGTCACTTCCCCCCACTCTAAGCCCCAAAAATTCGGCCATATCCCTCAATGCACTCACATCCACCCATTTCAAAAGAGTGGACCAAGTCTTTCTCCTAAAGTTGCTCTCCACCTTCCATTTGAATGACATGACTTGGTCCAAGGTAGAATTCTACTAGCCTTCTACCTCTGCTCCATGCCGTCCCAAAAAGAAGCCAAAATGGGGACTCTGCAGCTCGAACACTGGACCTCCACCACAAGTAGATGACGCCACATCCAGCTCCCCCATGTAGCGCATGCTTTGCCACTAAGCTAGCTCCTTATTTGTGCAATGAAACCACAATTAAAATTCTTAAACCCCAGCTTCCTCAGCTCCCCTGACTTAACACCCAAAAACCAAAATTTTCCCATTCACTCAGGCATACACCTAGGCTACAATTAAGCCCCTAAAACACCGAAATAGCAACACAGCACACCAAACACATGCAATATCATGCAACAACAAAATAGCCCCTAACCCGGGATATTACATGCCATACCCCGGATATGGTCTTACGCCAGCTCTTGTCTCAATGCCGATGCCATGTTCCAAACATGGTCTTATACTGGCACTCATAATGTGGCCGATGCCATGTCCCAGACATGGTCTTACACTGACCCTCATCATACGGCCGATGCCATGTCCCAGACATGGTCTTACACTGACCCTCATAATACGGCCAATGCCATGTCCCAAACATGGTCTTACACTGACCCTCATAATACGGTCGATGCCATGTCCCAGACATCGTCTTACACTGACCCTCATCATACGGCCGATGCCATGTCCCAGACATGGTCTTACACTGACCCTCATAATACGGCCGATGCCATGTCCCAGACATGGTCTTACACTAACCCTCATAATTCGGCCAATGCCATTTTTCGTATACATCATGGTCAATTATGACTTCAATATCACATTCACATAAACTCTTCAATTTATTGAAGTATCATGCATCAATAAGACATCAAGCATTCTCAATTATGCTAATATAATATTGCATTAAAATCACATACAACTTACCTCGCTTTCAAAATGAGCTAGTTCTTCGGTTTAGTCCACGACTTTATCCTTTCCCCGATTGAGGTGAATTCTCGCCTCCTCTTGCTCTATAATAGCCAATTAGCTCATTTTAATCATTACATTAACATAAGCATCTCAATAATCCTACTTAGTCAAAATTCCCATTTTACCCCTATATTTTGGGCAAAATGACCATTTTGCCCCTAGGCTCGGGAATTAATTCTAATTTTATCCTCAACAAGCCTAGGCAAACATTTAATGCTCTTAAAGCTATCATAAAAAATCAATCTTTCACATACTTACTACAAAATTAATAACCTTTTCATTAAGATCATATTTGGTGTTTTCATGCTAACCCCCTTTTTAAAAGTTGTTCATCTAACAACCAAGACTCAAGTTCTTCCATAAAAATTGCAGCAAATAACTAAGGTAGCTCTCATGGTAGAACTCTAAACCTTTCACAATATTTCACAATAGTCCCCTCATTTGGAAGCTTAAGCTTTAGGGGTCTCAAAAGTACAATTATTTTCAAGAATAGTTCACTAGAACACTTACTTGAGTAGATGAGAGCTTGCTGAAATTTTTGAAGGTTTCTACCCCTTATTTGCTGCTAATTTTTTGTGGAAGATGATAGGAGAAAAGATGATAACTTTTCTCTACTTATTTTATTATTACAAGTCAAATTAGTCCACCTACTACTACTAACTTTGACTAAAATTGACAATCTTGTCTCCCATACTCTCCTATGGCCGGCCAAGCCTCTTTCAAAGGCTAAATTCCTTTTAAAGACCCGCAATTAACAATCCATGGCCATTTGGTACACTTTGCATATAGAATGGAACTTTCGCACTTTATGCCATTTAGTCCTTTTTCGCGATTAAACATGAAATCGCTAAAATTAAAGTACCAAAATTTTCATGCTCATATGCTATTATGTTCTAACTCATAATATATCATGAAAATAATTTCTCAAATCTCGGATTAGTGATCTCGAGATCACTATTCCGACTAGCCCCTAAATCGAGCCGTTACACAGATTGTGGGAATTATCTTCAAACTTTATCTTGCCAATTTTCTATCTTGGAGGGAAAATTAGAGCCGCTTGAAAGGGGTTGTAAATTCTTCGTGTTTCCAAGGCTTCTTAGAACTTCTACATACCACTTCTATCTTTCCATCTATCTTCTTTATTTTCTTCCTTATTGTTTTAATCGTTGATTTATTATTCTATTTTATTTATCTTAGTTATTTATTTTATTTCTTTTATCTAACTTGGATTTGATTACATTTCAGGTTGTGTCAAAATCCAAGTTTCTTTTTAAACAACATGCACTAGTAGATTACTTTTGAATTATTGTATAATAATATTCTAATATATATGTATATTTTTATTATTTTTAATTTATCCAATAAATTCAATGAATTAAAAGTTAATTAATATCGCTTTTGTTATTATCCAAAAATAATTAATTATATATTAATGAATTATATTATTAATGTGTTAGCTCAGAAGTATCAACTCAAGATCACCAATAAGGAAGTTGAATCAGCCTTTGAAATGTTGTGGTGGAAGCAATAAATATTTTGTAACAAAGAATACAAAGATTTATAGTGATTCAGCCCCAATTGCCTACTCCACTACCTTAGCTTTTCCACCACTAATGATTTTCTCCAAATTCACTAATATGGCAACCTTTGAGGACAAGGTTTAACCTTACAATCTCTCTTAAGACTTATACCCCAAAATCTTAATATTCAACTCTCTTAAGGTTTCTACCCAAACCTTAAGAATAAACCCTCTCTCAAAGAGAAACAAATAAGCAAACAAAGAAACAATCCTTACAAGATCAGGATGTTTGCCAATTAAGCACTAAGACAAAGAAGAACACCTGAGCTAAATGAATATAATAAAAGCTCACAAGTGTTTACAAGAAAAGGTATGAAAGAATTAAGGACTAGGTTGTTCTGATTAATCTTTAAGCTTTTCACACTATTATTATTACTAGACCTTTGGAAGATAGTATTTATACCCTCTAATTGATTCCCAACCGTTGTGGTTGTTGTAAAAGTGAATATAGCCTTTGGGGATGAAACACCAGGTCATTAACTTCACCTGCAGGAACAAGTACCGATACCTACTAAAAGGGTATCGATATTTTTTTGTAAATAATGCAGATTTCAGTTACCGTTGGAGCAAGAATATCGATACCTTAAGAAAAGAATCGATATCGGATCGACACCTACCAGGGTTTAAAAGAAACAGAATGCCAATTTTGTATCGATTATTAGAGGGGTATCTATATCTTGTAAAATTTCGATACTTAGACAAAAAGTATCGATGTTTTTTGTCCTGGAACAATTCTAACTTACTTGAAAATGGTTAAAACATATTTGAAAATATTTGACTCAATTGAAACCATTTCAACTTGATTTTATCAAATTGCTCAACTTTACTTTTATTCAAAAACACTTTAATTTATTATATCAAAACATATTATCCAATAAGCTTTAGTTTAACATAATGTCAATTTATTCATATAATGAACAATAAATGATATACTCGTAAGTTCAAAAGTTTTCTCGAACTCATGCTTATATATATATATATATATATATATATATATATTATAGATTATAGATAATTTAAGTTTAGTCTTTAAATTTAACTTTCATTTTACAATTTTACAATTTTTTATAATTAGTATATTTTTTAATATTTTTTATAAATTTAAATTTTTAAAATTTTATATAACTTTTAAAAAATTTAAATAATGATATGATAAAATTTTAAAATGTCACATCATCACATTTTAACAGTGTTATAAAAAAGAATTAAATTATTTCATGAAATGAAAGTTCAAACATTAATATAAAAGATTAAAAGATAAAAACTAAATTAGAAAAAAAAGTTAAGTTCAAAGAGAAAGAGTATGTTTAATAAACCATTAAAATTTTTTATTTCATTGAAAATTTTTAATTTTTAATGTTTAATATATTTTAAAAAAAGTTGAATAAAATAAGTAAATATATAACTACTTAATATAAAAAATATTAAGTTAATTTTATAAAAAATTAAAAAACTAAATTAATATATTTCTCTTTCGTACGGCCTATCTAAAATCATATAATTTACATTTATAAAATGATATAATAAAATTTAATATTGAATGACAGTTAAATTTTAATTTATTAAACTCACCTTAAATGTTTTTTTTTTTAACGAGACACGGGTCCCGCACAGTCGAATTCGCCAACGTGCACATTCAACGGACAAGATCGATCCATCCAAATTCCGCCTCATCTTCATTTCCCGCATATCGTAACTTCCTAAAAACCAAAAAGAAGAGAAAGAAGGGGAGAAACAGCAAACGCAAGGCAAAGAGAAACGGTCGTAAATTTTCCGAGGTAGAAGGGAAGCAAAATAATACGATGTCGTTATGTTGCTCCTTGCCAACTGCAAAATCCATGTCTCTCTTCTCCAAAAAACCCCATGGACTCATCAAAGCTGCTTCTTCTTCCTCCTCCTCCTCTTCTGCTGACATCCCCGATTTCCTCTCTGCTCATTGGTAGGTTTCTTCCGATTACTATAAACTTTAATTTCTCGATAAATATATGATAACAATTCAGACTTTTTCTTTGAGTTCAATTTCCAGGCTTGAATCTAGAAGGAAAAGACCTTTTGGCCCAAGGCTAACTGTAAGCTTTTAGCTTTGTAATTATTTCTAATTATTTATGTAATCATAAAGTTTTAAAGCCCAATTTTTTACTAAATTATTAGGTTTATGCGTTTTGCTATAAAATGTTTTGTTTAATATATATATGTAGTGTGTGTGTGTATTTAATAATATTATGTCATTTTGCTGTTCTGTTCAAAATTATGCGTCAATTTTTGTTTCTTATAAAATTTTCAGCAAAAAGCAAAGAAGAAAAGGATCAATATAATGGAGTCTAAATTTTGAGTTCTTGTTAAAAAGTGTTAGTAGTTTCTTTTGTGTCGGGAGGTAAAAGCAATCAATAACAAAGTTAAACTGTTGTTATAGTTTAATGCGGAAGAAGCTGTTCAGCACCAACTTGATGCATTAAAGTACAATGACCAACCTCGACAGGATTACGGGATTGAAGTTATGTATAGAGTAAATTCCTGAAACCATATAGTTCTCTTCTCTTTCTACAAGTTAACTGTTTTATAAAGTATAATTTATTACGCCATTAAAGTTCTGTTTTTGGGTATGCTCTTTTGACAGTTTGCAGGATTTGATCCTTTTGAAAGGTCTACATATTTTGGACCCTTCTTTGACCTAGGACAGGTCGGTCAGTAGGTCGATAATGAATTTCGCAAACTTTTAGGATTCTTGTTCTATAGATGCTGATGCTTTTTCTTCTTGGCTGGTTTTCTTCTGCTTTCGTCATCATATAGTTCGAGCGGTTTAGGAGAATTTTTCACCATTCAAGTTATCGAGTATTGCTTGGTCACAAGGAGAGGAAGATCTTGAGCAGTTTGTTTGTCAAGGAGGTATTGGATTAATTCACGTAGGTGATATGTTTTCGGACCTTTGCCAGTTTGTTACCTTGTTTTCTTTTTAATCGCCTGTCATTTTTTTTTCTTGCATCTTGGAGTAGAACCAATTCAAACAACGGGTTTGGATACTTGGAAGTCGTCCAAATGAGGAAGAAATATTCGAGTTTACAATGGTGCAGGTTTGTACGTCGATCTTTTTTGCTAGTCTTTTGCAATTCTTCCCGGGAACTAATAATACCATTTGTGCTATATAGCATGTTCTTATGTGTTGTGTCTTAGGGACATCAGCTGGTAAGAAATGAACTTTTTGTTTGAATGTAAATCCTGCAATGTTATCATATTGAATAGGTTAAAGCCTTCTGCTCTTGCCTTTTCAGTTTTAGCATAATTTCCTTCTTTTAAAAGATCGAATCATCCTTGAACCAAGGGTATGCTTGATTGAATGAAAATATGAAAGGATAAAAGTGGAAAAAAAATTAAGTGAGCCTGGTAGAAAAGAAACGAGAAAAATGCTTATTTTATTTATAACCTAATGCGTAAAAATAATTGGACTGATAAGAGAAGAAATCAAGAGGTGCATGCTAGTTCAAAATGATGCCTTTTACAAAATATTTTATTCTTTCGATCTTTCTTTTCCATTTTACTAAGCAATGAAGGGGTAAAAAATTAATTTTTCTTTCAAGATTTCCATCATTTCTACTAAACACACCAATGAAAAGAATTGTATTTTTCAGCCTTTCAATTCTCTCCACTCTACAAAGGAAACTCTAAACGTTTGCTGTTTATGTTCATAAACACATGGTAATTCACTAATTCATGTATTTAAACACTGAGAGTTGTTTATTGTCATATGACCTGGCTTCTAATGACCTTCCAAATATATGAAACAAACTTGAAAAAATTTAACATATCTATGGCAAACTTACATACTCAAATTTGATTAACATAGTTTTCTGGTTGTTTAATTCCCGTTTTCAAGACATTTGAGGAGGAAAAAATAGGAGAGAACCAACATGATCACATCTTATAATGAAAAAATATGGGAGACAGAATGAACTAACAAAATGTAGCTTTTGATTAGAAATTTGGAATTGAACACTTTGTTCCTAATACCTGTTAGTAGCTTGTTTTTGGCAGAGGATTGGTGGTTCATGGGATGGGTATTGGTTGACAGAGAGTTTACATCATGACGGAGATGCATTTGCCGGTGGTTTGGCTTACTGACAACAGTCGATGCGGGTTGTCTCTGAATTACGTGTGTATCTCACACATTCATGTAGATAACTTAATGCCACTTCCTGTCATGACCAGCCTCGTCAAAACTTTGTAAATTTGAACCTGTAAATATATTTTATATACTTGTCAACATTTTTTTCTTTTTTTTTTCAGTCGTTAGATAACACCATTACAAATCAAATTTTAAAATTGTTGACTAAAGGAACTAAATTGAATGAATAGTTCTTAAATAAAATTTTATCCTCAAACATGTGGTCTTTTATTTGTTTTTATGAAAGGAATTCTTAAACGGGTTTGATTATATGTTCACAAGCATTTTTGTTTGTTTTAGTTATAGTTTAAACTCAAGCATGCCTAATTTTAAACTAACTAAACTTGAAGCAACTTCTATTATACAAATGTTTTGCTACAAGTACATTAGTGAAAATTGAAAATAGTGATCAACCCCTTAAAGGGTTGAAACAGGCCAAAACTGAACAGATACCGAATATCTTACAATACCTAAATTAACATTCACACAAACCATATCAAATTCGGAGAAATGTAGTGATTGCATTTTTCTGGAGCAACAAAATCATTTAATGACATTAACCGGCAATGGTCACATTGACCAACGAAAGTGTTGAACAAGACTAACAAAATTTCAGCTCAAAAGATAAAAAAGGACACATTTATAAACCAATCATAACTGGCATCATTAACGCCATATCTCATGTCATTCATGCATCACAGCATCCTTATCGTCAAAATAATTCCCAGAAGTATAGGAATTGATCAAATTCACTAAGATAACAATAACCAATTCCTCTAGAGAACATTACCAGCTGTTAATTGTTATTTCTTCGCTTGTGATGGAGTGGTGAACTTGGTAAGAACAAAGCAGTCGGGAGGGTCAATGTTTGTGTAATAGTTCTTGATTGTCTCCGTGATTTCAAATCCAAATTTCTTATAGAAGTTGATGGCATCTTCGTTGTTTGTCTGAACATGCAAGTAGATTTCCGGTATGTTTTGCTTCGAACAGAGATCAAGAACATGGTTCAATAGCCTTGTACCTGCATAAATTCAAAATTTTTAACGAACTATGGGAACATAATTTTTCAGCAAAAACATGCGGAGGCAGTTAGTTACACTCTACATTTCTTCATCGTTGACCTCATTGCAATTTGCAAAAGACAACCATTATTGTGCCACTGAACATGTGCAGATATTTTAAGAACGCAAGTGAAACAAGAAGTGATCAGATTCAAATTATAGGTATTGATAATGTTAAAGGACAATACTAAGATCATCCAATTAGTTTCTTGCATGACCTATTCCAAGGAAATGTTGTTTGTCTACTCACCAATTCCTAGCCCACGATATGGTGCTAAAACACCCAATGTCATGATGTACACACGGATGGCCCCACCTTCCTTCTTTTCCAGCCGGCAAGCAATTGATCCGACACAGATGTCATTGTAATATGCTGAGTTAGCATGCAAAAGAGTGATTGTTAGAACAAAATACTAATTTTTGGATAACACAGGCCATTCTCCAACTTAAGCTCTCATCAGGTCTCAACTCATGTAATAGCTATGTATAACAATCACATCATCTGTTACGTGAATATGCATGCGTCACCACAAACAATTTATTCCGAGCCATCAAATTGAATAAAAAATAATTAATTACAGCTTTCTAACCATCAATGTGTAACATAGTAATTGATATCATATGATGAAGCCACCGTGACAGGGACATTACAAACATGCTCTGCACATTCATAAGATCATAGAGTTAAAAGAGGATAGAGCTGCTCAAAACTTCAATTGAGTGTATTTCTTAGAGCATGACTTGAGGATTAAGGAGAAAATAAAACAAATATGCAGTTACCAAGACAGAAGGAAACGATAAGATAACTTCTCTCCAAAATGTAACAGGTTTTGAAATTTCTACAGTTTCTGTTAAAAGATGTAGACCATCAAGCTCAATAGGTGCCCTCCAATGCAAGGCAGCAAATTTCAGAATCAGGAAGTCTTTAGCCAGGGTTTTTATGACGTTAAAGTTCGCCAGAAAACTTCAGGGATAGCTACTACCCGCTATTTAACAGTGTAAAAGCAATGCAGGATAAGGATGGATGTATTAACATTACACAATATACAGAAGATCATGGAAGAAAAGGTGACTGGACCAGCTAAGATTGGTAACATATTTGAGTGAAAGGAAGCACAAGCACAACAGCAGAAGCAAAGTGTGTTTTTGAGGCATGTTTTCATGAGGATGAATGGTGACACGCATTTTTAGAGTTTAATAAGCCCAGAATCTTAACCATTGAAAACAAAACACAATAAATAGAGCAAGCAATTCAATATAGGTCGGGTTATCTAACCTAAACTATCTAATCCAACAAAGAATTGCTTCTACCAATGATCACATGAGAAGACACTAAACTGATAACCGAAAACATGTTAACGGTATCGAAGGTCACTAATCATCAATCAGTGTAGGTTGTAGTTTCAAGACAGCCAAGTTCATCATTCAGTAACTTGAAACATCAAGGATAAAGTTTCTGGTCTTGGAGAATGTATACATATTAAACCATTTTTCAATCATGTATAATCAAATGCCAATATAAATCAAAATAGCCCATAAAAGGCCATCAATCTTCAGATGCAAAGAACCAAAAAGCCAAAATCAAAACCAACAAAATAAATTCCCAAAAATAGGATACTAACTACATACGCAGAGGGAAAGAGACCAACAATAAAATTCCCAATAGATGGCATATACTAAAGAACACAAAAGAAAAAAAAAAACAAGATTCAAAAAGAAACCAGTGCAAAGAAAATGCCAAACAACATTGGACCAACCAACAAGAGTTCAACAATTTTAAAAAGAAAAAAAAAATGAAAACCCAGAAAAAGATTAGGAAAAACGGAGCAAACCAAGCTTGGTGAATTCGCCAGAAGCGAGAGCATCGGCGTAGTACTTATCGTTGTAACGAACAGGGAAGAGAGCTGTGTTGAGCTTCTTCAGCTGCATCACGTTCTTGTCCCTCACTCCATCAAGTGATATTGCTACTTCTCGCCCAGCCCCCATTTCTTAACTCCTTTGCGATCTATTTGGTCTAAGAAAACAAAAGATTTGCAGAGGAGATATAATAATGGTGTGGTGAGGGATTGTACAGACAGACTTAGATTTCTTGTACGTGACAAAAGAGAAAGGGTAGAGGTTGGCTTTTCAATTTACAGCAACGGGGGAGGGATTCGCTACTATCTCGTTTCCCATTTAATGGATTTGATGGTTTTATTGTGTATTCGAAGGTCAATTTTTCCCTATATTTTGGGTTTGGGCCTTAGTTTCTAAATAAAAGAGACTTGAACAGTCGGTGGCCTGCTGAACTGATAACAACGCCTTGGCCTGCATGGCCAGAAGAACTTCTCTTTTTTTTCTCTTTATTTCTTTTTTTTAACGAAAGAAGAGCAATAAGTTAATATATATTCGCCATCTAAAAATTTATGATTCATGCCCCCTCCCCACCCCCTAATTTCAGGATATTTTTTCAATGTCACTTCCATGTTTTTGCTCCTAACTCATACACTAACTTATTTTCTGTTTGAAGCATGGTTTTCTTTCTCTATTCTCTATCTTTGGAGAACTATAACTCTTTTATGGATTTTTTTCATTTTTTTCACGTCATTTGGTACCCTTGATCAATGAAGTCAAAGGAAAAGATTATCCGCCTGATGAAAAGATTAGATTGCTTAAGCTTTGGACAAAGACCTCCCCCAAAGCTCTCGTTTGCATTCATACATTGCCACCCCTCCATGGCAACCCCAAAGTACAAACGAACAAGCTACCCTCTACGAAGACTAACCCTCATGGGTAAAGTGAAGTGGAGATTTTTTGGTGACATTACAGAATATAGCTTAATATCTAGTTTCGTGTTGTATAACCTCATTTTTATGTTTTCTTTTTTTGGGGGGGTAAATTACACCAACAGTCACTCAACTTTGGCGTAACTGACAAAACAGTCACCTAGGTTTCATTTCAGTCACTCAACTTTCGAAAAGTTACAAAATAGTCACTAATTAACAGTTACCGTTAAGGTGTTAACGGAATTGCTGACGTGGCAAGTTAACCAGCTGATGTGGCAAGTTAACTGTGGCAAGTTAACCAGCTGATGTGGCAAGTTAACCAGCCACATTGGTGAAGTAGCTCCATTTTCCTCTTCTTCTTCTTATTATTCTTATTCTTCTCTATTACTCATTGCTCATTTTTCTCCATTGCTCCAATGGAGGGTAAAACCATGGTGTATTCCTCAACATTTTTCTCCATTCCTCAACATTTCTCTAAAACAACAACTACTTCCCCGTTCATCACTGTCACTTCAAGTTTACTCTATTTTGGCAGCAAACCTCCCTATTTTTTGCCTGCCTCTGGGTTATACTGGTTGACAGAATATTTTGATGTTTGGAACCAAAATAAAATCTCTGTTATAGTTTAGGGACGTTTGTTGGAATTAATCGTATGAAATAATTAATAAAAATGCAGGCATCGAACTCCTTCCATATTCACCTGCTGGATATAGTTAATTACATTTTGATCTCTGATTTTGTCGTCTTGCTCATCTTTAACATGAAAGACTGCAAATAAAAGACACCAAAATAAGCCCCCAATATATTGTATAAATGGATTAAATCAGTGAGAGGATTAATATATGTATACCATCCATGAACCATCCAGTGTTAGAGGAAATGTAGCTTTTTAAGATGGTAAGATTAATATTTGTCAACACCTGCACCACTTCCAGGAGGATCCCTTGCTTGTTCACGCTATCGACCTGTGCATACCATCCATGATCACAATACATACATACATACATGCACGCATGCATGCACGCTTACCTTTATCACCGTGCATTCCTCCATGCTGTCATTGTCAATGCAAACTCTACATCTGAAAGTTAGCCAATGTATATATACGTGTATATATATATATATATGTTCATAAGATGGCCGTGAGTCAAATAATAGTGTAAAAATGGTTATATTAAAGGTATAGATTGCTTACGAGGGACCATATATTCTCTCTAGGAGATTATCAAATTCAGGATCAAAGTAAGGCCAACAAACCATCATGCTGCAAATTTATCAAAAAAATAAACAACTAAAAATAACATTCGAGACAAACAAACAAACAAACATGTAAGAAAAGCAAGAACAACTTACAGTACAAATGTAGTTTATAAATGACAGTGGAAAAAGGAAGAAAAAAACCAAGCTGATAAACCAACCTAGTAATGGCGCAGATGGTCAGAGAAGAGGAATCGAAGGTGATTTCTTTTAGTATTTTTTTTTCTTGTCTCTTTCTCATTGAAAAAGAAACAAGGAAGAAGAGCACCACGAGAAGAGAGAAAAGACAGCTTCGGTGTTCCAAATAGAAGGGAGGAGAAATAGGGGTTGGGTTTTTACTATTATGAGGGTGGTGATTGGCTTATGGTATTAGAAGCTTAGGTTAAATAGAAACAATGTGGAAACCTTAAAATCGAGTGGTGGAGATTGGTTTGAATGAATACTTTGTGGAAAAGGGTGTGTCTGAGAAGGAACACGTACGAAAGTCAAATGCATTTGGTGGTTTTCTTGCAAGGTCTTATTCTCCTATATATCTCTGCCTTCGTACTTCCTAGGCTTTTGAATGATGGAACACCATCTTATTGGAATCTCAATGAGGGAATGTCAGAATTTAATATCTTAATTCACAGTATAACCTAGAGGCAGGCAAAAAACAGGGAGGTTTGCTGCCAAAACAGAGTAAACTTGAAGTGACAGTGATGAACGGGGAAGTAGTTGTTGTTTTAGAGAAATGTTGAGGAATGGAGAAAAATGTTGAGGAATACACCATGGTTTTACCCTCCATTGGAGCAATAGAGAAAAATGAGCAATGAGCAATGGAGAAGAAGAAGAAGAAGAAGAAGAAGAGGAAAATGGAGCTGTTTCACCAACGTGGTTGGTTAACTTGCCACATCAGCTGGTTAACTTGCCACGTCAGCTGGTTAACTTGCCACGTCAGCAATTTCGTTAACATCCTAACGGTAACTGTTAATTAGTGACTGTTTTGTAACTTTTCGAAAGTTGAGTGACTGAAATGAAACCTAGGTGACTGTTTTGTTAGTTACCCCAAAGTTGGGTGACTGTTGGTGTAATTTACCCTTTTTTTTATCCTAAATGAATGAATGAATGCAAAAAAAAAAAAATACTTACAAAAAAAACCCAAAAACAACTTAAACTCTGCAAACTAGAAGCAAAAACTTGGTCTGCTTATCAAGAAGAAACACAATAATGAGAAAATGTAAAATATATGATATTTTATGACCGTAAAAAGTTGTGGGTGTTCAATTTTCAAAAATTGTGCAAACTATTTTTTTTTCTCTTTCATGTTACAATAATCATAGTTTATATTTTAGTTTAATTAATAATGGTGATTTTATTATTTAACATTATATTATACTTCAAAAAAAAAATCCAATACAACCTGAACATAGCCCACATTTACACTTAATGGTTATTACAATTTATTAGTTCATTCTCACTCATAAAAGATTAGTAGAAAGTTGTCAAGCATCTATCAACTAACCTCAATACTAACTTTCAAACATAAGATATTATAAATTTTATAACTCCTCCTTAGGAGATTTTAGTTTTAAAAAGTATATATAATTTGTAACACTCTATGTCAGATTTGATTGTCAAATTCAGATCTGGAGCGTCACGAGTCAAAACCGTTGAAATCATTAACCTTTTTTTTTAAAACCAACTTTCAAATTTGGCTAGTGCCCGATTACCAGAGCGGTGTCTCGTTATTTTGAAAATGTATATGGTTGAAAATGAATTAAAAATAGTACCACGCTACTTTAAAAGATTAAAGACATGAGTGATAGCTTTAGACGGAAGCTTAGAAAATATCTATAGGCTCGAACGAAGTTTCCTATCGAGTTACTGCTCGAGCAATAATTTAAAACTCAACTCAACTTAATTCGGTAACACCATAAACCACGTTTAATAATAAGCCAACAAGGCTACCCATAAACATTCAAAAGTACAAAATATTATTTTCAAAATATAGTTTTATGACTTTCAAATGGTGGCAACTAACAATCGTCATAATACCCCCAGCAAATACATGTTACCCACAAAAAACAAAGAAGGCTCACAAATGGGCTGCTGATCTGGCTAATTCCCTACTATCACAACGTTGAACCTAGGAACACGAAAATAAGAAGAAGAAACTAGGTAAGTTTGTAAGAACTTAGTAAGTTCTCAGGAAATAAAAATCCTACAATAAAAACAACTAAACATTAAGAGATTAGATTTGAACTGACAACTCTCTCTGTGATTCGATGAATCCGCTGGCGGATACTACCTTGATCAAACTCAGCCTACCGGCGGACAGTAACTGTCTTTGGAAACTCACATATAATGGACACGAGCACAACTGTTGTAACAACCCAAACCCGACCGAGTTGATACGACCCAAATCTGGCGTGCCACATTAGCCACCTAAGTGACTCTCCTTTTAATTCCCAACCAGTCCTCCAACACACCACAATTTACATCATAAAGGTAAGTTAGGTTATCATAATGCAGTAGAACCAAACATGAATCATAATTCATAATGAGCAAAATATGTAATGGCATAAAACATGTGAACACATAGCACTTGCCTTGTATAAGAAAGAAGGGTTCGTATAACAAATGGTAAAGTTTTCAGGATTCACATATAAATACGTAATTATATAATACTTACCTTTAAGGTTTCGCATATGTCATACGTTATTGGTTTGCATAATAATATGGGTTCACATACAATACAGCTTCGCAACAAGAAAGATCATATATTCAAGGATTCTCATACTTTATCCAACTTTGCAGATATATAGGAGTTTTATGTACAAGAGTTCTTGCGTATATCAGGTTTTTGCAAACATGAAAAGGGGGCACTTGTATAAATACTTCACAACAATCATACCTAAGGGGCTAAGGCATGTTCACTCATGGGCTTACACATAAAGAAGAATAACATAGCTCGTAATTTTATTCATACTAGAAAGCAATTTAGTCTAATCAGATAAGCAAATGTACTGTAACATCCCAAAATTGGGCCTAGTAGGATTGGGCCTTGGGCGTAGGTGTGTTTAGAATTATTGAGAACAAGAGAATGACATTAATTCATGTTGGACTTGTTAAGAAGGTAATTTTGGAAAGTTACGGGGTCCTAAGAAGTCCCGGATTCAAGTTGGGCCTTAGTAAATTTTTGGCATTTAGCACTTTAAAGGAGATGGAGTAAGTGACCTTAAAAAATATGGAAATTTATGAGTAAATAGCTTACATAAATGAGCAATTAGTAAAGAGGTTATGACATCAAGTGATGAACCTTGAGGGAAGGAGATCGAATCCCTTTGTGTGCATTTTGGCTTTTATTTTTGCTTCCCTTCCTTATAGTGTCGGTCAAGGAGTATTTATGGCAAGGATGAACTTCATTATTTTGGTAAGGTGGCTAAAAGAATAAGGCAAGGTTGAAGTTTGGGAAAGGAATCAAGAGAAATAGGTAAGTAAGGGGGACAAGGGGCTTATTTTGTGGATGGTGTTTTGGAAAGTTTGGGTGGCCAAACTTTTATCCTAGGGGGGATGAATGTGGACGGTTTCGGGCTAGAGTGATAGCCGAATTTTACCTTGGCATTTGGTAAGGTCTTGGTTTTGTTTTGGCCAAAAATCCTATTGCAACCTTTGTGTCATCTTCTCTCTTTTTGCTACTTTCTTTGCCGAAATTTTCTAGCACAATAGTGCAATTTTCTCTTCTCTTGAATTGGTCACATATTCATCTTTGTCTAATTTCCTTGATAGCAAAATATCATTGCTCATTCTCCTCCATAACCGAAACCTTTTCATCGTTCTTTCTTTCTCATTCCTTAAGCAATCGGTAAGTATTCTTTCCAATGTTTTATTTTCTTCTCTTATGACCGAATCCATACTTTGGTTTTTGGATGGTCATTTTGACCGAGACCATCACCTTACTTTCTCTCATACGAGATCGTTTTCTTCTTCAGAGTGATATAGAGGGAGGCCAAATACCACAACATCGCCTAATCATCTCTAGTCATAGGACGATCGTGAGAAACGGGATTATAATCGATTAAGGTAAGGAAGATCTTTCATAGTCCATTCGATATCTCCATTTGGTTATAGAGTTAATCGGATTGAAGGTTGGCTAATTGATATTGTTGGTAGGATCGATTCTTGGTGCATCGAGGGAGATCACAGTCGTGGTAAGTGGAGTTAGCCTAATAAAGTGTTTCTAGTTACAATTATCGAAGTTGAGACTAACCTTCTATCAACTATCATTATAGGTGTTGAAATCGGTAGAAAGCACAACTCGTAATCAAGGTGTGTAATCCCGTACCCTTCCGAATATATGATTGAAATGGTGAGTAAATCTCACATCTCTCTGAAATTTTGCATGAAATATTCTGTGATTCGGTAGAAATACCAAAGAAAACCGATAACCAGCATCCGTGATCACTCGGACGTGCGTATGCTCGTAGTGGTAAACGTGTTTTTTATAATAAAACAGTTTCGGTCGGAAACAGTGTCATGTATTTGAAAAATCACGAAAAATAGGATAAAATGAATTACAAAGTGAATAAGATATCATATTAAATATTACTGTGTCTATTTTAATATGGAAGAAACAAAGAAGGAAAAGGTATTATATTCTGAGATATGTTAATTTTAGTGAGACTGGTTCTAAATGACTTCGGGGTATTCTGTTCTGTCTTGGAAAAATCGTATAAAATTGTACAAAGTGAATTAAGAGTTATAATTGATATGTATGGATTCCTTAGTGAACCTATTTTCAATAGAAACAAGTGGGAGCAGTATACGAAAAGCATACAGTAAGATATTTGAGATTAAGGTAAGAGAGGTCAGAATCATTGGACAGTGAAACAAGGGAAACTTCAAGGAATAAACTGTACTAAATGGTTAAGCTAAAAATTCTGGAAAAATTATAGGAGAAAGATATATGAGTCTAGTTTCGATTAAAATTTACGGATTTAGATTTTGAGTTTTCTAACTCGAGTTATGGTCAATTTGGTCAGTATGACGCAGATGGACAATTTCAATTTTATGCTCCAAATTAGTAGTTAAGCTTAGGTTACGAAATTACCATAATACCCTTAGAGGGTAAATTACCAAATTACCCTTAGTGGGTACGATTACTGAATTATGAAAATGCCCTTACGGGCCAAGTTATGAAAATGCCCCTAATGGGCCGAATTACAAAAATGCCCCTATGGGCCGATTTGATAAGATTGCTCTATTTGGGACAAATTGCAAAGTGTTAATGGGCCGATTTGTTATATTGCCCTTACGGACCGAATTATGGAAATGCCCCTAAGGGGCCGAAATACAAAATTACTTATGGGCCGAATGGACATATTGATTAATGGGCCAATCTAATATTTTGCTATGTGGGCCAAATTGTTATATGATTATGTGGGCCGATTGATATTTTCTTAATGGGCAAATTTTGATAAATTGTTATAATGGGCCATAAAATTTGTAAGAAATATCTGAATACATTGTTGTAAATTGTTATGCATCATATACATGTTTTGCATGGGATGGGATAATGATGAAGAGAAGTTCTGGTAGCTTTGCTACAAAATTCTGGTGGCTTGTCCATAGTTTGATATATGGCTTAATGCCCAGTTTGGTGTGTTGGCGGGGTGGGTGACTAAAGCTTCCCATAGGTGTGTTGGTTGGTACGGGTGGTGTGTAGCGGATGGAAAACTAGGTTTGGTTTGGGAATTGCATATCACATGCATTCTATACTTGTTAAATTGTTATATTTGTAAATGGGCTTAGGCCCAAAATATTGTTATTTGTGTTCCGACCCAGTGGATGACGGTAAGTGGGTTACACACTGAGTTCTTGTAACTCACCCCCTTTTCTCTTAACCCTTGTAGGTAATGCTTGATTGTATGGACTTGGGCTATGGATGACTCGAGGGAGGCCATACTTCAGAAATGGTTATGTGGACTTTAGACTTCTTTCTCGTTTACTTTATTACTTTACTATTTTGGGTTAAATGTTGTAATAAGGCCTCTGAACTATTTTTATTTTGCTTTATGGTTGAGATGTTTTTATTATTTTTCTTAAATTGTTTAAAAAAGGAATTTTCTGAAAACTTAAATAATGGTTTCCAAAATCGAATAACAAATGAATTTTCAAAATGAACTTTTACAAATATTTTTAACACAGATACTTTCTCTCGAACTATTAACGCTATTTTCAAAAGTCACGGATTTAAAGTTTAATTCCTTGATTTGTGATTCATCAATCAATCTCTCAAAAATACTTGTATTTTATCTACGTTTCCGCAATGTTTCAAAATGCTTTTGCAACTCTATTTCAAACGTCACATTTTCGTAAATTGTTATTTCAAATATGCTTTTGCAATCGAAAAGGTTTATTAAAGATAATTATGTTTTCACATAGACACAATTGCTTAAGTGTTTTGGGTTTTAACAAAGAGGCTATAATTCTCAAACAAGTTTTTAACAATTGCAAAGATGGTTTTTGAAAAACACTTCCATGTGGCACGCCAGATTTGGGCCTAACTTCTAAGCCGGGTTTGGGGTGTTACATTTTATGGTATCAAAGCCTTGTTTCAAAACTCGACTGTGGTTTGGGTTCAAAAATGTTTCCAAAATTGTTTTGAATTTTAAATTATAAATGCATGTTCTGAAGGAAGTATGGCACCATGGGTATCCGGCACCAAGTCAAGTAAGTACTTGTTTTCGTTTTATGATTATTGTGATATGACTATAGGAACACTCTAGAACTTTTAGTTTTAGATGTTGAAACTATAGAGATTGAGACTTTAGGATGCGTTTTGCGAAAACAGCTTTACTTTTTGTACTCCATAAAACATTGTTTAATAAACACTGAAATAGCATAATGATTCATAAAACTCTTAATCAGATTATATCGACTTAGCAAACATGAACGCTAGAAGACGTGGACGCGGTAGACGTGGACGTGGACGTGGACGTGGTAGAGGCTGAGGTGCTAGGGCTAGATCTTCGGCACCGAGGCATATTTCCGAAAGGGAGGCGTTAACATCGCCAGTGGCTGAGACGAGGTCTCATGATCGAGCTGGAATTGATGAACTGACTCAGATAGTCAAGGAAGTATTGGAGGAGGTTAAAGGAATCGGTGAAGCACTTCGAGTTGGGTCTGTGGACTGTAAGAAGAAAAGAGATCGCGGTTCTCTAGGGTCACAATCTCGTTCTGTAAAGCATGTCAAGGCACGACCAAACTTTCTGGCTTGTGATTTTTGCAAGAGGCGTCATCCGGGAGAATGCTGGAGGAGGTCAGGAGCATGCTTAAGATGTGGGTCTAAGGAGCATAAGGCTCGGGGTTGTTTCATCACCATCAAGTCAGGTATGTTTTGGATGGAAGTGATGATTGAGTGTACGAAAATTTTTGGTATAAGTGGTAGATAACTATTTTCTTCTGTGGTTAGACGTTTGGTTGTGTGAAAGAGGATTCAAGATTATGTTAAAGGTACATTAGTGTTATTAAGATCAGAGTGCGCAGAGAAAGCATAGTGATGTGATTTGAACGGTGAGTTTAGTAGTTGGTTGGAAATTTCGAGGACGAAATTTCTTTAAAGAGGGTAGAATTGTAACATCCCAAAATTGGGCCTAGTAGGATTGGGCCCATTGGGCCTTGGGCGTAGGTGTGTTTAGAATTATTGAGAACAAGAGAATGACATTAATTCATGTTGGACTTGTTAAGAAGGTAATTTTGGAAAGTTACGGGGTCCTAAGAAGTCCCAGATTCAAGTTGGGCCTTAGTAAATTTTTGGCATTTAGCACTTTAAAGGAGATGGAGTAAGTGACCTTAAAACATATGAAAATTTATGAGTAAATAGCTTGCATAAATGAGCAATTAGTAAAGAGGTTATGACATCAAGTGATGGACCTTGAGGGAAGGAGATCGAATCCTTTTGTATGCATTTTGGCTTTTATTTTTGCTTCCCTTCCTTACAGTGTCGGTCAAGGAGTATTTATGGCAAGGATGGACTTCATTATTTTGGTAAGGTGGCTAAAAGAATAAGGCAAGGTTGAAGTTTGGGAAAGGAATCAAGAGAAATAGGTAAGTAAGGGGGACAAGAGGCTTATTTTGTGGATGATGTTTTGGAAAGTTTGGGTGGCCAAACTTTTATCCTAGGGGGGATGGATATGGACGGTTTGGGGCTAGAGTGATAAGCTGAATTTTACCTTGGCATTTGGTAAGGTCTTGGTTTTGTTTTGGCCAAAAATCCTATTGCAACCTTTGTGTCATCTTCTCTCTTTTTGCTACTTTCTTTGCCGAAATTTTCTAGCACAATAGTGCAATTTTCTCTTCTCTTGAATTGGTCACATATTCATCTTTGTCTAATTTCCTTGATAGCTGAATATCATTGCTCATTCTCCTCCATAACCGAAACCTTTTCATCGTTCTTTATTTCTCATTCCTTAAGCAATCGGTAAGTATTCTTTCCAATGTTTTATTTTCTTCTCTTATGACCGAATCCATACTTTGGTTTTTGGATGGTCATTTTGACCGAGACCATCACCTTACTTTCTCTCATACGAGATGGTTTTCTTCTTCGGAGTGATATAGAGGGAGGCCAAATACCACAACATCGCCTAATCATCTCTAGTCATAGGACGATCGTGAGAAACGAGATTATAATCGATTAAGGTAAGGAAGATCTTTCATAGTCCATTCGATATCTCCATTTGGTTGTAGAGTTAATCGGATTGAAGGTTGGCTAATTGATATTGTTGGTAGGATCGATTCTTGGTGCATCGAGGGAGATCACAGTCGTGGTAAGTGGAGTTAGCCTAATAAAGTGTTTCTAGTTACGATTATCGAAGTTGAGACTAACCTTCTATCAACTATCATTATAGGTGTTGAAATCGGTAGAAAGCACAACTCGTAATCAAGGTGTGTAATCCCGTACCCTTCCGAATATATGTTTGAAATGGTGAGTAAATCTCACATCTCTCTAAAAGTTTACATGAAATATTCTGTGATTCGGTAGAAATACCAAAGAAAACCGATAACCGGCATCCGTGATCACTCGGACGTGCGTATGCTCGTAGTGGTAAACGTGTTTTTATAATAAAACAGTTTCGGTCGGAAACAGTGTCGTGTATTTGAAAAATCACGAAAAATAGGATAAAAGGAATTACAAAGTGAATAAGATATCAGATTAAAGCTTACTGTGTCTATTTTAATACGGAAGAAACAGAGAAGGAAAAGGAATATTATATTCTGAGATATGTTAATTTTAGTGAGACTGGTTCTGAATGACTTTGGGGTATTCTGTTCTATCTTGGAAAAATCATATAAAATTGTACAAAGTGAATTAAGAGTTATAATTGATATGTATGCATTCCTTAGTGAACCTGTTTTCAGTAGAAACAAGTGAGAGCAGTATATGAAAAGCGTACAGTAAGATATTTGATATTAAGTTAAGAGAGGTCAGAATCATTGGACAGTGAAATGAGGGAAACTTCAAGGAATAAACTGTACTAAATGGTTAAGCTAAAAATTCTGGAAAAATTATAGGAGAAAGATATATGAGTCTAATTTGGAGTAAAATTTACGGATTTAGATTTCGAGTTTTCTAACTCGAGTTATGGTCAATTTGGTCAGTATGACGTAGATGGATAGTTTCGATTTTATGCTCCAAATTAGTAGTTAAGCCTAGGTTACGAAATTACCATAATACCCTTAAAGGGTAAATTACCGAATTACCCTTAGTGGGTACGATTACCGAATTATGAAAATGCCCTTATGGGCCGAGTTATGAAAATGCCCCTAATGGGCCGAATTACGAAAATACCCCTATGGGCCGATTTGATAAGATTGCTCTATTTGGGCCAAATTGCAAAGTGTTAATGGGCCGATTTGTTATATTGCCCTTACGGGCCAAATTATGGAAATGCCCCTAAGGGGCCGAAATACGAAATTACTTATGGGCCGAATGGACATATTGATTAGTGGGCCAATCTAATATTTTTCTATGTGGGCCAAATTGTTATATGACTATGTAGGCCGATTGATATTTGCTTAATGGGCAAATTTTGATAAATTGTTATAATGGGCCATAAAATTTGTAAGAAATATCTGAATACATTGTTGTATATTGTTATGCATCATATACATGTTTTGCATGGGATGGGATAATGATGAAGAGAAGTTCTGGTAGCTTTGCTACAAAATTCTGGTGGCTTGTCCGCAGTTTGATATATGGCATAATGCCCAGTTTGATATATGGCTTAATACCCAGTTTGATATATGGCTTAATGCCCAGTTTGGTGTGTTGGCGGGGTGGGTGACTAAAGCTCCCCACAGGTGTGTTGGTTGGTACGGGTGGTGTGTAGCGGATGGAAAACTAGGTTTGGTTTAGGAATTGCATATCACATGCATTCTATACTTGTTAAATTGTTATATTTGTAAATGGGCTTAGGCCCAAAATATTGCTATGTGTGTTCCGACCCAGTGGATGACAGTAAGTGGGTTACACACTGAGTTCTTGTAACTTACCCCCTTTTCTCTTAACCCTTGTAGGTAATGCTTGATGGTAAGGACTTGGGCTATGGATGACTCGAGGGAGGCCATACTTCAGAAATGGTTATGTGGACTTTAGACTTCTTTCTCGTTTACTTTATTACTTTACTATTTTGGGTTAAATGTTGTAATAAGGCCTCTGAACTATTTTTATTTTGCTTTATGGTTGAGATGTTTTTATTATTTTTCTTAAATTGTTTAAAAAGGGAATTTTCTGAAAACTTAAATAATGGTTTCCAAAATCGAATAACAAATGAATTTTCAAAATAAACTTTTACAAATATTTTTAACACGGATACTTTCTCTCGAACTATCAACGCTATTTTCAAAAGTCACGGATTTAAAGTTTAATTCCTTGATTTGTGATTCATCAATCAATCTCTCAAAAATACTTGTATTTTATCTACATTTCCGTAATGTTTCAAAATGCTTTTGCAACTCTATTTCAAACGTCACATTTTCGTAAATTGTTATTTCAAATATGCTTTTGCAACCAAAAATGTTTATTAAAGATACTTATGTTTTCACGTAGACACAATTGCTTAAGTGTTTTGGGTTTTAACAAAGAGGCTATAATTCTCAAACAAGTTTTTAACAATTGCAAAGATGGTTTTTGAAAAACACTTCCATGTGGCACGCCAGATTCGGGCCTAACTTCTAAGCCGGGTTTAGGGTGTTACATGTACCTCCACATAACTTTAGTTAACTCGAAAATAAAAAGAAACACAAAGAGCAAACATTCGAGACTTGACATAAATAGTGAAGTCGTTAAACGTAATATTTCTAAGCCCAACAGTTCTTCATATTTCCTCTTTTTCAGAGTTCGCTGGTGCCTATCCTAACTTTAGCCTTGCTTGGATCACTCACCTCGTTGGCCTTCCATGTGATCTACTTACCTACGAAGTAAGAGGGGAGTGGGTGAGTTCTTTTGAGAACACAGTGAATATACAAGAATTAACTTAGTTCACTCATAACATGGTTTAAAACAGAAGTTTGAATAGAAGTACTGGTTTGTGGGATAGGCTCGCCACAAAGGTGCAAGGCCTAGTTCGTAGATACCTGTTTGTTAAAAAAAAATTGTAAAACAGTTTCGCATGTCCTTGTATGAAAACATAATAAAAAATTGGCTTATTCTTATTGAAAAGCGTAAAACATATTCATGTACTTGACATATATTTTTGTTGGATAAGCGGATCTCCTTATAATGCCTCACTTGTGACTTAGAAAGTCATTAATATGTCCCATAAGTGTAGCATGAAGCTAAATACTCTCCATTACACCAACATGTCCTGATGAATGGAGCATAGTTCGACATTCCCTTTGTAACAGCCCTAACCTTTATCCGTCACCAGAACAGGGTTACGAAGCATTATTGGACTTTTCAGATCAGTTACGAACATTTCATATTATTTAACATACATATCAGAAACTAATCATAAATCACTCAAATTGTCCCTTATATGAGCCCTCGAGGCCCAAAATACACTTTAGAAACAAATTGGGACTTAACCAAAAACTCAAAGAATTTTTCACAAAATTTCAAAATTTTTCCTAGGTGCAAGGGACACACGCTTGTGTGGCCAAGCTGTGTGGCTCACAAGGTCAAGAGACACACCCATGTCTCAGGTAGTGTGGGCATTCGAAGTAGGGCACACTGCCGTGTCCCAGCCCGTGTAACTCTCTGACTTGGGTCACACGGCCAAGTCACACGCCCGTGTGCTAGGCCGTGTGAGCATACTGACTTGTAAAATTAATGTACAGGGGTCACACGGCTAAGCCACATGCCCATGTGAAAACACTTGGGCATTTTGTTCCTCAATTTTAAAGATGTAGGGGACACACGGCCAGACCACATGCCCATGTGCTAGGCCGTGTGTCACACACGCCCGTGTCTTTTGCCCGTGTGGACGAAAATAGACCATTTTAAGGCCACATTTCTCACCCAAATTTGGTTTCAACCTAAACACTTCAAATTTCATACTCATTGATCATAAAAAGACCTTCAATACACTCAACTCAAGCTCTAAGCATGTTATACTATCTCATATATCATACATATCAAATTTACCTTATTGATCAAAACTCATATTTGCATATTTTACCATCTATACTATACTATCTTATTCACCAACATACCTATAAATTATTCATCAATTAACCACACCTAAACATATATCAAGCATGATAAGGCTACACAGACCTATATAAGTTAATTGGAAATATAAACAAAATGTAATTCATAATATTTACACGAAAAAACTTTACTCAAAACCATTTCAGCCCTATACATGCCATATAAACCATAGTATGCATTTCAAAAGCTACCAGAATAAGCTGGATAGTGTGACTTGATGTGCTGATCCGATCTCCCGACCTCACGATAATCTACAAAGACATTAAACAACACAAGTAAGCTTAATGAAACTTAGTAAGTTCGTTAGGTTAAATATAAATCTTACCGAACCTAATATAACAAATTAATAAGAAAATTATTCATGCAATCTCCCTTTCAATCACAACTTTAATCAATGAACACACTTATTTCAAATCAATACCAATAATAACAATAAGTCTTTCAATTTCAATTACATAAAGTCACTTACTAAATCTTACCAAATGGCTTACGGATAAGAGTACATCGTTATCAAAAGTTCGAAGGCTAAACTAAAACTCATGAGAGCTAAACAGAAACCCATAAGGGTTGAACGGAAGCTCGTAAGAGCTGAACAGAAACCCATAAGGGTTAAACAAAAGCTCAATAGAGCCGAACGAAAACTCATATGAGTTAAACAAAAGCTCGTGAGAAATAAACGGAAAGTAAACATGAAAGTTCATAACAAATGCTGAACCTCGGTTTACATGGGTAATTTGCTGTCACTTTCCTCCAATGCTGTCAATTCATCGATTGCTGAATGTACTCTTATCCCGTGTTCCATTTAATCCGAACATTCAATTCAATTTTTGTAACTTTAACAATATTTCGTTTTCAACAGTAGAATAAATACATATACCATTCATCAAATCAATATAAATATTTAAGTTTAACCGTACGAACTTACCTGGGTTAAATTGTAAGATTTGCAGAAGTTCAGGGACTATTATGCTAATTTTCCTTTTTCACGAGTATCTACGGGCTTTTGATCTAAAATATAAAATTACTCATTCATTAGTATATATTTCAGTTCCAATTCACTTCACAATTAATACCCCTCATTTTTTCAAAATTACACAATTACCCAAACTTTTACAACTGCAATTTAGTCCCTTTACTAATTAGTCTATCAATGAACTAATTTTTCTCAATTGATAATTTATCTAATTATTCTAGGCAATCATACAGCCCTTGGTAAACATAAATTTAATACCAAACCCTAATATTTAACCTTTTCACAATTTGGTCCTAAAATCAATATTTAACAAAATTACTATGTAAAATCATCATACAACAAAATTAAAGCTCTAAATCTATATTATTTCATAAAAAATATCCAGTATTCATCAATAGTAACTTTCAAAATTTCCAATAAAATCAAAAACTAATGAAATAGTTAGTTGGACCTAATTGTAAAAGTCTTAAAAACACAAAAATTAAAAGAAAAGGCAAGAATTGAACTTACATAAGCAAAAAAATATGGAAACTAGCTCAAAGAGCTCTCCTATGGAGTTTTTGACAGAAAAATTGATGAAGAAAATGTCTAGAAACTTTTAGTTTTTTCAATTCGATATTTTAAATTTCATTATTTCCAATTTTGCCCTTTTAATCACATCATTTTGTCATTTTTTTTGTGCTTATGCCGCCCCAGCCACTTCACTTAGGCCCAATTACTCTTTAAGTCCTCCCTATTTACCATTTAAGCCATTTAATCACTATTTCTTTTAATTAGCAAGTTTTGCATGTTTTTCAATTTAGTCCTTTTTAATTAATTAACTATCAAAATGTTAAAATTTTCTAACGAAACATTAATACTACCTTAATGACACTCCTTAAATATTTATAAAAATACTTATGGCTTAGTTTATAGAAACGAGGTCTCAATACCTCATTTTATAAACCACTTAACCTAATAAATCCTTATAAAACAAAAATTACTAATGCAAAAATCTTTCTAAAATCACATTTGACTCGTAAATACTAAATAATAAAATTTACGAGCTTACTTGTTGGATTTGGTGGTCTCGAACCACTATTTCTGACACCATTGAAAATCGAGCTGTTACACCTTTATCTCTCCACATGCCCCAATGCCTCGATGTGCAAATCATAACTTGAAAGTGAGTACTCATAATCTTTTAGCATGCCAATTAAATCCAACATACTCAGAAAGTTATCACATTTAAAACATTTATAAAACACAGGGCTCATCATTCTTAGAGCTTTGTCCAAAATACTTGTACTTGTAAAGCTTTGCATAAAACAACACGTATGTCTTAGGTCATAAACATGCTTTTGAAAACATAACTTAAAACCTAAGCTCATGTAAGGAGCAGACATAACATATCTTAAAATCATAATAGTAAAACGAAGATTTAGAAAGGCTTACTCTTGGAACTTAGTTTAAAAAAAAAAACTAAATTCCTGGATAACATAATGGTTCGCACATCAGTGACGATCCC
Organism: Gossypium australe; assembly: GCA_005393395.2. Lineage (NCBI taxonomy): Eukaryota > Viridiplantae > Streptophyta > Magnoliopsida > Malvales > Malvaceae > Gossypium > Gossypium australe. Next base: position 89,156,788 of record CM016621.1, on the reverse strand, counting down.
TGAGCACTCATCGATTTGTCGTGAATTTTAAACAAGTTTTGCTTTTCCTTTGTCCTTGCTGGTAAATGGTCTTACTGATTCGCAACACACATAAACAGACACATATCACACACAAAGCACATTGAATTCGAACGTACGGACGAACCTAGTTTCCAGGTCAATCAACCCTAGTAGGATAGAGGCTTACCTTGAATCTTATGTATCTCCTTCAACTTGATCCGATTCGCCAGATTAAAATCTTGGGTGTTACACCTCTATTTACAAACTTACTAAAAAACATAACATACAAAACACCTCTATTCAAGAACTCTGTTCTAATTGACTTACAATTGGAAGTACCATAGGTAATTACAACCATTGTACAAGACTACAAATGGCGAGAACTTACAAATGAATATCAAAATGTAATTACATAGTTTTATTTGTTTTATCCTTTGGGGATAATACTAACTACAATTTTGCTACCAACACATTCTGTAAGCATAATAGTCCACCCCGTCACCTCTGATGTAGCCTTGGTGCCGTCTCTCTTGGTGTATCCATTCTGCTTACCTGTAACACAATACACATGGGTAAGTTCATGAGAACTTAGTGAGTTAAACTCCTTTTATACCTATGTTGTCTCCATATAATGTATCTTGGAATATCATTATCATCTCATTAATCTTCGTTCTTCAACATGACTTTGATGAGTACTTTTCTTCTTCATATCATAGATGTCATACCTTACTTTATGACCATGCATAACCCTTAGCCTCTCCAATACATTACTAACGTTCTTCAACCGTCCTGTTTGTGATTCCTTAACTGTTTGCAATTTGGAACCCACACCTACAAAACACTATTAATCAAGTTGTTCTTTTAGTCTACTTGGTTCATACTATGAATTTGCCACATTCCTTAGTGCATTTCATATTCTTTGTGCATATCTTAAGACTATGCAAGATGTGCCACAACACTTCTTACGGAACGGTTTCTCCCAGTGTTCGCTATATGCACTATTTCTTCAGAGTTTGCCAAACGGATAATTCCTTCAGCGTTCGTCATATTTACCATTCCTTCAGAGTTTGTCATATTTACCATTCTTCCCTTTTTGGGTCCTCTGCAAAAGTGTTCCCTTCAGATGATAGCCTTTAGGACTTTCCTTTAGAATGCACCATGAAGGCATTCCTTTCCATAGATCGCCATAAAGGCTTCCATTTCATAGATTGCCATAAAGGCTTCCATTTCATAGGTTGCCACAAAGTTTCCATTTCATATATTTGCCACAAAGGCTTCCATTTCTTCAGTGTGTTCACATTAGGGATTCGTTTAAACTCATATTACGTGAGGTTTTCCCTCATCATTTTGGGTCATGCAAAAACCCCATTTGGTAATAACATTCCTTTAATTATTTCCATATGATGCCATCACCCACTAGTTATGGTCATATACGATATGTTATTTCCATATGACGCCATACCCATTAGTTACGGTTTTACACGATATGGTGCCATGGACTTTTCCTTTCAGAAGATTGTGTTTAAAGTCCCGTCAGAATTCTTTAGATGACTCCGAAAAAAGACACAAAGTCATCATACATTAACTCATACATGATAGACATATTTATGATTTTCTGGACACATATACACATTTCTATCTTTTGGATACAAGCATCCTTTATCCTCAGATTCCTATTACATACTTAGATCATAGATTTCATGTAATCCATACTCAAAGTCCATAAATCATACATTTCTCATCAGAATCATCGCATCATACTTTCGTAGCCTGAATCTCATAGTTTTATCTCTTTTCATCAAAAATTCTAGAGTGCATAACACACATGCAAGAGTCAGTTTAGGGACTCATCTGACATCCACGAACGACAGCTCGATCTACAAATCCTAAACATCCAGCACAAAATCTCAGTAATCATTGTTTATAAGACATAAAAATGCCATTAAATACTCATTCATTAAACTTTTATTATAATCAGAAATCCCGTTAACTTTCATGCAAATCCTTACTTATTCATTTACTATCTACGCTTGTAAACACACTTACTCGATTAAGAGTCCAAATGCAAGTCCAAATTACTTACCTCGAACATGAAACAACCATTTGCATGAACTCTGATACTTAATTTTGGCTTAGCAAGAACGATCCCTAATCAACTCCAAAGCAAGATAGAAATGGTGTTTTTTAATTATAAGGAAGAAGATTACTCTCTCTCTTTTCTTTTTCTAAAGCTCATATCCAATTATATATATATGTAGAAAACCTATATTTTCCTATTGGAATTTAACACGTGTCATTAATCTTTAATATCATCCTCTCAAGGATTAACATTTGTAAGGATACGTATTCAAGAGTCCATAATTTTTATGTACATTTTTTTTACCACATCGTTCAATCCTGACTATCTTGTAAAAATGTAACTTGCACAATAACTAGGCAAACTTGGCGTACCTTACTTTGGCATTATCTTTGTCACCCAAAGAACCCTTAATACTCTTACCATTCCTTTCATTTTTGTACACTTGTACCTTCCAAAGAACATTCTTTACGTTATACTCTATTATCAACTAAACGCCCTAAGTATACGCCAAAGGCATCAATTAGGCGAATAGGATCACACCACTCAAATTCCTTCGAGCTACTCACCCAACGTAGGACCCACAAATTGTAGGTGTTACAACTCTCCCCCACTTAGGGAATTTTGTCCTCAAAATTACCATGATCTTGATGAATACCAAAACCATATACTAACTCTTCACCCATAAAGTATATACTTTTTGGATTCATGCATGTTCAAAATACAAACCTACTTAATGGACCTAAAACTCAGCGGTCACACATGAAACTCTAAATTTTCACAAATTCTCTCATGATAGATGGCTCCGCCTTATTGGATAACTCAAACAGTCATGCCCTTCTTAACTTATCTCGCATGGTTTCCTCTATTTATCCCTATTTTTTAAATCCTCCTTTTCTTTTTCATCTTTCTACAATCATCTTAATCCCTAACTTCTCCTTGTTTGCTTTACTCATTCTCTGCACTCTTTTCAAAGGTACTAATCATTCTTTCTTCCCTTCCTTTTTCTTTATGTTTTTACATTCACGTCGTCCAAAATGGTTTGAACCAGTACTCGAGGGAGAGGTTATAGTCAAACCAGCTGAACCGTCACTGAAATTGGTTCAACCCATTTGGTTTCTAGATTCCCATGAATACTTTACCTGGGGTGGAAACCCAATCCATTACCTATAGCACTACTAAGAAAAGATGACTCGATATCTAAGTGTTCGAGGTATCCAAATCCCAAACTTTGCTTACACCTTTCAAATACTCGAGTAAAGTCATTTGAGCAATAACACTGTAGGTTTCATTCTGCCTTTGATTCTACAAGAAGTTAGTTTCCATATACAATTAAATCCATTTTTCTGTATCCTCTTGAATGAATACAAAATTGCAACGAGGCATCTATCCACCATATCTTGGTGGACTCTGGTAGCCTACTACATTGACTTTTGTATGCACAACGAACCACCTATGTTGGGGGTCTTTTCAGAAATTTTATAAATTGAAGGTGATTAGACAGGGCATTGCTATTGGTAACGTCCATTTCAGTACGAATTCAGAACAACATCTCAAATCTTCATCAAAAGAATGACAAATACATTTGGGTCACTAGCAACTTTGAGTCTTGTAACACCCATAACCCGTATCTGTCGCTAGAATAGGGTTACGAAGCATTACTGGACTACTCTCATAAACAATTGTACAATTCAAATTACAATTCTCATATCAATTAAAAACCATACAAATACAATCATATAGTCCCTAACATGAGCCCTCGAGGCCAAAAACAAACATTATAAGTGGTTTGGGACTAAACCGATAACTTAGGAAATTTTTGGAAAACATAGAAAATTTTTCAAAATATAGGGGATACACACCCGTGTGGCCCGGCCGTGTGTCTCACACGGCCACAGACACACCCATGTCATAGGCTATGTGGACATCCGAAATGGGGTCACATGGCCGTGTCCTAGTGTCCGATCCTGTGTAACTCTCTGACTCGGGTCACAGCCAATGTAATAGCCCGATTTAGGGCCCAGTCGGGATAGTGGTGTGAGGCCACGAACCCGAGGTGAATTTATGAGTTTTTAAAGTTTATGCCATGTTTCCATGTTAGTGTGAAAGTTTTATGAAGCAATTTTATTAAGTTGAGGTCAATTGGTCCAAAAGGACTAAATTGCAAAAGTTGCAAAATATGAGTTTCTAGAAGATTTTTGTATGAAATAGCTTTAGAATAATAATTATAAGCCCTTAAATAGCAATTTGCCCAAAATTTAAATTTTGGACAAAATTGGTCATGAGATTGTTTTATGAAAATTTTTAAAGAGAGGGGCATTTTGGTCATTTACCTATTAAATGATTAAAATGGGAAAAAGATGACAAAAATCCATTCATCTTCTTCCCCAAGCTGCCGAAAATTCCAATAGCCATTGTTAGGGATCTTTCAATTTTTCAAGCTTGCTAGTAAGTGCTCCTAAGCCCGATTTTTGATATTCTTCGTATTTTTGAAGTCCCGATAGTATGAGTAAGCTATTTTTAGCTATTTGATGAGCTATAATGGAAGTTCAAAAATGTGGTCATGTATGACATGCATGTATTTTGATGTTTTATGGAAGATTATGAAAGCTTGATGTAGTAGAAACATCTTTTGTTAAGTGATTTTCCATGAAAATGCATGTAGGGACTTGATTGTGAAAATCTTAAGTTTGGTCATATATGTGTGATTTTGTGAGAACTAATGATTACTATAGTTGACACTATTAACCAGCTAAGCATGTAGTTTAAGAAAGTTGCATGAAAATCATTTTACGAGCCTAGGGGCAAAAGTGCAAATATGAGAAAGTATAGGGGCAAAATAGTAATTTTGCCAAAGTATGATTTATGAGTCAATTTAGTCAATATGATTATTAAATGATCAATTTATGATTATAGATAAAGAAAAACGAAGCCCAGATCGAAATCGAGGCAAGAACAAAGTCGAGGACTAAATTGCATAACTACATACATTTTGTATATTGAGGTAAGTTTGTATGATTTCTAAGATTTATGATTTTTATCATTGAATTTCTTAGTGTAATGCACGCTATTTTCATGAAATGTTTAATGCTATGTTCAACCGAGGAATCGATGTTATTAAGTACGAGCAAGTCCCGATTGAAGATGAATTTCCCAGGATACTCGATCTACCACATTATGAGCCAGTGTAAGACCATGTTTGGTACATGGCATCGGCAATCAAGCAAGATATCATGTAAGTCCAAGGACCCGAGCTTGGCATTGAACAAGATATCATGTAAGTCCAAGGACTCAAGCTTGGCATTGATCAAGTTATCAAGCAAGATATCATGTAAGTCCAAGGACTCAAGCTTGGCATTGATCAAGTTATCAAGCAAGATATCATGTAAGTCCAAGGACTCAAGCTTGGCATTGATCAAGTTATCAAGCAAGATATCATGTAAGTCTAAGGACCCAAGCTTAGCATTGAACAAGTTATCATGTAAGACCAAGGACTCAAGCTTGGCATTGATTCAAGAAGAGATATTCCATGTAAGTCCATATCTAGGATATGGCTTTGACATCAAGTTCATGGAAAAAGATTTAGTATCCTCGGTTATTCGCAGAAATTCGTCAGGCAAACGAGTAATGTTAAAATGTGATAACAAGAAAGCTAAGAAAACAAAGCTATCATCAAGTTGAAATTGAGTATTATTTATGTTATGATGATGAGTTAGAGATCATAATTATTATATTAAAGTATGCTAATCAATGTGATCAAGTGATACAGGTACCTTGTTTACCTTACAAGTATGAGAATAGTAAGTATCATGAGACAAGTAAGAATCATGTATGAGTAAGTAAGCTTTATAGTTGAAATTATGATACCATTGTTATGTTAAATGGTTTATATTAAGCAAGTCTTCTAATATGTGTTATACATGCAACTTACTAAGCTAAGTGCTTACGTCTTTAATTCTCTCTTTCTATGTAGTCCCGCCAAGCTAACTCGTGGATCATCGGAGTCAGAGCTCGTAGCACACTATCCAACTCTATTTTGGTATAGCCAAGTTATTTTACTAAGTATGGCATGTATAGGAAGCATTCATTTTGAGAACATGTTTTAAGAAGGGCCATTGTATAGGCTGTCAAGTGTATAATTCTTTTGTATATGGCTAATTGTTTGGCCAAAATTGACTAAGTATGTATGTATGTTGTTAAATCCAATAAAGCATGTTGTATAGTTCATGAATTGTATTTATTTGAGTTGAGCTGATCTTGATTACAGGGTGGCAAATGGCTTGGTAAATAGCCTTTAAGTGCCCACACGGTTAGACACACGGGCGTGTGTCTAGGCCGTGCGTACCCTGCACCTTAATGTTTTAAGTCAGGATAGACTACGGGTAAATTCCACGGCCGTGTGCATGAGCCGTGTAGGACACACGGTTTGGACATGGGCGTGTGCCCAAGCCGTGTGAATTAAGTCAGTAACCTCCCACGGTTGGGAGACACGGACGTGTCAAGGCCGTGTGAATATAGTTAGTAGCTCCCCACGGTTTGTAGACATGGGCGTGTTTAAGGGTACACGGCCGTGTCTTAAGTCACACGGGTGTGTGGACCCTACTTTAGAGAAGAGTTCTCGATTTAGTTCTGAAAGTTTTCGGATAAGTTCTTAAGGCTTCGTAGGCCCATGAAATGTTTGTTTAGACTAAGAAAGAGAAGTTTTTAAATCGGAACGAAATTTTACAGCCCGTAAGTGTATGTTTATGTGAGTTCAAGCATGGTAATGTCTCGTATCCAGTCCTAGCATCGGTCTCGGGTATGAGGTGTTACATTTAGTGGTATCAGTGCTACGGTTTAGTCAGTTCTAGGACTAACGTAGCACGAGCATGAGTCTAGCTATACATGCCGTACGTAAGAAAACAGTTTTTATAATGATAGTGTGATGACTCCTGACGACTTAAATTATGTTTATACATTTAGTAAATGGATCCCGAAAGAGCTGTGGCGGATGATGTAGAAAGTAACACACCAGCTCCTACAGAAGGGACGGTGCCGAATGAGACCGAGAATAGAGGAGGAGAAAAGGCTAGGGAAGCCTTCCTCCATATGATGAATACATGGTATACGGAGTTCGTTCGTGCGAACCTGAATGCACAACCCCCTCCACCCTCGCCTGTTCCACAACCTGCTCTAGTAGCCCCTCATGTAGTAGGGGTGGTAAGAGGAGATAGGATCAGAAAGCATGGGGCAGAAGAATTCCGGGCTAGAAAAGATGATGATCCGGAAAGAGCTGAATTCTGGTTAGAAAATACCAATCAGGGTATTTAATGAGCTGTCATTCACCCCTGAAGAATGCATGAAGTGTGTAATCTCTCTCTTAAGAGACTCTGTGTAATCTCTCTCTTAAGAGACTCTATTTACCAATGGTGGAACACCCTTGTGTCGATAGTACCGAGGGAAAGAGTCACATGGGAATTCTTCCAAGAAGAGTTCAAGAAAAAGTATATCAGCCAAAGGTTTGTAGACCAGAAGAGGAAGGAATTCCTAGAGCTGAAGCAAGGCAAGATGTCAGTGACTGATTATGAGCGTGAGTTTGTACGACTCAGTAAGTACGCTTATGAATGTGTGTCCACTGAGGCCATCATGAGTAAAAGATTTGAAGATAGGTTGAATGAGGACATCAAACTATTTGTTGTTGTTCTAGAACTAAAAGAATTTGTTGTTCTAGTGGAAAGGGCTTGTAAAGCCGAGGAACTAGTAAAAGAGAAGAAGTCTGAAATGGAGTCTCGTGACTCTAGAAAGAGACATTGGAAGAAGTCATTCCAATCTTCGTCCAAGAAGTTAAGAGATTTTCCTGCTCGATCGGCTACTTCCACTGGGTTTTCAAGGAAAGACAAGAGTAAACAGTATTCGGGGAACAAAGCACAAACGACTTCAGTTGCGAGTGTTGGAAATTTTAGATCTGACAGACCTGAATGCCCACAATGTGGCAAACGTCATCTTGGAGAATGCCGAGCACATGAAAATGCATGCTTTGAATGTGGTTCCCAAGACCACTATATAAAAGATTGTCTAGAGATGATGAAAAAAGAAAGAGCTCAGAACCTGAGATCCGGGAGTACGGTCAGAGGGAGACCGCAGAAGAACCCGAGAAGTGGGGCAAGTGGAAGAGGTAACCCAAGAGAGCAGGCCGTGAGACCCGAGGGTAGAGCGCCTGCAAGGACTTATGCCATTCGCGCTCGCGGAAAGGCATCTTCTCATGATGTTATTACGGGTACATTTTCTCTTTTTGATATTAAAGTTATTGCTTTAATAAATCCCGGATCCACACACTCTTACATTTGCATGAAATTAGTATCCGGTTTGAGTATGCCTATAGGTACTACAGAATTTATGATTAAGGTGTCTAATCCTTTAGGCAAGAGTGTGTTAGTTGATAAAGTTTGTAAAGATTGTCCATTAATGATTAGAGGTCATTACTTTAAAGAAAATCTTATGTTGTTACCATTTGAAGAATTCAACCTCATTCTTGGTATGGACTGGTTGACTACTCATGATGTGATTGTTAATTGTGGGAAGAAATACATTGAGATGAGATGTGAGAATGGGGATACTCTTCATGTAGAATTAGATGAACAAGGTAGATCGCCGGTAATGATTTCTCATATGGTGGCGCAGAGATATATAATAAAGAGGTATGAGGCATTTTTGGCCTTTGTGATGAATGATAAAGAGACAGAGTTAAAGATTGATTCAGTATCGATAGTATGTGAGTATGTGGATGCCTTTTCCGAGGAATTACCAGGACTACCGCCAACTAGAGAGGTTGAGTTCAGCATTGAGCTAGTTCCCGGTACAGTACCGATATCCATTACTCCTTACAGAATGGCTCCAACAGAGTTGAGAGAGCTAAAGACTCAGTTGCAAGAGTTGACATACAAAGGCTTTGCAAGATCAAGTTGTTCACCATGGGGTGCTCCGGTTTTATTTGTGAAAAAGAAAGATGGCACCATGAGACTGTGCATAGATTACCGTCAGCTTAATAGAGTAACAGTAAAGAACAAGTAACCATTGCCTAGGATCGATGACTTGTTCGATCAATTGAAAGGAGCCACTGTGTTCTCCAAAATAGACTTGAGATTAGGGTACTACCAGCTGAGAGTGAAAGATTCAGACATATCCAAGACTGCATTTCGAACAAGGTATGGGCATTATGAATTTCTAGTCATGCCCTTTGGGTTGACCAATGCTATCGCGGTATTCATGGACTTAATGAACCGCATCTTTAGACCATACCTCGACAAGTTTGTAGTCGTTTTTATTGAAAACATACTGATTTATTCCCGAGACAAGAAGGAGCATGCTGAACACCTACGGACAGTCTTACAGATCCTACGAGAGAATCAGTTGTATGCCAAATTCAGTAAAAGCGAATTTTGGCTGAAGGAAGTAGGATTTCTTGGACATATTGTCTCGAGAGATGGAGTCCGAGTAGATCCAAGTAAAATCTCGGCCATAATGGACTGGAAGTCGCCTAAGAATATCTCTGAGATTAGAAGTTTTCTAGGCTTAGCCGACTATTACAGGTGATTTGTCAAGGGGTTTTCTATGATTGCAACCTCGATCACTAAATTGTTACAGAAAAATGTGAAGTTTGAGTGGTCGGAAAGATGCCAACAAAGTTTTGAGAAGTTGAAAGCAATGTTGACAGAAGCTCCAGTTTTAGTATAAACCGAGTCAGGGAAAGAATTTATAATTTATAGCGATGCACCCTTAAATGGATTGGGCTGTGTACTCATGCAAGAATGCAAAGTCATTGCTTATGCCTCCAGACAGTTGAAGCCTCATGAGAAGAATTACCCGACGCATGATCTAGAATTAGCTGCCATAGTCTTCGCTTTGAAGATTTGGAAACACCATTTATATGGTGAAAGATGTCGGATTTTTACTGATCATAAAAGTCTGAAGTACTTGGTGAAGCAGAAAGAATTGAACTTAAGGCAACGGAGATGGTTAGAGTTGATAAAAGACTATGAGTTGGTTATTGACTACCATCCTGGAAAGGCGAATGTGGTCGCCGATGCTTTGAGCAGGAAGTCCTTTTTTGCATTAAGGGCAATGAATTCACAGATAACTCTATCTGTCGATGGGTCCATTTTAGCTGAGTTAAGAGCTAGACCAATATTTCTTCAAGAAATCATTGAGGCTCAAAAAGAAGATAGTGAGTTGCAAGTCAAGAGGGCTCAATGCGAGTCAAATGCTGAATCTGACTTTTGGATTAATTCTGGTGGATATTTAATGTTTAGAGGTAGAATTTGTGTATCGAAAAAAGAGGAGCTTATTCAAAGAATTTTGTATGAAGCACATAACGGATGTTTGTCTATACATCTGGGAAGTACTAAGATGTATAATGACTTGAAGCAACAGTATTGGTGGCCGAGAATGAAGAAAGATATTTAGAGTTCGTTTCAAGATGTGTTATTTGTCAGCAAGTAAAGATTGAACACCAAGTACCTTCGGGTTTGCTTCAGCCCATCTTGGTTCTCGAGTGGAAATGGGACCGGATCACCATGGATGTTGTGACGAGGTTACCGTTGTCGCCAAGCAAGAAGAATGCTATTTGGGTTGTAGTTGATAGACTCACGAAGTCAGCCCATTTTATACCTGTATGAGTGGATTTCTCACTCGACAAGTTGGCGAGCTTGTATGTTTCAGAAATAGTAAGGCTTCACGGGGTTCCTTTATCGATTATATCAGATAGAGATCCGAGATTCACATCCAGATTTTGGAAGTAGCTGCAAGAAGCTTTGGATACAAGATTGAGTTTTAGCACAGCCTTTCACCCTCAAACTAACGGTCAGTCAGAGAGGTTAATTCAAGTACTCGAGGATATGCTCAGATGTTGTATTTTAGAATTTCAAGGCAGTTGGGAAAAATTTCTCCCATTGATAGAATTTGCCTATAATAATAGTTTTCAGTCGAGCTTAAAGATGGCGCCTTATGAAGCTCTATATGGGCGTAAGTACAGAACACCTTTGTTTTGGACTAAGCTTAAAGAAAACCAAATTCATAGGGTTGATTTGGTTAAAGAAGCTGAAGAGAAAGTGAAAGTGATTCGAGAATGTTTAAAAGCTGCATCAGACAGACATAAATCCTATTTGGATTTAAAAAGAAAAGAGATAGAGTATCAAGTCGGGGATAAAGTCTTCTTGAAAGTGTCACCATGGAGAAAAATTCTCAAATTTGGCTGAAAAGGCAAGTTAAGTCCACGTTTCATTGGACCTTACGAGATTACTGAGAGAGTTGGATCGGTAGCTTACCGTTTGGCTTTGCCATCATAATTAGAGATGATACATGGTGTGTTTCATGTGTCAATGTTGCGACGCTACAGATCAGACCCTTCACATGTAATTACCCCATCAGAGATAGATATTCATCCCGACATGACTTATGGTGAAGAACTAGTCAAAATTTTAGCCTGGGAAGTCAAGCAACTGAGAAATAAGAGTATTACCTTAGTGAAAGTATTGTGGCAAAGACATGGAATACAAGAAGCTACATGGGAATCAGAAGAGAATATGAGAAACCAATATCCAAACCTTTTTGCTAGTAAGATTTTCGAGGATGAAAATCCCTAAGGGGAGAGAATTGCAACAGCTCGATTTAGGGCCCAGTCGGGATAGCGGTGCTAGGCCATGAACCCGAGGTGAATTTATGAGTTTTTAAAGTTTATGCCATGTTTTCATGTTAGTGTGAAAGTTTTATGAAGCAATTTTATTAAGTTGAGGTCAATTGGTCCAAAAGGACTAAATTGCAAAAGTTGCAAAATATGAGTTTCTAGAAGTTTTTTGTATGAAATAGCTTTAGAATAATAATTATAAGCCCTTAAATAGCAATTTGCCCAAAATTTAAATTTTGGACAAAATTGGTCATGAGATTGTATTATGGAAATTTTTAAAGAGAGGGGCATTTTGGTCATTTACATATTAAATGATTAAAATGGTAAAAAGATGACAAAAATCCATTCATCTTCTTCCCCAAGCTGTCAAAAATTCCAATAGCCATTGTTAGGGCTCTTTCAATTTTTCAAGCTTGCTAGTAAGTGCTCCTAAGCCCGATTTTTGA